>JAIFGZ020000534.1:7200000-8400000 GCA_019925245.2 Oryza australiensis
AGCTCAACACACCGACAAACTTCTCCGTCTGTTTGTAGACCATATCTTTGATAAAATTAAAAACACTAGTCTAAGGTAAAAATATTTGATAAAAATGATTTAAAGTGAAACTTCAACCGTACAAGATGGTCCACGGTACAATTCGCTCTAATTAAAACAAGCACTGCTGCGATACTCAATTTAGGGAGATGGGCCACGTATGCATGCAGCTAGCCAGTCACGGCCGTGAGCATTAGCCAGGGCCCACTGGCCCAGCCAGGCGTTGGGACCCACGTCGCAGTTCACGCTACAGTGATACGGTCTAATCTAAGCAGGTGGTCGCTATTAAGAGCGAGACAGTTACATCGAACAGATGGAACTACGGATTCATATTGTGATAGACAGAGATCGAGTCGGCACAATCTCTTAAAAAAACAATGCATATTAATTTGATAAATAAAACTTCCTCATTTCTCACCGATCCAAATTAAGGTTTTCTTTTGGGTTCAAATAGATCTAATTAGGAAGTACGTGTAGTTAATTATGGACTTGGTAATCGATCGACGTACTGCACGTTGGCTGGCTGGGACGTAACCGGATTCTGGCCCTGCACGTACCAGTCCGATCGATCCAATTAATTCGTACGCAGCAGTTGGTCGTAGGCTCGTAGCTACTTCAGCATACTGACTAGTAGGGCCCGTATAATTAGGGGGCTTCTGTCAACTGCAGGTACTCTCGAAATCCTCGATCAATCGAGATATCTTTGGAACGCACGATTTCAAAAATACGAAAAATACACAGGTGTATGATGTCATACTACAATGAAGCATAGACGAAAAATAAATTATAGGATTTTGTAAAAAGCATTGTTTGATAGCTCCATGGGAAAAGCGCAAGAATCTTACTTCACAAAAAAGAGAAAACATGAGGTCCAACCTCGTGTTAGTTTTCCTTTAAAATTCTTATAAAAGGATCCATTTTATAGTATTTTCAAAGGAATTTGAAATAGCCATTCCTTTGTTCTAAAATACCATATATTAATTGTTTCTGTAGGAACCCAATCCTCCAAACTTTCTTTACTTCTCTCTGTTACAAAGGAGCCCTTAAATGGTGATTATCACTTAAATTGTAAAAATCAATATTTATATATACACACACGGTGAAAACCATAAAAAAATAAAAACATGTATAAACCGGATCTAAAATTTTTATAAATTCATGAAAATATTACAAGAGATATGTGTAGATATAAAATATATTATCACCAAATCTTAATTCAAAATTCAAACTTAACTTTGTTACAGAATTAAAAAAACAAATTTTAGATGAATAGCAATAAAATACTATTTATTTAAAATTTATTTTTTTTCAAATAAAATTGAGTTTGGACTTTTAGTATTAATGTATTTTATTTTTATGTCTATCACTAGTAAATTTTTTATAAATTTACAAAACTTTTAAATATAGTTTTTACGGGTTTCAGTGGATATAAGAGAGAGAGAGAGAGAGAGAGCAGTTTACTGCTACATGTTGGTCTATCCTACTACATGGATTATTTGTACTGCTCTAGATCTACCATCTCTGTTTAAATGTGTTGATGAAACAGATCGAAGAAGTGAGCCCATCATGCGTGAGTATAGCTCGCTGGCTGGAAGCAAGCACAGCGCAAAAGCTCAGTACTACTGCTTGCTCATGCACATCAGGTGAAGCGGAGTACTAGCTAGCTAGCTGCAGCCCATGATTTTCTCATCAGCATGCAGAGTCATATTTCATACAGCACTAGCTAGTTCAACAATTAATATACCCCAACTGCTTAGTACAGTACATACTATATACTCCATCGTGGTGCACTACTGCACTGCTGGTATACAGGTACGTACTAATTAAAGAACCAGTTCAACCGAATGTATGTATATTGGACTCACAATTTAATTACAAGCTAGTAGTAACTAATTATATCATTGGTTGATGTTACCTAGCTAATGTGATCACTGGTTTACGTACATACATGCTGCGAAATGATGCAGCATGCAAAGCAGGTCATATATATGGCCCTCTTGGATGGCAGAATATAGCTTAATGATTTATCATGACTGTTCCAAGGTATAAACAAATAAATTAACTATTATATAAGTTAAAATGATTTTATAAAAAAATCATATAAAACATTTGTAAAAATCATATCGTTTAAAAGTCTAAAAAAATATATACGTGTTAATCTATTTACCCGTTTATCAGAAAAGAACATGGCCACACGGGCCATTGCATGCATGAGCTGATCGAACAGGGCGGCAACTATTAATGCATGCATGGATGGATGCATATATATGCAGGCATGAGGCTTCACTTGAATGGTCGAATGGTAGAATTGGTGTTAATGTTCTAGCTAGCTAGATCAATCGATCGTAAGCTGGCTGGCATGATGGCTACGTTGGTTGCTGCATGCTGTCTTGTGTGTGCAGCGCACTGCAGCTTGCTAGCTGCCGTTCGTACACCCCACACATCGGTACGTATCCAAACAGACCAGAATCAGCTAAAGAATGTATGCATATGCATGCAGCAACAGCAACAGCAGCAGCAGAAACGGTCAATCTCTTCGTCAGAGCGTATGCAGTGATACAGACGGACCCAACACACGTAGCAAGCAACAAAGTCTGAGACAGAGTACGTATTACGGACCACTGAAGAATCAATCAATCGTACTATACTGCATGAATATGTTGGTAATAGAAAAGGTGAAAAAAATTAAGATTTACAGATCAATAGAGGATAATCAGGATAGTACAAAACAGACTAAACCTAGTCATTGTTGGATGCCCACTGGCACTGACCCTGGACCGATGGAAATTAAGGGCCAAGTGCACACAACTAACGCTCCTAATTAATCTGCAATCCGGTGCTCCCTGGCTAGAGAACAGCTGGCCGAGGAAGAGGGATGGGCCATCTGAAGAAAAGCTCTTTGAGCCTTTGAGGGTGAGTATGCTATATATTGTGAATTGAATTATGTGGTCTCAAAAATCTATCCATGTCCTGAAATTAAAGTGTAGTAGGTCAGTATCGTCAGAGGAATAGCGGTATATATATATCCTCTCCATTTGCAGGCAAGCAAAATCTCAGCAGAACCAGCATTGTTGCAAACGGAACGAGAGAACTCAAGAACCAGCGCTGTTAATTGTTGGACTACACAGGCATGTCTCAAGAGGCTAACTACAGTATCAATCAGTAATTTGTAGACGATGTAGAAAAACGAGAAAGTTATATAGTTTGTTTGTCACAATGTGTTGACGAGATGGCCGAGTTGGTCTAAGGCGCCAGATTAAGGTTCTGGTCCGAAAGGGCGTGGGTTCAAATCCCACTCTCGTCATTCTTTTTTGTTCTTTCTTGTTTCGCAAACAAGAATATTCGAAGGAACCCTTTTCCTGCGAAGTTACAAAAACTAGTCAAACTCCACTCGTTCGGCCAGGTCGGGGTCCGGGCCAAGTCTGGTCGTCCGATCGAGCTAGCATGCGTACGTAAAAAGCTATAAAATCTCATCTGGATCTGTTACGCATCGTGTTGAATATAGTTTCACGTATCGTGTGCAGATGAGATAACAAGTGGTAGCACGGCAACGCTCGCCGGCGAACGCCTCCTCCCGCTTTCCTTTCTTTCTCCCCGGCGAACAGGCAGAAAAACGATGGAGATGAAGGAGAAAAAAAAAAGATGAAAGACAAGGCAGCTGGGCCGGATCGCATGTACGCGCCAACTCCTTCGGGCCATCCTGGGATTTTCGCGAAATCGTCAACAATTTCAGCCCACGGATCCGCTATGGCAAACTCCTTCGGTAGCCAGCCTGGGAATATAGTTGGGCCGACGTGGGATTCTCAACATTCGTCAAGCCAGAAATTTGTACCGGAAACGTGATGCGGCTCCGAGTTGGGCCAGAACGTGCTGCGGTTTCTTTGGTCATCAGTACATATGGGCCAATACCGTGATCCGCCTTTCCGATCCCAGCCACAACCAGCATTCATATAGGCCGAAGGAAAGAATTACACGGGCCTCGTGATGGACCAAAGCGGCAAGACAATTTGAGAATGCATCCATGTGGCCTAGCCTCCCCTCCCGGTCCTGTTGGTTCATTCAGCAATGGAAAAGGTCCATTTTACATCCCTCATCTAAGGGGTCAAGTTTCAGCCACGTCCCTTAACCACAAAAACGGGTACCACATATCCTTCATATCGTAAAACCGGTAAACCGTGGGAGAGAGGGAGGAGGGGGGAGGAGAACAAAGGATAGGGATTTTTTTCGTACGTGTCTAACATATGGGTCTCACCGTATTTTTATTTCTTTTTCTAACCGTGAACGTCATGTTGACGCCGCGTCACCTAAAACAAGGGATAAGGATGTGTTTTCATTTTGTTTGATATGGTGGTTCCACTGTATTTTATTTTTTGGCTAATTGTAATTGTCATATTGACATCGCGTCACCTAAAGCCGATATTTCTAACGGTTTACCGGTTTTGCAACATAAAGGATGCGTTGTATCCGGTTTTGAAACTCAACTTTTAGATAAAGGGGTTTTGAAACTCAACTTTTAGATAAAGGGATGCAGAATGGACTTTTTCCTTCACCAATTAACTCAGGTCTCCCAATGTTACCACGGCCGCAGGCAAAGGCCAGCCGCGGGCCATCCAAATACGAAGAGAGAGAGAGAGAGAGAGAGAGAGAAAAAACACACTCGGTCCATCCATCTGGGTCCATCTGAAGAAACACCAAATGATGGAGCACGGTCTTCCGATCGTTAACCGGTCGTTGTTTCACGAACAAACCGACTCGCCGCCGTAGAGTGGCACCACCTTCTCTGCAGGGCCCCCGGTCCGACAGGCCCGGTAGTTAGTGGTCCAGCACCGCGTGCATATGCTTGTCCGCTCCATTCGCCTCGTCTCTTTTTTGGACTTCCCTTTCGTTAGACTGGATTGGACGGCCCACCCGTCATCCAATTCCCATCGTTGATAATTTGCTCGTTGGTTATGCACAGACATGTCGCAATCCGACTATCCAAGTGCGGTTTTAATATGGTGGCCATTCCATCGACGGAATGGCTCCGTCCCTTCCCTTCGTAGGCAGCATCATCATTCATCAATGTGTGATGAGGAACCGGACGAGAGGCAGTGCACATGGGGGAGCTGAGCTGCTCCCTTGCCGCTTTCACCTTTTCAATGCCCTGCCCTGCCAAAGCTAGGCCAATCACACGAACAAACCCCCCAAAAAAAAACTTAGCAATAACAATTGGGATGTCAAATGTGGCTGCGTAGTGTACTCATCTGCCTCTCAACATGGGCTTCATTGTCTCGGTATTTTGCTTTCTTCTCCAATCCACTCCGGGTCAAATTACAGTGACGTCTCCAACAGTTGATCACTGGCGTATTGTCATGTGAAGTTTTTTCCTTTTTCAACGAACCTGTCACGACAAAGGCCGACGTGCACATCACCCCCGTCACGTTAATCACGGGATACATATATCATACACTCGGTCAGTCAGGGCCGGACCGGACTCCCTGAAAATCCGAACAGAGCACGTCGCAGCAGCAAGCAGCCACTGCATTATTCCGCCCGGTAACCCACTTGTTCCCCTGACCATACCACTCTGCAGTCTGCAAGCAAGGCGAACCTTGTGTACCACCGTGCAAACGGCACCTCACATGTTCACTTGCTTCAGCTTGTAAGCAACTGCAAAAATATATGAGATTATGCGAGTTCCATTCATCCAGTCATATATCCAGTCATCCTCATCAAGTTGCAAAGTTACTCGCGATCGATCTCGCCTACACTCCCCGTGTTCTCTGCACCGATCAACCTGACCTGCATGCATTTCAGGCTTCCAGTTCAAAGTTCAAACATTCCGTCTGCAGGATAACAACGGATAATAGCGGTGCCAGACAACAAGAACAAACCGATGCCTGAAAAACATGCCCCAAACCTGCAGGTTTGTTACTATGTCTCAGAACGCAGATCAATCATCGCGTGCAAAGTGCAACCCGGTCTATTTAATCTATCCATGACAACACTGTCAGCCATGGTCGACGAGTAATCGGTTTTCTCTTTCTTTTGCGTGCAGTCGTTGCCGCGCCGCAGCGAGAACGCGGGGGTTCGCGCGGCGCGGCGCGGCGGCACACGGGTGGACGAGCGCGAGGCGGGGGATCGGCGAAAGCTCAGTGGATCGATGGCGACGCGAGGGCGGGCAGAGAGAGAGAGAGAGAGAGAGAGAGAGAGAGAGAGAGAGAGAGAGAGAGAGAGAGCAGTGGGTCCTCGAAATCTGTTGCAACAGCGCCGTCTTGCGTGCCGAATAGCCAAAAAAAACAACCGGAGAATCCGAGCGAGCGCCATACGCACCGGTGAGCAGCAGCCGTCAGCGTGAATCCACATTGTCTAGCCCGCACATGCGCCGTCGCAGTCGAGCCTGTTTACCTTGTCCGCTTCTTTCAGCCTTGGTAACTGTCAGGTGAACTTGAGATGGGCGAGGGTATCTTCTACAAACTGTTTTTAACACTCGAGATGATGTCCTCTTAGTTCATCTAAAAACCATGTAAATAATTATAATTATAAAAAAATTTAAGAAACTCATACAATTATATATATATATATATGATCCAAATTCAGTTTACACATTGAGATATTAGAAAACAAATTTGGATATGAATAGTACTACTATTCATACCCGAATATTTTTTCTGTAGAATTTTAACTTTTTTGATAGAGCACTAGATGTCTCTATACTCTATATTATCAATTTTTAAAAAAACTATAACTATTTGTATTTAAAATAAAAAATACATGAAAAAAATTTATCTAGAAATTAGAATCCACTTCCTAGCTGAAATTGGAGAGAACACTTTTGGAAACAGAGCCAAGAAGAGATCCGGTTTATGGTGAGTTCCAAACAAATTGTTGCCTTCACTGATGAAAATAAAAAATCTTTTGCATGCTTGAGTTATTATGGAATGACCAACCAATGTTTCTCTGGCACGCAACCAGAGCTGCAGAAAGAATCAAGCTTCACAGAATGGGGCTAACTTTCTCCATTTCTCGATGATCGATTCATCGTTGACAAGTGTTTATTAGAAAAGAGACAAGTTCTTCAGCGTGTATCACGGTTAGTACCATTTATGACCTCAAGCGAGTCGTATCTAAGTTCGATAGGCGTGCAGACACTGAAGCTAACCTTAATTGTAGTCAAGAGTCAGCTTTGCAAACAAGAGCGATGGTTTAACGCCAGTAATTCCGGCGAGAATCCAGTAGGTCGGCAGGTAAATTTGAAGCCGGCGTCGTTGCCGATAACTTAACTGAAGCTACCCATGACCATGATAACGATATCTTGGACTGATAGTATACCAGAATGCTGGGTATTTGTATCATTTGGGTTCAATCAGCGCAGTGATCACCGTAATTAAGTATACTTGATTTGCACGTCGTGATAACAATTATGATGAGACTTTCCAGGATTGCCAAAATCAGAGAAAGATACAGTTAAGCTTTTCGCTCTGCTGAACCAACTGCTGCGCCCTAGCAAGCACCACTGTTCTGAAAAATGGTATATTCCAAGTCAGCTTGAGATTTGCCTGCACTTTTTCTTTCTTTCCAGATCCATTTGTACTAATAAAGTACCAATCCCTGATTCAACCTCTAAATTTAAACCCCAATTGCCGTTCTTTGTTCGTCTCACGAAACTTATCTATTGGTAATGCTGACTAAAACTGACTTCATACTTGGCTTCTCATCCAAAATAGAGTGTAAACATCTGACAGACTGGCCGCTAGAGGTTGGGAGAACAATGGCCTCTGCCCGCTATGCAGGCAAGAACCGGAGACGGCAATTCACCTACTGGCGGAATGCATATTCGTCAAGGGGATCTAGGCCTTGTTAGCAAATTGGCTAGGTTACTCTCAGATAAATCCGACCCAGTGGCCCCAGGTTATATCGTTACAACAATGGTGGGAGAGTATGACAAGCATAGCCGTTGTCCCTAAAAAGGGATTTAAATGCATGCTACTACTATGCTACTACTAGTTGTTTGGGAAATATGGAAAGAAAGAAACAGGAGAATTTTCGAGCATGTTGAGGCCCCGGCGAGCACTATTCTGGCCACAATCAAAGAGGAAGCTAATCTTTGGGCAATGGCAGGAACAAAACGATTGCGAGACTTCATGCCACCTTGAGCTTTTGCTTTTGTTTTTCTCTTCTTCGGCCTTGTAATTAGCTTTCTCTTTACTTTGACATAGGGCTGTATTTTCTTCATCTCTGTCTAATAAAAATGGCACAATCATGCCAACTTTCCAATCGTGCCAACTTTCCTTTCAAAAAACTGACTGTTTGGTTTACTATCAGTACATATAAATTTGGTAATCACTTCCTGATGAAATTCTTCCCATTATCTTTATATATAAAAATGAAAAATTTGGAAATGCCAATGGAATCTATAGTTAACAAGTTAAGGGCAATGTGTGGTTGCAATATCACTTTGATTTTTTTACTAGTTTTCACCCTTCTAAAGATTTCGACAATGACAAATTTTAGTTTGGTTTGCTGGGAGCCTAAAGTAATGGTATTCTGCAGTACAGTTCTCCAGGTATTAGAGAATGGTATATTTTTTCAGAGATCTGCTCCTCTGGTATATCCATACATTGTTGATTCCCAAATTAATTTGATATGTATATGAGTACCACGGAAGAACATGGACACGTACTACTAATCAACCCGAGCACGAAATTAAATCAGAGAATCTATCAGAGCCACCAGGAAGCACATGATGAGGTAATTAACTTAAGCACTGTATATGTAATTTTGTAGTCTTAATTGATTTGGTTACAAAGCACTGGTAGTACAGTGACAGTGGGCGGGAGAGCACATGCACATACTGTATTACTGTGCCCCTCCTCCATTTTCCCACACATGCATCACTTCACTTCTTCATACACCAGACCAGACAGCACATGAGGCCTCGCCTAATAAAAAAACACCTCAATCCCACGCAAATTTGCAGTAGTAGACAATAAACTAATCGATCGATCGATCGATCCCGAGCCAATGATTCCATATTCGAGCAGTGGATTGATCTGATCAGCTGAACTGGACGATGGAGCGGTAGTTGGAGTTGGGGGACCAGTTGGCCGGGATGACGTTGTTGGCGACGAGCGTCTTGCCGGAGTCGCTGCGGATGCGGAGCGAGAAGGGCGCCTGGAGGCGGTGGTTGGAGTCCAGCCGCCAGATGGAGCCCCACGACTCCCTCATCGGCGTCCAGACTCCGGTGGCGCCGCCGTACGCCGACTTGGACTCCATGAGGTCCACCTGCACGACGTCGCCGTCGAGGTCCTCGTACTCCACGAGCACGGCGAAGTACACCGGGTTGGACCCCTCCTCCACGTGGAAGTTTATCTTCAGCCCCGGGTAGTTGCACGGCACCCTCCTGAACTGGATGTCGATGATGCCGGAGTGGCGGAGCTTGTCGTTCAGGCCCGGCTTCGCCATGGCGCCGAACGCCGTGCCACTCAGGTCGAAGTGGTACTTGGCCACCGGGTAGTAGTTCATGTCGGTGATGATCACCGTCTCGATGTTGCCGGAGCACGACGGGTCCTTGTTGCATCTGATCTGTAACAACCAAGTCATCAAGCAATGGTCAACAAAATTAATTTGCACTGCATGTTACTCCTACTCCTACATGCTGTACGAAAAATGGAGTGAGTACGTCCTGACCAATCAAATCAAATGATTGGCGCCATCAACTTAGTAACTAATTGCAAAGTTGGGTGCCACGGCGAAAATAATTTGACTAGTTTCGTACCTGGTAGCATGAGCCGCAGCCCTTGCCGTCCTTGAACAACGGCTCGTTGCCGCAGGAGGTCATGGACGAGAATGGGTACTGGTTCACGTTCTTGAACCCACACGCACCGCCTGCAAATCGACCAATATAATGCCAACGCGTTAGTAGACAGCACAGCACAGATGAGCACAAGCATCAGTAGCTGCATTTGGGTTGGGCGTGCTGTAAAAAATGCGCACCGTTGTCGTCGGGGCCGGCGCCGGTGGGAGCGCCGTACCAGGTGGCCCGGGCGGGGAGCCAGCCGGAGCCGTAGGCGTAGGCGTCGGAGGCGTTGTACTTCACATGATGCCCTTTGCAAGAGCCATGCACCACAAGCACGGACAGAATCGCGAGGACTGCAGCGACCTTGCCTGCCATTCTTGCTGCCATCCTAGCTCGAAACCTTCAACTCAGAGAAGAGCAGTAGGCTAGCTAGAACTGGCAGTAGTATAGTATATAGTAGCAGTAGTAGTACTTGTCTGTGTGTGGTTTGATGGTTGGAAACGGAGGCCATTGCCGGGGTATTTATAGGCAGGCAGAGCGCAGCGAAGGGGACGCAAATGTGGACGAGCAACACGGCGGCAAGGGTCGTTGCACCCGACGTGGCCACCGGCGTGGTAGAGAGAGCTAGCTGTGTCACATGGCTAGGGAGAAAATCATGGACGGGGATGGAGGGTTCGGTTCACGAGTTCGTACCATTATAAAATCACATCTTTGGCAGTTATCCCATGTTATGATATTGTGGACGATACGTACCTGCCAAATGATCGATCGATCGTTTTTTTTGGTGGTAAGGAAGATGAATGATCGATTATATTCCAGAATATATATGTATATAGTTTCTCGTTTCAGATTTAGATCGATGCATGCACAGATCGATCGATTGCATGATGGGTCACTGACGTTGTTTCGGGGAACGGGAGAGATTCCATAATAAGGCACCAGAAATAACCACGCAATCACAGAGAGATCAATCAGCGGGGGCATGTTGATTAGGGACAATAATCTCGGTATCATTTGAAGCAATCATTGTATCCAACGCTCTTCTAGGGTGACCATATCATTGTAGTATCACCATTGTGCGTAACTAACGCATAGGTGGTGTGAAACCACGTAGTGACCGTCCTAGATATAATCGGCAACTCTAATATTCTATTGACAGAGTGACACGGTTGTGTGATACATATGCATAGTTGCATACTAGCCGTATTGTTGTCCCTTACAAAAATGTGGGATATACAGTAGTTACAACTTACAGGTTACCCAGCCTGCAAAAAGTGAATGGAAAGGCATCACTAAGATTCAGGACACATTTATTCAAGCACGACTTTGCTGACTTCGCAGTTAGCACCGGTGTTTTAGGTAAAGGAAATGTGTGAGGACCTTAGGATATACCGATTACATTCAGACAATCATTGACATTGTCTTTGGATATCCACCATTCCACCGTAAACATGCTCGAGATGTTAGAATTGATCTCCTCCCGTTGGGCCCAACGGTCCAATGGGATCCTTGACCGCGCGATCGGGCGCCCGGCTTGTGGTGGTGGGCCCTCGTCGCTGTGGGCGAGTGGGTCCACGTCGCTGCGCCATATAAAAGGGGTGAGGGCCGGGCGGCAAACGACACGAGGATCGCTGCCGCCGCCAAACCTCACCCACAAAACCCTAGCCGATCCACGGCGGGGCGCAGTAGCGACGGAAACGCCACCACCGCGCCCCACGACCTCCATGGCCGACGGACAAGCATCGGGTTCTCACTCCACCGTAACCCTATTTCTCCCTCTCTCTCTCATCCGAATGCGCCACTATTGATCTACCCAGAACAAACCCTATTTGCATCGGTGCCTAGTGATCCTAGGGTATTAACATTGGTATCGAGCCACCTTGTGCATCGATCCTTTTAGGGTTGCAAAATCCGGCAAAGTGAAAACCGATCCAATCGGATCGGAAAAGGAAATAAAAAAGGAACCGGATCAAAGAAAAGAGATGCTCGCCTCGCCGGTCTTCGGCCGCGGGGCAAAGGCGCGCGCGACGGAGCCGGTCGACGGCGGCGCGCGCACCAGGGTGCACGCGCGCGTCGGCGCAGGGGCCCGCGGCGGCGCCAATGTTTCCTCCATCAACCGTTTCCTCTTGCGAGAGTTTTCGCCGGTGGGAAAAGGGAAACGAGAGAGAGATGGCTGCGCCGCTGGCCGGGGCGAGAAGAAGGAGGAGAAAGAGATGCGGTTGGCCGGGGATTCGGGTGGAAACCCTAACCCTAGGTTGCGGCGGCATTTGCGGTGCGGCCGGCCGGGGACGAGGAAACCCTAACCCTAATTAGGGTTTCGGCCGGCGTGTGCTTCCCTTATTAACCCAGGCGCTCGGCCGTCGGATCCATCCGACGGCCGAGATCGAGGCGCGGCGTGCGGCGCTTTTGGGCCGATTCGGCGGCCCGGCCCGTCGGTTCTTGGGCCCCGAGCCCATGCGCGCGTACGGCCGAGTAGGCCAAAAGCATTTGGGCGAAAAGGAAGAAAAAAAAGGGGAAAAGGAAAAGGTTTATTGTTTTATTGTTTTTTGATAGTTAAATGTTTTTATTTAATTTAAAGTTTCCATTGCAAAAATGACAAATATTGTTGAAGCGACGTTTCTAAAATTGAATTTCGAACCAACGGGAGAATTTTAATTTTAGAAATTTCATTTATGGTATATGATGTTTCTATTTTCGACCAACGTTGTTAATTGCAATATCATGCTATGTATTATGCCTAATTTCTTCCCAACGGTGATATAGGCTTAATGCATAGGAATGTCACGTGATATCTTGTTTCTCACTTTTCATGATCAATTTCAGGAGGTTATTCCTTGATGGGATGCATAAAAGATATCCCGACCCTACAAGGAGATAACTACGGTGAATGGAAAAGGAAGCTTGACCTTGCTTTCATCTTGGGAGAGGTGTGGGTGCTAACCACACCTGTCCTATAGAGCCTCTTGCATTAGTCGAGGCAACACGAGTCAAACGCGACTTTGAAAAAAGAGAAAAAGAAAATGCGACCTTAGACAACTATATATAGTTGAAAAGGCAAAGTGGGCCTCGCCAACAAGAAATGTATGGTGTGGTAAAGAACACAATTGAAGCGAGGCTATTGTAGGCTCAATTCCAGTGACAATGTCTCGAGTATCTTGAAAGAATAAAGGCCCGTTCATCGGCTCTTCAAAGACACATGCCACGGAACTCATCAAGGACCTTGTCACGGACGGAGTACACTGGAGGTGGCATTAGGGATTTTATCTTACGAAGAGTGCACAAAATGCAAGACTAAAGCAATGGGACTTGGATCTAAAGGAGGACTTTTTGGTTCACTGATCATGTCTCGATTGCCAAAGGAGTTTGATCCTTTCATTCTCAACCACAATGTGCACCCAGAATGGACCTTTGATACTCTTCTTGCACAATGTGTACAAGAGGAGGAGAGGATTAGGCCCAAAAATGGTGGTGTTATCAACTACGTTGGTAGCCCAAAGAAAAGGAACTATAGACCGTCCCAATCAAAGGACAAACGGCCTCAAAAGCCCCAAGGTCGGCACCAACCTCGGCAAAAACAATTTACAGTGGGGACAAACCGGTGCATCTTGTAAGAAGGAAGGACATTTCAAGAAAGATTGTCCTGATTTTTTAAAGATGATAATGGCAAAGAAAGGTGAGAATTTTATCACTTTTGTAAATGAATCCTTGTATGCTAGTTATTCGAAATCCACATGGTGGATCGATTACGAGCAACTATTCATGCCTCCAACTCCTTACAGGATTCCATTTGACGAGGACTACGCAAAGAAGCGAAAGCAACGTTAAAGTCGCAAATGGAGTTGAAGTGAAAGTTGAAGCCGTCGGAAATCTCAATCTCAAACTTGATAACGGCTTTATCCTTCCACTCCGAGATGTCTTTTACGTCCCATCTTTGCATAGAAACTTGATTAGTGTGCCATGTTTGGCAGAAGATGACTATTATTGTTATTTCGACAAAGTACAATGTCGCATAATTCATAATAATGAATGTGTGGGTCTCGCCTTCCGACGAGACAAACTTTATATGCTTGCCTATGCATGAAAGTGTGAATGTTCTATGCAATGATGCAAATGATGTAAATGATGGGTCCTCGTTGACAAAAGAAAATAAGAAAAGAAAGAGAACTCCTAATGTCTCATCGAAATTGTGGCACCTGTCGTTTAGACCACATTTCGAGGGGAGAATAGAGAGACTAGTTAAGAATGAAATTCTTCCTCCACCGGAGTTCTCGGATTTAGAACAATGCATAGAATGCATCAAAGGAAAATACACAAAGCACATTAAAAAAGGTGCAAATAGAAGCGCAGAACATTGGAGATCATTCACACGGATATTTGTGGTCCATTTCTGTTAAAAGTGTGGATGGTTATGACTCTTTCATAACATTCACGGATGATTACTCCGATATGGTTATATTTATCCAATTAAAGAAAGATCGGAAGCTTTGGATAAATTCAAAGTATTCAAAGTGAAGTTGAAAATCAACACGATAAAAGAATTAAAATAGTTAGATCCGATCGTGGGGGAGTACTACGGTCGGCATACTCCTTATGGACAAGTCCCAGGACCTTTTGCAAAGTTTCTAATGGAAAATGGCATAGTCGCCCAATATTCTACACCGGGCGAGCCTCAACAGAATGGGGTGGCTGAACGGCGTAACCGTACCTTAATGGATATGGTGCGCAGCATGATGAGCTACTCCACCCTACCATTGGGTTTATGGATGGAGGCGTTAAAAACCGCCATTCATATTCTCAACGAGTACCTAGCAAATCGGTGCCCAAAACACCGTACGAGCCGTGGACCGGAAGAGTACCCTCGCTAGCTCACCTCCGTGTTTGGGGAGCCTGCGGAGGCTAAAGTATTTAACCCAAACATTGGGAAATTGGATCCCAAAACAGTCGGTTGTCATTTCATTGGCTATCCGACGGATCGAAAGGTTATCGTTTCTCTTGTCCGAACAGTTATACAAAGTTTGTGGAAACGAGACATGCTGTCTTCTTGGAAGACGAAGTGATAGGGGAGCACGGTAGCTCGAGTGATTGATCTTGAGGAGAAGCGGGAATCTATACCCACTTCGACGATTCGGGAACCTTCTTCTTCTCACTACCTGTTGATGTTGCGCCGCAATGCCGACGTTGCGGCTCCAACACTGTTGTTCGCTCTCCCGTGGTGGAAAAGAATAGAAATGAGGAACATGTCCTTTAGGATCCATCGAAAACACCACCACACATGAGGAACTGTCCTTGGGATCCATCGAAAACACCACCACACATGAGGAGGAGCAACAACGGCCTCAAATAGAAGATGTAGAATCGGGAGACTTCATAAGAGTCTCAAACAGAAAATGTGCCAAATGTTGAGGCCCCTAGAAGGTCTGAAAGAGTAAGAAGAAAAGCTATACCGATGATTATCGGGTGTACAACACGAAGAGTCTCATATAGAGGATGATCCCGCCTCATATGAAGAGGCCATGAGAAGCGCCCGCTCATCCAAATGGTGGAAGCCATGGAAGATGAAATGAAATCCATGAAATTAAATGACGTTTGGGATTTGGAGGAAATTTCTAAAGGAGCCAAAACAAGAATGTAAATGGGTCTACAAAACAAAATGTGACTCCGGAGGGAATATAGAAAAGTTTAAGGCGCGACTTGTGGCAAAAGGATTCACACAAAGAGAAGGAATTGATTACAATGAGACGTTTTCTCCGAGTCTCTTGTAAAGATTCTTTCAGAATAATAATGGCACTAGTGGCACATTACGATTTGGAATTACATCAAATGGATGTAAAAACGGCATTTCTAAATGGAGATTTAGAAGAAAGAGTCTATATGGCACAACCAAAAGGTTTTGTCATTAAAGGAAAAGAGAATATGGGATGTCGATTAAAGAGATCCATTTATGGATTAAAGCAAGCTTCGAGACAGTGGTACTTGAAGTTTGATGGAACCATAAAGAAATTTGGTTTCCAAGAAAACGTTGAGGACAAGCTGCATTTATTCAAAGTTCAAGAATAGGAAATTCATATTCTTGATTCGTATGTGGATGACATTCTCGGCAAGTAGTGATGTTAGTCTTCTACAGGGAACAAAAGAGTTCTTGTCCTCAAACTTTGATATGAAAGACCTTGGTGAAGCATCATATGTTTTGGGCATAGAAATTCACCGAGATAGAAGAAAGTATGCGCTGGGATTGTCTCAAAAGGGATATATAGAAAAAGTATTGAAGAAATTCAACATGTCGAAATGCGTGCTACGCTGCTCCTATAGTGAAGGGCGAAAGATATGGGGAATGGCAATGCCCCGAAATAAATTCGAGCTCGATGAAATGAAGTCAAAGCCATATACTTCGGTGTAGGAAGCCTACGGTATGCACAAGTGTGCACACGCCCGACTTATCTTTTGTCACCGGGTTACTTGGCGATTTTAAAACAATCCAGGCCCGAGCCCGAAATTGGTAAAGAAAGTCTGCGATATGCGCAAGGAACGAAAGGCCTTATGTTGACATACGAAGATATGACTCACTCCAAATAGTGGGTTATTCGGACTCCGATTTTGCCACGGATAAAACAAAGTCAACATCCGGATACGTGTTCACTCTTGCGGGGAGCTATTTCATGAAAAAGCTCTAAAGGACCATCACTGCAGGGTCTACAATGTATGCCGAATTTATAGCATGTTATGAGGCCACGGGCGGGTGAGCGGCTAAAGAAGTTCATACCCGGTTTGAGAGTGGTTGACGTATTGAGAAACCACTAAAGTTATCTTGCGACAATGAACTGCGATCTGTACTCTCACAACAATCGAGTCAAGTGGTGCTGCCAAACACATTGACATAAAGTACTATGTTGTGAAGGATAAAGTCCGGGATCAAACAATAAGTCTCGAGCATATAAAGGCGAAAAGATGCTTGCGGATCCGCTAACGAAAGGCCTACCACCCAATTTGTTCAAGGAACATGTAGTCGGCATGGGTTTAAGGGAAGCCTTATGATTACGGACTCGGGGCCCAAAAGTTAAAGTATAAAGTATCGTTTCGAACGAGAGATGTGTATAGTGGCTATTGAATCTATCGGCGATTGGACCGTGATGATGAGATATGTTCTATACGTTAATTTGTGATGAAACAGACAAAGGTTAAAAGTAATAGTAAAGAGATCAAGGGGAGAATGTTAGAATTGATCTCCTCCCGTTGGGCCCAACGGCCCAACGGGGATCCTTGACCGCGCTGATCGGGCGCCCGGCCCTTGTGGTGGTGGGCCCTTGTCGCTGCGCCATATAAAAGGGGTGAGGGCCGGGCGGCAAACGACACGAGGATCGCTGCCGCCGCCAAACCTCACCCACAAAACCCTAGCCGATCCACGGCGGGGCGCGAGAGCGACGGAAACGCCACCACCGCGCCCCACGACCTCCATGGCCGACGGACAAGCATCGGGTTCTCACTCCACCGGTAACCCTATTTCTCCCTCTCTCTCTCTCATCCGAATGCGCCACTATTGATCTACCCGAACAAACCCTATTTGCATCGGTGCCTAGTGATCCTAGGGTATTAACACGAGATACGTCTTGTGGTGAATGGGTCTTGTTGTACACTGACAAGTCCATTAGTAACTATGCATAGTGAATTAGTACTGTACATGTACATAGACCTAATCCGAGTTACAACCTAGACTGTTCCAGCGTCCCAGGGGAGGCTCACTATGGTGTATGCTGAACTGAGCACAGTCTAGAATAACATGTAACTGCTAAAAATAATATTTTTTCTTACATCATCTTTTATTTTCATTGGCGGGTTTAATAAACATACACTTGTAAAACCGTATTGAAGTCATAAACTGTCATTTAAGAGTTTAGTTTTACAAACAGGTGGCTTAAAAGAAAATCAATTTTCGTTGGCGACGGCTGAAGAGCACTCAGGTGCGTGAGCCATCTCTCATTTCCTCCCCCTAAGTCCCAGCCTCTCCCGTTTCCTCCTCTCCCTTACCTCTCATCCCTCTCCTCTCCCTACTCCCTCCAGTAGGCCATGGCAATGGCTGCTGCCTAGGTGCTCTCGGCAATGGCCATGGCAACTGTGACGACATTGGGAGGTGAAGAGGCCAGCGGATCTTGCGGCAAGGCTGGTGGGTGGCGAATCTGGTGACGACAAAGCTCAATGGCATAGATCCGGTGGCTGAGCTTGGCCTCTGCTGTCGGGGGGCGACATAGCTCGGTGTTGATGGTCGTTAAGTGCAAACTTTAACCGTTAACTCCTGCATACAAAATTCAAAATATAATATCAAACTTAGTTGTAGGGGTTTATTATTTCCATGGATTTTGGTAAATATATGTATGCAGGTGATTTCTGGGAGAAAACACCCCCGCCATGCGACAAAATACACCTTCGACCAATTACGCGTGAGCACAAGAATTGAAGGGCCCACATGACAGTCAAAACCGACCTAAAGTGGGGGCAAACCAACCTCAGCCTCCATAGAGGCCCACCTGTCATAGACTGAAGAAAGTTGGTGGCCAAATACGATGGAATTGTTACTGATATGCCCTAGAGGCAATGGAGATGTTGGATATCATTGTCAATATTTATGTATAAATGAATAAAGTGTTATTCAGTTCCATGAAATAGACATCTTGTATTGATCAATAAGTACATGACTTATTTATGAGACTCTATATGTATGAATCTATTTCTAAATGATCTCTGATCATATATCATATTAATGGAACTAATATGATTCTAAGATCGGCATGTTTATTGATTGATGATCATGTCTCATAGATCATGGGTATGGAGATACCAAATCAATAAACATGGACACATATGTTAGAGAACACATTGTTGGATAGACCCACCATGAGACACTACAGGAATTATTGTGCCATTAGTTGGTCTCAGGTAGTGTTGGTACAAAGTCCTTAGACCTGAGATCACCATGAATTCCAACATGTGTAGTAGCCTACTTTGGGACTACCAAACGCTATTCCGTAACTAGGTAGTTATAAAGGTAGTTTTTGTGTTTGCTATGAAACATGGAGTGGGATGTGAGTGATTAAGATGAAATTTGCCCCTCCTTTGCGAGAGATATCTCTGGGCCCCTCGAGGTAATGGATTACGAAAATGCATGGCCATGCTAAGTTGATTGAGGAGTCAATCAACAGACAGATAATCCAATACGGTTCGAGTGAATGGTTAAGCTATTCCAGGGATGGCACACATCTTGCCTATAGCTTAATTGGTATCGTGAGGCAAAGGGATTTGTGTACACATTACGGGTTCGAGCCGATATTATATTCTTGTATACTATGGTGTCAATATGTCTTGCTAGGCGTCGTTGTTGACGGTGGTGAGTTGGACTCGAGACGACGATCGGCTAAGTTAGACTATAGCCGAAACCGAGTATACCTGAACCTATAGGGTCGCACGCTTAAGGGGATAAGAACAGGCATTCGAGTTGGACTCGGATACGGCTCGATCGGATAGGGATCCGATCAGATAGAGTCGTATGGGCTTACGACGTATGGGCGGCCAACTCTATGAGACACGGATGAGATCCAATTCAAAATAGAGTCCCGATCGACCACTAGTCCCGTAGGCCAACTCTATATAAAGGGCGAGGGTGGAGAGATGAGGTACATCGGTTGAATCGAATTGCGCCGAAATCAATCTGATTTGGCGCAACAAGTCGCCGAGATCAATCTCCACGGAAACCCTCCCCACTTCCAAGCCAAACCCTAGCCTTGCATCGCGTGCTAGCACACGGGTGTTCGGCGTTATGTCCCCGGACGTGTGGATACCGGTAGAGGCGCTGCTACGTTGCGCGTTGTTGATCGGTTTCGGATCGGCTGCAATCGGAGTGAGGCGATTGTGGCAGATCGGCGACGAGAGCGCGGTCGGACGACTCGGATCGGCTGCGGCATCGGCGAGTCGGGCGATTGGTGAATCGGTGTCCCGGGAATCGAGTGTCGGCTTGCGGGAATCGGTGTCATCGGCCGGCCACGGTTCCGGATCGGATAGCCACGATTGGTCGTTTCATTGCATACTCCAATCGGTAACGATCTATCGGCCCTTACTTGCAAGTGTTCCTGGTTTGCGCGGTAGAAAAGTTTTTGTTTTCGACTAGCGTAGCCTCTGCGTAACCTTTCAGGTGGTTCGGCCGAACCACCCTTGGAACCCCTAACTTGCACATGGCAGCTCCTCATTGGTCCTCAATGACGGTTAAGGATGTTTACCGACCTTTCCACCGACCTACAACCGTCATTAGCACACTATAAAAGGAGGAACCCATTTCACTTCTCAATACACAACATCAACTCAAGTAGAGTACAACTCACTTCTTAGGCTTTACTTTACTATGTGGGGTTAGTGAGAGAGCGAGGGGAAGCTCCGGAAGAAGTGTCCCAAAGCATCAGAGTTCTCTCTGAGAATTTTTGGAGGTGTGCTAGATTTGTCAGCATTCTTCCATCGGAGTTTCAGAGAAGCGTCAGAGCTGTCAGCATTCTTCTTGCTTGTACCTTGGCTGATGCTTTTTTTATAAAGTAAGTATTCGAGATCTCTTATGTTATTTAATTAGTTTACTCAAGTGAGATATATTCTCATCGGTGCGGGTTCGTTGCTTAGTTTATAATTAAGTGGTCTAGTACTAGGACTCTGGATAAAGAATAAAGTTTCTACGCAAGGCTAGAGTAGTAATCAATAACATAGGCGTGGTGTCTAGGACGCGAGTTACTTTTGTTTGTTATGTGCTCCATGGAAAGTGAGGTAGGCGGCGAGATGGTGACACCCGTCCGTACTTTGCATTCCTCCATGATCGAGCACATCATAGAGCTCAAGGTCGGACTCACCCTGGTAGATCAGGAGAGGGCTGTTGCCCGAAGCAATCGATAGAGTTTTACCTTTAACTTAAGATAACCACTTAAATCCATAGGAATCCTCTCTAACCAATCTTACCTTTTGTTGTTGTCCTTGGATAGAATCATGTTTGTGAAAATACACACACGTTCCTTGTATTCGATACCCTTGGAATACTCGAAGGGGAAGTGCTACAACGGTGTCTGTGCGCTTGCGGATTTATCTGTGTGCATACCAACACTCAGGTAGCGGACACGAGGGTAACGGTGGGTGGCGGCCAAAAGTGGGGCTTCGAGGAGGCATCTCGGATCCACTGCGGTCACGTCCCACCCCCGTGCCACTGTACGAATGGCACTGATGAGGGCATAGAGAACGATGAATGGTCTCCCACGAAACCGCGAAACAGGTACCAGTCCCACGATAACGATGCTTGTACCAACGATAACATGATGAATCAATGCAAGTTTTAAATAAATATATAATATACCTTTATGTTGCAGCTTTGAGTAATCCTTGAGTTGCAACCTTCAATCAAAGATAGTAGCAACGGAACTCGGTGAAGCTAGGACACCAATCCATCGACAGTAGTTTGGGTTTTGGGACGGAACTCCAACCTTCAGCTTCTAGCTGAACTTAAGCCAAGGGAGAAAAAACAATAACAATAAGGAATTGAGTACTTTCATACTCAGCAAGCCACTAGGAAATATGCAAATGCAAGATTCAAAGAAAGGCTTGGATTATTTGGCAAAACATTTATTTTAAAAACCTTTTCAAAGGTCTAAGTGTGGGTTTCAAATAAAATGTCCTCGAAAGGAACCATGTCACCTCGATCGTCGCAAATTGCTTTGCAACAACTCGAGAGAAAAGGCCAAATTTTAGTATTTATAACATATTTTCCTTTATTAGTTTATTTCACTTTCAAGACATAAACAATCATTCTCTCCAAAAACCATCCGTTAACCAAGTCTCAGGGTTAACGACACTGGGTCCATCCCTCTCGACCTACCAACCCAAACTTTGCCTTCTTGGCCCGATGGTGCCAAACAACACTCCAGGTCACATAGACCTGTTTCCAACCACAAAGGTTGGTTGTTTGTCACAAAGTACTATAGCAATGGTTCCCATCCCAAGAACCATTTTATTTAAACAAGTTTTAAAACAAATCTACACTAATAAAATCACCCTACATTCGTCCTTGACCATGGGCATGGTTGTTCAAATAGTTCAGTTAAACCTCTACAAAGACTGTACGCTTTTCCTACAAGACACGAAGCTTTGGCCGATATTGGTCGTTACCGAAAGTTTGTGACAAAGCCTTTCCCTAGCCAACCCCTGAATATCCCATGTCACACATATGGGTGAAATCTCTCCACAAAGCATCAGGCCAGATTCAGGCCCTCGTCTACCCAGGACCCGTCGTATGGCTCCCGACAACACCATCTTGGCGCTCCACAACTACCAACATGCAAGACACCAATGTAGGAGAAAGAAAATAAATTAGAGGGAACTGAACCAAGGGTCCAAAAAAAATATTAAGTGGGTTGGGAACATTTTTGCCGACGCGGTCTAAGTCCAAAAACAAATATTTTGACTCTCCGGATGGAAAGAAAACTATTTGTTGGCACGGTTAAAATTTCTGAAATCAAAATTTTAACCATAGGAAATTTTGGAAAGGTTTAGGAGGGGCAAACTCGAACTGCAAAAATTCAAATCCTATAAATTTAATTTAAAAGAAAAGATTTGGCCATGATTTTGAGTTCACAAGGAAAAGAATTAATTGATATCTTTGGCACAAAATCCTAAATACACTCAAAGAACCAAAAGTTTTTAAACATAGGTTATTAATAAAATAGGTTTTTTGACAGTGCGAAAACTGGGGCGTTACATCTGTCGGTTGTCCACGCCATCCCTCGGGAGCTCGGATCCGAAGATGGCAACCCACACCCTTCCTTGTCGAGTCTATCCTCCATCCTCCTCCTAGCGGTGAGCCTTAGGATGACAGCTCAGTGACAACGTGCGACAGCTCGGAGACAGTGCATGGTTGCTTGACGACGACAGCTCGATGACAGCCACCGGGAATGCTAGCCTCGATGACCGCAACACAAGGACTATGATTGGGAATGATGAGAGATTTAGGAAATTTGTGATTCTATGCAGGCTGTTTTGGATTTAGATTTTTTCTTCAAAAAAATATTTTTGTTGGCGGGTCTCTTAACCCTGCCGCCAACAAAAACAATTTTCGCTAGCGGCCGTCTTAACATGGCCGCCTGCAAAAATCACTTTTCGTTGTCGGCCGGCCGTACGTCAGCACAAGTACATTATTTTCAGTGGCTTTTGGTTGCTGGCGGTTGGGCTGGGCCAGGAAAAATATGTTTTGGTCGCCAGTGATTAGCTTTTTTGTAGTAGTGTATTGATAAAGAAAAGAAGCAAAGTAAATTGATAATCAACATAAAGATGGTGTGAGAAGATAGAAGATGGGTATAATCAGTTGATGATAAACATATAAAGACATTGACAATGCAAGATAGTAAGTGGCTATCTATGGCAAGATGGTGAAGGGCAAGCGAGGCTCAGCTATAATAGACCATGTGAGGGTGAAGGGCAAACAAAGGGATTGGCACTGACGGACCAACTCCGATGGAGTAGGACGAGTGAAGGCTTTATCGTGATGGACCATGCGAGACCATTTAAAGGTCAGTAATCCACATTAATCATTCGAAGAGTGCAAGATGAAATGTCGAAGATCAAGATGATGTGATTCATTGATGAACATCAAGCAAAAAACTATAGAGGCATTGGTCAGGGCAAACATATAATTGATTTGGGACTATCGTGTTTAATGAGTTGTAGGTTAATAGTCCTGATGGTGAAATGATGTTGACGTTGGCAACCCTCAAGGTGAAGCAAGAATATGTCATGAAGATATTTCTATTAATGTAGCTTTTCTATTTGCATTTGAGTATAGGAATGTTGTACTATTAAGAGAGATGCAACGTTGATGCGTTTGTTTATGTCTCGGTGCTCAAAGTGACCTATCCAAGTGCTACCTTGAGAGAAACCAAGCCTTAACCTAACCTTTGTGTGGTTTTAGAGCTTGTCTTTGGTTGGGTTGGGTAGCTTCTCAATAAGCTTTCTATAGAGTTCAAGTTTGTCGAAAACAGACTCTGAAGCAAGGAGTTATGACTATTTTTATGGGGGTGTTGTCAGCTTGTTAAGAAGTAGCGAAAGTTTTGGTCTAGGATCTCTATTCAGTATTGGAAGGTTTACTGGAAATTATGGTCTATGTGACTAAAAGTTTCAGTTCTTCTTCCAAATGGAAACAGTGACTTCAGACCTGAAGTTCTGGCCTTTTCGATCAAAAGTTTCGGTGTTTGAATATGTGAGTAACGACTAATTTTAGGGGACTCGTGTATTTAAACCACGCTACCCCTACTATCTGTTGGCTGCAAAATTTGGGCAAGAGTAGACCTATCCATATCCAAATAACCCCTACCTTAGTGGTAGATCTTTGTGAGTGACGTTTAGGAAGATATTTGAGAAGAGAAGAGATTTGGGGTTGAGAGGAAGTCTGGGAAGAGAGATTGAGAGCTTGTGAGCTTCACTCCATCCTTTAAGCATTTGAGTTCATAGAAAGCAAATATTCGATCATGCTTGTTGCTCTTAATGGTTCTCCACCTATATGGCTAGGCATCACCCATGAGGATCCGTTCGTGTGGATTGTTCAAGAAAGTTTATAAGGTTTGCCTCATCGCCGCAGGGGAAGAGGTAAGATTGAGTGAAAATCAGGTTATCTTCTAGGAGGTTGCTTGGTAGAGTAAGCTTCATCGGATGTGGGTGCTCATTATCTAAGTTTGGACTTATGTGGTCGCTGGAAACTTACTAAGCCTTGATGATTGCTTGGAGACTAAAGCTTTCTCACGGTTGATAGCTTGGTAAGCTTGGGATCAAGCAAGATTCGGCTCCTTAGAGTCTCTCAACCAAAGAGTTAGATCATTGAGATCCAAACTTCAACAAAAAAAATCCTTGTCTTCTCTTTGTCTTGCTCAGTGTTTTTGTTTCCCTGCATAGTCATTATTATTTACTCTTTCTTATGCACCTGCTGCTTGCAAGATTTGCCTCTAGGTTTGCTCCCTCGAGGAAACAAGCCAAGGGGACTAGAAGTTTCCAGTGTTCAAGACTAGAACCTCCTGTGAATTTGACTCTGCGATGAACGTCTATTCGCCTCCCTCTAGGCGATATCAAGGTACTTTTAGAGGCTATGTAGTATATAAATTATGTTGATTTGCCACGAGTTACTTTAATAATTTGCCTAAGTAATCTAGTTGGTTAAGCCCTCACACATTCTTTATTGGTTTGCATAATAGTTTAGTTGGGGTAATCACTCGTTCAACGGAGCCTAAGCACTTGTCCATACTAGATGGGCCTTGGCTCCATCATTAGTGGTGAGGAGAGGCAACGTGTATGTGATTCCTTGTATAAAGAGTTTCTTTGAACCGTCTGATATGCTTGTGTCCTACATTAGTTGTGGGTGCGTCTTCTAATACACGTTAAAACAGATGGATAGATCAGCGACAACTTCTTGCTCTCATAAAAATCCTATTGAAAGGCACAGTCGACTATGTGAGCACGACTTTGTCGCCACAATATTGGTACTTTGCCAACTTCTATCTATTTTATACTCTGTTTTACTTGATATGAGTTTCTTTCTTTTCCCTCACTAAAAGCATCTCTAACAGCTTATCCAAATCACATATAGCCAACTCTCCAATTGATTTGGATAGTCAAACTAGGTGCTCACTCCAACAGTCTCTATTTTACCATCTCCAAAGTAACAAAGGTCCCACGTGTCAGTCTCTACTAGCCCTTCTTCTTCCTTATTTTTCTTCCCTTCTTCCTCTTCACCTGCTAGGGCAATGGAAGAGCCAATGATGGGAGGCTACGGCAGGGACACTAAGCGGCGCAGCGGTGGGGGACGGTGACAGGGATGGCGACAACAGAGGTGAGGCATACAACGGCAGTAGCAAATCGATGTAGGCGAGACAGATGGCGGCGGCAAGGGCAAGACGACGGGCGACGACTATAGGGGCCAAGGGGACGGATGGCAACGAGATAGGCGAGCCAAGGACGGGAAGCAGCAGTAGCAGATCGGTGCTGGTCAGGCAAGCCAAACGACGACGAATAAGGGGCAACGGCGACATGGGCAAGGCGGACGACGGCAGAGGCGAGATGGCGGTGACAGGGGCAAGACGATGGGCAGCGAATGTGGGGTGATGGTGGCAGGGGCGAGGCAGACGGTGGCGACAAGGGGCAAGGTGGCCGAAGCGAGAAGGACTATGTGGGGGAGGGGAATTGGTGCGGAGTCTACCATTGGCAAGTGGGTATGGCTGGCCAGATTTGCCAAGTGAGGAGAGTGATTTGGCCATCCGAATGGCTTGGTAAGTCGGATGGAGAGTCTGATAGAGTATGTTTTTTTAGAATTATCAAAATTTTACTTGAAAAGTCATTTGAAGAGGCTATTAGAGTTGCTCTAACATCTAGTTTTGCCACTTCTAATCAAAGAGTGGAACCTAGGCAAAGATTTAGCTGATGCAGAGAATTCAGACTGCGATTTAATTTGTCTTTGTTTTATCATCTCTGGATAATAAATTGAAGTCAACTTCGGTTAGAACATGCCCCATCATTGCAAACTTACACCACACAACCACGCGCTCACACGCAAGAACATGCACCATGGCCGCTACAACCGTGCTGCTTACAGCTTACGGTACATGGCTACACGCAAGACAGTGTAATGAACCTCGACCACACATGACGGACGTTTTTGTTGTGCGTACGCGCCCGGGGCAACTCACGTGCAGCCGCCGTAGTACGGCTCGCGTGTAGTGAGCAACCCATGCCGCTCCCCGTGCCGCGCGGTAAACAGTTCGCCACTCGTCGCGCTGTCCCGGCACACGCGAAAAGTACACGGCTGATCGCTCGGTTTCGCGCGACGGTGGAACTCAAAACACAACTGCGAATGGTGTGATATTGTACTCTTTGGTCTGATAAGCAAACACACTGTATTCAGTTCAATTACAAACTTTGGTTTGGTTACAATACAATAAGTCTGCCAATCCGGTATATATATGGCATATTGGCATTGGGTCATTTGTCAATGTGGGCAGTTCAGAACAAGCACATGGATACTGCGTGCCGTGCCCTGTTCCATTTCCCACACATCTAGCTGACACACACACAACTACAAGTTAAAAAAAAGCATACATATTAAAAAGAAAAGAAAAGAAAAGAAAAAAACTCTTGATCTGTTCAATCACACACAGAATCGCAGTACAGTACTAGTGCCGATAGAATTAAAATTCGTTCTTGACCGTCGACACGAGGACGAAGGCATGCATATAGGTAGGCACGGTGACCGACCGATCGACCGATCAACGGAACTGGACTTTGGAGCCGTAGTTGGTGTTGGCCCTCCAGTTCGCCGGGATGACCTGGTGGGCGATGACGGTCTGGCCGGACTCGCTCACCATGCGCAGGGAGAAGGGGCCCTGGAGGCGGTGGTTGGAGTCGAGCCGCCAGATGGATCCCCAGGAGCGGCGCATCGGCGTCCACACCCGCGTCGGCTTGCCGTTGAGTTTCGACTCCATGACGTCGAGCTGCACCACCGTGCCGTCCTTGTTGGCGAACTCCACCAGCACGGCGAGGTACACCGGGTTGGACCCGGCCTCCACGTGGAAGTTGACGTTGAGGCCGCGGTGGTAGCACGGGACACGCCTGAACTGGATGTCGATGATACCGGCGTGCCGGAGCTGGTCGTTCAGCCCGGGCTTCGCCATGGCGCCGAACGCCGTGCCGCTCAGGTCGAAGTGGTACCTCGCCACCGGGTAGTAGTTCATGTCGGTGATAATCACCGTCCTGGGCTGCCCGGAGCACGATGGGTTGTTGGTGCACCGTATCTGATCAATCAAGGCAATCCATGTAAGCATCAGCAATTCAGCACAAGGTCAAACACAAACTGGAGAGAACATGTTACCCACGGATTTCAAGACCCGTTGACCAATCAAGTTGTGATTAACACCAACTGCAGTTAACGTGGCGGGCAGTACGGTGTGATTAATAACTTAGCTCGTAAACAAAACATGTTGGTACGGATTTATTTATGATCACAAATTCCATACCGCTGTTTTGTACACTTCTTTTCAGATACAAGTATAAAATTTAATGTTTGGAGACCACGTCGATAACCAAAACGACATATGTGACGAACTATTAACGTAGCTATACCTGGTAGCAAGCGCCACAACCTTTGCCGTCCTGGAACAGAGGCTCATTGCCGCAGGACGTCATGGACATGAACGGGTACTGGTTGGTGTTCTTGAACCCGCACGCACCGCCTGCGTATCGAACAATGCCAATGCATGCGTGTCAGCGTACGTTCGATGGTCAGAAGAGCACGTACGATGTACAGCAACCGATCGATCAGCGAAATTTCGGTGGCTTAATTTGCAAAAACGCATGTACTGCACGCACCGTTGTCGTCGGGTCCGGCGCCGTTGGGCTGGCCGTACCAGGTGGCCTTGGCCAAGAGCCAGTCGTTGGTGTAGCCGACGCCGGCGGCGAAGCCGTACGTGGCGAACACGGAGAGAAGCATCGCGACGACCTTGGCAGAGGCCCCAGCCATCTTGGAAACTCTCTCCTATGTACGTAGTACAAAAGCTTGTAGTTGTTACCTTGTCTACTTTGTGTTTTGATGAGGAGATTTTGCCGGTGTATTTATAGGCAGGATTAGGCTAACTGGCAAAACGAAAAAAAAACTGGATTGATCGGCAACTTGGCACCGATAAGTCGTTGCACCCGACGTGCGTGCCGTGTGTATGTGAGAGATCGAGCTCGATCACATGGCGCCGGAGCGAATCGTGGAGGAATGGAAGCCTCGGTTTACAAGAATTCCTATTGTCAAATCGCATCTTGGCAGGGCGGTTATGGCATGTTGGGAGGTACACTCTCGTACAGTACGTACGTCATTACCTCCCAATCATTACTATGTACAAGTCAACCGTCGCTTGCAGAAAGTCGGTCGGTTTTCGTAACCGTCCGATCAACACCCACCATGCTTGGATTGTTAACACGTGTCCCCCCGATATTTGTTTACGTAGGTAGCCAACGTTGCAGTGTCCTGATGTGGTCTCTACTGGTGGTCTCTACTATAAACGGTGTGAGCGCCTTATTTATAAAAAGAATAATTCGTTTTATTGTCAAGTATATCTTTGAATAAATAATTCCTAAATTTTAAGGACGATCGTATAAGTTCATCATCAGGACTCACTAAAACATTCATCCCTACACCCGTTTCCTCCCCTTCCTCCTCCTCTATTCTCATCAGATACGAGGAGGAAAATGACTCATCTCTCATTCGACTCATAAGTCTTTAAAAGATTGGATCTATTAAACGTCTAGGATTTGTCTTTTATTTTAGTTATGGAATTATATCTGTTTAGAGTCTTTAGTGTTTTTTATCTTTGTGTTGCTGGCTACTTCATTTATGAGATCAGGAAGACTTGTCTGTTGAGGTCGTCGAATATTACATTGACGACGACGGCTTTAGGGATCAGATCATCGACGTGTTTCGGTGGTATTAGTTTGTTGTTCCGTCGAAGGACAAAGATGGTGGCCAACACTCATTCATATATTTTTGCGCATGACAGAGTAGACCCGTGTTGTCGCTATGCTTTCATGTTTGCATCTTTCGATCCTATTTGTTCTGTATTTAACATATATATCTTTTCTTATTTTTTTCAGTTATGGCAACCATAGGCATGTAATCTCTTCTATAATTTAATATGATCATCCCGTTTAATAGAAAAAGATATCATTTCACACAAGTCACTACAATAAAATAAAATAATAGAAGATTTACGATAATATCAATTTCTACCATATTATGCAGCACCCCTATAAATACATTATTTTTCTACTCCGATGGTTATTTTCGCCACACCACCGTTATCTTCGTGTGATACGCTCCCTAGTTAGCCTCATTCCCTTCCCTGCACACCACATCATTGCAGAGACCCTCTAACAGTGATCTGATTAGCACAACTTCACCATAAATACCAATGACCAAACGCCATATAGGGTTGGTTTCGCAACGGACATTGATTAGTACAATGGAATAAGGTTTAAACGGGGACATTTATCATTACTTTAACGGAAGATGCGTGGTATATGAGTTACTTATAGAGAACTCAGAGTGCATCCTTTTTAGCTTATCGCTTGTGAATTATAGAGAGAAAAAAGAGAAGTGGGCCGGATCCGATAGGCATGCGCTTGGATCTGATGACCGCGTGGCGAAGGTGACCCTGGACGTGAATGTGCCGGCGTGTGGAGGGGCTGAGGTCTTGATGCTGCAATATGAGGGCACGCAGTGCGGAGACGTGGCCGGCGACGGAGATGACCGGCGAGGTACGGACTGGGCGGAGGCCGGCATGACGCGGCGAGACGCGGCAGGCTCGTGGTTGCGGCTTAAGGTGGCACGGAGAGGCCGAATGGCGACTTAGATGCTCGATGGAGAGCGAGGGGAGCATGGCAACTTCTCTCTCGCTATGACGACGATAAAGGAAACAGATCCGTGATGACGAGTGCAGTAGCAGGCGTGGCGTAGCCCCGCAAAGAGGAGTACAATAGCGGGCATGGCATGGCCCCCACGAAGAGGAGCGCAACAGCGGGCGAGGCGCGGCCCCCGCGAGCGACGAGATGGTGTCCAACGGCGGATGTGGCGAGGCCCTCGTGTTGAGTCTTATGAGAGATCCGGATCTGGTGGTTTTCACCCCGCTGAATGGGGGTTAGCATTGCAGCGGCGCAGCAGCGACGGGTACTGTATGGCGGGGACCCTTTCAGTGCAGTGTAGTTTGTCTTTTCCTAATGTCTAGTTGACTTGAAGCTCTGCTGTAAAGTTTTGACGTTTGGTTGAGTGCAGATTTGGTGGGTGCCACCGTATAGGCTTCGTTTTGTGCGGACGGGTGTGGTTTTGTTTAGGGCTGTTTGTGAAGGTTCGCTTTTGAGCGTTTGCCCACGTTGATGTCCCAATCCAATCGGACGAGTTTCTTTCTTTCTTTTTCCTTTTCTTTTTTCTGGCTATGGCCTTCCAAGATTGTAGTCTTGTATTTTTTTCTCTATCAATAGAACAAGCGTTATCTTGTGTGTTTCGTTTTAAAAAAGAGACTTGCGAATTATACGTATCAAGGCTAGATTTATCCAAAATAGGCCCGCCTGCAAGTTGTGTGACCAGACAGGTTCTAAAAATTAGGGGCCCCAAGAAAAATTTCAATTTAAATCAATATGTTCCTACTTAGGATCACGAGATTTTATTTTATTTTTTAATTTTACTCTTTATGCTCTACTGAATCGGTTGGAACGAGTTAATTTTTTTCTCAACTCCGACAAGTGTTCGATGATAATTATAACTACAATTAAACAACCGTATTTCGTGACGACGATATGAACGTGCGTTCTAGGCAATAAGGATTCCAATTTTTCACTTAGCAGGAAAAAAACTGAATTTTTGCGATGATTCTTCTTCTACTTAGCCAGAATGCCACTACATATATACGTGGGTGAGATTGTTGACATAGGTCTAGTTGTTATTTGTTGCGAACAATTTTTGCTTGTTCTATTGCAAGACATAGCTAAATAAAAGAGTATCGGACTGATGCTAGCTTTCCTAGCATAGTTGAAAGGCAATAATGATCAAGCAACTCAGTGGTAATAGAGAGTCGTCCAAATGTATTATAAATAAATATATAGCTCTGTGCAATTGATATTTTCTAAAGATAAAGTTTTATTTTATATTTTGCATAGCACCCCTAAATTGTTAGGACGGCCCTGTTCAAAAAACTTATGTTCTTCTTTCTACTCTAGTGCAGTGATGCACTACTATGTGACGTTGGATTGGATTAATTAAGGAATGGAAGTCACGGGCGGATAAGAACCAAACTGTAATAGTGTTTCCGTCGCTTTTATTTCGTGAACACGCAAGAAAATAAATACGTGTCAAATGCATCATGGAGCGAGAAATAACAGTACAAATACAGGCATCAGGCACACGACAAAATGGAATACGGACTACGTGGCTCGTCGACAAGGTCACAGTCCAGCAGACCTTTCATAGTTGCATCCACGAATACATGGATGTTTACCTCGATCATATCTATCCATGATTATTGGAATCAATCATTTTGTAGGATCTATTGTCTCGGAGCATGTTCGTTGCCTGCAACTAACCATATGCGTGCAACCACGTATTATACCGACCAAACTTCGTTGAAAAAATATATGGTATCATCCCGATAGAATACTGATATACTCCCTAGATCCTCCATTAAAATGAGGCCTGGAGATTCAAATTGTGAAACGGTAGCTGGCAGCTAGCGCATAATCTACCGACTACCGGCCGGTCATGCTGTTATCCCATTAAAATTGTGAAATGGTAGCTGGACAGAGCCGATCGAGGTACAGACTTCTCACGTTGCCAAGAGAGAAAGGAAATTCATTCAACTTATTTTTGGAAAAAAATAGATAATGAACTTATGTTTTGAAATGGAGTACCAGTTACCAAAGTTGTATTTTGTGACCACCTTCTACTTTGCTTAAGGCAAGAGCTTAAACCCCCTATTTTTTAATAATAGATTAAACTCTGGCCTCTATGTTGAAAATATGGTCATAATTTGACATATTTTAATTCAAAAAATAAACATACTATACATGACATATATATATATAAATGTGATCTATTGATAATGCTAAACATGAACATGTTAATAACAAAATAAGCATCATCAAGAAGCATATTTGACACTATGGTTAAAATTTTGATATACCTGGATAATGCTTCGGTACTGGATAAGGCAGCGTTGTTGTTGTTGCCTCCGTTAATGGAGCCGATCTCGCCTCCTCCAGTACCGTTGCCGCCGCCACTAGTGCCGCTATTGCCTCCACCAGTTGACATGTTATAGTAGTGAAAGTAGACGAAGCAGAGAGTCGACGAGGCAGTGCAAAACCGAAGCAGAGCAGTCGCGCGAAAACACTCCCCAAAAACTTGATCGCTCGCCTACCTATGCAGGTACTCAAGTGGACGGAGTTACAAAGGCCTGCTCGTCCCGACAATCCGTTCATGCCGGTGATTAGGATCGGAGACATAAAAGCAGCGTAGGAATAGAGAGTGTCGAGGAGCATCTGAGTAAGGAAGATGGAGATGGGTTTATATAATGCGCGAGAGAGTAACGTATGGGAGTAATCAAATCGATTGAATTCTACGATTAACAAATCAATTCAAAAAATTAAGTTGAGATTGAATTCATTCACCTGTTATAGAATTAATCAGCCGAATCAATATGATTTAATTTTCATACGTTGCAAAACATTTGAGAGAGCAGCAACCAGCCTCACCTCGCCTCACCCATGCCTTGGCCGGTTCGGCTCGGCGCATGCGCGTGTGACAGTCCCACCACCATCTCAACCGCTTAACATGTGCTCTCCAACAACATCCTAGTTAAGTTGAGATCCCTCCATATTAATTTTTAAGGTGATATTAATCTCGTAACATTAATTGTGAGCATATAGAACTTATTGGGAATAAATTAGGCCAAGCCTATCTAATCCAACACTCTACACTAACAAGGATATATACAATCAATAGCTTAAACCCTATGGGCCCGTTTGGATAATGAAAAAGGGAAATGATTTCTCACCTATCAATGGGTGACTTTAAATCCTAGCCATCCATTTTCTCCATCTTATTTCATCCTAGCCCTTTATTCATTTCCCAATCCCAATTCCACCTCTCATTTCCCATTATCCAAACATACCTATAGGGACAAGAAAAAAACTCGGGTTTGCATTGGCTTCATTTGGCTCGATAGCCAAATGAGCCGAGCCAAAGACTCCTCCATATCTCATTTCTACAATGAGTCGAGCCTAAGCTAGTTCATGAGTTGCTCGGTGGCTTGCTCCTGTGGACTAGCCAGCTTGCTGTTGCTCAAAGACAAGCACCAGTAAAAACCTTAATTCTTTTTACTCTTTTAGAGACAAGCGACAATGCAACAGGAGTACATAACTCATGGTACCAGCAGGGTCACGCACGCAGAAGGGAGTAGCACTCATGCAAGTGCGCAACATTGACTAGCGCCTACACCAACAACGCAACCAACTAACAGTCTCTCTTCCTCAACAAAAATTGAAAATAGAGTCACCGCTCCTTGCCAGCTTGCCTCGCAAGTGTAGCCTGCAACCTATGAGTCGCGGGTATGACAACGCCTAGGTAGGGGCGCGGTGTGCCACACTTGGTCTCCACGTCTGCTTCAACCTCTCCAATGCCTACCCCTTCTTGCTACTGTAGAAACAAAGAGGCTTGTCAGCCTGATCGAGTTGGCTCAAGCCAAAAAAATATGTTGTTTTCAATTAAATAATTTATTAACGTGAACTCTCGACATGATCTACGGTCATGATGATACGATCCATCAAATTAACGGCCAGTTATTTGGTGTTAACTTGTGAGCATCCGCAAAGTCCTCATAATTTGTTGTGCAAGTGTATTTGCTCTCAAATATATGTTTCTTTGGTTAAAAAGAAAAGGAAAAAAAACACCGTTCAACTAGACACCCAGGTATAAGTAGTTGCACCAAACAAAGTTTTCATAATCCAACTCAACAACAAATGAAGCTATAAGCTATCCTTACCAAATTGCAGGGGGAAAAAAGGCTCTTTGTGCTCACTCCATTCCAAAAAACCTAACTTAGGTGGTTTCAGATTTGTGTCAAATCTTTTTTTTTTTGGATGGAGGGAGTAAGAATATAAACTTCCCCCCAACGTGATATCTGTAATTTTCATGGTCCACTACAGTTTAGTCCTTAAAAGATGAAAACGTGAAGCCTGGGAGCATTTAATTTGCACTCAAATTGATAGGAATTTAGCGCATGCCAAAATGCTTTAACCCTGCAGGTCTGACAGCTTTTGTATTTTGTGCCGTTGACTTGTGAAGGATGCCCTCCAGTACAAGTAGTGCAGTTATTGACATGTTTAGTCCATGAGATTGCAAATGGACGGCCGCGATCCGACGACTTATAAGCCATGCATTTCCAGGGTCGACCCTTTCCGTCCATTTCAGTTCCTGGAGATGGTGAATTGATGATGCGGACTGACACATGGTGCAAATAGTGGGCGCACGTGACATTGCCACCTTAGTCTCCACCGTGAGTTCCCTGACACGTTAACTGGCGTGCGTGAGTTTTCTTTTATCCCGCAGAGTATTGCCACAGATGGTACACCACCTCACATGTCTACTTGGTGGCGCCTGCACGACGACGTGTTTTGGTTGCTCAAACATCTCTCGTCCACCGCCGCACGCAAGGCTACGGATTGAATGTTTGATTCAGTATAAATCGTCGAATGGGGTTGTATTGTGTTAAAGATATTTTATCTTTTATTAAACATTGTTTCAATGAAAATATTTTAGATGTTTCACTTATCGGAGAAAAATATTTTAATGAAAAAATCATTGAAATATAGTCATGTGATATTTTATTATAAAGATTTAATTATAACGAATCTAACTTTGAAATTTGGATAAATAGTTTTTAAAAAATCATTTCAAATTTCAAATTTATATATGTTGCATGTAGCAGCAGTAAGATGTGACTAGTATTTTCCGAATAACTTCACCGCAAACGCATGAGATGCCGTGGCTGCTCAGCGGCGAGTGTGCGACGATTGAGCAAGCAGAGCAGAGCGCCGTGCCAACTGATCAGCGGACATCAAGGTAGCAGCTGCTCGCCTCGCTCGGAAACCCGGTGGGCGAGAGAAGTGAGGGTGATGGCGCCATCTCGATCGTGTGCCGGCTCCTCGTGGTTGCACCGGCCGGGAGCGGGAGAGGTTGCGGTCGCCGCTGCAACTGCAAGCGTGGTGGTGGCCCCAGACCTCACATGCAACGCAGCCGTCGGCATCCCACTTATCGCCCGCACATGCGCCCGAATCCATCATGAGTCAGTTACTTTGTCCCTTTCCGCGGTTAACTCTTGAGACAAAGCCGGAGGTTGACGCCCCTTTCGGCGGTTTCCTCCCCTCACAAGATCAAAGCAAAAGCACCGGTGAACATTTGCTTCCGCTACTAACACATCTTCTTTTTTCGTTTTTTTTCTCTACACCTAGTGTAACACAGTTCGTTCATGAAGCACTTTACTTGAAGACAAATTGGTAGCCTAATGTCCAAATGTACATATAAGTAATTACGAGTACTAACTGCAAGTCTTCATTTTTGTTGAAGACAAATTACTAGTCTAACCAAAGCTTACAATCAGGTTCAGTCAGTTCCACGCCCGTAATTACGGCGAAAATCCAGTAGGTCCCTCGGTGGGTGAACTTTTGCGGCGCCGTTGACTGCTCTCTGTCATGTCAAGTTAACGGCTTGTTCATCATCACCATGTATCACGGTTATAGATTTTGTTACGAAAAGAAAAATGAAAACTTTGGAGTGAAAAGGACTTGTATCGTGTTGTGGGATTAGTATCCTTTGCGTTCAGTGGAAGCACTAGTCACTGCAATTAAGTACTCCTACTACGTACGTGCTTTGGCCGTTGCAGGAAATTATGATGTTCCTTTTCAGGATTGCTAGAATCCACCGGAAAAGAGAAGAAACCAAACTTTAAGGAACTTTTTTTTATCAAGAATAGGTCATCATCAGATGTTGCAAATGTTCCTTCATTATAAAATTCTGAAAAGGCACAGAAACACTCCAAGTCAGCCCCTTTCAGTTTGTACTAAATCAAATTCATTCACCTTTTTCAACCTCCATGTCTTAATAATCTTATTTAGAAGTCTTTCCACCGGAGCAGGACGTTGGTTAGGAGGTCAGGATCGTATTCCCAGAGTGCATTGAGTCATCTTTGATCAAAATAGCGAAGGGAATAAAGTGAAGCGAACAGATACGACGGTTAGGCCATGTACAAAGGCATATATACAAGATAGATCGATTTTGAGATATATTTTAGATTGAGAGACATATAGAAGCAAAAGATCCAGCTGGATGCCACACAATAAACTGCATGTTCATGAAGATTGAAGAGGAGTACTACTACTGTGCATCAGACAAGGAGAAGGCCGGCACAAGTGAGAAATGGAAGCATAGATCGTACGGAATGCCACGCAGCAAACTGTATACTAGTAGTATATATAATTTATGACCTTGGTCTGGTTACACAAACTGTGACACTGGTACAGTGAGAGTGGGCGGGACAGCACATGCAAACTTTGCCGCCTCCTTATCCCACTCTCAACCTCAAGACACCGAACGATGTCTATATGACACCCAACAACCGACGTCTCACCTACTCAAAACGAACTCCTGATGACAGATTAATGAACGAAAACATCCATGCATGCAATCGATACAATACCGAGGGAGCTAATCAATAATCGAGCAGATAAAATGGCCAAACGATCTCGAACGTCGTAGAGGTATATATGTAGTATAGCTAATGCTGCTTCTGCTGCCGCTAGTAAGCTGAGCATCCATGGCTGTTCATGGTTAGCTTAGCTGCTGTACTGGACGAAAGAACGGTAGACGGCCATGGGCGCCCAGTTGGCCGGGATGACCTGGCTGGCGACGAGCTGCTTGCCGGACTCGTTGGTGATGCGGAGAGAGAAGGGCGCCGTGAGGCGGTGGCTGGAGTCCAGCCTCCAGATGGAACCCCACGACTCGCGCATCGGCGTCCACGACTGGGAGTTGGCCTCCATGAGATCCACCTGCACCACGTCGCCGTCGCCGTCCTCGTACTCAACCAGAACAGCGAAGTAGACAGGGTTCGACCCCTCCTCGACGTGGAACGTCACCTTCAGGCCAGGGAAGTTGCAAGGCACCCTGCATGGCCAAACCCCAACAATCCATGTGTTAGTGTTACATTCTTCTCGTGTATCGCCATGATGCGATACCAGAGTGAGTAATTGAGTATGCAGGCAGGAGTAGGTGATGACAGGCGGAGGCGACAAATCGTAAAGCGGCTGCGTGTACTTAAAAAGAGTGGTATTTGTGCGATCAGAATCTGCTTGGGTCCCGGAGGACATACACCACAAAAGCAATGTCGCTGTCGGGTTTGCACAAAAGTACGAGGGCTCCACGACGGCACAAGCTAGCAACTAGTAGGCAGGGGTGGCCATGATGATTCTGTTCGTGCAGCTGCAGGAGCTACTAAATTAGCAGTAGTATACCTCTTGAACTGGATGTCGATGATGCCGGCGTGGCGGAGCTGGTCGTTCTGGCCGGGCTTCGCCATGGCGCCGAACGCCGTGCCGCTCAGGTCGAAGTGGTACTTGGAGACGGGGTAGTAGTTCATGTCGGTGATGATCACCGTCTCCGGGTTGCCGGAGCAGGCAGGGTGGTTGAGGCATCTTATCTGAAAAAAGGCCAGCAGCAACAACAGTCAACAACACTGTGAATACCTACGTCTCGATCAGTCGCTTTGCATCAACGGCTCAACGCACGTCGTGGTAAAGTTCAAAAAAAAACGCAAAACTTGAGCTGAAATTATCAATCTGTTTATACCTGGTAGCATGAGCCACAGCCCTTGCCGTCCTTGAACAGTGGCTCGTTGCCGCAGGAAGTCATGGACGAGAACGGGTACTGGTTCACGTTCTTGAACCCACACGCACCGCCTGCATGAACACCACACACATTTACCACCGGTTTACACAATGGCCAGACATAATCAACACAACTTAGTTCATCGACGGATCAGTCGCCGAGATGCACACGAGTGCCATGGCGCGCGCCGGCAGTGGCACGTACTACGTACCATCGTCGTCAGGGCCGGCGCCGGTGGGAGCGCCATACCAGGTGGCCCTGGCAGCTTCCCAGTTGGGATCGGCGGTGAAGTCTGAGGCGCTAAAGTTCCCCGGCCTCGCGCCGGAGGCGCAGGAGACAAGGAGAGAGAAGAGTGCAACAACTGCAGCCTTGGAGGAGATGGACAAAGCCATAGCTGCTACCACCGCAACTACTCAGGCTTGATGACCAGACAGTAGCTAGCTAATACTGGTACTAGTCAGGCAGGATTCTGAGCTTTGTTTTGATGGTCGGAGAGGTGCACGTTGGCGCCGAATTTATAGGCGGCCGGAGGGAGGGAGGGGAGAGAGGGGCGATGCGATCGCCATCAACGGTCGTTGCACCCGACGTGCTTTGGTTAGGGGTCACATGGCTAACCGGAGCAAATCATGCAACGGAATGGAGAAATGGGAGGCTGCGGTTCACGAGTGCACTATTAAAGAAAGTGATTTCTGAAACGGAACACTATTAAAGAATTGGGATCACGCCTTGGCAGTTATCTCAGGTAGTTATGGACAGTATACATACCTGCTACCTGCTCACTGCTTCTAAATTTCAGAAATGTACACTGCTCTGTCTCACTGTCTGGATGGTAGCAGTACTACTGGTATTACTGTATTAATCTGGAGTAGGAATAGATGGCAGGTTTTGCAATCAAAACATGGGTCATTATTGGAACCAATCATGTGTAATGATCCTTTGAGACATATTTGTACGCACAAATAATTACCAAATCCTACTAGTAGTATATTCTTATACAGTGATACATACCCACTGCAATTATCTGAGCTCTATAGGTAGCAGGGGAAGCTTGCTCTGCAGACTGCAGGGTTGCATGCATAATCCGTTTATGTGTGTTTTCTGATGAATCAATGGTACGTACGGTTCCAACATCCATAGATGCAATTATCATGCCGTGCTGTTGCTCATTTAAAACTAGGATACGCAGCGTAGTGGTTGCAACATGCATATGCGCTGCAAAGTGAATGCATGCAGAAGCCACCCCTAAGTTTTAGGACACACGGATCACAACTGGATTGGTTTTTTTGAGAGAGACAGAGATGCATTTGTCTTTCCCCAGTTCATTTTTCCCCTTTCTTGCATAAAAAACACTTGACTTTAGTTTCGGTCTGTTCAACTTATAAAATTAATGGGACTGGGTGAATTTTTTACTGTTACAAACTGATTGATAGAAAAAGAAAAACGTGCACCATACTATCATGAAACAGATAAAAGGGTTTACAAATCTTTAACCGGTGAGTACTTCTATAGGTGCTCTGTATTCCACTATCAATATTATTGTCAGTGGAAGTGATATTAATAGTTGATTTATGAGTTCTAAGGGTATTACTAATAATTGATGTAGTAGTATAAATAAATATGATGCATTGTAAAACACCTTTTATCTTGGTTACCCTTTTATCATCTGCAGTGTAAAAATATACTTTGTAGTTGGTTACTTGGTATGCTGAAACAGAACTCACGATTTGTTCATTTGTCTGCAACTATGAAAACAGCTTAGAAGCAAACCATACTATTCACGCACAGCGCACTACATTCCTGGGCTCCAGATTTGTCCGGCATGATGGGCCAAGACGAAACTTGCATACATGTTTGGGCTGGATTAGTGCTTAGCCAAGCCCACAAGATTCAGCTGGAATATTTCTACCAACCCAGCCCAAGAGACAACCTTGTATGGTTTTGAGCCTAGAACGGTATAGCTAATTACGGGGCCCGCATAAATTACGCGGCTAACATCATTATATTTTTCTCATATAATAATATATATATATATATTCATATTTTTATATTTTATTACTAAAATATATTAAAATGACTACATAATTTTATATTTTGTAATTTTCGTTATTTTTAAATTGTATTTTTATATAAACTCTAAACTTATCTTTTAATATCTTTTAAATGTAAAGTTTTATTATTTATAAATTTATTTTCATATCGACTATAACTCGTCTTTATTTCTAAATTATATTCTTATATAAAATTTAGACTCAAATTTTATTTTTTTAATTTTTAATTTTATTTATTTTTAAATTATATTTTTATATGGACTTTATACTTTTTAAAAAAATTTTAATTTTTAACATTTTTAATTTTAATTATTTTATAAATTATATTTTTATGTAGACTCTATAATTTTTCTTAATCTTTCTTTTTAAATTTTAACTTTTAGTTCTTTCTAGTTGTTGTTTCTATGTGAACTCTAAACTTTATTTTATTTTTTTATTTTTTTATTCCGACTTTTAATTAGTTCTAACTTTTTATATTTTTATATAGACTCTCGACTCTTCTTATAATATTTTTATTTTAAATTTTAAATTTTATTATTTTTAATTGTGTTTTTATGGACTCTATACAAATATTTTAATATGTTTATTTTAAATTCCGAATTTTAGTTGTTTTTAAATTATATTCAAATATAGACTCTAAACTCTTTTTCAATACTTTTTAATTTCAAATTTAAGTTATTTCTAAGTTGTATTTCTGAATGGACTCTAACATCTACCTTTAATTTTCTTTTTTATTTCGAATTTCAATTATCTAAATTGTATGCTTGTATAGGCTCTAGTCTACTCTTTAATATTTCCTTTTTTTAAATTTCGAATTTAAGCTATTTTAAAGTTGTGTTTTCATATGCACTCTATTTTTTTCTTCGATTAATATAAGAATTTTTAAACCGTGAGAGCAAACATGAAGGGCTTTAATAAATTAATAAAATTTTGTCATCCTTAAGTATCGAAAGTTATATTTTTTAGTGTAAAATTTGTATATTGTATCTTCAGGTCATAGGTAACTCGAAATATAAAAATTTCTTACATTTATACTTTCTCAAAGACTATAAAATTAATTTCTTAGGTAATTAAGCTAGGCAGGCAGGGAGGCACACCCGTTGGTTCGGTGCTTAGCGCGTGTCCGCAGAATAGCACCTAAAGCCTTAAATCACTTGCATTATTCTCAACTTGAAGATCAGCCAGAAGTTGCAATCAAACAGTCCGAAATTACACCGAGCCATGTAGCCATAGCATGCAAGTAGTGCATAATGCCTCCGTTTGTTAGAGCGGACAGAGACATATCCTCCGTTCGTGCCTTAGTTGGATATTGGCGGGTGACCTGAATTATTGGCGGAGATGGAAACAAGAGTAGAGTAGCAAAGAAGAAAAGCCCAAAATTGACGAGTATTTGCTCTCATAGGTAGAACTGAACCGAGAGATTGGTATTGGAGCAGTATGAGTAGTATACCAATGTACCTCGAATTGGTGGATAGAGAGACTAGAGAGGCAGGCAGAAAGTAGTAGTACTCCGTAGAGGTCAAGAGAGGTAGTAGTAGTAGCAGGGGTCCCGCGGGCGCTATGATTTCACATGCTGACCTCTCTGGAGCAACCACCACGTTCGTGTTAACGTCGCCGCGAGAACCACCACCCCACACACTCGCACGCCCACATGCCCACCGCCGCCGCCGCGCCATCGATCCGCATGTGACCCCGCGAGCGACTCCTCACCAGTCACCACCTCCGACGAGCGGGCCGCCGCGCGTCGCCTTCGCGTTCGCCGTTGAACCGCGCGTCCCAGGTGCAAGTGAAAGATTCCGTACGTTTACCATGCAGACAATAGTATAATCTCGTTCACACACAGAGATTGTGAGATTTTTGGTTAGGTAATTGTCAGTGTACCGCTAGAAAACAGCGGTGGCGAGGTCAATACCCACCAGACCACAGTACGATCTGCACATGTGCCAAGTGTATAAGAGGACAAGAGGCGTCCTACGTTTCAGACTGGGGGTGGTACGATGACACGTACACACCGGAGAGGGTCACTATCCGAATCACCGCCGGCTGTGCTGCACCGGCCACCGACGGCAAAATTTATTCGTCGGAAGCCGCGACCACCGGCCATTAATGCAGCATGGCATCGGCGTGCATCCGCTCATCCACACATCGTCTCATACTCACACGGTGACACGGCCCCACCGCGGCAACTGCAGTAACTGCAGTAACTGTAGGGGTAGTTTATTGGTGGGCCCGGGTAAAAGCGTGAAAAGTGGTGGGCCACGGGGTAGCGTGCGTTGAGACAGTTTTTCTCGTTAGAGTGGGAACAGAATAAAGGCCCCCAAACGGAGGCGCCCTTCCCTAGGCCGGGAAAAGGCCAGTTTCTGGTGGGCCGCTTTTCATCTCCCATCTCTCCGTTCATTGCCTCGCAGCCGTCCGATGGCGACCAGTTGTTCCAATCTGGGCCGTCCGATCTCTTCATCGAGCCGGCATGTTCTCTCACTGCCATGTGGGCCTTATGGGCCCTTGACCTACATCCTAGGGATTGCCAGTTAAAGAAACCTTGGGCCATGCATGCTCGTTGCTGCAGGCAGAAGCACCTTGATTTACGGCCAACTGCTGCAAGTGTTCGGGGCCCAAGGGAGGAATTCTTGCAATGAGCCCCCATTTACGGCAAGCATCACTGCGCTCCTTTGGAACTTGGCCGCCTTTCGATTAACTAACCGCTGATACTATTGTGTTTCCCTTTCGTTAGGCCGCATAATTGGGGATGTTTGGGTAAAGCTCAAGTAAGGGATAAGAGAACAAGCACAAACCATGCATCCTTCTGCACTCATTCAGTCAGGATCGCTTCAAACTCCGTTGCGTCCATGGCAAAGCATCTCTGTCTCTCGGTAACAATGAGTCTTGCCATTATCATCTAACCCTCTCCTGATTTCCTGGAGAGAAAGAAACAAGAGGACACTGATGAAGCTTGCCTTGTCATCTTCATTAGCTGGACCCCTGTTCCGGCGGCATTCACCGAGCTAGCACGCAGCTAGCTAGGTGATGCAGTCATGGCCTCATGGGCTTAATTTCTCTCCTGGGAGCTCGTACTCGTAGCATCACAGTCACAGCAAATGTCGTCGTGTTGCTCTCGAGAAATCAGTAAGCAAGAGTAGTACTGCAAGAGACCAAAAAAATGACTCGTGCTACGCCAACTTTTGTAGCGTATCGCGGCATTAAGATGTTCAGTTACATACAGCCAGCGTGCGTCCGTTCAATCAATGTAGCTTGCAGCGGCAACCACCACCTCCCCTCCTCGAAAGCCGGTGGTCTCTACTCTATCTAGCTCGCGTGCTAAACTGATGAAAAGATTACGAGCAGGTTAACCGGAAAAGGAGCACGAACACGAGCAAGCTACTAGCAAAGCTTGGGCTCTGTACAGAGCATCCCGGTGCAGTCAGTGCGTAGCCGCAGGTGCAGGTTTAAAGTGGCCACAACTTGTGTTGAGTGTTGAGTGTCTGCGTGTGTATGTCCAGTTGTTCCCTGCACATCTCCCTGCTGGCTATTGCTGCTTTGCTGAAAGGGACATGTATGGTTCAGAGCTGCTCGTCCTCACTGTTTATACGTAGAAAAAAACGGTTGATCGATTGACAAAATTCGGCCTAGCACGCACTAGCAGTTGTAGTAGCAGAGCAGATCGATCCCTCGAGTTGGCATGTGAAGTGTCGTCTGCTCGTCACATGCGTTGCAACGCTGCACCGATCACCATCCATGTTAGTTAAACGCCCAGCCGGCCGCTTTCGCCGATGAGCTGAACATATCCGGCAATGCATCCATCCTGCCAGTGCGCATCGCTGATCCGTCGCTCACTGGCTCTAATCTTTATTAATTTTCACTCCTTATCCTTCATTGAAATCTCCATATGCGCCTCGCACAAAACTTCTTATTTTCTGTTCATCACCTGTTGTAATCATGTCCACGTAGAATCTTCACTAGCAGCACTGCACTTCACCCTGAGAGACGAGACGTCGTCGTTCCTCGACAATTCTCGTCAGGTGCGTACTTAACAGCGATGAGTAATTAATTACCGGTGCCATACCATCAAGGTAGTTTTGTGTGTGCAGTGTTGGTACCTAGATTGCTGTTGGGCATGCCTGCCTTGCTGTGGTGATGATTAAGGCAGCTAACAGAGGCATGCGTGTAATTTACTAGTAGTAGCAGGGAGGAAGGCAATGCACGCATATGCCTAATAACAGAGACACGATGAATGAAAGCTGTGTCATCTTCGCGAGGAGTACGGTGCAGTACTTTGGGTGTTAGTTTACTCGATATTCCTGGCTGATCTGCACGCCATGATATGGTCTCTCTCGCGAGCGAGACACGGTTTTGGTTACCTTGCTCCTCTCCATGATTGTCACCGACCGGCAGAAGTCCTCAACCAACCCAACACAAATTATTCTTTCTCTGCGACTCTGAAAAAGCATCAGCCGGCGTTCGTTCGTTCAGATCTAATCTGACGAACTGAACAAAACGTGGTCATCATCGAGAAGAAAAGAACAGAGCATCGGGCAGCACACGCGGCTGCTACAGTGCTACACGCACGTACGCACGAACGAGAGAGCGCGGCGCCAACAACTAGCAGGTGAGTGTCTGGCGATGATCGATCTGAGGGGAGTTGATGAGCATTGCTGCTGCTGTTTGCTTGGTTTGGGGCCTGGACGATGGATGGAGGTTGCATTTGCAATGAAGTTTTGTGTACGGATGTATTGCGGCTTACCAGACGGAGTATATGATAAAGAGGAGAAAAGGGGAGAAAGCGACGTGACGCTAGGATTATCACGAGTACGTAGGTGAGCAGTATAGCTGCGAGATGTGCTGGACCAGGCCGGATTCGTACTGTTCCATCGATCGGTAGGAGATGATGGTGCAAATGCTTGCCGCGATGGTCATGGATGCATGGATCGATGCTGCGTGTGCGTGTTATGTTGCCTTCTCTCTGCGTGCCGTTGAAGCATCGCGGTTCGACGCATGCCGGTCTCCCGGGTCCGGTACGTGCTATGTGCCCTGCAGTTAGCGATCGATCCGTCGACCAAGAACCAGCCGTCCGATCTCAGATGCACGGCTCGTGTTCATTTAAGGCTGTGTTTTTTTGGAGGGAACCCCACCCCTCAAAACGAACACTACTACGGAACATCTGGTGGGTGTTGATTGGAAATCAGCCTTTGATGTCAGATTCATCATCCAACACCTATAAGACGGCACAAATGATCCATCTTCATGTGTGTCAGTTATATAACCGACACTTTTGATAAGTACGATGACAAAAAAAAAGCCGTCTGAAGCATCAGCTCGACTCCCTATCGCCCAAGATTCTAAGATACAAGAACAAATATAAGAACATATAAGAACAAATCAAGGAACATCCCCGTTTGACATCGAGAACACATAGAACATACCCAAGAAAATCACAACACCGCTGTTTGCTCGCCCGTCGCTCGTCGTCGAACCCTCCCACCGCCCCCACCTTGCTGTAGCTCGCCGCCTCCGCCTCCTTCGCCACCACCATCTCTGAATCGCATATAAAGATTTAGAGAGAGCAACAAACCAAAACCAAAACAAAAACGACTACCTCGGATTTGGTCGCCCTGAGCTTATGGCGACCCCATGGCGAGGGATGGAGGGAAGGATATCGTCACCACAGGCCACTGGGGGAGGCCATGGGAGAGGGAGAGGAGGCGAGGGACGGAGAGGCTAAGAGGAGGGGATGCCGTGAAATGAGAGCCACCACTGCCTGCTAAGGGGCGGCTGCCCACCACACGCCTTCGAGGGGGACGCCGCCCATGGAGCGTCACCGCTCGCCGACCGGGCATGGCACGGGGGAGAGGGAGAGGGGAGGAGGCAGAGAGACCGAGAGAGGAGAGGAGAGGAGAAGATAAGGAAGAGAGAGGGGAGAGGGTAAAAAACGGAGGAAGAGAGTTCGGTTCCGTCCATTTTTTAATAGGTATCGGTTTTTTTAAAAAGTCCGCACCTATAACATAAATATAGATGCCAGTTCTTTAAAACCAAGACCTATATTATAGGAGTCGGTTCTTCTAAAAAATCGACACTAATACTAGAGGCATCAATTTTTATTTAGAACCGACACCTATCTCTTCACACAACTGTCGGTTCTAGTCGACAACGTCCCACAGACATGCATCTTGGGCGAGAAAAGCATTATAGGTGTTTTTATGTAATAGTGGGAGCGAGGTTTAGCGCTTGATTAATTAAATATCAGCTAAAAACTTCATTTAGTAATTCGAAAAATATGTGCGTGGGAAATAAGGAGGAGGAGGTTGGGAACCTTAGGTCAAGAACATAGTATAACTTCTGTGTGGGGCAACCACAGAATTTGTTTTTTCCCTGCTATTGTACATTGATCCCATTCCAGGCTTGATAATATTAGACTCGACATTCACATGTATTAGATTTGATACCTTTGGATATTAGCCTATTAGGTGATAAATGTGAGTCTCAAGGCTAGTCACATGCGGGTACTAGCGCGAACCATTATCTCCATTACCGAGCATCTCTACCCTATTTCTCGTTGCTCCCATTTCCTAGCCCCTCCGTCTCGCCCCCCGTTGCCTCGCGCATCATCATCGAGTGGCCATGACAATGCTCATCCCCATGGATAGCGATGCGGACTCTCGTGGCACACTAATTGACCCTCTTTGCACCAGTCGACTACATCAACGATGGTGCCACACTCTCCCACCCCTCTCTCTTCTTCTTTTAGATCGGGGTGCGACAAGAGGCGGTGCTATGCTTGGCCATGGCGGATCCAGTGTGGATCCGTTGGCGCTGGAGCATAAGCGACTATACTAAGGTTTAAGATCTAGCAAATTCATTGCGTGGTGATAGAGGAGAGGAAGCAACAATGGATCCGGTGGGCTGGTTGACCTCTCCTCTCACAAGCATGATGGTAGCGTGGCTAATGAGTGAATAGGGAAAGAAGAGAGGATGTGACGGTGGCAAGCAACTCGCTGGCTAACAGGCGATGGTGGGTATGCCCCCTTCCTAGCCATGCATGGGGCGCCATACCACATGAGCCAGAGCAGTGGAGGATCCATAAAATGGACCAAGGGGGGCTAAATAACAGAGGATAAAACATTCGCTGTATATAGTACACTACTAATAGATATAGCAAAGATTGATATCGATTTGAAGTGCTCAAATGTTGCAGACAGTATAGGAAAAGGGAATTAGGGATTTGGATCTTATTTCTCACCTAAGAAGAAAGAGAAAGAACACTAAGGGACGGGCACTGTACCGGGGAGCATCGGGGATCGGCGGCAGACAATGCACGTGTAGCACCGTTTTTCTGACAATGCTTCACATGGGCAGCCACTCTGCTAATGCTCTTGCTTGAAGAAGGTAAACAAAGGCAAAAAAAAATTGTGCCCTGTGAGAGATTGATGATGGTTGCTTACCCAATGGTACGTTCCAGCATGATAAGACGAGGACGACCCCAAGCGGCTGCGGCTCCAGCTGCGCCCTTGCCAGGAAAGCGATTAGCGTCGTGGCAAGCCGGCCTTGCATTGGTGTATGACGCGCCGCGCGCGGTCACGACGAGGGAATAGGGAACGCGCGATCGCGGAGTCGGGATACGGAGTGACGCATGGAGGTGTCGAGGAGTCTTTCTAACTTCCTGATGATTATTATGGGTTATCTTTCATTCAGGGGGTTATTGGGCTGTCAAGTTTTTATGTGATTTTTATGAAGCTATTTGGGTCTCGCCCCAGCCCGGGTAGCCCGGGGCTCAAATCCGCCCCTGAGCCAGAGGGACAGGGTGCCATCCCTAGCATTCTTTGTGTGTGTGTGTGAGAGAGAGAGGGGTTTCAATTGAGTTTAGTGTTGAGAAAAGACGCATAACAATGCACTAACTTTTTATTATTTACTTTTGAACTGTCTATCCATATATTTGGTATATCTTAGTAACCTTTTGGACAGCTTAGATCATGTCGAAAATTATGTGTGAGTAGTACCCTTATTCTTTTTCCTCCTCTCTCTTCTCCCAACAATGTGTACGAGCTCACATGCTCACCTCTCACCCAACATTGTCGCCTCCCTGTCCTTGCAATGAGCCCCTAGCCATTCTCCTCCCTCTTACCCCCTCATATCTAAAGCTAATTCCAAACCTTAGCACATGCGGATCCATTATTATGACGAGGTGTGGCATCTGTCATAGCTCAGCTACCGTGGAACCCCCCCTCGCGGCAGAGCAGGCAGAGCTAGAGTCCGCCGGTCGTGCTTTTGGCTGCTAATCTCCTGCAACAAAAACATGATTAGGCCCAATCAAAAAAGGCCCACACAGAGGTAGCCCATGAGGCCAGAAAGTCAGATCGTCAGCCGTCTCGCCGTCTTCTTCCCAGTTTGCAATGCAGTTCGAATTCCATCACGAGCCGCCAAACTAGCAACGATTGTCTGTCATATGCCTCTTCCCAGTGTTCTTTGCGCGCGGTAGTGCACGCAAGCGCTCACGCTCCGCTCCATCGTGGCGAGGCTCACGCTCAAGTACTAGACGACGGTGAACATCACGGATGCTGACGTGGCGGTGATTGTCGAGGCCATCGTCCTTATGCCAGACAGCTCCGTGCAGGTCAGCAAGTGTGCCTGGTCGACACCGGCTCCGGGGCGCCCTTCATCTCCGTTCTGGACCTGCAGCCGCTCAAGAGCATGCTTTATCTCATCCTCCACGACGATGTTAACTCCCAATTGATACGTTCTATTATTAATGTTTGACATTGTCTTTTAGTATATTTTGAAACATCAATTATGAGTTGTAATATAGCTTTGGTCATTTATATATTGCTTAATTAAAGCATGTCATTTTTATGTTATACTTCGTCGTATAAAACCTTTAGTCAAAAGTTCGTCACAGGTAGATTTTGATTCCGGATCCACCAGTGCCTTAGCTAAACCCTAACTGGTCAGGCCGTTACAAGTCACCGAAGCTAGAAAAAAAGAACGCATGGCACAAATCTTGGTGCCGATCCAATGGTATAGAATGCGCAAAAGATCCCTTCAAGAATTTGGTCAAATGGATGGTTAACAAATCCTCTTTGTGTAATGACTATGGAGGAGATGAATGACTGCTAATCTGCTACGGTAGCAATCCTACCATTGCTCATAGGCCAGTTTTTCTTCTCTACCGGCAGGCCGGCTTAATTTGCCGGCATGTAACGATGGAGAAATTGCGGGTAGTTACGGGCATGCATGTGGGATGATATGCAAATTAAGGACAAATGGAGTCAAAAGCGGCAATGCGTGTGCTCTTTGTGCATTCAGGGGCATTATCCTGCTTGTTTTCTTTATGCACATCTGTCACATCGTTTAGTTTGGGCAAACTCAGTGTCAGCTAGCGAATAATGCCAGGCGCTAAAGATGAACGTAACGGCAATGTACAGCTAGGTAGTAGTAGCTCTTCCGTCAATAATGAGATGAAAAGGAGAGTAGGGATTAGTCTGCATGTACTAGTTAGTAGTAAAGCTAGCTGCCGATATCTGAATATAATGTCAAGTCTGAAACTGGTTCAGGTTTAGTTTGGAACCAGATGCACTCTGGCCTACTGTAAGGGAACCTCCCCTAACTGTCATTTATACTCACGAAAGCGATCGCAATTTTTCAAGTACTTGAGTGTATAGTAGTCTATTGTAGAGGTTCCAATCTTCATTCTGTGTACAGTTGACAAACCAAATAGATATTCAAAGATTGGAATTGCTTTGTAGCTTCAAACAAGCACAACATTTTGCAGCAAATATAAGCAAACATATTTCTGCCGGATGAAGGTGTGAAAGCACAAACATCATGGGAGTACGGATGCTCTGGTCCTCTGTTTACAAACAGTACTCCACTACCTGAGAAAAAAGTCCAAAGCACAAAAAAAGGCTGAAGCACGAACAAAGATCCAAATATCCATATCTGAACTGTGGGCGCACCAACAGCATGAAACGGGCACGAGAAGAGGATGAGGCAGCAATCAGTCGTTTATCCCGGAGAAGAGAATGCATGCAGTAACAATTAATTGGATCCACAATTTCGTGTCATGGCACATTGGCATGGAGCCTGAACCTTTTTTCTCACGGCACGCACATGCCGACATTTCTAACACAAGAAGCACCTTCTGTTCTCTTCTGGTCCGACTGGGACGATGAGGAGGAGGGAAGCCTGATCGATGAGGTTTAGCTGAGCTAAGCCTCCATGTCAGGCAGAGGCAGCTAGCTAGCTGAGCTGAGGCCAGCCTATCTATCTACCGGCCCCAACTATCATCTGCCAACTTTTAATACGCGCTGCCGTAGCAAGAGGAGGAAGACGAAGATGAGGAGGACGGACGCTGCATGTCACCGTGCCAGGCCATGTGCCGCGGCCCAACATGGCACGTTCTCCCCTCCAGTTCACCTCTCTCTCCCTCTGCTCTGGCTTCTCACTCTCTCGCACAACCTCTCTCTCTCTAGCGGCTAGACTAGCCAGTGTAGTGTAGTGTAGTGTAGTGTACCCTCCTCGCTTATAAATACCGGTTCCGCACTACGGCCACTCAAACCAACAACCCACTCCTCACCTCTCACTTCACTCTCTTCTCTTCACCACCGCCACCTCTCCCTCATCGGATCCCTGCACAGGAGGAGCGAGCTTCCAGTGGTGGCTGCGCGAGTGGTGTGAAAGGCGACATGGGTTCGCTGTCCTCTCTCGCCGCCGCGGCGGTGTTTTTCTCCCTCCTCGCTGTCGGTCACTTCGCCGCCGCCACCGACTTCAACGCCACCGACGCCGACGCCGACTTCGCCGGCAACGGCGTGGACTTCAACTCCAGCGACGCCGCCGTCTACTGGGGCCCCTGGACCCGGGCCAGGGCCACCTGGTACGGCCAGCCCAACGGCGCCGGCCCCGACGACAACGGTACAGCCTCTCCTCTCCTCTGTTGCTTTGTTTCTTTTTCTTCCTCTTCTCCGTCGATCTGCTGCTTCTTTCCGGCAATGTGGCTCATGTGTCGGTTACAAATCTTGATCCAGGCGGCGCGTGCGGGTTCAAGCACACCAACCAGTATCCGTTCATGTCGATGACCTCCTGCGGCAACCAGCCATTGTTCAAGGACGGCAAGGGATGCGGCTCTTGCTACAAGGTGAGAAATCGTAAAGACTAAAGAAAGACATGGGCCTAACTGTCAAAGCAGCATGCCGTTGCAGTCTTGACCATCGGTCCGCAGGTGGGACCCACCGCGAGCATGTGCGCGCGGCCCCCACCCCCGGGTTTCGGTGGCAGTGATTGGCGCGCCAAATGCATTAAATGCTAAAGTTTTTTTTTCTTTTTTTTGGTTGTTTTTTTTACATTACAGATCAGATGCCGCAAGGATCCGTCGTGCTCCGGCAGGTCGGAGACGGTGATCATCACCGACATGAACTACTACCCCGTGGCGCCGTTCCACTTCGACCTCAGCGGCACGGCGTTCGGCAGGCTCGCCAAGCCCGGCCTCAACGACAAGCTGCGCCACTCCGGCATCATCGACATCGAGTTCACCAGGTCAGTGAAAGAAACCTCCCCAAACTCATCACCACATTGTACTGTACTGATGTAGTAGTGGTAGTGCAGCTCGTTTCCCTCCAAATCTCCCGTTAAAATTTTGTTTCTAGTACTAGTAGTAGAAGCAGCAGCAGCAGCAGCGGAGGGTAAAGTTTGGGTGGAGTGGATGATGAGATGAGTGGATCCACCCAACTGCACACTTTACTCCATTGCCGGACACGGGCAATGGAGTGCACATGCATGTGCAGCGCAGATGCATGGCAACAACAACTTTATTAGGTTTAGGATTTTTTTCTCTTCTCTGCCAGACTGCAACATCTCAACATGCTCGTTTTTGGCTACTAGCAGTAGGCACGCCTCCTTCTGCAGCCAAACGTATGATGATGCGTGCCCTGCTACTATACGCCACCGGCCCCCCATTTCGATCTTGTAGCAGCAAGAAAAGGCTTTATCAATCAATGGGCCCCCCTATCTGATAGTAGTAAAAAAAACGATAAGATTGTTTAAGCAGGCAGCATATGACAAGATTAGCAGCGACTAATTCTCACTTGTGCTTGTACTTAAAAGACTATTTTTTTTAGAACTTATGATGGATTCTTGCAGGGTGCCATGCGAGTTCCCGGGGCTTAAGATCGGGTTCCACGTGGAGGAGTTCTCGAATCCTGTCTACTTCGCGGTGCTGGTGGAGTACGAGGACGGCGACGGCGACGTGGTGCAGGTGGACCTGATGGAGTCGAAGACGGCGCACGGCCCGCCGACGGGGAGGTGGACGCCGATGAGGGAGTCGTGGGGGTCCATCTGGAGGCTGGACACCAACCACAGGCTCCAGGCCCCATTCTCCATCCGCATCCGCAACGAGTCCGGCAAGACGCTCGTCGCCAAGGACGTCATCCCGGCCAACTGGAGGCCCAACACCTTCTACCGCTCCTTCGTCCAGTACAGCTGAACCGCCGCTCGCCGGCGGCGACCGTCGGCGCCGGCATTGCCGCCGCTGCTGCTAGTAATACTACTACTGCTATGATGATGATCCACTAGTAGTCTCTCGTTGTAATTGTGTTACCGGTCGGGTTGGGTCGGGTTCTTTGAGTTGTGTTGGGAGTTGGGGATTGTGTGGTTGCGATTTGCAGAAACCGGGCGAGCAAAAAAAGCTGTGTGGGAAATGGAGGAGGTAGGCGTACAAGGTTACGCTCTCCCGCCCACTGTCGCTTTATAATTTATCATTTTCAAATGGTGATGATATGATGATTAATCAAAAGTATATTGCTACTTATAATTGTATGGTACTACTATTAGCTGCTCTGATCTGTATCCTCTCTGTTGCCATTCCTTCCTTCTCAATCGCTGGAGTACCAAGCATTTGCTTTTCTGTGGTGCGAGGAAAAGCATGCCGTCGCTCAAAGTAAACATCAAATTTGGAAATAACAAAAATTTTGGATCCCTACCGTTACGCGCGCTTTTTGCGGTATCCAGTTCCCGCGCGCGGTAAAATTACAAACCTGAAACATACGGTTGTGCTGCTAGTACTTCTTCACTAGTACTCGTACGCTTCTTTTCTGTGATTCCGTTGGTTAGTTACTGACATGATTTGGTTGCCGGTAAAGTGGTAAAGCAGGCGGCCAGATTATCCAGCCTCACAGCATTGCGCCGTTCTATAAAGCTCCTGACAAGGAGTGGCATTTTCCACTCTTTTTTATCCTATCAGCATAGTGCTGCTACTGCTACTACTTGACTTTTGGAGTACTACTAGCACTGTGCTAAACCCTTTTTTTTAATGTTGAAACCAACAAATGTTTGGGGCTCGATCCGGAGTCCGGTCAAACAGAACAGAGTCCATCTCTGCAGCGTTACAATAGCTTGCAGCCAAACCATCCCATCTTTGCTGCGTGCTTCCGAGTTATTGCGGCTCATCGATCCAGATCTCATCTCCGACGCCGGCATCTTATCTACTCCTACTCCTACTCCTGCGTGAACATGCCCACAGTAGCGCTATTACTCATCAGAGTTGAGAACATGCAATGCAATCATGCAACGTGCGAGCAGCCGAGCACACACACATTCACAAACCGAGCTCGATCCACGCGTGGATGTATTGATTCCTACACACACTCTGTGAGCGAGCGAGCGAGTGAATGAATGTGTTCACTGATGCAGATTTGGATGGAGCAAATGCAACATGCCATGCCACAGCATCCAATAAATTACTAAACTGTACACAGCTACTTAACTCTACATGCTCTGGCTTGCCGGTGCCAGAGCTCACGACGCTGAGGCCTGGCTGGGATGGATGGCCGACACGGTGACATTCGCGGCGCCTTTTCCCCCTTTTCTTTTGGCCCTATGGAGGTCTAGTACTACATCTCCGCGGATCGAGCTGTTTCCCCGCGGTCCGCGGCATGTGCGCCTCGCCTACATAGATGGGTGGCCCAACGGAGTCAAAAGCCTAACCTGTACTGTACTCTGCGTCGACCTGTACGGCATCTCTCGTCTTTTCTTTTCTCTTCTTATCTCTTCTTTCTTTCTTTTCTTCAGTTTGTGCATGCGTCGGTGCTGTTGAATAATGCTGCCGCGCTGCTCTACCTGTTCAATTCTCCAATTCCATGGAGCTACAATTGGTGAGTGCGCCACACTGTTTGATAGGTGTTCAACTCCAGCTCCAACTCCAGGTGTAGATAACTAGATACTCCTACTCTCCTAGTGTACAAACTAGAAAGATGAGTTGCAAAGGGAGAAATCATCACTTGATTGGCCAGATTGTGTTGGTCTGCTGGAGCACTGAGAGGAAAAAAATATCTGAGAGAATATACTTAGATAGGTGGTGTTCTTTTGTGGTTAAAATGAGGATGAAGATTAAGCTTTTTACATAAAACGAGATAACATTGACGTCTAATTAATTAAGTTTTAATTGTTACAAACTTAAAAGTAGATTTAAGCAACTTTTGTATAATTTTTTAATACAAAATATATTGTTTAACAGTTTTAAAAAACATGTTATCAAGAAAAAATATCTTAGCAGGCGGGGAGCAGGATGGAGATGGAGATGGAAATTTTTGGGGTAAAAAGATCTGCGGATAAATGAACGGTTGACTAGCCAAGCTGGGCATGATTGGTGAGCTGAGGTCCAGTGAATACTCCTACATTCATTTGCCGGCAGACAGGAACAGCGGAGACGAAAGTCAGACAGGACGGTGAATTGATCCCCACCTGGTCCAGCAGATCAAAGTGCAATTGCTTGCTTCTACAAAAACACAGCTATACATGACCATCTGCCGGGTAATACAGGTCAAGACAATATAAATATACTGTACACCTCTAAAGAAAGGACAGTAGAAAAATATACACCATTGTAACGGTTGTTATGCCGACGAACTATTTCATATCTTAGCCACAAGACTAGGGATTTAGGATTCGGTAATGAAGAGGGAAAGAATCGAAACCAAGCGAGTGGAGGTAGTAGTAGCATTTTACATGTACTACTTGTTGTACTATGTCACGATCACTGTCTGGAGTTGCTACTTGCTTGGCTGGTCCTCCTGCTGCTGCTGCTGCTGGTGGTGGTTTAGCTTCTGGTACATTGCCATCATCCGGTTGTACGCCTCCATGCCGTTCGGTTGCTGCACAGATTTGTGCCAAGCAATTCGTCAAGTTCCAATTGGAAGTTCAGGCGAGACGATGTTGGCAATATTTTTCTTTTTTACAAAAATGAGATGTTGGCAAGATGCAAAAGGATTCTATTTACCTGTGCGTTTTGCTGCGCCGCTTGGCAGGCGAGGAAGGCGGAGAAGGCGTCGGGCGTGGCGGCGCCGGCGGGCTGCGGCGTTCGGTCGGCAGCGGCGGCGGCGGCGGCGGCGGCGGGGTCCCAGGAGACGGGGAGGAAAGGGGGCGTGTGCATCATGGGCGGGGTGAGGCCCGCGTAGCCGCTGGCCTGGCCCATGTTCATCATGCTGAGGCCGATCTGAGCCATCTGGGCCATGACGGACATCTGCAGCTGCGGCATGGCCATGCCCATGGGCATCATCATGCTGCTCATCCGGCTCATCACCTGCACCTGCGCCTGCAGCTGCTTCAGATAGTCGATCACCTCGTCCAGCATCGACGCCTTGTCCGTCTGGATAACGCACCCACGGTTTACAGGAGCCGCCATAATTAGTTGTTCTGCTGTATATATATAATCTATAACTATAGCAATGGTGTTTGTATCAAAATTTTCGTTCACCTGACTATTTTGCAGAAAACTCTTAGAGTGTTTATAAAATTAACCCGCATCCGTCGACTATTTTTTAAAAAAGACCCCTTAAGTGTTTATATTTTGATGCTAGCTTTAGTTTGTATTTTATAATTAAAAAACAAACTTACCTTTAATATCCAAATTAAATTAAATTAAATCCAAATCACTCACACTAACATGTTTCAAGTGTGTCAGACAATAGATCTCAGATAAAGACATAAAGAAAAAAAATATAAATTAAAATTACATAAGACTTTACCTTTAAAATAATTATAATAAAATAAAATGACACTCGTTACAAACCACGAGAAGTGTGTGTATATATATATATATATATATATATTATAGAAGTGATATACGTGCTAAAAGACTTTTGTACAAAACTCTAACTAACAACGATCTCAACCATTTGATTTAATAAATAAATAGTTAAAAGCTGTAAAAGTTCAAAAATCCAATCACGGTATGACACGTCAGTGTTTATAAAATTTGTAAATTTCTTTTATTTATATATTTATATATTTTCTCCCGTTTATTTTTACCAATGTACGTGGCTGTAGGTTTGTTTGATGTCATCGTCTCACCTTGCTTGAATTGGGAACGAGCTTCTGCAAGGTTTTCATCTTTTGATTGATCCTGTCCCGTCGTTTCTGCAATCAACAGTAGGCCAAATGATTTTTTTAGTTAATCGAAATTAGCAAACATCATATTAGTAATTTTCTGAATTTATGTTTTTTTAGAGTGTTTTGAGAGAAAACTGGAACTTTAGCCCATGGGCGGGTGCTCTGTTCATAGGAACAAGCTGATCATTTTTATTCCAGCCTAGTTAAAAAGTTTATTTTTTAATCCATTCAGGTCCTGGTCGGAACTGCAATCGTCTAATGGATAATCATTGGCACTCTTCATCGGCATTTCTTAAAAAACTTCTTTTTAATTTAATTATCTGTGCCCTTAAAAAGTTATCATCGACTAAGTTAACAACACATGTTTCAAAACTCAAAAAAGAGTCTGCCAAGCATATGCATGGCGTCATACACATCAGCTTGGAATTGAAAGTGATGGGCATCGTGAGAAAGTTGCAATATTTGACGAACCTTCCATCGAGGCGAGGCCAAAAAAGATATCATGAATTGTGATAGCTATCTAAAACGTATCCTAACTTGTGATAATAACAAACGTTGAGTTTTCAACTGGCTGCTGTATAGGATATCATTGGGCTAAAAAAACCAAAAAGAGAACTAGTTGGCATGTACTAGCTAGTAGTGACCTTTCTCCCACTAAAGAAAATGAAATTCTTATAAATCAGTTGTGGATACTTGGACCAGATAGTCAGTTCCGACAATCACAAAAAAAAGGAAAAAAAAGAGCTCTTTGCATGACATATCTTCAGGGGCCGGAAAAGTACAGAAGTGTTGGTTGGTGGATGAAAACAGTAGAGTGGATACTTGGAGCAAATTTAGCCAAGAAAACTCATTATCTAGGTAGTAGAACATCATGTGGACAGCCATGCCATGCTTATGTGATTCTTCTTTTCCACAATCCTTAACTTCATATTTGATGCATGGAAATGTGCAATACTAGATACAGTACTAGGTTTGGAATGAAGATTTTTCTTTTTGTTTAGAACGAAGATATAATACTTGATCGATAAGCTTTTTTAGAGGCATAATACACCTAGATCCTTTTTTTAAAGACAGAGAGGGTAACCTTTTCGTTTCTATTAAGAGAAATGAACTTAAGCTACAACCGGATAAGAAAGAAAAATAAAAGAAGAAAAAGAAAGACTTGGTGCATCATTTTTGCTTTTCCCGTGATGTCATCCCATATATCATCACACTGCAAAAAGAGCACTAATAGATCAACAAGTTCTTAACGTTGTTACTAAACCAATCCAGTGAGCAAACAGTACAAAATATATGTCATTAATCGGCAGTTCGGCATGAAGTATACTGGTAGGGTAAAAATGGAGCTAGATAGTGTAAAACTGGAGGTATATGTCGATCGCTTACACGCTCAGACTCGTTATGGATGGCAGCTGCCCGGCTCCTCTTTGTGGAAATGGACGATCTGGTCGCCCCTTCCTCTTTGATCACGACGAGCTCCTCCTCGTCGCACATGCCACCTCTCTTTAATTTTTTCAATGCAAATGTTTTGAGCAAATTATTGATAGATACAAACATAAGTAAACGAAATATATTGGGGACCAAATCTGCGTTCTGGACATGAGAGTCAAGATGAGAATTGAAGCTAGCTACATACTCCACGTACATGCAAGCAAGATGTCTATTGAAAAAAGCTACATGTGCTTGCCTGCGACTGGGAGCGACGGCTAAAGCAACGCGAGTCGCTGGCGCCACCGGCGATGCTGGTGTTCTCCGTCTCCGGGGAGCCCTTGTCCTCCGTCCTGTCCTCCAGCGAGGTGGAGTTGTTGGTCGTCGTCGTGAACCCGCACACGTCGTCGGCCGCGGTGCCGCAGGCGTCGAGCGTGAGCAGCGTCCTGTCGCCTCGCCCTGGCGCAGCGCTCACCTGGCTGGTGCACGCACGCCCGTCCTCGCCGACCACCACCCGCGGCCGCTTGCTCCGCCCCTCCTCCGCCGCGTCGACGTCGACCCCCCTCGCGCACGGCACGAGCGCGTCCGCCGCCACCCCGACGCCGAGCCATGGCGCCGCCGGGACGGGCACGGGCCGCGCCGCGAGGTGCGACGACGACGAACGCGCGGCCGCCTCGCCCACCACCGCCTCCAGCGTCTCGCGGTCCCCGACGACGCCGCCGCCGCCGCCACCTACCCCGATGGCAGCCTGCAGCTGCTGCTGATGCGGCGGGTGGTACTTGGACGGCGCCGGCCGGTTAAGCAGCAGGCCGTGCGAGGAGATGTTGCCCTTCTCCCACGTCACCTCGTAGTACTGGTCCGACATGGGCACCGCGACTGGCATGAACCCTCCCGCGCCGCCCGATACGACGCGTTGCCCGGCGCCACCGCCGTTGAGCCCGGCGCCACCCACCGGGTCGTCCAGATCCCAGCTCGGCACGCATTGGTTCATGATCGATCTATGGAGCTAGCCAGCTTGGAGTGAGTGAATGGCTGGTACGCGGCCGCGCGCGTACACGGAGATACTTATGGTGCACAGCTAGCTGAAGCGGCCGGCCGGGTAGCTAGCGATCGATGGAGTGGTGTAGGCGATGCGCGGCGCGAGGGCGCGGCGACGATAGGATGGATGGATACATGGATAGGCGGAGGCGGGGGCACGGAGAGGGACGGGACGGTGTGACGAGGGGCCTAGGGGGGCTTTGTGAATTGTGAGGGGGAGACGCGCACGTAGCCACCTCGGCTTCCACATGACCACGTACCCCCTCGCTGTTTACGTGACCGCGAGAGGCCTCGCTCCCGGGGATTGTCGGGCGCCGGAGCCGTCGGATGGGCGTCGGGCGGTGGAGCGGTTGGCGACAGGTTCCCCTTGTTGTTGCTGTTCTTGTCTCAGTTTGACTTCTGTGTGACTGTGAATGCGCAAAGCAGCTCGCCTCCTCAGTTCCGGGGGACTGCACCGACGGCTAATGCGGAGACAGACCAGAGTACAAGAATACCAGATGGGATGTACATGCATCCATGTAATCATTTCGGAACATAAACAAATTAATCGTACATGTGGATATATATCACTAACTATTAAATCTAATTTCAATTAATGTGAATCGGCTTGAACCTTCATTTTTTTTTATTTTATCCCGACCCACTAAATCTGTTGTTTTTTTAATGGAGATTAGCTAGCTAAGCCATAGTTTTAATTTTAAGAGACCGTCTTAACACTTTTATTTTTTTTATTCTTTTGCTTGCATAGGGAATGTTAGATTCTGAATGCGTCCAATATATAAGCGATATAGGCCCTCTCATTAGTTATTGGCGCGGGATGGATCACAGGCTCACAGCAATGACGACCAAAATCAATAGACCTTTGCCCTTCGTCGCTAGTTGTGGGTTAGCTGCTTATTATTTCTTTGCATCGTAAGGCCGGCGCAAATCAACGATCAGCTGTTGATGAGTTATATCAGTCATCTCAATCGCATCCAAAAATCACAATCGTTCAAGTAGCTAGAAAAAAGAAGCCTTTCTTTTCCGAATATATTACTACCTGTCCTTGACGGCTTGACCAGCTGGCTTCAGAGAACAACTGTCAAAGAAGATAAGAACCGTACGTAACTGATAATTCTTCGTGCGGCAGGATTGAAAATTGCTTTAACCACTTGCGAGTCCGATTATTGCTCCTTACCGTATAATCCCTCCGTTTAAAATTATACGAGACACCCTTATTTTTACAAAAATCATTCGTATAATTTTTAACTAATAATTATATTATCTTTTTTTAAGTATCATGCATGTTACCCCTCCACTCAATATTATATATATGTTATTTTGGGTTTACATGTTTATTATAACTTTAAACTTATTTAAATTTGATTAGCCTGGTAGAAAAATATAGTAATACAAAACAATTGAAAAGTCTAACTTAAAACAAACTTAAAATGTCTTATAATATAAAACAGTACATCATTAGATTAGTATTTTATAATACTTTTATGTGATATTAAATGATATTAATTTTATAGTTGTTGATTATATATTGGAAAAAACTAATAGTAAAAGTATGGTATTGGAGATTGTGCGAAAAACTTATATGTCATTTGAAACAGAGGGAGTATATCTTAGAGCAAGTTAAGGTACTTGTGAAAGATTAAGGTATCTAGAGCATCTGCTTTTTATTTTTCAATACCATCAACCTGATTGGCGAGAAACATTAATTGGAAGACTTGGGAGGGTTCCGTCTAAATGTAATTTTTTTTCGCATGGTTACTCCTGTGGAATCGGAACTGGACTGCAAATATAACACAAAAAATACAATGACCGAATAATTACTTTTATCAGTTTTGCTACAGGAATTTGGAAGCTGTTTACCACCACCTGGAAGAACTATCTAGGAAGGACTCTACGGCTTCCTGGGTTTGAATGATCACATGCAAAGAACAATGTAACCAAAGAAGTGTTGGACTAATGGCTTCAAAGGGACCGAGAATGGAGATATATAAGAGAAGAAGGAAAGGGTTGCGATCCCTTTTCCTCCTAGTAGAGTGTGATATAAATTTAGAAGGAGAGAAATGGAATAGTGTTTTGGGAAGAATTGAAGGAGAGAAATGAAGAATTGTTAATTTTGGGGAGAAGAGCGAACCGCCAATTCATGTACTTGATGAAATTATACAAAAAGAGAACTTGAAGCATAGGTGAATGGATCAAAACATATCACAACACTATTAGGATTAGTTCAAGCAAGCACGATCTAGCCTTAAGCTCCCTACCTCCTGGCGCTTGCGCTCCTTCGTCCTCCTGCTTCTGCACGCCTCGTCGCTGTCGGCGACGGTTGCGTTGGTGGCGCCGCTGCCTCTTCCCTCCTCTCCCTCCCCCATCCCTTCCCCATCCATCTTCATCCTCTTTTTCCTTCCTTTCTCTTTTCTCTTCAGATCCATTCTTAGGCTCACTTAGGGCCCAAGAGAAAACGGCCATCCCACTAAAGGCCCATCTAGAATAAATTAACCCATTACGGAGATTTGAGGTGATTCGGTGGTCGACTAATGGCCTAATTGATAATATTTCGATAAGGCCCACTTGTGGTACTTCTAGACCCGCTTATGACCCAGGTAAAAGATAAATCGGCCCATCAATTAACTTTAGGAGTTATACTAGCAATAAATTCACTTTAGATTCCTTATTTTGATACATTAATGTTCGAATTTCGTCCACCCCAACTCGTAAAACATGTCAGTATACGGACTGGTTTCATCAGAGGAAACTAATCGCTATACTGCCATAAGACCTATCGTATATCTTTGTGAGTTGAGGGACTTATTATATTTGGTTTTATAGTGTAAGAACAAAATTCGAACTGCATGTCAATATAAGGAACTTAATGGTGAACTTCTTCCATTATACTAAGGCACCTTATGTGACTTTTCGGTCTTTTTATGCCCTAACAGATTGGTGTATTAGCCAACAAAATTAATAGAACTTATTTCTCTGTACCAGGTCGATGGTTCTGCCACGTGCTGCGTTCATTACTGGAAGAAACTAGAGTCATTACATATTGTCCACACCGTTCGATTGTGGCTGCAAGCATCCCTGCCCTTGAGTACGTCTCCCAGCCCTGGCTGCTCTGTAGAGGGCTCCATTTTCCCCCCATCGAACGAGTCATCCCCTGCTATTTTTCGATCTACGTGCAATCCCCAAGCTACCTCCATCGATCCATCTGGCACCGTTGGCTGCCGGACGGCATCGCCGTCTCCCTTGCCGAGTGTGTTCTTGAGCCTCCCTTGGCCTAGCTGCGGACTGCCGGTGGTCTTCTGCTCGATGGCTTCGTCGTCCACCTCGACCATCTCCGTTCCATTCATATGCAGTCGTCGCCATCTATGAGCAGCAACAACCTCTCCTCTGCCAGTGACAATCCACTCAGCTGCACCACCATTGACGCCCTTTCGCTTGAGGGTTGGTTCTCCAGTGCCCGTCGCCATCAGCGTGCGGCAGCAATGCCCTCCTTTTCCCACGACAGTCTAGGCAAGAAAATCCTCCCGACCCCATTGTTGTATGGAAGAAACCCTTAAGCCTTTAGAAATCGTCGTTTTTGTGATTTATTATGTACCACTGTGACAGATTCCTTACCCTGTATTTTTAATGGTTTAAGTTACTTATTGCCAAGTGTATGGGTCAACAGCTATAACACCTCCCTACGGATTGAACATTATCTAATTGAATTTGGCCTGTTGCAGTGGTCATGAGATAGTTGCCTGCTTTCCTCCAGACCACCACATACACAAATTACAGGTGTCCATATTTACTTTCATGCTTAGCTTTCCATAATACTCCATTGTGTACTCTCCTGTTTGTTTTCTGACGTTAGTTTGCCCTTTTTAAAATAAACTAGAAGGAAATGCGCGGCACACGCCGCGCGGCCAGGTCAAAGGACACATTATCCATAATGTGATTACCCTTTGTGCCCGAACTCTCCTCACAACAACACCCTTATACAAAGGTACTTAACTAGTACAGTATCTATTAAGCTTATGTTAAGAAATCATGGACATACAATAGCATAATGAGCACATTCAGCCTGTTCGTTTTACGGTGGAATTGAAGTTGGTGGTCATGGTTGGCTTGTAGGCGACTTTTCTGAGAATGGAGTGCTCTAGCTTGTGGGTGAAATTCGAAATCAAAATGAACAAATGTCCGCTCAACTTCTTAGCTCCTCAGTTTTTATTTGAAGTGATTCTCCAATAGCACGACCCTTATAAAGGGTCGTGCCATTCCTTCTAAAACGTCAACCTGCCAAAGAAAAAAAAAGAGTAAGACAAAAGAAAACCTAAGAGGTGCCAATCTCGACAAAGTGTATGCTCAAAATGTATCGGCACGCACTACGGGAAAGCCAACGTTTGCCGAGTGCATAAATGTTTGCCGAGAGCTTTATGTCGGGCACTCGGCGAAATATAAATTTGCCGAGAGGGCTCTCGGCAAAAAAAAACTCTCGGTAAAAATGACCCTTTGCCGAGTGTTTGCCCTCGGCGAACAAAAACACTCGGTACACGGTGCTTTTGCCGAGTGCCAACGTGGGACACTCGGCAAAACACTAACCGCCGTCAACTTATACCGTTTGGTACCATCTTTGCCGAGTGCCCGGGCTAGGCTCTCGGCAAAAACCAACTTTGCCGAGTGCCGGGCGAGGCTCTCGGCAAAGACAACCTTTGCCGAGTGCCGAGTCTGTGCTCTCGGCAAAACCGACCTTGCCGAGTGTCTTTACTTGGCTCTTGGCAAACATGTAAAAATTTTTCCTCATCCAACCTCCAAACTTTTTCTATTATATAAATACAACATGTAATCCCTAATTATCAAATTTGATGATTTTTCAAATGATTTTGCTATATTTCTTTGATTTATTGTATTTTCGTGAATTTTTTGTAAGTCTCAAATTAGAACTACAAGTGGTTAAAAAAATAAAATAAAGTTATTGCAAAAATTATATTCATGTTATTTAGACCCTTTTGAGTCAATATGTGGTAAATGAAGGGAAATTGAGATGTTTTTCTTCATGCAACATGGTTAGGAACGTGTTGACCGAATGATTTCAAAATTGTAAAAATAGCAAACGAAGTCGAAATTCATAAGGATGTCATGATATCATACGTGGAGGCTGGGTAAAAAATCGAGAAGGTTTCGAATATTTTATCGGTACAACGCTCACAAAACCGAAGATTCTCCTGAGTTGATTATAAGTGTTGAGAAGGATTAGTTAGATTTCGAGAGAAAGTGACGGTCGAATTGTCGTTTGATTTCAAATCTTTTTCCCTAGGCAATAAATAGCATATATGTGTTTATACAAAAATTTTGTAAATTTTTGATTCTGTTTGATAATTTTTAAATTATTTGAAGCATAAAAACTAAAGTTTTTGTCGAGTGTAGCTCCGGCAAAGAGCAACACACGGCAAAAAATGAACGAACCCTAATGCGCAAATCTTTGCCGAGTGCCTAGAGAAGGGCACTCGGCGAAATAAGTATTTGCCGAGTGCCGCCGATCCGGACCTCGGCAAAGCTTGTTTTTGCCGAGTGCCCAGATCGGGGCACTCGGCAAAGCGTCGACACACGGTAAACGTTTCTAATATGGGCGCCTCCCGCCCTTGCCATGCTCTCATTCGGACTTAGCAAAACAACACAACTCCCTCGACGCCGACCGCCGCCCCCACCCGCCGCCCCGCCGGCCGTCGCCTCCCCCGTGCTCGCCGCCGCCCCGTGCCGGCCGCCCCCGTGCCACCCGTCCGCCCCCGTGCCGCCTGTCCTCCCCCGTCCTCCCCGTGCCGGCCATCCTCCCCGTGCCGGCGCCATCCTCCCCGTGCCGGCCGTCCTCCTCCTCGTCCTCCCCGTGCCGCCGTCCTCCCCGTGACGTCGCTCCCCTCCTCCGCCGACGCCCCACCCTCACCCTCCGCATTTTTTGGTAAACATGGTTTATACTTTTGCAACATTTACTTTTGCAAAATTAGATTGGTTATTATTTAAACATTTAGTTCAAATTGTGAGTTATTATTGACACATAAAAATAATCATGTATGTAAGTGTTTATTAAAACGAGTGATATTTAGGTATTTACTACAAACAAATATATGGTAAAAACAATGATATTTATTAGATACCTTTATACAAACAAATATATGATCGAAGCCTTTTATTTGAGATGATGAATGGAGTCGCATCGCGCAGCCATGCCGTCGCTTGTGTGCCGACCACGAGCCGTGCTTCCCTATTTTGCAGGTGCCGCTGTCTTTACCGTAGTTTGTCTGTGTATAACGTAATCTTAGGCGTCTCCCGTTCGAAAGAGATACGGATGAAGATATGCGTCTTTTTGCATATCTTTAACCGTATCTTTTTCGAATTGTCCATGTTTTTTGGACAGCCGGAGAATGTGTAGATGAGTTTAATTTCCATGGTCTAGTATTCTGGTCCGACTCAGAATTTCGGTAGTATCTCCCAGTTGTTCTCCGGATACACAATCTCCTGCCGGGACGTGTATTTGGAGAACAGCGGAGAGGTGTGTCGAAATTCTGTCTCTGAGCGAGTACTAGAGCATGGGAAGTAAACTCATCTACACATGCTCAAGTGGGATTAGGACCTATCTTTACCTATTAGACATTAGAGGCACTCGGTAGATGGAAATAATATTTATATGATTATTCGATATGATAGAGGATGGATGACCGTGAGTGGATGTATACGGGCCGCTCAAGTCATGGTTCGTTGACCGATGAATGGATCGAGAAGACCGATGCTTTCTTGGAACTTGCATTTGCCAAGGTTAAAGGAGCACGAACCACATGGTGTCCATGTAGCAAATGTGGTAACATGAAGCGACAAACAAAAGAGATCATGGGCAAACACCTTTGCAAGAATGGTTTTACAGCTGATTATACCCGGTGGACGTTCCATGGTGAAGCCTACCGTGGGAGAGACGAGGTCGTCCGACAAAGCATCGAAGAGTTTGATTCTGATGCCGGGGTAGGAGCCATGTTAAATGACTATGAAGAAGCACATCTCGATGAAGGATGTAGGGAGGAGGAGCCGGAGCCTACCGCAAAGGCGTATTACGACATGTTGTATGCGGCACACAACCCCTTCATGGGCATACAAAAGTTTCTCAACTGGATGCCATTGCACGGCTAATGGCGGTAAAGTCCCGGCTTAGCGGAGTAGAGAGGCCTTTGATGTTATGTTGACAGTTGTTGGGAGCCCGCTTCCGAATGGTCACCTTCGCCAAAGAGCATGTATGAGGCACAAAAACTCCTTCGTGCACTTAAGATGCCATATGAGCGAGATACATGCTTATCCGAACGGATGTATCCTATTTAGGAAAGAGCATGCGGAAGCAAAATACTGTGCAAAGTGTGGATCCTCTAGGTTCGTAGAGGTAGACTCTGGTGATGGGCATAAGAGGCAGCTCGCTATCCCCATGAAGATCTTACGGTACCTTCCGTTCGTACCGAGGATCCAACGGCTTTACATGACCGAGGAATCCGCGAAACAGATGACATGGCACAAGCTCGGACGTCGATACAATCCTGAGAAGCTTGTACATCCATCCGATGGTGAAGCTTGGAGAAGGTCCGATGTGATTCATTGGGAAAGCTCTAGAGGCTCGTAATGTACGGGTTGCGTTGGCAACGGATGGGTTCAACCCTTATGGAATGGTGGCTGCCCCATACACATGTTGGCCCATGTTCGTTATTCCCCTCAATCTCCCCCCTGGCATCATCTTCCAACGATCAAATATATTCTTGTCGTTGATAATTCCTGGACATCCGGGGAAGAATATGAGTGTGTACATGGAGCCTTTGATTGATGATTTGGTCCGTACTTGGGAGGAAGGGGTATGGACATATGACCGAGCTACAAAGACAAACTTTAAAATGCATATTTGGTACCATAACTCCCGCATGACTTGCCGGCATATGGGCTATTCGCGGATGGTGTGTTCACGGGAAGTTTCCATGTCCGTATGCAAGGCCGCTCCGAAGTTCATCCGGTTGGTCAAGGGTGGTAAATATTCTTCATTTGACAAACATCGACAATTCCTCCCTCCCGACCATCCATTCAAAGGGACATCAAGAACTTTACAAAAGATGTAATAATTACCGAGGCTGCACCGCAGATGATGACAGTGCCGAGGTTCGTGCTCGTTAGAAGCTCTTAAGATCAATGAAGAAGACGGTTGTTTTCTGGGATATGGTGAGCAACATGCCTGGACTCAAAAATTTGCCTTGTGGAGGCTCCCATATTTTCAAGATCTCCTTCCACATAACATTGATGTGATCCACACCGAAAAGAATGTCGCCGAGGCACTTTTTTGTACAATCATGGACATTCCCGATAAGACAAAAGATAACGTAAAAGCTCGAGTGGATCAAACTATGTTATGCAATAGACCAAAGCTAGACATGGCCCCTCCCGAGGCGGCAAGTCATGGAGAAAGCCTAAGGCCGATTTTGTTCTAACGAGGGCCCAAAGGAGGGAAGTACTCGAATGGTTCCAAACGTTGATGTTCCCTGATGGGTATGCAGCCAATTTGAAGAGGGGAGTAAACTTATCTACCATGCGAATCAACGGGCTAAAGAGTCATGACTACCACATATGGATTGAGCGGCTTCTCCCGGTGATGGTTCGTGGCTATGTCCCTGAGCATGTCTGGCTAGTCCTTGCAGAGTTGAGCAATTTCTTCCGTCAGCTGTGTGCTAAGGAGTTATCTCCGACTGTGATTGACGAAATGGAAAGAATGGCACCTGTTTTGCTATGTAAGTTAGAGAAGATCTTTCCTCCCAGCTTCTTCAATCCGATGCAGCATTTGATTATGCATCTCCCACACGAGTGCCGAATGGGGGCCTGTGCGGTGTCGTTGGTGCTATGTAATTGAGAGATGTTTGAAGGTTATTAGAACGAAATGTAAAAATAAATGCAAGATTGAAGCTTCCATTGCAGAGGCATACATTCTGGAGGAGGTTTCAAATTTCACATCAAAATACTATGCTGACAACCTTCCTAGCGTGCATAATCCACCTCCTCGATACAATGCTGGCGAAGATGAATTGAACCTCAGTCTTTTCCGAGGCCAACTTGGAACTGCTAGTGAAGCGACCAACAAGAGATTGAATCATCATGAGTGGCGCAACATCATGCTATACGTGTTGACCAACCTCGATGAAGTGGAGCCGTACATGCGGTAAGTTCACAAACTAATTTGTTACCAATTAGTCACTATTATCATCATTCAACCCTCTTGTTCTCGTTTGTACAGGGAATTTCAACATCAATTTTGGCGTCAACCAAGGGAACCTACCCCGCAAGAAGTCGAAAACCTTCTAAGGCAGGGTGCGGGAAATGGAATGCCCGATTTTATTTGTTGGTTCAAAAATAAGGTACTATCGAAATTCTGTCTAATGCTTAATCTTTTTGCTTATGCTGGCGAAGTTTGACTCTAAAACCTGCTTTAACTTGCAGGGCAAAAACGATGCGTCTATATGAGTGCCGAGTTGTGACAAGTTTCTGGTGGCTGTTCATATAGGGTTAAGTCATTTTCCGGCTATGATGTGAATGGATATCACTTTCACACAACAAGCCATGAGCAGAGTCGACCCAATCGAAGAACCACAAATACTGGAGTTTTAACTCCAGGGCTCGATGGGGTTGATACTATGGAAGAATAGAAGAAATATATGAACTCGAATTCCATGGTTGTAGACCTCTTAATCCTGTCATATTCAAATGTCATTGGTTTGATCCTGCTCAAGTGAAACAGACTCCTAATCTTGGCCTAGTCGAAATTCGACAGTCAACCGTCCTAGCAGGAGACGATGTATATATCGTTGCTCAACAGGCGACACAAGTTTATTATCTGTCATATCCGTGCCAAACGGATGACCGTCTTCAGGGTTGGGATGTTGTGTACAAGGTAGCGCCACACGGTAAACTACCTGTACCAAACAATAAAGACTACAACATGGACCCAAACACATATGATGGCGAGTTCTTTCAAGAAGATGGGCTACAAGGAAGTTTTGAGATAGACTTAACCGAAGCGATGGGGTTGGATGTAGACAATGAAATGGTTATTGATGAGGACGCTGGAGAAGAGGTTCGTAATGTGAAGGACTTAGAATTGCTTCAACGGTTACATTTAGGAAATGAGAGGGACGACAACATTCCTCGTGCCGAGGAGGAACCTAATGATTATATCGACCATGATGATAGTGATGATGACAATTATGATCCAGCTAATCCTGACCATGATGATTATTTCTAATACATGTATGCACTGCGTTAGCTATGTTCTCTTTATCTATTTATTTTGCATCTCTCTCTTCGTATTTTTTATATGTGTGCTAATTGGTTTTCTTTTTCTACGTGCAGGTGATTCAACAAAGATGGTGGGTGGTTTGAGGAAGTGCGCGTCGGTGTTCAGAAGAGCCAAAGATGCCATTCGAGGGGCCGATGCAGCTGAGGGGTCTGGTAGGAGTCGCGGTAGGGGTCGCCGCAAGGTGTGTGCTGGCAGGGGTCGAGGGAGGATACCCTCCCCTGTACCGTCCTCTAGTGACGAGGAGCAGGAGGAGCGGGTGGAGCGGGAGCGGAGCGGGAGGAGGAAGCCGAGGGGTCTAGTAGCTCTAGTGAGGAGGAGGAGGAGCGGGGAGGCCGGGGGTCCGGCTCATGGGGGTGCGGTTGCGCTCCGCAGGGGGTCTGCCTCGACCGTTTGGTTGCGAGGTCCCTCGACCCTCCCACGGCGACCGATACCTTTCGAGAGACGCCCGCTGATTCAGCCTCAAGGGACTCGGTAAGTAACCTTGGATGTTGTCAATACTTTTTCATTTGATTTGTTAAAAATTACAATTAAAACTAATAATTTATTGCATTTTCACTTGTCAGGTGTTGGACTGTGATCAGAGGAGGTGATCACAAACGCCAAGTCAACGGCATCCCGGGTCTTCCGTGCAGTACACTTTCCCGGCCTTGTTCAAGACGCCGGAAGGTCGGAGCCCGCCTACACGTTTGACCACTACGTCGCCGTCCCCGATTTCCCTGATCGAGATGGAAGGATCTTCAACAACAGGGCGGAGCGGGTGAAAGCCGAGTTGTGGGTAAGTCTTTTGTCAAACCACGTCCCTCAATACATTGCACATTATTGAAACAATGGCTTAATACATAATGTGTTTATGCAGGATTTTTTTAGATGCCAGACAGGATACGAGGCAAAAGCGGCTGCGGTGGCTGACAAATCCTGTCGCAAACTCGTGACTGACATGCATTACAAGGCGCGCATCCAAGCCATCATTGCATACAGCGCTGCATACAACAACCTGAAGGTCACCAAGTTCGAAGCAAGAACCATGACTATGACAAAGGAACAATACATGCTGGTAAATATAACATCGGACTTTGGAACGATTAAATACATTTGATTTGATCCCGATTTCTCTTATACGTTATGACGTGTAGGTGCCTGTTTGGTGGTGCGGCCAGCTTCTCGATTGCTGGGAGCGCATGGTGGATAGGTGGTGCGCTGTCGAGTGGCAAGAGACACACTCCGCTTGCCGGGAACGGCGTTTGATGATGTCAGGTGCACCACACCACCAAGGCAGCCTTAGCCTCAACCAAGATGCAGCTAGATGGGTACGTGAAGTCTATTTTTCATTTCAACGACCAATGCTCAATATTTCTTAACCCTACTATTGTTTTGTTCGCAGTCGGCGTCGCATGATGGGCAACCTATCTCCCAGTTCAAGGCATGGGCTTTGGCCCACAAGGGCAAGGCGACGTCCGACGTCGACTACAACCCAGAGGACGGGCCCTCGGCGTACACCAACGCGACTGTCCACAGCCGCCTCAGTCAGTACACTACGATGGCAAGGGAGCTCCATGGGGAGGATTTCGATCCTACTACCCAAGATATTGATGGAGAAGTCGTCATGCGGGTGGGAGGAGGCAAGAGGCATGGGCGGTACTGGATTGGCGACAACCTTCTCGACACAGCGAGTACACCCACTCTGTCCCAGCTTCGAGCAAGGAGCACGAGCGAGAGCCCGGCCACACGCACACGGCCGACCGTTTCACAGACCGAAATGCAGCAACTCCGGGTGAGAAATTTTCGGTTTTGTGCTCAATTAATTGATATTTACGATTGTTTGCTTCGTTTTGTAACATCGGGATGAAATATTGTAGGACGAGTTGGAAGAGGAGAGAAGGAAACGACGGGTTAGAAAATTCTTTTTTTCTCAATTCATTAATATTTACCGATTGTTTGCTTCACTTTGTAAAATTGAAATGAAATATTGTAGGACGAGTTGGAAGAGGAGAGAAGGAAACGGCGGGAGATTGAGATGAGGATGACTGAGATGTACAGCTACGTGCAATCAATCAGTCAAAACATGGGACTTCCTGTCGTACCGCCACCACAGCCTGTGGTATTCACTCCTCCACATCCTTTTGTAGGCACTCCGGTGAGTCACTCAACCTCGCATTTAATTTTCTTATTTGCGAATGTTACTATCTTGACAACCTATACTATTCTATTTTCCTTTTGTGCGTCTCGCCGGCGGCATCAAATAACCCCCCAATAATGACCACGACGGTTGGGCGCCCGGCCATCTCGGTAAATCTCTTTTGAACAATTGTAATTCGGAGTATCGTATCGTGACTTCGAATTTCGTTTGCGAATTGTGGACTATGTACCATGAACTACTATGTTTATATTTTGTGGATTGTGACCGTGACTACGAATGTGAATTATATGTCTTGTGGATTGTGAATGATGTTTATGCGATGTGGAATGATTCTTATGGGGTTGTGGAATGATTGAGATTGTGAATGTTTATGTTTTGTGGATTGTGAATGATGCTTATGGGATGTGGAATGATGCTTATGGGGTTGTGGAACGATTGGGATTGTGAATGTGATGTATATATTAAAAATTTGTAAAATATGCGACGAACAAATAAAAGAGGGTTAAAATTTTCACTTTGCCGAGTGCAACACTTGGTAAAGAGGGCCTTCGCCGAGCGCAATGACCAAAACACTCGGCAAAGAGGTTAACCTGGGGGTTCTGGATACCCTCTTTGCCGAGTGCACAGACTTCGCCGAGGGCTGCGGCAAAGGCACTCGGCGAAATAACCACTTTCGCCGAGAGCTTGGCCAAAGCACTCGGCGAAGTTTTAAAGTTCGCCGAGAGCCGGGAGAAAACACTCGGCGAAGTGCTTTCGTTCGCCGAGTGTTTTCATCCCCGGCCCTCGGCGAACTTTAAAACTTCGCCGAGTGTTTTTTACGGCTCTCGGCAAACTTCTCCGTCACCGTATACCGAACCTAACGTGTACTTTTTTTTGCCGAGTGTCGAAGCGGCTCTCGGCGAAGATTTCGCCGAGTGCCCGATAAAAAACTCTCGGCAAAGAGCTCTTTGCCGATCCAATGTTCACCGTGTGACCTATGCCGAGAGCAACTCTCGGCGACATTTTCGCCGAGTGTAAAACAAGCTTCGCCGAGTGTCCCAGGCACTCGGCAAAAAGGGGATTTCCCGTAGTGACGCTTGATTTGAGGGTGATGTCTAATGGTCAAATATGTTAACCTCTGCAGCATTTGTGTCGGAGCTGACCTTGCCCACTATCAAGGATATAAATATGCATCGATAGAACTATTTGTCAGTTAATCTAATTAAAGGAATACATACAGTCAAATTCAGTACTGTCAAGTTGCCATAATAAAATTTTGCTTAGCGGAGGAGTTGGTGAAGGAATCAAAGCATGCCTGGTTTGCAGGCTTGCAGCCCATTCCAAAAGCACAACCAACAAGAATAACAACAGAAGTCCAATGCTAATCATGATGAAAATCATACTTGTTGGAATTGTTTGCATAAAATGCTGGAACCTAGAAGAGGGTGATAATAGCATCTTTAACAGTAGAGAGGTTCCTGAATCTTGACACGACTTTCTTGCAGGTTATTACTATTGAACTTTTCACATTGTGGAGAAGATTTGCCCAGCACATCTTGTTTTAAAAAACCGGCCCCGATAACACATCGAGCACCGAACACGAAAGAAACGCCACAGAAAATCCAAACAAGATATCGACACCGATGAGTTAAGATGAACGTAACATCACCGATGCTCTCGAAGAAAAAAAACAGAACACGAAGGAGGGAACAACGGCCAAATACCTCGTCGGCCATGGAACTTGCGTTGCGCCGAACAGGTTCTGGTACAGAACAACGGTGTAGCTATGGCGGCATGGCCACGAGGTTTTGGAGGAGGAGGCAGAGGCAGCCCTAGTTGAGACGACGAGCCCAACTTCACCATGCCGCCGCCTCTGCCATGCCACTAGGGAACCCTTAGGTCAGGTGGCGGCAACTGTAGGACTGGGCCGTCGAGGTGCCCTCCTTGTAGGGAACTGAAGGAGATCACGACGGCGAGGGACCTCGGTAGGGAGATGGACAACCTCAGGAGGCAGGGCAGGAGGGTGGCCATGTGGGAGGCTAGGTGGAAGGCACCAACGCCAAAGACTCGAGAAAGGAGGGGAAGCGGGCGGCAACGCTGGCCGAGACTGTGGTTCGTGGTCAGGTGATCCCCTGCCCCCTTGCTCGTAGGCTAGCAAGGGCGTCACCGCGGCCAAACCTGCCCACCGCCGCAACCTCTTGCCCCCGCCGCCTAGCCGAGCCGCTATCGCTTGGCCGGATCGCCCCCAATGCATATTGCTCCCCGTTTCCAGGCCCGTCCACTGCCATCACCTGCTTTCGGTCGGATCAGCGTCGCTGTCGTCGCCTGGGTTAGGGTTTAGGGATAGGGGATGCAGGTAGCTTGAGAAGAGGTGACGCGGGAGGAGGAAGAGTAGCGACGGCATGACAGGTGTCAGAGGGAGGGCGGGGCCGGTGCCGGGGCACGACACGAATGTCTGGGACGACGCTAGAGTCGTTGCCCCTGTCCATGCGATGGAAGAGGGGAACATGGAGAATAGGATGGTTTTGACGGTGAGGTCGAATATTTTTCGAAAACACCCCTCTACTTCCATGTTTACAATGCTATCCTTGGAAGCGAAATTTTCGCTTCTTTGCATTGTATTTCTCAAAAAGACAAGGGGTTTTCCGGATAAAACACAACAGGGCGTCAGGTGGTTTGAGGACCTATGCGCTATTCCATGCAAACACGAGGAGTTCTTTTGCAAAACAGCTCACCATGTGTTATTTTCTCTGAGAAGCCAAAAACAATTGCAGAAAATGAGGAAATCGGTACGAGATCAACCGTTATGAGCTGGCGGTAGCTAGGATGAGTGCTTGTTTTCTAACTTTAGTTTGCCCTTTTGTATAAATAGCTAGGATTAGGGGTTAAAACAGGCGGGTATTTTTCGACCGCCGGACCCGAGGCTTGCACTGTATTATTTAAAATGTTAGTAGTGGTGGTATTTATTTCCACATCACCACTACCATTGACATATGATCCTCACAATTTATACTATTGCACTATCTTTCGATGATTTCTCTTCTGTTTCACTATTGACTTTTCTCAAAATTTAAAATTATCTACTTGTTCAATAAGAAAAAAAATCATAGTATTACTTAGACTAAATAAGTGCTTAGTAATTGATTTAATAAGATAGAAACTTAATTTATTTTTCGTTGCAATGCATGGGCTCTAGTCTAGTGGGAAAGAACATGGAATACCTGATACTATCCGAGTTCGAATCCGTAAAAAATATGGGTTAAAATACGAAAAGAGTTGTATCCACCTGTATATCCCATATTATGAAACATATATGAAAATTTATTATAAATCCATCTATAAATCCACTATAAACATATAAAAATTGGTTAATCACTATTTTATGAGCTCACATGTAATATTTTATAATTTGTTCCTGGATGTATCTCTTAGCTCTTTAATTGTCTCCTTATATTAAATATATACAAATAAATATCTATTTTTGAATCCGAATAAAAAAATAATATGGGATAGGATACGGGATGAGTATATATTACCAACACTACGTTTGCCCGGTTCCAAATTTAAAGAAAAATATGGGTTATAATATAGAAATGTCATGATCCGATCATATCGGACCGTCGAACTCCAGGTAATGAACTGATGGGATAAATGTGGAAGGTACACGGGCGAGGCTTTGGGAGCATACTTGATTGCCGACCCGTGACGACGATCGGTGTGGCGGAGAAGGGACAAGGAACCAGAGAGATGAGATTGACAGATTGAATCGGCTTGATTTTGTTGATTAGAATGGTACCTATATAAAGGCTTACAATCTAAACTGAATGACTAAATTAAAGGGATAACAAACTAACAAGTGATTAACAAATCCTGAAATCTATCTCCAAGCCGTTCACTGTATCGCGTCCGGCACGCGCTGGTCATCTCCAAGCCGTTCACTGTATCGCGTCCGGCACGCGCTGGTCATGCCTCATCCACACGCTCTGCACTCCCGCCGTTGTGTCACGCTGCCACTCCCATGCGTCGCTCATCCAATCTCTCCCCTCCTTCAGGAACAGCTCGTAAAGATAGCTTTGTGCATTCAATCGCCTAGAAGGTTTGTAACTTGTGCACGTAATGACAGCTTAAGGCTAACAAACAGCATATGAGAACTTGATAAAATATCACTAACTGCCTAAAAAATGGTATAGTTTTTTTTGGGTCCGCCAATAGACTAACAGAGCACGAGGCTACCAATTCTAACTACTGTTAGGCTTATATACAGCTACCCTATAGTCAACCGACTGTTATGGTACATAACATAAGAACGAGGCTAGAATGTAGGGCTACACGGTAAGTTCCGCTATCAGATAATACACAGGAAGGCAACAAGAACGCAGTCTATGTAATTTAATGGCCACCATCGGGGATACCAACTCCATCGTCTCCCGCTTTTCCTCCACAAGACCTTGCAACGGACTCGAACAGCTTCTCGATCTCAGGTGCACAGCGAGTAAATGATCTAGCCCAAAAGCTGTAGCGTGGATTCTGAAGGAAATGAAGTATGTATTAATCCTTTTTCATCCAAATTTCAGCTCAATGAAGACTGAAAACTGTAACAGTACCATACCTTTATAAGTTCAATGAATGTAATAAGTAGCCCCCACGGGTGAGGGCGGTTAACTATTAGGCGTTCCAGAAGAACCCTGGTTATCTGCTCCTGGACTATTTCCTGCGATTTCAAATTTAGCTCCATCAGGAGTACGTTTGCATACAAATGAAAAAGGAAATCTAATTAGCAACTAATCATCTGATACCTGGTTTGCCTCAGAAAACAAGTAAAGAATTATGAAGGAGAAGTAGTGTGTGTGGTTGTTTGGATAGCGCAGCTGGTTGGCAATCGCATTGAGGAGGAGGTAGCGACCTTCTGTATCTGAATTCATTACAAGATTTCTGAAGAGCTCTGTAGCTGTTTCAATCTGGACATCCAGTGTACTTTGGTTCATTTGCTGCGCCGATGCTGATGCGTTCACTTTATTAAGCTGCAACTGTTGCACAGCCTGAATATATCAATTCAAGTATCAGATTAGTGTTCTCAGGACCTCAAGAATGCCAAGGAACGTTGACATACAGCGCAGTTAAATAAAGCTTAGTCGAGTCGTGACTATAATTGTGGATCAATATCATTTGGCGCATCCAGTTAAACATGTTACAGGCCATACGATAGCACACCAAGTTTCAGTACACTACATGAGCAGAAGGCAAACAAGTCTGAATTTGCACTCAGAAAAGGGAGGCCCAAAAAGGACCATAAAAATAGAGATAAATGCTGGTTGAACAAATGATATTATATTGCTTGGCTAGTTGCCTAGTTAGATGTAACGAATGCATTAGATAAAAAACCATGTCAATAACAGAACACCTTAGTTGCAAATGGCAGATTTAGAAACTGACCTGCATGCCCACATAGAGCACAAGTGAATTAACAAGAGGTACATTATAACGAGTCCCAGCAATATTTGCTTCGTTTTGGGGCAGAAGTAACTTCTGCTTTAAATCAGTTAAAAAGGATCCTTCTGGCCTCTGCACGGATACAAGTGAAAGGTAGAAATTAAATATACTATCTTCGGTCAAGTAGTTTTGAACAATATAGTTGCTGAATGAGTGACTGAGACAAACTAAACCACCATTACATTAAAGAAATACATGAATGACAATTGGTCAGTCCATAAAATAAAATGATCATTCACCTTGAGGTACTCATCAACCTGCGTCTTTATTTGCTTTGACTTCAAGGCACCATCAACATCAGACATGATTCTTGGAGGTATTGAAATCTCAGCAAGAAGATCAATCTGTGTTGCAAAAAATTGGTTAAGCTGATCAAACACACAATAGCTTGGCATTGGACTAAAGTGTTATATGTAAACACAACCAGTAAATACCTTCAAATTTGGAGTAGAGGGATCTGGAAGTCTCATATTGCGTGGAAAAGCACTAAGAATAACATTACGCATTTGAATGCAGCTGGGGGGAATGACATCACAGAAACTGAAGTGGTAATCGCAAAGGAACTCAGGGAAGTCATGCAGTAGCACAAGTAACACTCTCAAAGTTCCTTTGTATAACAGGTGTATCTACAATAACAATAAAAAAGAGAGAACAGAATAGTGTACCAAAATCAGAATGTAACGTACCATGTACCAGACAGCCGCAAATGAATATGCAGGATATACTTACGGGTTGTCCCAGTTCAGCATTTCTTAAATATGGTTCCATGAATTTGAACAAATCGACAAGCAACCTCTGGAAGAATGGCCAGCCCTTCTGTGCATTGCACAGCAATAGCTTTGGCATGAAGCTTCTGTGGCTTACCAACTCAAGCCAAGCAAAACTACAAAAGGGGATATTTTAGTTTAAGACAAAGCAACGATCAAGAAGGTACAATTTGGAAAAAGGAGGATCATCATGCCTGACCATTCTTATATTAGTCTTTGTTGATACATGTGCCAAACCATACCAAATGGTGTTTCTTAACAAAAATACAGCAGTCTACCATTTATTGATTTAGGTCCTAAAATTATCCTAGAACAAGGGTCATCTGCAATTTTTGTTGCAATGACCTTATTCCTTATCACTATTGTGACATTTTGTTATCCAACTTATTGTGACATTGTGGAACAACATGCTTATGGACCAAGTTATTGCACAACTTAAATCACGCAAGAAGGTATGCATGTTCGGAAATAGGACCATATAATTCCAGAGCTAGATAATTCCTCAAACAAAACTACTCACTATTATCCACTCTAAAGCAAATTACTTACTTTAGAATCACGGAATAAGAAAACACCAAGCAGCATTTCATGAAGTTCAAAACAAGAAATAGTATGTGATGGTAATAAACTTTGAAAAGTTCAATTGCAATACAAGGCATTGCAAAAAGACACCCTAAGTGCCCGCAAAGAATGAAACAAAAGGAAGCAGTTAAAAAGAATGAGAACGTGACAAGTGAGAATTAAAGGCCATCACAAACCTCCAAGCAGGAACTCTCAAGGGTTGAAGGACATGGAATGCATTGGCAAATGCTGTCAAAACCTGGTTATATCAAGACATGCAAATGTAAAATTTTTACTAGCATAAAAAATAAGCTATCAAAGCTAAACATGCATAACATGTACCTGAAAATTAGCACTATCATGGTGAAGGTCAGAAGTAGTAAGCTCACTAAGCAAATTTATGAACAACCGAAAATACGGCCGAGGGTTGAAAGAAACTTTCTTTTCTTCAGCATCTCTCTGAATAATTCTAACTATAACAGAAAGAATCTGCAAAGAAGTGAAGAAATACTTAATGACAATGCTAATGTAAAGTCTCACGGAGTCATTAACAACAAATGCTGACCTTATTAAAAAGGCTTCCTTTACTTGGTCCAATATCCACAGAGGAGTACTGAAGATATCAACAAAATAATATGGTAAGTACAGTGCATAACGAAGTGGTAGGCAACACAAAAAAGTTAAGAGTTAAGATATTTCATGTTAAAGTTTATCATGGTTCAATGTATGCTTTCCACAGCAGCATCAACTTTAAAACAACTTTATGTATGAATAGTAACACCACTCAACAGAAAAGAATGCAATATGTTAGTCAAAGCTATTTTAGCAATAGGAAAAGTCCATGCTAAAGAAATCAAGAAGCTATATATGTAAACGCCACCCATTATGGATGTTTCAAAAAGGCACTTCGGTTATAGCTTCTTCAAAAGAAATGTTATGCAATCATCTGCAAGTGCGAGTGGCAAGAAGGAAAAGTTTGAGAAAACAAAATGTTGGAACGCTTTGCAAACAGAATTTGGCTGTACCATAGGCCATAACCTTCCCGATTCACTTAATGTGATAAATATATTTTTCAAATTGAAACAAGCCCAGACTTTCTGGCCATGTTCACCTTAAAAGCACAAGCAAAATAGCATTTAATCTACCTTTACCACCAAAGCCACAAGCTTTGAATATGAATCAATTGAGAAGTATGAAATCTGGAGTTGCTGGGTAGGCTGCTGAGAAATCCCACCAGGTGCAACTACTTGCTCAGAGACTACAGAGTGTGCCACAGCAAGTTCCTGACCATTTTTCAAAATATTAACACTCCTGTATGACATATAAATCAGTAGCAAAAAAATGATATGGGTAGAAAAAACACCGTGAGAATATGAAAAAAGCGGTCGGTCAAATCATCTCCCTTTAGCAAGCCATCCTGTTGCAGCTGCACAATGTAATGAGTATATGCTGAATCACCCATAGTGGGATGATCGCATATATTACACCACTCAGAGAATGATACTGCGACCTGTGCATCATCCAAATAATGCATTAGCTTTCCATGAATATAAGGAAATTTCAAAGTCAATAATCACAAACATTATATGCAACATCAGTACATTAGTACTCCATACTTTTAAAGAATCAATTACTAACCATATTCCATCAAACATAATAAGAACTCTAATTGCAGTGTGCAAAGAATATTAACGTCTAGACCATCCTCTCTGAAAAAAACTTAACCAACCTATGAGGAACTAGGTGACCTTTTTAATTAAGAATAAATAGGCACCCAATGAGGACTAGAGCTTGGGTAACATTCGACAAGTCCTTCCTTTTCATGCATCCACCTAATCAAACTAATCTACTGAGGAACAGTCCCAACTTATTAAGAGATTAGCAACAAAGGCATCTCTAATTATTTGTGCAAAACCATCATAATATGCACAAGTGGTTTGTCTTCTTTTGTTAGAACATGCACAGTGCACACACAACAAAGTAATATCTGTATGCAACATAAAAAATGTCCAGCTAACAAACAATTCATACCACCAAATCTAGTTGACGGGGGCACAGTTTTTTTTCTAGAGAAGGTGACACTGGAATGTTTCCTCTTCTTAGCCTTGTGGACAAAAGAAAATAAATGTTCCTGTGTAGAACTGTTAAATGACTAATGAATGCTCGTTCCTGTGTAGAACTGTTAAATGACTAATGAATGCTCCCCCGTCTTTTTGAAGGACATTGACAGAGTCTCCACTTCAAATATTGATTCACTGCCTTTTCTAATCACATATCCATAACTACGTGAAAGCATTCTTTCTCATGAAAAATAGTATATCATTTTCACTTTTTCGCATATCAAATCTTCTTTTGGCATATGTTAGCGAGTTAACTTTTCAAGATTTGATTGCACGCATTTGAAAATGACATCTATTTCGAGAATGGAGGAAGCAGTTTGGAGTAAACTGTATGATAGCATTAAAATACATGTTGCCTGTACCCTGAAGCAGATAGAGCATATATGGTTGCTGTTCATGATGAAGAAAAGATTTAATGAAACAGGAAGCAAAGTCAAATCAATAAAGAAAAGAAATTTATTGTTCTATCTCTAATAGTTTCAGGAGCATGATAAAATCCTGTGATGCACCGTCTCCACAATGAAAACTAATATAGTGTGTACAACTAACCTTTTCCTGAAAACCAACAGCATCAGTGAACGCAACATCATTAGCACTATTTTCCTCTTTATTCATCAAAGGACGACCGGATAAAACCTGAAACCAGTTAGGTGTAAGTTGTGGAGTCAGCAAAACATTTACTATTGGATCAATGGAAGATATGACCAATTATCGGTTTCCAGACCTTTTTATCCCTTGACTGCCTAATATTTTCATCCTTCATGGCAGCAAAACTCGTAGCGATTTCAATCAACTGCTGCAGTGATTCAGGAGAACTGGGCCTGATTGCAAGCTTCAAAATAGCATATGTGTAAGCCAAAGAAAAGGTCATAAGAACACTAGAATAAAACATCTGAAAAAAATGTCTTACTTTTGACAAGGCATCAACAACATTATAAACCTCCAAGATGCTAATAGATTCTTGGGTAATCAATGTCTGGACAAGTGATATAGCAAACTCGGTTGCAACCTCTGAGAATGAACAGAAAAAGAGAAGCATGAAAAAATCTCCAGTGAAATGCAGCACATATGCTGGGTAAGTGACTTTCTTTTATTTTCAACATTTCCTGTATTTAGTAATTGAAGGGCTTCAACAGTAAGCTGTAACAGAAACAATTTATTACAGGAATTGTTCTTCACTAAGATAAACTCGTAAACACTTCACCAGACATTTAACATAGGAGACAGATAGAAGTTTATAACATTTGGATTTTCAAGATCCATTGCATATATTGTGGATAGACATGCACATTAAAAACATTTGTTGCGCTTTCTTAAGAAAAATTTAAAACAAGTAACCATCATTCAGGTATTATAGATGGGTTAAAATGAGAGAAACAAAGGGGGTAGAATTTGCCACATTATTTTTCCTAGGCTTTAACAGATGCTACATGGGTTCCATTTTTTTTATACTAGACACTAGAAATTATTAGGTCCAATGTCCTGAATTACATGATTTACTCTGCTAATAACCAAATAGTCTGATTCGTGAAACCATGTTAGAAAAAAATATCAATAACAAGTTGGCTCAACAACATTTCAAATTCAATAATCCAAATAAAGTACTTCATCAACCTGAACATTGGATGCAGTATGCCAAATTATGGAAAATTTTCATCACATCCCTGTTTGTTTCATCAATACAGGACATCCAAGCTGTTTTAACTGACATAAGCCAATAAACGGAATGCATGATAACCTTTCACTTGCTACATGCTAGAATAATGTAGGTATATCTATCCCTGAATGCCAAACATACAACAATGCCCAGCTTAAACAAGAACTAGCTTTTCAAGTACTTTCTCAACTTACTGTTTCTTCCGCCATCAATAATCTTTGCCAAATGAACATTGTAATCCCCAAGATTAAGCAGTTCAGAACGAATTAGTCCAATAATTATGTCGATGTTAAACTTCTTATCTTCGTCGGAATATATTACCTGCACAAAATATTAGTCACTCAAAACAGCTTGATCCAGAAACCAGTGGTGACTTTTAAGATCAATCGACATCACCTTGTAGAGTAAAGAGAAAAACAGTCCTATTCCCAAAACTATTTGGAACAGGCTTCTTGATAACTAATTACCTATAATTGAATTAACTTGGCAAACAGATCTATGCAGCATGGAAAGTGTGTTGATGCAATCATTTTTCTATTTTTACATATCCCCTAGTGTGCATGTGATGGTAAAAAGCAGCAAAAGGATGGTCCTGGTAAAATGGATTATTTATCTAAATGACTTAAATCTGTTCCATGGCTCTTGAATGACACCAAGAGATTTTAGCTAATTGACTTAAAAAGCTAGAAGGACCAAACTGATCAGGTGCAAGATAACTTTGGCAAAGGTGGCTCTTCCTTACGACATAAAGCACCCATCATGCAAGTTACTTATAGAAACAGATATAACTAAAGGTAACCTCAAAGAGTATAACGAAGAGAAGAGAAAAAGGATATTATTAATATTTACAAAATCTTCGGGCCCAAAAAGGTTCTAAAAGCATACCTGTATGGAACATCACAGCGACAGCATTTTCAAGAACTTTTTTTGGCTGATTGTGGTGGTATTTTTAAACATGAAATTTTTGCAATGGCATTTTCGAAGTTTTTTGTTTGCGATAGTACCAAGCAAATTAAAAAGAAATAACACTATGAATGCATGATGTGCAACCTCCCAAGTATACAAGAAAAGACAATAGTATCAAAACTTATCAAGGACTTCGAGTATCTCGGTCCATCATATAACCATGGATAATAAACATGTGGGAAGTACTAAGGAACATACCCAGCTCGTTAACTCTTTGACGACAAGTTTGTAAACATCACGTATTGCAACCAAAGCTGCTAGGAGCCATGTGACATAATTACTGTTTGATGCATTGTCACACAAACTTCTGAAAACCTGGAACCGAAATAGCCAAATATTCAAGAGAGGGAGGGAGAGAGAAAGACTGAAACAAGTGCAGGAAATGATGGCAGACCTTCTGTGCAATAGCCAAGGCAGCTTCATCTCGACTGACACATCTGAGTAAGATGTCAGGAACTTCCGCAATGACAGACTGACCACAGCAAAAAATGTTAGCATTATGTTGAGAAAGGGTAATGTACTGAAAATGAATCTAGTAAAAATAAATAACTAAAAGGAAAATAAGAACAAATCCCTGGAAGGAAATGGTAACAAAGCTAACCTGAATTTCTGCATCTTTGCCATCCTTGGCCATCAAACTATCCAGCTGTAAGGCAAAAAAGTTAAAATGTAGAACTTGCATAATGATAGAATCACCCAAAAGGTCTAAGAGACCGTAAGTGCAGAAAATGTATTTAACGAAGGCAATGACATTTTACCACAAGTAAAAACACTATCTAGTTTTGGCTGAAAAGTATATACCAGTGAGAACAAATCACGCTTTTCATATGCAAAGTATGAACTATCAATAGGGACCACTTGGACAAAGACCGCAATAAGTAATTCATTTTTAGGTGCACTTTAGATAGTACTAACATGCTAACACATGCAGTGTAATTCCACCATGCTAATAGATAAATTTCAAAAAATACATACTATATAACACGTGTACCTTTTGTGAAACTTGTTGGTACCTCTCCAGCGCATCACCAGTACTCAAAGGTTCAGCAAAAACAGACCCCATCCGATCAACAGCAGTTGTAGGTGAAAGCGGAGCTGAAGTAACAAGATCCTGGTAACAGAGTTTGGCAGGTATAAGAGAACACATCAGTATCATTTTTTCATGTAAATACAAGAATAAAAGATACTTACTTTATTCATGGTTGTTGGTTCACCCACTGGAAGATCATTGGGAACACTAGGCGGAAAAACAGATGCAACATTTGTGGTTCCAATAACTTGGGTAGATGTGTCACTCGTACCAATTTTTGAAGAAAGGCTGCAGAAGACTAAGAATGAGTGCTCCAATACAAGTAAATAAATGCAAGAAGTCCAAGCATATTTACCTTGAAAGGTGTGTAGCACTGCGATCTGATTCTTCATGTACCAGTTCTGTTGTCTGACTTGCAGATGCAAAATGGGTGGAAAAGCTACTGGAGTCAGTCAGTGCTGAATTTGGACTGTAAACTCGAGGTACACTGGAATTGCTTGGAGCAACTGCCATCGCTGTAGCAGTAGCTGAAGCACCAGCATTTTGACTACTCTGACTGTGCCATACAGTAATGAAGTCCTAAATTCAACAGTGAAGCCAGATGCAAATAGTTAAATATAGTGAACAACAAAATTTGCTGTACAAAGAGAGACTCATGCTAAACCGTTTCACCTCATACACTCGCCGTTGGGCAGCAGATAAATGGCCATTAGGCTTAGGACGAAGAGCATCTGGAACACGCTTAAGACCTTGAGTGTAAGGAAAAGCATCATAATATGCAGATCCAAGTAGCTCTTTTTGTCTCCTTAGTTGTGAAAAGGGCTGCTTGATTTCCCCATCGATCATCTCAACAGCCTGTAAGCATGTTATTGATGTTATTATCTCCTTCGTTTCTGCAATACTGCTGCTAGGTGTATACATTCAGTAACAAAGCTAAAAGATGAAGTGTTATTTACATTGTGCTCCTAACAAGCAGTATCAAGAATACTGCTGGCTACATGACCACCATAACAATTATGAAAGCAAAGAAGATAAATTCAACAGATTGGAAAGAAGCATAAGCACACTTAATAAAGTGGTAGACAGTAGAGACCCACCTTGCGTGTTGCAACAGTCTCTATTAGGGCACATCCAAGATCCAGATTATCATTGACTAGAATAAGCATAATCTGCTCTGTGGTTTCAGTGTTATTAGTTATGCCCTGAATAAGACTGCGAAGATGAGATGATAAAGCAACACGAAGAGGTTCCTACAAAAAAAAAAGAAAAACTGAATAAGCCACCATACATGCGATGCAGACGTGATAGAACTAAACAACAGTTTTAGAACATTCCTGCCAGCAAACTAAATCTTAAAGACCTTAAGCAGAATTACCTTGGATGTAACATGGGCAAGACTTCCAGCTAGTGTACCGACCATCAAATGTGCAGAGCGAGATACGGCACTATCATCCGCTTCCATTGCATAATCCTGCAGGAAAGCAAATAAGCAAGCATATAAGAATTTTTTTCTACCACAGCAAGACAAATAGCTATCACGGATGTATGGTAAGCATGTACTTGGTGGTGACCTTTAGAATAAGTTCCTTAGTTGTTCGGCTGGCTATTGTAACACTTCTTTGAATGACAGGACCTATAATCTCTTTGATGGCCTTATCCAAAGCCATGTCCATGATTCTACAAATACCAAGAATGTAACAGATCATTAGAAAAAGAATATCAAATGTAAGCTGATATTATCTTCAAAACACATACTTGCTATATTGCAACGAGCCAAAAGAGCTAAGCTTTTCATTAATTCTGAAATATATATCTGCACGTGGAATTGCCGCCATAAGCTGTGAAGGACCCACAAAAATAGTCAATTATAATGAAAATCGAACTTTAATGTACATACAAACAAGCAGCAAACACAGACCTGGCTAAGAGAAAATGAAGACGATGATAATGATGGTGTTTGTGATGGCGAAACCTGGCTCAAACCATGCGAGGTAACCTGTTCAGGCATTATTAAAGCGGCCTTATCATCTTCTACCATACTGTTTGGAGGAAGACGAAGAGGTGCTGCATACTGTAGTACAAAAATATCCAACATGGATTAAAAAAACATCAGTGCGTACAGATCTTAGATTTAAACTAAACATGAAAGCAGAAAACCAACCTGACTCAACATATTTGGAAGGCTTGTAGCTCGGGAAGTGCTATTTATCTCTGGTTGTGGTTCCACATGGTTTATTGTAGGCATGACGCCAGAGGAAACCTCTGCAACTACTGGTGCTTGAGATGCACTAACATCTTTATTTGAAAAATCTGGATTTCCCTCTATTTGCCGAATACAATCTTTCAGAAGAGAAGATGGTTTCACATCTTTCATATCAACGCTTAGATTCTTAAACAAGACCTACAGCCCCAAACAATCGCAATTAGCTGGCATACTTCAAGCAATCTTTAATGAATAATCACAAAATAGAAAACAAAGAAGGATGCAAAGAAACCTCAATGTCAAACTTCAGGTTCATCTTGAGATTAGGTAGATTATAGATCTCAACGAGAAGGCTAAGAATACCCATTGTCCAAGGATTTGGAGGACGGTATGCTATACTCGACTGGCAAGGTTCAAGAATCTGAAAATCTCCATTTGGTCAAATATGGCAGGCACAATAACATGGTAATATCTATTTAAATAAAGACAACATAAAATATACACCTTTGAAGTGAATGGTATAACAGCAATCATCAAACCCCTTTCATATGCCTGAAAGAAAAGGAATTGAAATGAATAAATCATGACAAGAAGAAGAATACATAAACAAATCATAGGGCCAGTTAAATTCAGCATAAATCATTACATCAACAGACACAAATAAAACACAATCTAATGCTAGGTTATCCAGCCAATAAACCCAACTAAAAGAATTACACACCACCACATCCAATATTCAAAATTTCAAATTTAGCAAAAGGTCAATTAAAATAGAGCATCACACAGTGTCATTGGGTAACAGTAAATTCGGAGTAGAGAAGGCTGATGCAGTAACAAACAACCAAAAGTACATATTATTAAGGTTCATGCATAAGACAACATTAAAGCAATGAAGAAACATACATGAAGCAGAATAAAGCAAATCCATTACCTCTATGATAAGAATTTTGGGATCAATTTCCTTTGCTCGTAATGTTTGATTCCTTCCTATAGTGAATTTTCCTAGCCAACTACCAAGATTTTTAAGCAATGAACGTTCTTCCGAACTAGATTTTATGAGATCGGACTGTAATAAGACCTGCAGAAGACAATGTTCCAAGGTTTTAAATAAAATGGCACTGAAAGAGAGAGAAAGACAAGATATGAGTAAAGCATGACCTTGCAGTTCTCATATGTAGCTTTAACCATTTCCTTATTCAATAATTTTGAGTTGACTTTGTCGAAAAACTTCAAGTATAAATCATGAAAATTTGGTTCAATGCTTGCCCTGTAAACACAACGGCATGGTTTTATCAGTTGAAAAGCAGAAAAGTTTACATGAAAATAACAAGTGCATTGGCCAGCATGTTTACCTTTTCATGACCATATACTGCGCAAACCAGGGATAATACTGTTCTTGCAAAACCTCGTTAAATTCTCTTGCCTTAGCCTCCATATTGGAAGTGGAAATATTATTGATCATGAAGAAAATCTTGTCTTGAACTTCAGAAGGAGGGGCCTATGAAGTGAAAAGAAAAGATAATTGAATAACATTGAAATCGATTGTTTGCACACACACACACACACACAGCTCAAAGAACCATCATTACAATTTTCTTGGAAATAAGTCTTGCATAGTTTATAAATTTATTGAAGTAAAACAATTGGCGGAGTTACTGACTTAATGTGAACGATCAGCAAAATGGACTATTTTCTCATACTGAACTTAGGTCATATTGCCTACATTTCTCAAGTCTGTCAGGCCCCCAAACCGGTTTAAATAGTTTTGAGAAGTAAGGACCTTTGCTGCAATTCAGACCGAAAATTAAACAAACCTCAATTGGTGTATCTCTTCGTTCTGCAGCGGCAACTAGAGTTTCAATATTCAGAGCAGCTCCAAATCCTGTGGTGAAGGAAGGTTGTCGAATGCCTAGAAAACAACGGACGGATCATAAAAAATATTGTAAGGCCATAAATTAGAGCACAAAAAATGATCACGGCTATGATTAAATTATCAGCAAGTTCTGGTTAGTGTTGAGCTTAACAGTAAGCTAGAAAGTGACCTGAAGGAGCAGAACTTCTAGACCGCAGAAAGCCAGTGGGTTGTGAAGGAGCTGATACAGTGGTAGAATGATGAGGAGAAGCTTGTGAGGATGGTGGTGTGGCAGCCTACAATTGTTCATATTTAGAAGGTTAAACAAAACATAGCATAAACTTAATGTAACAAGAGAAACAGTTTTAATGCATCTATGAAGCATCACAAGACATACAAAAATAACTTCAACACTGGTACCTTTAGATTGACAGCCAAATCACCAGGTGATGAAGCAAGTGGTGTTTGCCCACTAGAAAGAATGTTTTTGGCTTGAATGATGTTTGTAGAGCCCTTGGACCTCTCCCCAAGGAAACCCTGGTGCCTCTGTTGGTGTGACCGTTCAAGTTGTGTTGGATTTGGATTGATGAGCTGCCACGATGCTTCAGAAGCCTACATACGAAGGGTATCTCTTTAATACTAAGTGTAACTAGTATACAAAAAATTCAAAGTTTGCCTGCTTGACTTAGATGCAAGTGTACCTCCATATTTCCAATAGATGATGAACCATGCTGATCTGCAGAAAGCAAGCTGCCTACATTTGGCTCATTTTGACTTGACGATATCTTGGCGAGTGCTCGTTCAATTGCAGCAACTAATTCGGCATGTGTTGCACGAAGATGTGATATCTGCAATATATGGTTACAGTACTGTGGCCACTCAATTAGACGATCCATAAACTGCTCTAGCGCTGTTGTTCCGAACATAAACATCTGCAAACAACATGAGTCAGCACAAAATTCACGTAAAAGTTGAGATAATGCAGACAACACAAAGATTTGATTGACAATGGTAAACCTTTGAATCAATAGATTTACGCAAGGCATCAAGAACACTACGTAGAGCAATTCCTAGTCCGAGGTGAGCCACAAGTTGATGCTTAATGAGAGATCCTGTTGCCACACACAAAGTAACATTACAAACAATTGAAAAATATCGACCATGATTTGAAAATTTTAGCAGAACAAACTATGACCTGACATGTAAAATTGCAAATGATGCAATCAAATAAAACACCACAGCCTAGTAACTCCCTAAGCAAGAGCCTTGCAAATGATGTTACAAATTGTCGATCAGATTAGATTAACCACAAGTCCACAACAGGCCGTGCATCAACGTGAACTACAAATATTTGTTTTGCGAAGAATATGCGTGCAATGAAGAAAAAAAACAGAGAGGAAAAACACTCATAATTATGGTCATAACAGCGATTCTAACTTCCCAAATACAATATAAAATACTAAAATAAGCAGATGTGGAGTACCAACACCTAGTTTAAAAAATTGCATCAAAATAACCCATCAAATCATGAGTATCGGATCACCAAAATAAAAAAGTACAAGTTCCAACATGAAACACAATGGAAACATTGCAATATGAGAGAATAAATTAGCACCAGATAAAAATCTGTGTATCTGAATACAGAATACTTCAGGAAAGAAAACAAATAAAAAAATGAGCACCTACCCATCAGCACAGCAGCTAACTTAAGTTGTGTATCCGGATACTTTGGGAAGAATTTGTACTCCTCAAACAAATTTGAGACCATGCAATTGAAAATTGATAGCTCCCTGCATTCAAAACAATAAGGCTTTTGAACATTAGCTTGAAAGAAACAGAGTAGATATAACTAAGGCAAGATACCATGAAAAACATCCAGAGGACTGTAGACAAATCAGCCAACAAATTTACAGGATTAACTATTATTTTTTGTACAAAAAGCATATATGTAATAATACAAAAAAGCATATTTTGTTTTTAATCCAACTTATAGGGGGAACCCTCTGCATCGCAGTGAGAGAACCAATGGAGAAGAACCAAAAACCAAACTTAGTTAGCAAATAACTATTCTGCTTAGTAATCTAGTCCAAAAAATAGGTACTATTATGCAAACGACAAATTAACAGGACAGAAGGAACTTGACAACATGAATAAGTATAAAAGGCACCTCTTGTTTGTAGATTCTTTGAAACGTGCAAGCATTTGTACCATAGCATCAACGCTTATTTGTCCAGAAAACATCTGATGAAAATATATATTTGCCTGTGCTTCAATGTCATCAGGACCTCCCTCAGAAGTAGGGACGTCCCTTCCTACAACACCATGATTCCTTGATTCATGCACTGCTTCCACTCTCCTTAGTTCCTCAACAAGTTGGTTAGATAACAGCTGGCCCGAGTGAGATTGCAGAACCTGCACATTTCACACCGTTTCAGCGTATTTACACTTATGCAACAGCACATCACCAAATGATAGCTGAAAAAATAATAGAAGATACTGAAACCTTTATAATTAGAGGGCAAGATTCTCGGCAAATATCCAAAATCATGGCTTGAGGTTGTTGGACAGCACCTTCTGCAGTCTCATAAGTTGTGTTGATCATAATTTCCTTCAAGAATTTCACACATTCCTGAAAGTACTATCTGTTAGCGTGCATGTTAAAAGTACAGACCACAGAGCCCAGATGGAATGAAGACCATATAGAAAAGTACAATATGCCTAAATTTGTGGTGACATGGGGAAAAACTCATATATATTACCTCAAGAAAAGTCTCTCCTTGAGCAGTCAGCTTTTCAACCAACCATTTCTCAAGATTGCTATGATTTTGCCTAAAAGCAACTGTAGCAAGCTTGATGCTAAATGCAAATGGGGTGGAATCAAGGACTGCAGAAAGGATCTGTTCCAAATAAAATTGTGAGAATAATAATATAAGCACTGACAAAATCCACTGAGATCGTAATAAACTATTGATGCATAGCACAATGTCTGTAAATTAATGTATGAATATATACAAATGTGCAGGTTGTGCTAGCTTATCAAAGAAAGCTGCATGTACAGCACCAAGTAATAGCTGAGAAGAATGTAATCCGTGAAATCTATGTTCCACCAGCACAAAGAACACAAACTAAACTATGTTGCAACCAATCAAAAATCCATTCTACTGGCACTGTGGATATAAAAAAATATCAAATTAACCCATCCTTGTCAAAAATACAAATTGTCCTAAGTTAAAAAGGCTAACACATTAATATCTTAAGAGTATCTCCACAATTACTTTTCCTAGTTTCCCTTTCAAGGCACATTAGCATAATTTGAAAGAGACTAATTTTTATAGTTTAATTTGCCACTACCATTTCTCTCTGGGTTGAAAATTATATCCAATGGAACTCATGCTTACGGGACTTGTTGCAAATAAATACAATAGGCTACATCTTCACTGTCCACATCATTTGTGCACAAAGAAAACAAATTAGAGTTCCCGAGAACCAAACAAAGGCTCATTGAATTACAAAGCTAACACTTCACATAAAATATAAACAAACTACAAGACTGTTAAGTTGTTAACTTGAAAACATAGCTACAAAAGTTTGGCAAAATTGTGTTACCGATAGGTCTTGGCATATCTCAACAGTTCTCAGAAGGCAATTTACGTCAGAATGTGAATCAACAAATCCACGAAGTGTGAGGTAAGGGTTGACATGCCAGAGAGAGTTCATAAGACTACTGTATGTAGTGTCCTTCAGAATCATAGGGAAAACACAAGACAGTACTTCATACTGGAGGAGATTATATGGAGTCTGCAAATAGACAATGTTGTTCCTAAAGTTAAAAAGATAAAAAAAATACAAGGGAAGACATCAAACAAAATTGGAAGAGAAAGCATACATTGATGTGGCTAACACCAAGAAGTAAGACATCAGGGCAATGAATCAGTGGGTAGTCAAGCATTGACCGAACCACTGTTGCATAGCCAAGTTCAGCAAGTTGGCATAAAACCTCTAGAAGGTCCAGGCAGTACCAAGCTTGATTGCCTTGCATGCGGTTAGCCAATTCTGGAAATACCTAAGGAAGATCAGAAAGGTTAGATCTGTGAAGTGTGAAATAAGATGTTTATTAGGAGTAAAGATATTTTGAAAGGATAGTATAGCAAGAATGAAAGATACCATCTTCCTGGAACAATGTTTGAATGTAAATGTATCAGTTGGTGCAGCCACCGCATGTTTCAAGAATGATAATTGTCCTTCTGTATTCTTCCACAGTGACCCACAGACAGCATGAAGAGGAAATGGATCCTGTATGAATCAATGAATAATTCCATAAAATAGTTCAGGACTTTCAGAACTGTACACAAGAAAAACTTCATACCTTGCAGGCCCGAGAATATATAGACATCAACAAACAAAATGCCGCTTCATCAGGGATACAGAAACCCTCATGATCAAGATTTTCCACTACAGTAATCCAATTAGTTCTTGGGGCCTGCACTCACAAGACAAGACGTATTAAGGAATGAAAAGGAAAAGAAGTTGACAACAATGAAAATCAAGAAGATGAAGGATGAAGGCTCACAATTTCATTAATTGAATCCACAAGAACATCAATATTCCATGCAGTAAATTGAGATGAGTCACTTGGTTGACTGTTGCCAACGGCCGACATGAACGTTAAATATGTATTATGAGCTTCACCAAGACCAAGACGAGTGCAAACAACTGCTCCAAGCAACTTAGAGATTCCCGTATCATCAAGAGGCTCAAATAGTGACAGTATTTCTTTACAATGAGCAACATCAGAAGTACACCCGTAGCCCAATTCAGTAATGATGTCAGCCATGCTTATTTCTTTCCCAATTTCAGATAGAAGGGAATCAAAATCATCATCTAAGCTACCAGTGTACAGTTCCATGTGCCTGTAAGGTGCAAGAAAGGCACTGAAATGTATATGAGTAAAGCGACATTGAAAATGAAGCATAATGTAAATAGAAAGAACTCTTCAAACCTTGAAGAAATTGTTGGCGGAGCATTGCCTTCCTTAATTGGGGTGGGAACATAGAATGGCCTCTCTTTGATATTTAATAGGGAGATGATGTTAGTGAAAGAATCCATATGCTTTGAGAGGCCATCAGTCTGGTGAAGAAACACAACAATATCGTGAATTTGATCATTTGATAAAACATGGGCCGGATTTGAGCATATCTCCTCAATTTCAGCGATTGAGAACTTTTGCCCTATAAAGCAAAGAATAGAGGTGTAATTAAGCATTTCGAGGAGAATTAACACATGACTAAGCCAGGGAAATTGATCTACCAAGCATCTACCTTTTGTAATCAAGCCTAGATTTCCAGAATCTGACAGGGCAAGCCCAACTCCAACCCTCTCTCCAGCAGATAGATTAAGTTCATTTGACAATGTTAAAAGGAACAAATCACTGACATGTACGGTCCTCAGTGCTTCACAAAAACTGGTGCTAAAGTATGGTTTATCCAGACAGTACTTGAAAACAGTCGATAAGAGCTCATATTTCAATCGAGAGCTCTTTGCCACGTCGACATTCAGCAGAACTTCATCCAAACAAACTCGAAGCAGCAAACTGCATCCATCAGGACTGTAGTCCGCTAGCTGAAACAATGGAAAGGTAAAAAATATTAGAAAGGATTCCACCAACTAAAGCAAATTCCAGTGGAGATAATTATGAATGCAAATAAATTAGAACAGTTCTGGCAACAGGAGACAAGGTATACATCATTTAGAATGATCCAGGGTCCATAATGCTAAAAACACCATGCACCAATAATACAATAAAATGCAAAGCATCAATCTGACAAAAATGAGTAATTCAAAGAGCGCAATACTAAAAAGTTGATGATTGTGGTCTAGCGGATTTGATTGTGTATGTATAAACGTACGACCTACATCCCAAGACATCTGCATGGACAAACAATGGAAAACCATGTAGAAATTCACAAGCATATGCATCTTAACACAATTCTCATCTGCATACTTCCAAAGTTTTTAACAGAGTTATCCATGCTAACAGACTTGTGCTCTTCTCTGCTGCACATGAAGCATTAAAACGAGCAATTCCAATAAATGACTGCATAACAGGAAATCCAGACTGACAGGCCACATGTCAGGCTAATTTAAAAACAATCCAAGCTTAAGTGTCCCATTCCAACCAATGAGTAAATTTTGCACGACCATCAAACTGGGGAACTTGAACCATGGAACATGTGCACCACATTGAGGGATCTATGCAACCAAAAAGCATCAACCAACACATCCCACGTTATCCAATCATGAGGAATCCCAAACAGGGTTAACCAACACGATCCACGCTATCCAATCGTGAGGAATCCCACCGAAAACCTAGATTAAGTCGCGAAGAAGAGCATCAAAGGCGATGCCCTATATTCCTCTTCGTCGATACCCACAAGACAGATAAATCCGCCAAAACCCTAGATCAGCCCTTAAGATAGAGGCGCTTCAAAACGACAAACCCAAAAGCAACGGAGGCGGATCTACGACCGCGGCACGAACCAATCGCCGTAGCGGAAAACGCCAGGCCGAAACGAAGCACCTCGGGCCAGGGACTCGGGCCGGGGGCGCGGCGGCTCGCGTTTACCTGGCAGAGCTCGCGGTGGGTGGAGTCGAAGGTGGAGTCGTCCACGCCCTGCACCAGGGAGCGGACCTCCTCGGCTACGGCGGAATTGAAAGGGATCATCTCGCCGGCGGGGCGGCGAGCGGCGGCGGCGGCGGCGCTACGCTAGGGGACGCTGCGACAAGCGCGACGCTGGGAGAGCGAGCTAGGGCGTGGAGGAAGGTGTGGGCGCTTCGGTGCTTGCGATGTTGGGGAGGGGTGCGATGCGAGCGCCAGTTGATGGGAAATGCAGATCAGCGACCGACCGTCGTCGTGGTGGGTTCCAGGCTTGTTTACGTCTACGATGAGAAGACACGTAAATCGTTAATACGTCTTCGTTCTGAGGAGACGTATTTCTTCCTTCGAGTCGCTTCCCGGTGAACTGACGGTCCAGCCCAGAACCTCTAAAATGCAGAACAAATGGCCCATTACTTCTGCTAAGGTATTTGACTAACGCAGCCCATTGCAGGGCTCTCCCCTTCCCTTTCTCTCCCCAGCACTTCTGCTGGTTATGTCAGGCTGTCAGCTATTTTTCATGAGGGAAACGTCCATTCTGCCTCCCTCAACCTTAGGCCGAGTCTGAGACGCATCCTTAACAATAAAATCAGATATGCAAATTCCATCAACTATCAAAAACCGTCTCGTTTTGTCTCTTCAAGTGGTTTTGATGATGATTTTTTCCTACGAATTGCTTACGTGACATTACAATCAACAGATTTGTTTAAACATGACATGTTGACTTGGTTAATACATGTTCATACGAACGTTTACATGATAATTCTATTCAAATAAAAAAAATTAAAAAGACATGAAGCCCACATGTTAGAACACACTTCTCTCTCTTGTTAGCGTGGGACAACGACCTTGGCATTTGCAGCGACGGCGATTCGACGTCTAGCGATACTCTAAGGACCAGGTGTCACACTCATGTTGCGGGTGTCCGGAACCGGGATGTGCAAAGTGGTGAATGGTGATTGTGGCCATAGCCCATCCTCTTTACCCGTGTGTTGTCGCTGAGGGCTCCTTTAACAGTACTTCATATTTTATTTCAAACATTTTGAATTTAGATTATCAAAAACGTTTATCTGAAAAATTAAAATTACTTATCGAACCGTTTGGCAAACTTATTGGATTCTGATTTTAAAAAATATGTAAGAAGCTGAAATAAATTAATATGTCCTCGGTGCTCTCTGGTTTGGCTGGTCATATGAAAAAAGTGAAACTAGCCAAAACTCAGTTTCACCTTGATCCATGTAAAACTAGAAACGTTTCTGTTTGACTTCACTTCCGCTTGCCATAATTTCTTTGGCTTTTTACTAGAATTTAAAATGTTTCAGTCATTCAAACGGAGCCTAACTCTCAGGGGCAATAGGTGGCACCATGTCGGTCAGAGAAAAATCCCAGTACTCCATAAATTCAACCTCTTCTCCTGTTATATTGGAGAAAATTTTGGTACATTTTCTGTTTGGTTTGATAGCAAAATTTTAACAAAGTTAGTTCAAACCTTTTGTTCTACCATTGGCAAGATATCGACATGTTTTTTTTACACGAACCAAATGAACCCATTGGTATTTTGTCATTACTGTTCTTTGTTGTGTTTGAGGAAGGCAACAAACCAAATATAACTAACATGTTATGCATCAACTCGATGAGAGATCACAGTGCAGCGCAAGAAGATCATTTGCAGTGTCGGAGTTAAGATGACATTGGAGAGGCCCAAGCGATTCGATATGGCTTAATAAGCTGTTTCTTCCGTTTAATTTTATATTATAAGTCACTCTAAATTTGTCCTTTTTATTTTTAATATAATATTTAATTGTCTAATAGTTAAATATCTAGTAAATACACTGGATAGATTAACAAACTAATATGGATAAGGGTGGATACCGAGCCGACTTGGCTCGGCTCGTTTGAAAGCTCGAGTCGGCTCGTTAGGCTCGTGAGTCGGCTCATGACTATATGATTTCACTGCAAATTTGCTAAGTCAGCTCGGATTGCATGCATTTGCTAAGTCGGCTAAGTCATCAATTCCTAGATTACGGCTCACCATACACCATACATCATAAAAAAAAGCTCGTAGCTCGTTGACTCACTCGGCTTGTGACAGGCTCGGCTCATCTCGTGATAGGCTCGGTTCGGCTCAACCCACGCGCTCTGACTCGTTTAGACTCGTGAACGACTCGCGAGCTAGCTCGACCCAACTCGTTATCTCTAACGAGCTTTAAAAGGCTCGTTAGAAAATTGAAACGAGTCGAGCCAAACCTATCATAAACCGAACGAAACTTCCTGACCATTCCTAACTATCATCTCCAAGTATGAACATTATATTTCTTAGCGTCCAGGTAGGTAAGCTAATCTACGGAGCTATTCACGACTGGACGCTGTTTCGGACAACGTTCAGAATCCGGTCACCCTCCATTCGGTCTGCCCCGTTGCGCACAGACCCCAATGGCAAAAAGAAAGAAAGAAAAAAAAACGAGAAGAAGAACGAATCGGTGACTTCTCAAGCGTTATTATCCGAAAACGCTAATGGGCGACTAGTCGTTCAGCCCACGACCAGTTTGGCCCATTTCCTTTTTTTTCCCACGCGGTTTTCAGCCTTTTTTTTTGGCTGGTCCAATTCATCTATTCCTACCGAATCAGGCTTTTCTTTCTTTTTTTAAACAGACGCTTCTATTCAGCCCATGTGTAAAAAGTTTGCGTACATACGTATATACATATATAAAAGTTTGTATATATACACGTACAAAACATGTATATGTGTATAGGTATATTTATATGTGTATATATTATACGTATATATTATCTATATAATCTATAAATTCAAGTAGTAAAAATTTTATTTTGTCGATTTTTTAAAATTAATCCGTAATCTGTCTATCTATTTTAAAAAAAACTCTTTAAATATTTATAAAATTAACTCACTATATAATGATAATAAAATAAAATATTATTATAATAAAATAACACTTTTGTGGCACGAACCTAGACCTATTAATAAACTTAGTATACGTAGATATGTATGCAAAGTATACACTACTAGAGGGTGCGAACTAGTCGCTAATCAGGCCCCCCGGCAACGCCGCCCGTCCGCCGCAGCGGAACTCCTCCACGCGCGCGAGGGCGCCGCAGGTGCATCCGCCGCCCCTCCTCATCCAGCCTCGCAAGGGCGATGGCGCCGCCGGCGCATCCACTGCCGCTCCCCATCCAGCCGTGCGACGGCGCGATGGCGCCGTCGATCCATCCGCCGCCGCTCCGCATTCATTCCCGGTGGAGCCGCCAGGCCGCCGCCGTTACCCTACTCCACGCGCAGGTAGGAGCGGGTGGGGTGGGACGGCCCGTACACGGCCGCCACCTTCCTCGAGGCGCCTCCACACACAGCCGCACAGGAGCGGCATCCGCTCAAGGGATCCGCCCGCCGCCCCTGCCATCTGCCTGATCAGGTTTGTTGCACAATCCTTTGTTTCAGGAATAAAAACTAGCTTCAGCTGTATGATTGGATGTTTTCAGGAAGAGGTTTCAGCAAATATGTCGATCCTGATCAAGAAGTTAGAGATGGAATCCCCACAGCACAAGGTACAAGCCAAGATGCATCTAGAGAATAACCATCTGTTCGGGTGTTGATTGGACCAGAACTGGGAGTACTCTTATGTACGTTCAACAACGCGAATATTGGTTAGACGAACTTGTTGATATTGCTGGACATATAATTAATAGATCTATCTTTTTCAGTTTGTACTGGTTTCATATGTCAATGAATTACTCAAGCGTTTGATATATTATAATATATTTATGTTCCTTCATTTTTATATACAATGGTCAGGGGCACCGTATGTCTATATTCTTTGAAACTGCAATGGTATATGCCATCAATGTGAAAAAAGATACTGTCATCAAATCAGAACAGAAGCAAGGTAGCTCATGACAGGAAGTTCTGTAAGATGTGTCATAGGACTACTGACTAAAAATAAACATGGTAAATCATCCATAAACAAGGTTCAATGAAAAAACACATTATTTAAAAATACATATGTAGAATATGAATTCATATGTAGAATATGAATTTGTAAACTAAATCTAGGACACATAAGGTTGTAAGTTCCTGATGGATCCATCACCCATTTGTTCTGCACGAGGTTGCACCTACAAAAGAAGCAAACAGATCATTTCATAAGCAGAAAGAAGCAAAAAAATATTTGAGCAATTCGATGAAAGTGAATACGTACGTACTCACGCGATGAACTGCTAGGGCTAGCTGCCGGCGGCACAGGCAAGGACGACGCAGATGGAGGGGCACAGGCAAGGACAACGCAGACAGATGGAGGCCCGAGGCGCCCGCAGGCTGGCCGCGTGCGATCGGTGACGGTGACCGGCAAGTCTACGCTGCCAGCCGTCGGCGACGTTGGATCACAGGTCAGGATGCGATTCGAGAGCGCGGCAGATATTTTTGGCGTTGATTAGCCTTGAGAAATACAGTACGATAGGAGGCGAGCTCGTTTGGTTGCAGGCTTGCAGTCGTATCGTGGACGCTGTGCACAATGTCAATAGCGTCCACAGCTGGACGCTAAGAAATGCAGCGTCCGTCCTAGTTTGCTAATTACCAGCATGCATTTACTAGATATTTAATTACTGTGTGATTAATTATTATATTAAAAAATTTTGTTTGTCCTTGGTCAAACTTCTTAAAATTTGATCAAGCTTGTCAAGAAAATACTAACATACTCCATTGTTGAATATATAACACAATATTAGTTTTAATAATTCCATTGTTAAATATATTTTTATAGTATAATTATTTTATGTTAAAAATATTAATATATTTATATAAATTTGATTAAATTTGAAGAGGTTTGCTTTAGGATAAACCAAAGTGACTTATAATGTGAAATAAAAGAAATATTATTTTACTTAATTACCTAATTAATTACATAACACTACGTAAAATAATGTTGGTGGGGGCCAAATAAATCCTTCAGGCCAAATTGATCACTTATTTCATCAGCAACCTTCCCGAAAAGAACTCCCATCAGCTACTACACCATCATTTAGGTTGCTAGCTGTTACTTCGTCCGTTCTGAAATATGTTTATTTTTTAACCATCTTATATATATATATATCAATATAAATAAAAATAACTATATTATTTTTCCTGTACACAGAGGACGTGATAGAATAAGTGCTTGTTAGGCAGAGTTTCAGCTATAGCTCGATTTTTTATGGAGCTAAAGTTTAACCAGTAAAAAAATAGTGAAACATGTTAGAATGTTTTTACAAAATAAATTAGAGGGGTGGAGCGGGATTCAGACTGTTTCAAAATTTCACTTCAGATACAAGTTTTAGAGTTAAAATTAGAAGTTGAAGTCCTGTCAAACAAGTATAAGTTATTTTCTTCATCCCAATATAAGTTTATTTTTTACTCACCCCATATATACCAACATAAACAAAAAGACTAGAATATCCTCATCTTATCAAATCTCAATGCACTATTACTCTTTTTATCTACTCATGATATATTTTTTTCTATTTTTACAATCTTCAGTAAAATTAAAAATGAAATTATTTTGAGACCAAACTAGAGGAAAAAAAGATTACATACCTGAGGACAACTCGACCGGCATAATGTGCCTATGCTATGCGATGAATGGCTCTGTACCCGTGTGACTGTATATTTGTCCTTGGAATCTCAATCAACCGAGCATGTCAAATGATTTGTTCGATATTCAATGGTTTGTTCGATATACAAGGAGTGCCTTGCTAACCATTTTAGGATGTTCTGTATCATCTTTTATTTAGTTTTTTTGAAGTTCACTTATGCGCCCTGATTTGGTTACTTCAGTGATAGTTTTTCAACAACGTACTACATAAGTACTAAAGATTTTTCACGGAAAACAAATCGAATGGGCACTGAACTTTCTTTTATATGAATGGGCACTGAACTGAATGAGCGTCTGAGGCAGCTAAACAAAACCTGTTAGTAATTGTTACCTGTCGGGCCGTGAATTTTTGTTTATATATATTTATTTTTGGGGAAAAAAATACAATTCTGTAAATTAAAAAACATACAGAAAGAAAGAAAGAAACAAACAAATAAAAATATCGGTTCGTTCCCCATAAATCACCGTGTGGTGGTGGTGGGTTGTGGGCCTTGTGGCCCTTTGGGCGTGGGGCAAGGTGGTCTTTGCAATTGCTTTTTGTCAGTGGGTAGTCGCATTTACCATCGTCGTTTAGGCCCAAATGGCCCCCGTCTTGTTGCGTGTCTGATTGCTCCCAGCTGGGGTGGGTGCTGCAGGATTCCCAGGGAAGAACACACATGATGATGGACGATGATGCCGATGCGTGCCCCTCCCCCCCTGCTACTAGTCGTAGTAAGTAGCAGTGGCCCAGGCCTCTTTACGGTGTGGGCGTCACCACACAGCTCACCGCGGGCCACGCAGCTTACCTTACCTTACCACCCATGCCACTGCCACTGCCACCGCGGCGGCAAGTCAATATATCCGTTCGACGCTCGACGACGCGTCGGTGCGCGCCCGCGCGATGGACGATGCCTGTGCCTGCTGCGGGTTCGCATGGGGCAAGTGTCAAATCGCGGCCTACGCGCCAACGTGACAGCCGATAACTACTCGTCGTCTCCACTCGCCATCTCCCTCTTTGTGTAAAGCCAAGAAACCCTCCTGTCCAGTCGCTTTGCACGCCATGCCTCTGTCACCACCACCCCCTTCACTTGCCGCCTTGCCGGTGTATACGTTGGCTTATTACCCCGAGCATATCCTAGCTATCTGCAAGTTGCTTATTCTTTCTCGATCGTCTTCTCTTCCCCTGCAGCTAAAAACCTCAACCGGTGTGTATCTGCAGGTCACATCTGCAACCACGGAACGTCTGACTTTGCATGCATCGAGCACACCGGAGAAGAGAACATGCATGCATGATTACAATATTACATTATTCAGTGCTACTACTAGTAGCAGCAGCAGGCAGCAGTAACACTAACGGAGTAGTAGTACTAGTGGCATACAGTAATCAGCCCACAATATACGGCTCAAGCAAACAGCTCCACATGGAAGTCGGCAGGCGGCACGCTCGCTAGCTCCCATGGCCAACCCCGAGCTCACTCTCACTCCGCTTTACTACTACTTTTTTTCCCCTCTCATACGCAGCGGCAGCGGCAGCTTGCTGCTAGCCCCACCAAAGAGAAAGGAAGGAAGGAAGAGCGGAAGAAGAAGAAGAAGAAAATGTCGCGAATAAGTGAGGAGAGGGAGGGAGAAGGGAGCACCGTCACGTGACCGGACCATTGCCCCCTCTTTCCCCTGCCAAAAAGGCCATGATAGGGCCAAGTCACGTGCTGACCCACCCACCACCACCACCATTCCCGCTTACCTCGCGTCTTTCTTTTTCACCCATTAAAATGCTTGACCTACCGCCCCAAGAGTTATTCTTTTTTTTTTCTCATACGAAATACTTAAGAACACATAGAGCACGCAAGTCGAGTCGAATCGAAGTTATTAATGGCCAGTTGGCCACGAAGAAACTAAGGCGCAAAGCAATGGGCAAGTGCTGGTAGTACTACGAGAGAAAATTCACCAGAAAATAACGAAAAAGCAAAGGAGATGGAGAATTAATTAACGAACGAACGAACGGGAGGTACGTCAGTCCGTCGAACGTACGTGCGCGACAACTAATCGCCCCTGCCTAATCACAATCGTCCGTTTGATTTGAGCATTGTCTTGGACGGCTAATCACAATCATAGTTATACCAACAGAATTGATTGATCTCTCTCATAGAGGAGGAAGAACTTGCAAGGGAGGTAGGTACCAACAAATTAATTAACAAAAAACATTGAAAAATATCTGGAATAAGGCGAAAAAAAGGGAGAGGAAATAAACAAGAGAGGGAGACGGGAGAATTTCGCAAAAGGGATCTAATCCCGCGCGTCTGTGCATGCATCCATCCATGCATGCGATGTGATGCGTAGCTGCATGGCTAGCCTCACTCTGGACGCCGCGTGCGCCGCTTGATCAGCACACGCCGTAGTCGCGGAACATGAGCTCCGGTCTCCCGGTCGCCGCGGCGGATCCTGCGGCCGCAGAGGCGGCGGCTGCTGCTGCTGCGGCGGCGGCGGCGTCACGGTGGCTGCCGCGGATGATGAGGAGCTCCTTCTGGCGGCGCAGCTCCATGACCTTGCGGTGGGAGTTGGAGTGCTGGGTCAGCACGAACGTGGGGCTCGCCGCCGGCCTGTACTCCGGCATCAGCCGTCCGGACTTGAACCTCACGCCGCACGCGTTGCACAGGGTCTTGGGACCCAGGGGACCCGTCCGCCACTGCGGCGTCTTCTCCGACGCGCAGTGCGTGCACCTCCGCACGCCGGCCTCCATGCCCACCTCCGCGCCCGCGGGGCCGGGGCTCTTCTTGCCGCGGCTGCCGCTCGAGCCGTTCGGCCTTGCGGCCGACGGTTTGTTAGAGGACGGGAAGTCGGACGACGAGCAGGATGATGACGGCGACGACTGAGACGGCGGACGCGGGACGAGGGAGTGCCACGCGGCGGCGGCGGCGGCCGTCGCGCGCGACCTCTTGCTACGCGCGCCGCGGCCAGGCGCCGCCGTGAGACAGCTGTCTTGACCAGCCGAGCTGCCGCCACCGTTGTTGGCCGCGGAAGCAGCCGCCGCCGCCGCCATTGCGGCATGCGCGGACGACTGGTAATTCGGCATGTCGGAGTAGGAGTCGTCGACGAACTTTGATAGCCACTCCAGCTCGGCAGCTTCCTCGGTCTGAACCCATCAACACACACACATCCATCGCCATTGTTCAGCTCAACCCGTTTGATCTCATCAAGCCTCAAAATTAACCACTCTAGCTAACTTCATATGCAAAATTCACAAGGATATGCGCATGCGTGCGTATGTAAGTGGCTAGCTTTGCGTGGGATCTCGAATTATCTGGGTGCTTACGGGTATGTAGAAGTCGTCGGCGAAGGAGAGCATCGACGTCTGGTGATCCGACGACGTGGCGGACGGCGTGGCGCCCGACGGCTCGCCCATGCCGCTGATGTGGTGGTGGTGGTGGTGGTGGTGGTGCCCGGTGTCACCTGCCGCGGCGGCAGCCGAGGCCGGGAAGAAGTCGTGGGCGCCGGGAGTGTTGGAGAGGTCGAGAAGGTCGTCGACGCGCATGGCGTCGCCCATCGCCGCCGGCGGCATCCCGTAGTAATGGTGGTGGTGGTGGTGAGCGGCCGAGTACCCGCCACCGCCGGCGCCGTGGTGGCCCATCATCGGCGCGGCGGCGACGCCGCCGGGGCCGTTGTGGTACGTGCTCATCCCCATGCCAAGGTCGACGCCCATGGCCATTTCCCACTCCGACGCCATCGCGAGCCACTGCTTGGCCGTACGTACCACGGACACGTTCTGAATTGGCAAGCAGGCGCCGCCGGTTACTGGAGGTCCCTTGAAACGGGCAGTGCAACTACTGCCCGTTTGATGCAGTACGAGCTAGAGCTATCTATCTTTGCCACTAGCTAAGTGAGTGTAGTGAGAAGCTTGTAGTGATGAGAGGAGGAGCTGAGGAGGAGGAAGAGGAAGGAGAAATAGTGCTGGGGCTTTGAAGAGCTCCAGTCGCTCACCAGTAACAGGAAGGGTTGTTGTGAAGTAATTAATATAGAGTGGGGGAGGAGAGAGAAAGTGTGTGTAGCATAGCAAGCACTAGCAGTAGCAGTGGAGTGGTACGAGCCGAGTACATGTGTGTTGCACAAAAACAATGTTTGACAAAAGCTGTGTGCATTAAGGTGGTGAAGCGATTAATTAGCGTGAGAGGGTATAGAATTAGCGAGAGAGAAGAGGAAGCTACAACCCAGCACAGAAGCAGGCCCCCAACGTGCCCCATGCACCGCATCCATTCTCTGCCCACCCACATTCAGATGGATGCTCCACCACTTGCACCTCACTCTCTCTCTCTCATCCATTACTCCAGCAGAGCACTCTGCTTAATCTTTTCTTTTTGCCTGCTTAATCTTTTCACCACGCATAAGATCAGTTGGGGGCATCTACTAAAATTTTACTTAATTAAATCATCGATGGACTAGTTTTGGTTTTCCTCCAACAAAAAACAAAGAGGAGGGCTACTAGTAAATTAAAAGAATCTGTCCCGTTACTTTAACCGCAATGCATGCACACGAGCACGTGACTCCATGAGCTGTAGCCTGCGGGAGTGTCCATCGAAAACGGATGCCGAAGCATCCTGGCCCCCGATCGAAATCAATACTAGCTAGCTACGGGTCGCAGCTGCACTCTCCCACTCTCAGCTCGCTAACTCTCCCGTACGTACATATTCATACGCGCACCCACTGCCCCCTCGGCAGCAGAAAGTCTGCCATCTAGTCTAGAATGGTTAACCGCCCAGTTTTTACACATGATTGGTTGAGGCACTCATGGAGTCATAGAAATATAAACGAAACAACGAAACTTAAAGAACTTTTATATATATATTATTTATGCTTTAAAAACTAATATGAAAAACCTCGCAAATAACTAGAAAATTAAGTGAAAAAAAGGAGCCCACACTTTCGTCCTACTAACGATATATATGACAATTTTGTAAGAAGAGAAACCAAAGAGTGTTCGAACACCAGTAACTTTCATGAATAATCCTAGTAACAAAACTAAGAATGATATCAAAACCCAAGCCCTCACAGAAACAAAACAACTCGCGGAGCTTATCACTTAGCTTTACTTCAATTTATTTTTTCTTTTATAGTTCTCCATACTTGTACAACTCATTTTACTTCTATTATATTTAATGAAATTGGCATACTCTAAATGTCAATGTCAGTTCATTAAAAAAACTAAGTGAGCAAGCATATTACGTGTCAAGATCATTTTTTGATTGTTGCTGATAAGCCAACAAGCACACAATGGGAGTGACCCTAAAATTTTTCTCATCCATTTATCATCGTCGATATGATGAGCTACTGGTGGCTTAGGTTGCAGTTTCGCTCGTGAAGCATGCAATAATAATATAAAATGAACGAAGTAACATCACATAAATAGAATTAAACTTATTTATCTATCTTATTAACGATTTACAAGCCAACATCAGAAAATAAAATTATACAATAGTAAAACCCTCGAAATAAATTTAAAATAAAGTTTCATGATTAAACATTTGGCTGTGACCGATATATAAGCCAATAACGAAACGATTTGAGCATGATCAGGCGGCGTCAATGCAACTGAAAGTCTGTAACAGTTGGCAGCGCACGCACGTTAAACTTAACGTCGCCGCCGTTGTGGTCGAGAAGGTTTTGGGCACTGGCCATGGGCGGGGTTGGCTGGCCCTGGAGAGGAGGAATCTTTCTTTATATAGGCCACTGGCCAATTACTACGTCCCCAGCGGCTGCCTGCCTTGCCTTGCATGCCCGTTTGTGCGTTCGTGCGACCGAGCGCCGCGCCGTGACTGCGCACATGCCGTGATGGGATCGATTGGTAACTAACGTAAAAGGCCTTCCAGTGCCACCACCTCCTGTTTGGTTCCCTCAAGTACACTCATAACTCACTCCGTATATCTATATATATCCATTCCTAATTACCTATTAGATATATATATGTGTGTATATGTATATGTATATGTATGTTCGGAACCTGAAGATTTTGAAAAGCACCTGACGACAATCTAACTTATAGATTTTTCATTCTGGCCAATAGTTTATATATCTAGTTTATACAACTATTATTAATTAACTTTCACAATTTCAAGAAAATGTCTGAATTATTTGAGAGAGCTACAGATTCTTGAAATAGTTTTAGTTTGAGACCATGCATGTTTATACATATACCGGATGAGGGTGCACGCTGTAACTTAATTACAACATGTAAGTGTGTAGACACGTACCTGTAGCTAGTGTGCGTACTACGCACGTACGGTAAAAGCCTACTGGCACGTGGTGCATGCAGTAAACGCATGGGAGGTTCCTACCGGAAAAGTTAACCGAGATAAGCAGCAGCAGCAGCAGCAAGATGAATTGAAATGACCACCCGACATTGGACATGTTGACACATGGTGCGCCTGACACACGGAATATTGATACGTGAGCTAATGATGCGAAGCTGTCGTTTAACGCGCTGGCCCCTCTAGTGGAGGAGTGGTAGTAATTAACCTTTAGGTGACACCAGTAACTATTAAAGTAGTCAGCTTTTTTACAACCTAACAGTAGTAATTATTAACTTTAGACACTTGTTTAAAGTTCAACGTACAAGAACCAGTTGTGCTTCCACTCTATCGGATAGCTCCATTTTGGTCTCTGCCTGCCAACCATTTGGCTGGTCCTATATGGTGTGTCCTTCATTTCATGGATGACGATCACAGTTTGCATCCCCTAACAAACATGTCAGACTGCTGTACATGTGTGTGTGCACTAACGTTTGGCGAGTAGTAGTTCTCACCGGATTTACTCCTTAATTCTAAAATTACCGTGTTAATCAGAGAACAAGAAAATGATCAACAGTTTCAACACAATTAATTGTATGGCAGTGCAATTGTATTTTGAGAAATAAAATTCAGAATGGAATATAAAAAAAATCTGCTCGTAGACCCGGTTGAGTATAAAATTTTGGTATATTAATTTGTGGCCGGGAGTCAAAATCATAGAGGTGATCACGCGGGCGTGCGTAGGCTACATATATATTCGCTAAGAGAAAAAGAAATGTTGTGCCACTTCGAGCGATCACATCGTAATCACATGCTTAAAGCGTTCGGGCACATTACGGTTCTGTGTTTGATGGATACATTATATACAGCTAGCGAGCTTGAAGTGAGCTGTCTCAGCTTGACCACAGCTTGCTCAATTGACACTCTAAGCGGGTCTGGTCAAAACTCCAAAAGGGCGCTATCCCGCTATCTATATAGCTAGGATACTATATATACCCGGCATCCTTTCTATGAAATTTTCCATGCGAAATGCGAGTACACCTACACGCTACCTAGATAGCTACCCCCATTATATTGTCAAGAGATGACTCCTCATGGGCCCATTGTTCACGGGCCACCTGTCAGTGATTAGTTTCTGTCGTTGTGTAGGTACACATATGACATATGGGGTACGTAAACAAGAGTAAATGGGAATGGAAAATATATGAGAGATGAGCCAATGAGTGCGCGAAGGGAGATTAGTACACAGTGTGTATGGCATGGCAGTTGCTTTCGTGGCGTGAGGACGTGTTCGGCTGGTCTATAAACCGGCTGATAACCCAAGTCGATTTTGAACGGCTGATACGAACAAACGACCACGGTTTAAGTGCTGGTAGTATGTGGTAAAGTTACTGCATAGCACTATATCTACACCGGAAGCCAGTCACTTTCACTTGTGATGACACTGCAAGCCTGCTGCTGCTGATACTACTACTTACCTTGACGCAGTAATCAATGATGAGGTGAGGTGAGGTGGGAATGTGGCGGTGGCCATGGAAGGAAGCAGAAGCAGTTGCCGATGAGAGAGATTGGTTGGCATGCAGGTGCGGTGCGCGCGGATGGATGGCTGGCGCGTGGGGCAGCGCTGCGGTGGTAGTTACCGCAGGTAAAGGGCGCGCCGGGTTGACGTCAAGGCAACGTGGAGTGTCGGCGCTCATGGGGACGCCCCCCTGCCGCGCTTCACTCCACTCCACCGCACCCCTCGCGTTTACTTTCCATCCTTCCCCTTTTCTTATAACTCCTTTTCACCGTTGCCCAATGTGCAAGTGCAACTTCTCTCCTCTTAATTTCTCCAATCAATTCACCAATAGCTCCCAGGAGAGAGGGAGCAGAGACAGCAAGAGGAAATATGTGTGTGTGAGAGAGAGAGAGAGAGACGCTGGCTGGATCGACCATGCATGCACGTTATCCACACAAGGCATGGTGGTGCATAGAGTGCCCATGCAGTGGTGGCACGTACAATGGTACTCCTATAGTCGTATGCTATTTTTGCAAGGCATCGACAGTGCCACTGTCTGTGCCGCACATCCACGACGGCCGCCAGCTAGGCGTGCAGCAGTGAGCGCTCTGCTCTGTCTCGCGCGCGCAAAGGCCCCCGGCCGGCCACCGTACTCCGCATGCGACCGCGCGGTGAAAACGTCGTGGATCGTGTCCTCTTCTCTCGGCGAGAAAGAAAGCCGGCGCCACCGCAATCATGCACGCTGCCCCCCAGCCTCCGGTCCGAGACGTGGACGCCTCTTTGGCCGTCCCCTTACTACCCTTCCGTACTCTCGCTTGCTCCTGATCATCTCATTTTCGAACGGCTAACACCTATCTGAGCTAGTATCTTCATAACATTTTTGTTTCCTTTTCTCTTCTTTTTTTTCTACGTGAAGGAGCTACAACTGTTGGATGAATCAGACATTGAAATGGAATTTGACGTCGTCGTGCTTACACGGAGCTTCAGAGCCATATAATTAAGTGGGTGCATGCGGCTGCACATTACACTGTAGCAAACATCACGATCCAAAATTGCTCCGTTGGTTCAACAGTAAATTACTGATGACATCTTAGAGCAAATTATATATCTTTTTGTTTGCTTAATTGGGTGTGATCAAAGGGTCTTTCATGGCCTACTTGAGCAGTTGAGCTTGCCGAGGGTCCTTTTCCAACTTGCTTTGTGACAAGAAGAAGCAACTATTGCGCCACTCTCAATTAATAACACATGTATAAGGGTGACATGTCGGAATATGGCTTTTTTCTCAACTAATCTGCAGTATAACCAAAGGACCACTACCCTTAATGATAAAATTTGATTTTGCCTATACACCGATCAATATATCGATGATTTTCAAAAAGGCTGTTTATTTTCTCACCAGTCATGATTAGAACCATCCATTACAAACCAATGAGAATCCCAATGATGTAATGGGCCCAAAAACATGAGACATTTGCATAATAAACGGTGGATATGGTCATATAGCTAAATTGATGATGGATGGGATGGTTGCCATTTTGTGACCACATGAAGGACCACAGGTTGGAGGTGGAGCAGGGGCGCTGTTGTCTTGTCAGGGACACGGAAATGTACGATATCGTTTGCTAGCTGTACACCTCCCCTTCACCTGTGTACGACCAGAGGACCACCATTTTGCGTCCTTCTTTTCTACTGCCAACACCCATTTACTGTAACCCAAGGAGAACACCTATAATGGCATAGTTTACTGTGACATGTGGGGGTTTCTGTATGTTTGTCGCCAGACTCGACAGTACTTGCTGAAATTATACAATTTTCGGCCAGTGTGTTATTCATCAAGGTGTTGATCAGTGTTGACAACCTTTGGTCTCATTTGCAAACGACCATAGCGTCTTAATCCTTTGTTTCTAGCTTCATCCGTGCTTTCAGCAGCAACTTGTAAAGAAACTAGTTGATGTGACGATCTTTTTTTTTTGTTTTCGCGTGAGGAGTGCACATAATGACACAATTAATATCAGGGGTATATATTAATTAGTAGCATGCATCTTCCTCCGTACAAAATCTAGACATCAAGGCTCAAGCCAAGGAGGCTATTATACAGGCCGGTGCTATGAGAGGTTTTGGGCTATTGACGTATCAGTTGACAAGGAATTTACCAGAGTTAACACTTAACAGTGAAACGTTTATTATTGGATATAATTATGTGATCGGTACGTCTAGCTTCTTGACAACTGGATCGTGTTTCTTGCAACACAACCGCAATAATTTGCTCATACAAGAAATGTATATGGCATGCTATTGGCGTGGTTGTTTGATTGACTGGTAACGGTGAAAGCAAAAGGGGCTCTAAAATTGGTGTAAAAGAATATCCAACGTTCTCGACAGAAAAGATAATGTGTACGTCATCCCTAGCTCAACTCGATCATATTGTATGTGCAGAGGTATCTAGTTTCTGTAGGAGAGCAAGACGGAATGAGGCACCTAGTTAGTAGTTTCCCTTCATCCTGCCTAGTACTTGCATCCTGGTTAAAGTTTTGGAGTGAAGCTGGATGTAGCTAGTACTGGATTACTGTAAATCCTGGCTCTGGCTCCATGCAAGCTCGATCGGACGTCACACCACACGCATAACTGAATGTCTGACAGCAGGCATGCAAGCAGTACATGGCACGGTATCCGAGAATGGGATGAAGCTAGCACCGGCCGGCCGGCCACTTGTCATCATTCATTATTTTATATACATATATATGTGTGTGTATGTATAGTGCAGCAGAAGTCGCGATACAGTATACTTGAAGAGCAGCTAGGCCTTCTGTCTGATCATGCCAACCTGTATCTCGCGTAGGAGTAATTGATTATGCGCGCGCATGCATGCATGCAGTGAGCTAGGACTGTACAATCAGTAGTACCGCTCATCGTTTCTATACCTAGAAAACTTCCTATTAAGAAACTATATTTCTCAATGTATAATTTATATAAATAATTTTATAGATAAAAAAATTTAAATGCAATACAAAGCTATCCGATCAGTTATGGCATGATTTTTTTATCTAAATGAGGGCCAGCGTGTGAGTGTGACGACGACGCGGGAGGCCGGGCATGGAGCGTCGGGTGCCGAGCAGGGCGTTGGGGGCTGGCGGGCAAGGGCGGCGACGGCGCGCAGGGGCCGACGCCCGGGGGTGGCGATGGCGTGGGGGCCAGGCGTCGAGGACCGGTGCGGGGGGGCATGCGCCTTCGTCCACTTCGCCGCCTCTAGCGCCGTCGAGGCCGAGGGCCTCGTCCTCGGTGCGGAACTCCCGACGGCTGGAGGTCGGGCGGTGATGGCGGGGAACGAGGAGGGTGCCGGCGGTGAGGGTGTTGTGGGTCGGGCGACGGTGACGGTGGCACCGGAGCCGGGTGGCGGGGACGCTGGCCGCATGGGATCGAAAGAAACTAGAATGCTGTCCACAACGCTAATGTCTTTGCGAGGAAACGATTTCGTCTGTTTTTCACTTCTCTCTTCTGCCACATCAGCAAAACATAATAAATAGAGGTGTAATAAATAGAGAAAAAAATTAGGATAAAGTATGCATTGGGAGTGCCTCAGCATGGAGCTAGCTACGCATTCCGCGCGAAACACCGACGACCCGTTCGCCGCCCGCGCGTCATGTGTGCGCGCAGAGGCGACATGCGTACGATGACCGAACGATGCGACGGCGCAATATGCGTGCGACGACGGAGCCAGGGAAGCCGTAGACGACGGAAGCGGAAGCTGGCGCGGTGTGTGGCAACGGCATCGAATCACGTGACAGCGACGAGGATCCCGAGGCAAGAAGAGAGGCGCCTCCCTGCGCGTGGGTTGGGGGGGGGGGTCCCCGGAATCCCCGCGGCACGTGCCCACTCGTGCTTACGCAGTTGCGCTGCGCCCCCGCACCTCCATACACGTGACTCCGCTCCCCCTCCCCTTCTCCTCGTAGCCGTAGGAGCAGCAGCAGTGCCAGTACGAGTCGCTCCTCCGCGATTAAACTAACTAATCGCGCGGTAGCTGCAGCGCCCACGAGGGCCGGACATTAGTTAACTGATCCAAAACACGCTCGCCAGCCTAGCCACCCCAACCTTTTTCTACTACTAGATAGTACTACCTACACCCCGCCTTGTTGGCGGGTACGCGGGTCGGGTGCGTGGTGAGGTGTGTGAGCGGGCGGCGTGCGTAGCGTGTCGTCGCGGCGGGCGTGCCGGGCGCGGGGGGTGTCGGTTGGAAACTTCGCACTTGGGTGAGGCGAGGCGAGGCGTGGTGGCGCGGAGGGGTGAGTCCCTTTCGGGGGTCTGACACCGCCCTGCTGGGCATCACGTGGCGGTTGCTTTCGCAGGGCCCCTGCCGTACCCCCTGCCACGTGTCGGTTGGCGGCCGGGCACCCGCGCCAGCCACACACTACCCCCGCCCTGCCGACGTGAGCGCGCGCCCATCATTTCCCTCGCCTCTAGTCCCTGTCTACTCCAGCACCCACCACCGTACTACCGTCTCTCTCCATCTCCCACTCTTATATATGCTAATTAACCCTCTCTCTGCTTATGCCAAAGGCTAACCTTAATTGCTGCATGTTGGCACCATTAGGCTGCAAACCGTTTTCGTGATAGGATCATCAAATAGAGTGAATATATAGATAGTGTGCACTGCCCATGTTGCACATAAATCGTCGGTTACGGATTATTACCGTACCCGCGCATGCGGTTTTGGCGAATATATCCTTGTCCATAAATACTTATTGGATCAACATCGACCGCCTGGCCTATCGATCGACCAGACAATCTAGCTAGATACCACTAGCACAATTCGATCACATTTTCACTTGCAGTTTAATCACATTACCATGAATCACTAATTCATGCATGCGTGCGACGATCGACGTCGTTTTTATTACCAGAGATATTTGTGTTTCGCCATGGCCATTGCATTGCACACAGGGCACCGAGTAAGAAAACAAAGGCTCTATAATGTTAGCGTGTTTTTATTTCAATTACAAAAGACAAACATACATATACTATCATACACGCACATCTTTCTTAATATATGCCCAAAGAACATAGATCAAAGACGTGCCTCAAATCTTAATATATTTTTGAATGAAGACACGCTCAAATGTGCGTAATATTTAGCGTCCCTGATTTGTACCGCAATGAACATGTTTTTGTTTAAATAGGAAAAAATGTTTAACAGTACACATCATTAAATTAGATGATAATTAAAAAAATACAATACTGTAAAAAGAATTCATGAAAGCCAAACTTCTCAAGTGTATAATACCTTATATGGCTGCCAAATACTTAAAAACACGTCATCTGTCAAAAATTTATGTAAGGACTTAGAGAAACAAATCAACTATGAAGATTGTGCTATAGATACACTAAGGCTTAATTACCATCAACATCTGATAAAAATATTATTTATTTGGTCTTGTGTTTAGAGTGTTATTTAAATATAGACCATAGTAGACAACATGATACGATTAATTAATAATATAATTTCAAAAGAGTTTAACAAATTCAACACAAAATATGTTATAAAATTATATAAATATATGATCGAACTACGTATGTATATGACATATATATATATATATATATATATATATATATATATATATATATATATATATATATATATATATATATATATATATATAGCCGAGGGCCCTGATGACCGGAGGCCCAGAGCAGTGGCTGTCCGCCCTGCCCTAGGGCCGGCCCTGATTGCACATTTGCACGCAGCCTCAATGATTATTTCGGGGGTTGGATGGATGGGAAAGCAGTTGTTTTCCAAAGGTGTGGACCTGACAATTACTCCGATGTATATTACAGCTAGCGTAGTAGGGCTATCTAGTTGTTCCCTTCCCTTCCCTCGCCGGCCCACGCCGTCACATGGCCAGCAACATAGCGTAGTAACCCAGTGCAGGCAACGCGAGAGAGGAACTAGCTAGATGGTCCTCGTTTTTGCCTCGTTTCGCCATGGCCTGGCCATCTCTCTCTCTCTCTCTCTCTCTCTCTCTCTCTCTCTCTCTCTCTCTCTGCCTGCGTAAGTCTGCATTCTTGCATGCATTGCTTGCCACCACTGAACACTGTGACACTGTCTGCTATTCTGCTGTACTACGTGCTTGCGTTGGCCTTCTTTCTCGACCCCTACCGTCCCTTGCGTGTGCATGGATGCCTATAAAACGCATGCAAAAATACAAGGGAGTTAATTTCCCGGGCCAATGCTAACTTTCCATGCTAATTTAACCGTACAGTACTTCGTGGTACATGTGCATGACGCAGCTGTGCTACGGCTAGCTAGCTTTGGTCCAGGTCCACCCGTTGGAATTAATTTGTCTCGCAGTTCAGCATCGGAATCCCAACGTTTACTGCCCAAAAGTTTGCCGAGTGTATAATCTCGAACACTTGACAAACTGCCTCTCGGCAAAGCCGAACGCTCGACAAACATCCTTGTTTTTTTAGTGTTGCTCTTGGCAAAGAGGGCACTTGTCAAACCTTCACCTTTGCCGAGTGTCTCACCACGGCCCTCGACAAAACTTTAATTTTACCGAGTGTCACAAGGAGATACTCTGCAAAAGGTGGTCTTTGCCGAGTGTCTCCCCGACACTCGGTAAAGATTATTGTTTGCCGAGTGCTTCGTCGATGCACTCTGCAAAATTTTAAGATTTTGTTGTATAACATCCTTTATACTTTTCCACGCCCCCATATACAACATGAATTATTATATGTTAAATTTTGATAGATTTTTCTAATTGTTTGCTATATTTAAATGATTTTTTATATATAGAAATTTCTTTAATAGTGCTACGTTTGAACTATAAGTGATTCGAATAATGAAATAAAATATATTAAAAATGATATTCATGTAATTGAGTCCATTTTGAGGTCATATCTGGGAAATAGAAAGTAATTTCAAAGATCTTATTTAGGAAGACCATGAGTCAGATAAAGTCCGCTCGGTTTTTAAATTATTAAAAAACAATTAAAATCCGAAAATCACGAGATTTGTCAGAGTATCATGAAATCGGATATTGAGGCTGTGGTAAAAAAATGAAAAACATTTCGTATATTTTGTCACGTACAACGCTTATAAACCAAAGCATCTTCAAATAAGAATATTAGAGTTTATACTCATCTCACACATTTAGAGTCATAAATGATGGTCGAATTTGTAAATTAGCTCCAAAACTTTTTGTGCACGTAATATATATCATACATGGCACCATGCCAATGCCAAGTATGGAAATTTTTTCAATCAATTTAATTTTTTTAATTATTTTTTCATGTAGTAGATAATTACTTTGTCGAGTGCTCCTAAACAAAGCACTCAACAAAAGCTTTTGCCGACTATGTATTTGCCGAGAAAGGTTTGTCGAGTGCTGTTCTCGGCAAACCCTTTGCCGAGTGGAATATGGGCTTCACCGAGGGTTCTGAATACTCGACAAAGAGTGTAAGCCCGGTAGTGGTTGGAAGTTGGAACAAGCTAGCTAGCTAGCCGGCCGCTGGTATATAATTTTTTCTAGGCAATGCTTGTCTTGCTAGAGAACGGTTAAGTAAATTTTTTCGGTCAGCTGTAAGCGTGTAAGAGTGAGCATATAAAAATGCAATTTATATATGCACCTAATTTGATGAGAGTTGATCTCAAAAAAGAAAAAAAACTTGATGAGTTGATGGTAAATTTGTCTTTGTCATATAGTACTACACGGCAGTATGGCATTTCGTCTGTGCAAGTTAAACTAGTAGCTAGTGTAAAATGTTTGACATTATTATGACATACGTGTGCCTCTAGGTAGTAGGTATGTAACTATATCTCTATTATTACTATATATGTGGGCTGTGTGCAGAAGGAGAGGAAATTCTGCAGGATGCTTTCTTCCTTCTCAAGATACTGCAAGCTGCAATATATAGCGCTGGCTCAGAGAGATACAAGAAGAAACAGTTCACCTTTAAACACGGGGAACGTATGCGGTAGCTTTCATGGTGGTTGCTGCGTAATGAACTGTTCATTGTTTCCTTTAGGCCGGCTCGATCAGTTGTGTGTGCGTGTATATATGTCCATCGCCTACATGCATATGCATATATATACACAGGAAGCAGTTGTATTGCGTTGTTAATGTAGGTCCATTCCGTAGGCCGGCGGAGCAATTAATTTTCTCTCCCATTTTTTCCTTCTAACATATGGATACATCATTTACATTTTGGGCTAATTATATCATCTCATTTCTTACCATGAGAAACTTCTGTGTACATGTGCTAGCTCGCTACTACGTACATGTAAAAACAGGAGATATTTAGGGCTTATTGACTTCACCCGGCCAACTAATTAACAAGCGCCGCACTACATGTTCTGGCCTTGATTAGTTACCTTACTTTCCGAGAACCGGGTGCTAAGATGCTATTATGCCATGCCGGTAGTACACGTACCAACTTTGCTTTGCAAGAAAAAGCTGCCAAAGTGTGCTTTCAGTTGGGTGAACCTTTAAGACGGGAGGGTTTATCGTGTAGGTAAAGGGATTTAATTGATGTGTGCAAGTACTACTACTACTACTACTGATCGATCACCTCGGCGTCCCTCACACACTGCATCAGCACATGCATGCAATGCTTGCAGAATTGCTTCTAGCATGCGTCATGACTTTTCCATGCATGTCTTCCCAGCTACAAACCTATGATCTCTTTTGGCATCCGCATTGGTTGTTGCTCATACAATACAGGCTATGGTTTACTTCAAGGTCGAGTTAATTAACAGCTACCCCATACAATTATGTTTGCATTATTGACTTGTGTACATATATAGCCAGGGCGATATGTTGAAAGTAAGTTTGCTAGCTCTTATTGCTTTGTTTTTAAATCACATTATTTTTATCGTTTAGAATATATTTTTTTTACAATTGCATTGCTAGTTACTACTAGCTAGTTAATTTCCTTTTTTTTGGAGGGGTGGGTGGGGTTGGAGGAGATGGCATGCATATTATACTAGTTGAACTGGTGAGTTTTATTTGCTGTATGGTCTGCATATATATGAGCACATTTGTCTTCAGTGTCAAGTTGGTATTAATTAGTATATCCAATGTATGTAAATGATACTACTAATTTGGTGGAAATGGTCACCGATTGGGTAGGTTGACCTACATGCTCCCATCACACTCTTTCTCCTGTATGCTCCATATTTTGCGGACTGTGCCGCTACATGTCGAGACGTCAATGCATGCATATATGGATGCATGAACACATTGATACATGCATATGCGTGCTCGTCGACGGCAAACCAAGCATGCCGTCTGTCTCGTTGACAGGAAAGCAGTTAGGGATGATTGGAAAGCAAGCCAAATGCTATTTATATTTATTGCCTATGTCTCCTGCATGGTGTGTTGTGCGATCGATAGATTGCACGGCTCGATCGTACGTCCAACCCATCCCAACCGTATATACATGAGTAGTACGTAGGTTTGCCAGTTTATTGTCAGTTCTGTTCGGACGATGTCTGCATCCGTATATGACTTTCAGGGTGGCCTCCATTCCAGTGCTCCAATCCACATCTGAAGCTCATCAAGTTCAACTCTAACAGCAAGCTTAATAATTAAAGGAACGTAACAGTGGATGTTTACACACAAGCTGGTTAAGGTGAGCTTAATTACGACAAGTTAGTACTAGCAGCAAAAGGGAAAGGTTATGACAGCGGATTAAGGGTGAAGAAACAGCTAGCCAGAGAGAGACTCTGGTTGGGGATGCAAGCTGTTCATTACCTGCGAGAATTCAGAATTGCACCGTCCATTGCATCATCTGTGCACGTTCGCGAGGCGTTGACGCAAGAGCCTGCGTGCTAGCTATAGCCCCCTGCGCTGCAACACCGAGGAGAGGAGATATGGTTAAGTGCAGGCTACGTCAGTTGATCAATAGCAAGCTGCGTGAATTCCCATGCAAATATGGGGAGAGGTATTTGTATATCAAGTGATAAAGTCGCCGTTAGTTAATTGGATCGTGATCCTCCGCAACGGCAGTAAGCCAGAAATGGTTAATAAGTCTGGTGCATGTGTATGCATGTTATTTCTTTCGTCTCAAATTATAAAAATTATAAGTATATAGTTTTTTACACGGTCTTTAATAAATAAATTTATGCTGTATTATATTATCGATAATTATAAAATTAATATCAAATAAAAGTATTTAAAAATACAAATATAGTGATATAACATGTAAAATATTTAACATAGATATTATTAGTAAAAAGTATTAAGTTTAATTTTTTAAATAAGTACGTTCAGTACGAAGGGAGTAGTACAATCCTATGCGCTGCTTTAACACAATTACGCTCTATAATTACTGTGATCGAAGCTGCTTAACATAACATGATCAGTGGTTTTCTTAACACGGTACTCGATGGCGTAATTGCTGTTCGGTGGCGCATCCGCGCCACTTGCTGCCATCAAGTCCACTAACCACAACTATATCTCGGTTCGTAACCTCTAGTAGTCCCGGTTATCAAACCGAACTATGAATCCGGACTAAAGATGGACGATCTCTAGTCCGGTTAAATAACCGGACTAAATATGTATTTAGTCCGGTTAAGCCACCAACCGGACTAAAGATGGCGGAGCCACGTGGGGTGTGATCTTTAGTCCCTGGTTGGCTTCAACCGACTAAAGAATTTTTATATTTTTTAATTTTATTCTTTCTCCAACAAGTGCTACATACTACATATTACACACATATTATTATTTTACACATATATATTTATAAATATATATTATATAACATATATTTATAAATATATAAGTTACACACATATAAATGAACTTAAGAAAGAAAATATATACATATAATATATTACCAAAACATATACACATATGTATAATATCCACATATATTTCGTATGTTATAAAACATTGTCTATTTTGTGGATCCGTGGTTAAGTTACTTAAATTAAAATAGAACTCCCCGTGGGATCAATGATCCGCTCGTTTATAAATCCCATCAATTCTTCCCGAGCGGCTTGTATGAAAGTCTCGTGGGGGAGGTTGTCTCTTACTTGCATAAGCTGTCATTAATTCGATCAAACGAGAAATAAATATATGAAGTTAATAAGAAATCGGTACGTAATATATGAATAGTTGTTATACGTACATCTATATCGTCGATAGTTGTGACATCGGTCACAAAGCGATGAATATAATCACAGATGTAATATCCGCATAAGTTGGTGCCCTGCGACTGTTTTGCACACTAAAAAATAAACGACGACAAGTTTAATATACATTTCATATTTTAGAACAGAGTAATAATTCAAAACAACTTTGGAGCATGTTACTCACTGAAAAGTTCATCCTCACGGAGAGCTTATCTTTCCAATTTCCGCGAACATTAGTCCGAAGCCGTTCCCATGCTCTACATGCAGTTAAAAGTTAGCTAGTAATTATCAGAGAACCGCATATATGCAATAGCTAGCAAGTAAGATGGTATTACCTATTTAGCAGTTCAAATATCTTTGTGTATGTGGACTCTGGTTTATCCATTGAGTCAAAGACATGGATCCACGAGTTATCCATGTCAATTACTAATAGAACCCAGTGGAATCTGCAAAGTGGTTTAGATGACACATATAAAAAATTTATGTATGCACACGGAATTGAAATCGGTACGGAAGGAAGAAAACACTTACGCAATGTTATAGGGCGTAAGGATAAATGACCGATAGTGGTTTATCACCGACTTATAAATGTTGTCCAAGTGTTGGATCAGAAAATGATCAACCAATACGCCGTTCATTTTGCGTGGATCCATGAATCCATGTTTGCTACAATCGTGCATGTTGCGTATTGCATCACCATTCTACAACTAAAAAGAATTTTAGTCACTAAATACAAGAAGGTAAGAAACGAAATAACAGTAACGAAACTTACAAAGCCCGCGTGGCTAGAAGTGAGACCTTGATGGCATCAAGCCGGTAGAGGTCAAATATGTCTTCGAATCGGATATAGAAGTCGTCACCTTCATTGACGAAATAGTACTATGAATATTTGCCCGTTACCATCTCTCTCCACCCTTGCTGGATTCTTGCATGTACCACTTGTGGAAGCGACATCCGTGTTGGTAGCTTTTTCACTTGATCCGCTTTACAAGAGGCTTTCTAAGTTTGAACTTGTATTTCAATGAGCCTTCGCCAGGAGCACGGCCGTGTAATTGATCCATTGAAATTCCAAAGCAGATTCCATAAATTGTCTTAAGTCCGATCCGACATTTGGAACACTGAACTGGGGTACATCTTTGCATGTTCTCTTCGCCTTGACAGCAGCCTTCCGAATAGTCCTGTCGTAGTCGGACTGCGATTGAGGTTGCGGTTTAGGCTGTGGCGTTAGGTACGTCTTCTTGAAGAAGTCCTTGACTTCAGCTTGGACGGCCTCGAGCAGCTCCTCTGGAGTCATGTCGTACGCCGTTTTCTTTGGGGCTGGTGGGAGCGGGTCAAGTTTAGGCCTCTTGCTTCTTGGTCCACTGCTTGTTGACCTTGACCGCGTGGCTCGAGATGTTGTCCGTTTAGGAGTCGGTGCTCGTTGTGGCGACGGAGGAGTCTGAGAAGGTGATGGAGTTGGAGATGACCGTTTAGGAGTCGGTGCTCGTGGAGGCGACGCAGAGGTGGAGGAGGCGAAGGCGTGAAGGAGGCGGAGGAGACGGCCCACGTGGAGACGGAGGAGACGGCCCACGTGGAGACGGAGGAGACGACCCACGTCCGGGAATATTATGAAGATCTTCCTCCGAGAAATATTCCGTTATGTTTTTCCTAGCGCGCCTCCCGTCTCCTCCGCAATATCCACTCGAGATCTTCATAGCCTCGTTCCACCTGTTCAATTTCAACTTTCGAGTACGCAGTGGAACGGGTCTGGAGTGGTAGGTGCCGTCTCGTTCTACGGAATGGTCATGCCCGACGCGACTGTTCGAGAAGATTGTTTATTAGTTAGTAATGAACATTGATTGACAAGTTATTCAACGAAATATACGTACAACATAAAAGTACGAACATACCTTTATTGTTATGTTCTTTAGCGGAATGTGCGCTCACATGGTGTTCGTTGTGTGATATCATCAACGGGGCATGGCGGACCCGTTCAGCTTGTGGGGCTAAATCGCCTTCATTTCATTGAAGCGCATGCTGGCCGCCGCTCTAGTTGAGTGGCCGTTGCGGAGCCCATGTTGGCTAACCCAATGGCTCGCTCCTCGCCAACCTTATGGCCACCTTTCGTCCACAATCTGATCAATCTGCGAGAGCCTCATTTCCATCTCGCGAACCTCGCATCGTTATCTCGCTTTGACCTCATTCGGCTCTTATATGTGTCGACGTCGCTTGGAACTCGTATTTCCGTGGGACGACGCCTTTCCTCGCGTTTGCCCCGGTGCTCGGGTTTTGGAGGGCGAGCGTTAGCTCGTCCTTCTCCGCTCGGCCCGAACGCGCCCGAGGAAGTGGCTCGCAGCGCTTCCTCTAACCTCCGTCCGGCTTCTTGAATTTCATCACCAAAGATAACCGTGCCATCGACGGGATTAAGTGAGCCGCCGTGAGCATAAAACCAGTGTTTTGCTCGCTTCGGCCGGTGGTTGTGCCCGGAACGATACCTCGCGCTTCAAGGTCGGCTTCTATTTTCTCCCATTTCTCCATTGCTTTCTTATAGCCGCCGACCCAAGCTTGTGATGGTATTTCTTTTAGCCGCATTGGCCTTGTTTTTTTCTATGATAGCTTGTGCTTCTTCCCAGCCTTATGTTCAACAAAAGCATCCCAATGATCTCTCGAGCTTTGGGAACTTGTCAAGTCGTGGTCCGGCCCTTCAGATATATTTCTTGTGTAACTCTTTCTTGTAGTTCCCGAAGAGCTCGCCATTTTTTTAACGCCCATTCCTTGACCCTTGCTTGTTGTGAGTCCGGGATAGTGAACGTTTGCGCATTGTAGTCCACGCATTTCTTTCTCGAGTCCGGGAGATAGCTATGCTCATCTCCTCCGTCCTTGATCGCTCCAGCTTGGCAATGCTTACGGGCACGTGATCCTCACCACCCATCCGCCGTGCGCCACAAACTTCCTTGCGGCGTCCTCTGGGGCAATAGGGCGACCGTTAGATTCTACCTCCGTTATGACATGTCGACCCTCTATGCGCTTGTTGAGACCGCGTTGCCCGCGTGTCCACTGTCCCGGAGGCGGAGGCGGAGGCGAAGCCCTCATTCTCCTCATCGTTCCCCGCACGTCCCCTCCTCGTTGAGGTATTGATTTGTATCTTCATTCCCTCCTCGTTGTAAACCTCTCTCTCGTGCGATCTCATCATGGAGAAGTTGTTCCTCATTACAATCCGCCATTTGATTGTTGTGGGTTGAGATCTTAATCAAAGAATTCTGAAAAAAATTATTCGGTTATATCATTGGAGAGAAAATGAAAAATTGAGGAAAGGAGATGTCCGTTCGTCCACGTTCGTTCGTCCGTTCGCGAATGTCCGTCCGTCCACGACCGAACGAACGAACGAACACTCGCTCGTTCATTCGTTCGTCCGTTCGTTCGTTCACGACCATTTGTTGATTTTAGCGTTCTCGTTCGTTCAAAAATACAAAATTCACAATTCCCATAAACATTCAAATTTCATATGTAAATACATATTCAATATTCAAAATTCTCAAGAACTCTAATAACAGTCCATTTACATATAAGTACCATTTACATACAAAAATCATATATTCAAAATACCCATACATACAAAATTCATATATTCAAAATACACATATATTCAAAATACACATATACTCAAAATTCATTAACATTCACAGAGTGTGGCGGCGGCGACGTGGAGTGGAGGGCGCGCGCGCGGCCGTTTAGGGTTTAGGGCCGGCCGGCTGGGCCGAGGGAGGGGCGCAAGGGACGGGTGGCGTGGGGAGGGCGGCGACGGCGACCGCGACGATGGCCGCGATGGCGATGGCGTCGACGGCGGCCAAACCCTAGCGCATAATGTCGGGAAATCTTAGGGCGCGGCGGCGCTAACTCGCGACGGCGACGAAGACGGCGGGAGCGGAGGTCCTCCGGCGACGAAGACGGCGGAGACGGCGTGCCGCGCGCCGACACGGGCTCGGCGATGGCGACGAAGACGATGCGCCCGAAGTGCGAAACGGCTAAGTGTTGGATCCCCAGTAAGGCCCTTGCTATATATAGTCACGGCGTCATTTGTCCCGTTGAATCCAACAACCGGTACAGAAGATCCTTTACTCCCGGTTGGTGGGTCCAATGGACAACAGATACAAACATTAGTCCGGTTGAAGCTACCAACCGGAGCAAAGATGTTCCGCCCGGTTGGTGGCTTCAACCGAGAGTAAGATCATATCTTTTGTCGCGGTTGAATCCACCAACCGGGACAAAAGATTGGGGCAGCCATGTGGCGCAGGTCGGTCGACATCAATAGTCCCGGTTGATGGCTCAAACCGGACTAAAGATGTTTTCCCGCCCAATGAATTTTACCTCTAGTTCCGGTTTTTAACAAACCGGACTAGTTTATATAATGCCCTATTCTATTGTATTTTATATTCATGTATAATTATAATGTTCATATGTTAATATATTTTATATTCATATATAATTAACATATGTTTATATATAATTAACATGGTGTTTCAAGAAAAGATCAGGTATTTATATATAATGTCCTATTCTATGGATAGTACGTACCAAGGTTCTTGATGTAATTATAGATCTTGAATAAGGTCAAGTGGAAGACAGAGATAATATTGAATGATTCAATTTAATTTACATCGTCCATACATAAATTTAGCTATGTAATATTTGTCCTCACGTACTTTCTCCGCACAATTATTCCTTCGTTATGATCGTTGCGTGAGTAAGGGGTGTCATCAATTGATAGGAGGATACTCGGATCAACCGCCACCGTGAACGAAGGTTGCCCGTCAAACTGATCGTAATCTTCGTCAGTTCTATCCTCGACTCCCACGATTTTCCTTTTGCCTGGGAGAACCATGTGGCGCTTTGGCTCGTCGGACCCTTTCCCCTGCTTTGATTTGCTAGCCATGTCCTTGACATAGAAAACTTGTCGTACATCATTGGCAAGTACGAAAGGTTCGTCTGAGTATCCAACCTTGCTCAGGTCGACCGTTGTCATCCCACTTGCTTCAATGGTTACGCCTCCACCACCAAGCCTAACCCACTGGCACCGAAACAGAGGGACCTTCGGAGGTCCATAGTCCAGCTCCCATATGTCATCGATGCTGTCGTAATATGTGCTAGCCGTACCGTCGTATCCCACGGCATCGATGCGGACAACGCTGTTCTGATTCGTGCTCTTTAAGTCTTGGACCCGTGTGTAAAATGTGTACTCGTTGATTTCATATGCCTGAAATGTGGTGATCGAGCAAGATGGACCCCCTCGCCAAGAAGGCTAGTTGTTGCTCAATGCTCGCGTTGCCCATGAGACGATGTCGCAGCCAAGTAGGGAATGCATCGATGTGATGGCGTGTAATCCAGGCATCCGTCTTACCGATGTTTTCCGAGCGAACAATCGCCAAGTGCTCCTCGATGTAAGGAGCCACCAATGAAGATTGTTGCAGCACGGTCCAATGTGCTTTCCTGTACAAGTCATCGTCTATGTTCATTATTGTCTTCCTTCCAAGAGTTCCCTTCCCCCGTTGTCTACCTTCATGGCTTGATTCAGCACCCGATGGGGACGGAGGTCTTCAATAAAGTCGACGCAAAACTCAATCATCTTCTCGTTCCATATCCATTGGCGATGCCGGCCTCCTGACGTGAACGGTTACGAACGTACTTCTTTAAAACGCCCATATACCTCTCGAAGGGGAACATGTTGTGTAGGAATACCGACCGAGAATACGGATCTCTTTGACAAGGTGGCATAGGAGATGTGTCATGATATTGAAGAAGGAAGGCGGAAAGATCATCTCAAAGCTGACAAGACAGTGGACCACATCATTTTGAAAGTCTTCTAGTCTATCTGGATCGATGATCTTCTGTGAAATTGCGTTCATGAAAGCACATAACTTTGTTATTGTTGCCCGGACATTATCGGAAGGATACCTCAAATTATAACGGGAAGCAATGTGTCATCAAGCACGTGGCGCTCATGGGACTTTAGATTTGTGAACTTCTTATCCTTCGTGCTTATTATTCCCTTTATATTCGAGGAGTATCCAGACGGTACCTTGATGCTATCCAGGAATTCAAACATTATTTCCTTCTCTGCTCTGCTCAGAGTGTAGCTGGCTGGACTTAGGTATTGGGCTCCTTTATCCTTTGGTTGCGGGTGAAGGCCGTCGTGTTGTGCCATATGTTTCAGATCGTTACGTGCCTCAAGTGTATCTTTTGATTTTCCATGTACACCTAGGAAGCCAAGCAAGTTTACACAAAGGTTCTTAGTGAGGTGCATCATGTCGATTGCGTGGCGGACGTCCAAGACTTCCCAGCAGGGCAACTCCCAAATAATTGACTTCTTCTTCCACATCGCCGCGTGACCACCTTCACTTGCTATAGATTGGTTGTCGGGTCCCTTTCCAAATACTACTTTGAGGTCTTTCACCATGGCAAACACGGCCTTTCCGTTGCGATACTTTGGTTTAGAACGATGGTCTGCCTTTTGATCAAAATATTTCCCTTTTCTCCGGACAGGGTGGCTTGCAGCAAGAAAGCGACGATGGCCCATGTACACTACCTTCTTACAATGTTTCAGGTACGTATACTCGGTCTTATCCATACAAAGTGGTGCAAGCGTTGTACCCTTGTTTGACTGTCCTGATAGGTTGCCAAGTGCAGCCAATCATTGATGGTAACAAATAGCAACCCTCGTAGTTTAAACTGTTCTGTTTATCTTCATCCCACACGAGAACACCTTCTTTATTCCACGCAGCTTTAGATCTTCGATCGCGGTGTCGTACACATCGATGTCGTTACGTGTTGCTCGGCCTTGAATAATAACCGGCATCCGAATGTACTTTCACTTCATGCATAGCCAAGGCGGAGGTTGTAGATACACATCGTTACATGTGCCAAGTGCTATGCCCGTCCGTGCTTAAGCCGAACCTTAGGTTTCGTGCATCCTCGCCGAAGTCTTCAAATGTTCGTCGATGTTTCGCCACCGTGACCCATCGGCGGGATCTCTCAAAGATGCCGTCTTGTAGGCGTTCTTCCGCGTGCCAACGCATCATTCTTGCATGCTCCTTGTTCCCGAATAGACGTTTCACCGTAGTATTATAGGAAAATACCACATCACCTTAGCAGGAATCCTTTTCTTCGAGGGTCGTCCGTCAACTTCGCCTGGATCATCTCGTCTGATCTTGTATCGAAGTGCTTTACAAACCGGACATGCTTCTAGGTTCTCGTACTCCTCACCGCGGTAAAGGATACAATCGTTAGGACATGCGTGTATCTTTTGTACCTCCATCCTAGAGGGCGACTAACTTCTTAGCCTCGTATGTTGATTCCGCAATTCGTTTCTCTTTGGAAGAATGTTCTTCACGAGTTTTAGTAACTCGCCAAATGCTTTGGCACTCGACACCATTTTTGGCCTTCCATTGTAAGAATTCCAGCGTGGTACCTAACTTTTTGTGCCCTTGTTCACAGCCAGGGTACAAGGACCTTTTGTGGTCTGCCAACATACGCTCCAATTTCTGCACTTCCTTTACGCCTTCGCAGTCCCCCTATACATCGCGCAACATCTGACCAAGGTCATCGGCATCGTCGTTTTCTTCAGGATCCCCGCCCGCCTCGCCCACTGTATTCTCTTCAAACCCACCGTATTGACCACATCGGAATGTTGTCGTCGTCTTCTTCATCTTCTTCCATTGCAACCCCCACCTCTCCGTGCGATGTCCAAGAATTGTAGTGAGCCATGAATCCCGATCGAAACAAGTGGGCATGAATAATTCTTGATGTAGAATACTCCTTCTCGTTTTTGCACTTTTACATGGACAACGTATGAAACCCTTATGCTTGTTGGCATCGGCCACACTCAAAAATAATGGACGCCTTGAATAAACTCTCTCGACCGTTGATCCGCGTTGTACATCCATTGCCGATCCATCTACATGGAATGCACAAAAATCGTAAAAAATTACACGAAATTCAAATCATTTCAATATAACATCAATACTTATATGTATATAATCAGACAATTATTATATACTAATCCAATAAAGGTAATGTGTTGTTTTAAAAAATAGAATTATTTTTAAAAGGTCTTTTAAAGTGATAAGCATAAAATTAATTAATTATTTTGCATCTATTTTAAAAGGTCCTTTGTCATCTATTTTATAACTTTTTCTCCAAAAGATTCTCTCTCATCATTTTCCATAAATATTTTTTGAGATAAAATTGTACGGTCTAAATTCTTATAATCGTGACATGCTAAGCTTACTTCTCTTCCTCTTTATTTTCCTCCAAACAAATTTTCTCTCTTCTCATGTTTAAAAAAATGAAGAGATGATTAATGTATAGAAAACAACCGTAAAATACAAAGTGCTAAGCATAGATCATAAGAGGAAGAAGTTACTAACCTTGTAGATAGCAAAGATTTGTGTATTATCACCAAAACAAAATCACAAAAATTTTGACAAGACCTCCTCTAGCTAGAGAAAACTTTGAAGACAAGTGAGCGAGTTCGGCCGGAGGAGGAAGAAGCAATATAAAAGCAAGTCATCTTTAGTCCCGATTGGTTTTACCAACCAAGACTAAAGATCAAAATTATCTTTAGCGCCGGTTGGTAAACTCAACCGGACAAAAATATCATCTTTAGTCCCCGTTAGTGTTACCAACCGGACTAAAGAGGGTGTGAGAGGTGTTAGAACCCGTCGAGCGCCGACATATTTAGTTCCAGGCGGTGCTACCAACCGGACTAGAGGTAGCATCTCTAGTCCCCGGACTAAAGGTGTCCGACGCCCGATGTGCTCGACAACATGTGAACCGGACTAGAGGTAATCTTTAGTCCCGGTTCGTGAATGTTCCTAAAAATCCGTAGACTTTTTAAACCGGAACTAGAGATGATCTCTAGTCCTGGATGCAACTCAAACCGAGACTATTATGATTTTTGTCACATCATTGTTGATGGTTTTTCTATTAGTGATCCCTCCTGCGGCTCTCATCAAATATAACATCGCGCGCGAGTCGACGACCACGCCGTGTCCTTTCGATCAAGGACACGATCGATACGCCTTCATCCCTTCTTCGTGGCCGATGAAGACGCCGGGCATTCTGCGGTCGTCGAGCTCGCGCACGTCGTTTAGTAGCTCCTTCACGAACGCTCTACGCACCCAAAAAGATGCTTAGGAAGCTGATCGCCGGCTTCTTGCAGTGCCATGCTCCATATATATGCATAGCGTTTTGCTGATGACACTGCTATATAGAAAGATACATAAAAATCGGTACTATAGATAACGTAAAAGCTAAAACCAAACCAACATATATAATGCTTTTTCTGCTCGCTCAAGCTATCGTAGGTGCGCCAAAGAGAAAAACTGACACCTTTCAGGGGAAATATGTGCCGATTTTTAAATGAAATTGACACCTATATTTCATGTTAGAGAAAGATGTTGAATCTATATAAAATTCGACACCTTTCACATACGTCCCATCGAAGTTATTGGGTGTGAGGCCCACAATAGAATCAATATGTAAAAATCGACTCCCTTGAGTCTTCCACCGGCTAGTACTTATTACAGGGCCCACACTCAAAAACTCGGAACCTATATTTTTTTTGTCAGAGATTGGTGTCGGTTCTAGTGAATAATCGACACCTATTTGTCATAGTATATAGCATTTCCCTCTCTTTTCGAGCTAATTGAGCAAAGAACATAACGATGCCTCTTTTCTTGCTCGACCAACTAGAGAAGGGGATATTTTGCTCTTTTTTTATCTTTTGAAGATTGAAGCATAGAAAGTTAGTTTTTATTATTTATCACTCTATTTAACTCTTGCCTATTGAATTGAACCGTTTGTTACATACATATATAATTAGTGCGCAAAATAAATTATATAACTGAACTCGGGGAGGGCGACATCGTTGGTCCTGATCTGGGAAGGGCGCAGGTGGTGAAGGCGAGTAAAGAGGGGTGAGATGGAGGAAGAAAGGGGACTTACAGGTGGGTTCCACCTTTTTTCTATGATGCCATATAGGTGCCACGTAGGATAAAGACCCGGTCAACGTGTCACTTGGACGAAACCGCCGTTCAAAATGGTTGAGATAAATTGATCTGGTTTTTATAGTTGAGGCAGCCTCTACATCCGGTTTTATAGGTGAGGGATGTGATTTGACCAAAGGCAATAATCGTGGGAGGTAAATAGACTTATTCCTTTCTTTGCCAAGATCACTAGGGCTAAGAGAGGACATACAAACTGAGGACAGCTCTATACAACGGGCCACCAATTTCCTGGACTGTTGGACCTCAGCATTAATTGTTCAAGAACAGAATGGCCTTGCCCAGTTACAAGAAAGGCTAGCCTGCTTGGGAGCAGCCCAAAAAATATTCACTTGTAATTTTATTACGCCCGTAATTGTCGGGCACCAAAAATATAGGAGAAATTAAAACCCCGTGCACTCATGCTATTTGGGAAGGAACATCGATTTGACGAACTAGGATATCTTACGAATTTAATCAAATCATCATGACCCATCGAGGATTCAAATCTGAACAAACAGTTTAGACTAAAACATCAAATAAAAATCGATTGGAAAATTCAGGAAAGATCAACAAAATTGACCCGATCTTGAATAAAAATGATTTCTTGGGTGCATTGTTCATCAAAAGTTCCGAGCACAGCATGAAAGAGAAAAACAACAGAGAGATTGATGAGAAATATTGGGCAAAATTATCAAAACGATATACACTGATCTATTCTCATTACCCCCAACGAGAAATTTAGAAGAAGCAGAAGCTGTACTTAGAGTGAAAGCTGTACTCAACGAGAGAGCTGGAGAGAGCTGATGCCAACAGCATGTACTGAGGCCGAGATGACGCCAGAGACGGCGAAGATGCCGGCCGCGTGGATAGAGCGCGAGACGACGCCGGAGATGCTGATCGACAGTCGACACGATGCTGTAGATGCGGATCGAGAACGAGATGACGCCAAAGCCGCAGATCGAGCTCAGGAAAACGCCGGGGATGCAGATTGGGGACTATGGCAACTACGCCATGCGAGTCAAGTGGAGGCCCAGCGGCGTGGCCTGAATCCAAGAGGAGGAGACTAGCGAGGACGGAGGAGTCTTAGCGGCGTGCACGCCGGCGTGATTGCGACGGCGGCGACAAGGCGGACGAGAGCCTCTCGAAATTTTACTATTTAAATCATTATTTAAAGAGTTATTTACATAAAAATTATTTTATGTAACTTTTCACCTTTTCAACAGTTTTTCAGAGAATCAATTTTATTTTTTTATTTTTAGTTAGCGAAATTTGAATGATTATTTAAAAAATTAAAGGATGATTTTTCGTTAAAATCTCTATTTTTAACCTTTAAAAAATACGAAGAGTTTCGAAGACGCTATGATGCTGCCCCAAATCGTGGGGAGGGGGACTAACGGGCCAAAACGGGTGTAAAATTAGTTTCTTAACGGGTCATCCAAGCACTGGTTTTTAGCCGACGGAGGAAAAGTTTTCGGGCCTGTATTTTACCCTGGTATTGGGCTTAAAAGGATGAGCCATCTGGGCCCATAGAAACCCTAGAACCGCCTGATTTTCATCATAAAGACCCTAGCGCCGCCTCCCTCTTCCTCCTCCGTTGCTCCCCCTCTCCCAGATCCGACCGCCGCCGCCGTCACTCGCCCTGAATATCCGGATTCTCCATCCACGGAAACTACTCCGGCGGCGTAGTTGACATCCTCCCTGTTGTTCGCCGGCCTCTTCGTCGTCGGAGACCTCTAGGTTTTCTCTTTCTCCGTGTTTTTGTATGGTCGCGCCTCAAAACTCTTTGTTAGTTTCTTGCTGTGCTCGGTGGCTAATTAGCCAATCACACACTGCAGCCACCATGGCAGCAACCTTAACCCTGTGTGAATGGTCAGTAAGCTCACCTACATTGATCCGCTTTGTTGCGTCGATCGGAGGAACGACTCTTGCGCGTGCTTCCTTCGTTGATGCATCAACGCACACTGCTATATGACCTAGCTTTAATCCATCCTCTGTTAGATTTCGTTTTCTAGGTTGCAATGAAATACTAGTGTGGTCTCCATGGCTCACATATGTATTATTCATGCTCTCATTGAAGTGGAGGGATAGGGATACTGACACGAACAAGTGCGGTGACTCGTTAGCCAGTTGCAATATCAAAGCTGTGCTGCTGGTAGTAGGTGGTCACCTAGATTTAGTTTTCGCGATCTGCATCTTGTGCAATGGGCTGATGGAGCAATCGGCAAAATCGGTCCTTCAGGCTGTCGTCGCGAACACTGCTTGCTGCTGCTTTGCAAACAGTCAATCCCCGTACAACTCTTTTTTTATCCCTCTCTCTAAGCAACTCTCCTCACCACACCTGATGTTGTGCGTTAGTTGTGGTGGCAGCATTTGTTCCAGCTTCCAGGTAACACGCAGCTATTACGAATCTCTATTCTGAGACAGGAAGGCGATAAGTCTTTAGTTCTACTTATATATAGTATACAGCAGTTGACCTGTTGTTGCTGAGTGGATCATAGCAGTTGGCTTCACCTTATTCATGGTTCGTACTTTATCTTGCATAGACAACCTGGTACAGCGTTGTATGAACGTTGTGTTCTGGTAACTGCTTCTTGTTATATGTTATTGGACCCATCTCTTTGTGATTTTACTCATAATTTTGATTACACCTAGAGGAAACATCCAAAAGTTTTTCCTATTCTAGAAAGCTGAAAGTATCAAATGCACTACCTATCTTTATGTTCATTGACCATGTTCCTCCAAACCCCTAATGGAAATGTTCTCATCTCTATAAAGCATAGTATTGAAGCTGGATATGTCGAAAACAAGTAATCCATGTTCAAATGGAAATCAGGCACAATCAATTGATGGGTTACTTGTTCCCGCTGAAGTATTAGTAGTAAATCAGGCTTGTCTGATAGTGTCTAGCATAATGAATAATTTGTAAAATTTTTTCATAGGACTCACTTTGAAGTATTTTTATCATCTGCAGTTTCCCTGTACGATGTCAATGTCTGGTGGTGCCCAACCTGAAGGTTCTCACCAATCCGCTTCTTCTGTAAAACCTGCCTTGTCATCGTGCCGGAGGAATAAATCTGAGAACACATCATTTGTCTCAGATTTGAGAGATCACATCCAGGAGTTCATCCATGCTTCCCCAGATGAGCACAAGACCTGTTTTACGAAGACTATCAAGAGAATGTTTGGCGTGTCAAAGGTCATCGCAGAGAAGTCCACCGAAGCAAAGGAGCCTGGAGCTGAAAGCGTTTTGCCACTTCAGACCACGGTGTCAAGGTAGACGGTCGGTAAATATCATGCTTTTCCTGTCACTGAGCATGATCCTAGGATAGAGAAGGCAAACTAGTTACACTTGATACCAGTAGACTATCTGATTATGTACAGTAACTGAAGGGTATACCGTATCAATTTGACTGCAAAACAGCCTATTATATAAGAAGAGAAACACTTTTTGGTATTCTGTATTAATTTGACTGCAAAAATAGCCTAATAAATACTCCCTCCGTTTCATTTTGATCATCCTCTAAGGTTTTTTAAGGTCTTCCTAAGATGAGACATCATCTTAACAAGTGTCTTTTTTTTATTTGTGTAAAGAGTAAATATTCATTATTGAATATGTTGCATGCAACTAACTAAAAAAGGATTAATTTGAGAATGATGTTTCTTTTGATGTCTTTGGTCTTGATTTTTTTTGTTTAGGGGATAATCAAATTGGGATGGAGTTGAGTAATAAGAGAAACTGTTCTTTGAATTATCTACGCCCAATTGTGCTATCACACTAGAAGAGACATTTCCTCTTCTATGGAATCACGCTGCACAACACTTTTTTCTTCTTTCTTATCCAATCAATCTTTTTGCCTATAAAAACATATCTATTATCTATAATTGCGTCGCAAGTATGACGAAGACTGTACAAAGCAGCCTAGCTGATCCAGCAAGCCAGCTGCTGCTCCCCGGCGGCGGCGACGAGCTGGACGTGCCCTGCTCGGAGAGCGAGCTGAGGCTGAACTGTGGGTTGGAGCCGTACAACGCCTGCACGCCCTCGACGTCGTCCACGGTGAGGCGCACCTTCTTCTCCCGCGGCTTGATGCTCGGGTACATGACCGCGCGCGGCGACGCCGAGTGGCCAAGCCCCAGGACGTGGCCGATCTCGTGCGTCGCCACGGACTCCAGGTCGATGGCCGCGGCCGTCGCGTCGACGTCGAAGTCCACCGCCCAGTGCTCCGACGCGTCGAGGTGGAGCCGCCCGTTCTTCGGGGAGAAGGCGTGGCCGAGGATGCCGAGCGGCCCGTCGAACGGCACGCCGTCGCCGTGGTTGCCGGCGTAGAAGCCCACCTTGATGTCGGCCGCCTCGTAGTCGCCCGTCTCGACGAAGCCCATGGGGATTGTCCGCGCCCACCGAGCGAACGCGCGCTGGAACACGGCCCGCACGGCGGCCGGCGGCAGGTAGTCGACGGTGGCCGTCGGCGAGACGGCGTAGGACAGCACGATCGGCGGGTCCGACCGCGTCCACCGGGGCTTGCCCTTGAAGAACGTGAACCTGCTGACCACGCCACCCTGCCCCGGTGAGAGCGCGACGGACACGGGACGCCGCTCCTCCTCCTCGTCCCCGACGCCGCAGCGCGGCGACATGATCTGATCGAGCGTGGCGTTGTCGAGACGGCCCGTGACCGGCAGGCTGAGCCTCGTCTGGTACCTCCTCACGGCGACCTCGAGATGCTCGTCGAAGGCGTCCGTGGTGTCACGCCCCGGCTTGGCCATGTACCCGAACCTCGCCAGGTACCGCTTCAGCTCGGCGAGCCCCGTGATATGGCTGCCGCGCCGCGCGTCGAGCAGCTGCTTGAACGAGTGCCACGCCACGCCGCCGTGCCCGTCCCCGTGCGCGTGCGCCGTCCCCGGCGCCGGGGACGCAGCCGGGTGGACGCCGCCCGCCACGGGGAGCCCGAGCACAGCCATCGTCACGGCGGCGATCAGACACGACCCGGCAGCCGCGCGGCGACATAGGAACATGAGAGCGCGCGTGGCGTGGCGAGGTGAGGCGGCCGGTGTGGCCGTTATTCTAGTTATCGCTGGAGGCAGTGGCGGGCTCCCGCGGCCTGAGAATTTTATGTGCACACGACTACATGAGACAAGAGAAAATGCTGCGGATAGGAGGGGTGGGTCAGGCGATGGCGCTCCGGCTGGCCACCGGCTGACCTCGTCGTCTTCCTCCCGGCGGAGAGACGTTCTTCCTCACGTAATCCACGGGTTAAGAATTCAAGCTCCTCAACGACGACCAACTGTCACTGCTCATCGTCGTGACGCCAAAATACCTAACTCCACTCTCTAATCTAATATATGTACTCCTACTTATCTTGGTTTTAATTCGGGGATAAATCAAAGGCAACACTGCTCCAACTCCTAATTGGCTCATCGCAAAAAATAAAAAAAAGATAGTAGCCGCTAATTGGTTGATCATAAAACAGCAAAACAACAAACTGTTGTGTGGCAGTATGGGGTTTGCTTGACCTGAAGATAGCAGGAGTCGCAGGGAGAGTATCCGGTTCAACGCGTGTTCTGTTGAGAAAAATTGGGGGTCAATTTGTCGAATTGATCACGGTGCTGTGCAAAGAGAGGATGGCCTTGTCAAATGGCGCTTTCCAAGCCAAACCAAGAAAGCGATTGGACCCATTTCTCTGCTTGGACTTGGGAGGCTTACGTTTGTGGACAGACCAAGAAAGAGAAGCTGCACTAGCCTAGCTAGAAAGGTACCTTCGCGTTGCGCCATCGCATTGAACACCAACGCATGCTTTATTTTTCTTTTCTTCCTTCTAGCTACTACTATTGTACCGTATGTATTTTCCCCATAGACATCATTTTTTTCATGGAATCATCTTCATCCTATGGACTTAAACTACTGAAAACTCTACAAAACCGAATTAGAATCAATTAACTCTGGATTGCTAAGTTGCGTAGCTCTCTAGTATAGTATAATTAACCAAGTTGAGTTTGACACATGGATGATAGTAGTATATGATATAAACGTTTCAGAAAAAAAAACCGGAATAATATATCCTGTTTCTGATAGGGAGCTGCACCCATCCATCCAATATGGCTAACATGACAGGATCGTATGTTGTCGCAGCACTGCCGTGTCATCGTCCGATCGATGCCGATTTCTTCGCGTCAAGCGCGAGGTGGTGGTGTTGGGGAAGGGGAGAGACGCAATATCTTCCATCCGATCGTGACCCGCGCGCACTAGAGCCGTACCAACGGTTTTTCCATGACCTTATATGATGGGTTTGCTTGCTTCCCTTCTTAATTTCCTTCACCTTGAATAATAATATTCTAATTGTGGTACTTGAGTTTTTGGTCCATGCGATTACGCATGAAGTGTTGATTGTGAGCACGCAATGTGTTGCAGAGTCAGTTCACTTGCAGGGGTTTGCAAGAACAATGCAATTTGCAGTGTCTCAACGTCATGGCTGGCTCTGGCTCGTGAGGAGGGGAGATGGATGACTTCTACTTTGTTTATTCTGTCAACGAGATGATGCATCGGTGCTAATCTGGTACAGTTTGTTGGTGCAGGATTCGTTAAAATCTGACATGAGAGAGCATCAGAGCAGGTATTGTTGATGAGTACGGTTTGGTTTAAGAACAAGATGCCTTTGGCAGGCAGGCCAACAGTCCACCAAGCTGGAACCACAGAGATGGAGATGGAAGGCTTTGCAGCATCAGAGTTTGCGATTGCACTACCGCAGCTTTCCAAAGTCTGGTTGCCGTGGAAGTACACCAACGTTGATGTGGAGATGAACTCTAATCTCCCGGGTGCACGTTCACCCGTTTCTTGCATATATAATAAATAATTATAAAAAATTTAAAAATTGATAAGATAAATTAATATTAACATATCACTCCATAAATATGTAACTTCAAATTTTAATTTTTGGTATAACCTGTAGAATTTAAATTTAAACTTGCATGTTTGTGGAGTGATATCTATCTTGTTAATTTTTTTTAAAATTTTTTATAGCAATTTAATTGACATGCAACAAACGGGTGAACATCCACCCGAATGTTTAAAAGAGTTTCCTGGTTGATGTGCATATTTTGCAGGGCAAAGGCCCCCATCTTTTTTGCCGTCGTCAAGGCCTCACCCGCGCTCGCACGACAAAATTTGGTGGCCTTCTCAAGCTAGGATGAGGGGAGAAGAGGGAAGGGAAGGCGACGACATTGAGTCGGGCTGGGAAGAAGGGAGGAGAGGAGCGGGGGCAGCGCCACCACAACATCACCACCTTGATGTCCGCCGCTATAGCAGGCCTGCAGAACTCCTCCGCCGGCTGGGAGATCCTCCCCCTGCGTGGCCAGCCGGCAGGCTTCTTTCCCCACGCGTAGCCGACCAACGATCTTCTACACGGGCGCCATGGCTGGCCAACGAGCTCCTCCTTCCACATGTGGCCGGCTGCCAAGATCCTCTCCCGTGTGCTGTCGCCGTTGCCCTGCCGCTGTTGCTGATGAAAGGTGAGAGATGAGGAAGAGATGAAAGAAAGAGAGTGGGGGGAGGTGAGGGAGAAGATGGGATGTGGTGTAGGCGCTGATAAGTGGGTCCCACCTGATGACTTAACGAATCAGCTGTCACGTCGGACGAAACCGCCTCCAAAATCGTCCGAGAAGTCGATTTGCAATGGTTTTCAGAGTCAATTTGCGTTTGAGGGATACGATTCAACCAAAGGCATGAGCTACGTCCAACAGCGTCTCGGGCTATTGCCCACAAAGTGGTAGTTATTGCAACGACGGCCCATATACGAAGTCTTTTAGCCTTGGGGGAGGTCTGACTCTCGACCAGCATAGCCTTTTGCATTTTATTATTTTAAAGACTGTACTATCGATGTTCGGTAGAGTTGGATTATAACAATTCTATTGGCTTTGGAAAATATTGACACCACACTTGTAAGTTTCTTTTAAGATGTGAAATATTTGATAGGGAAAATTTTAACATAAAACCATAACAACCCTTAGAATATGATAAATTTTACAATCCTTAAAAAAATACTTAAAGGTACCAATATTTTACTATAAAAATTTTGGTGCATTGAGGTACCTATTATATGAAGATATCAAATTTTACATAAAAATATGATAGGTCTTGATACCTTTTCAAAAACGATAAGATTATCTTTAGAATATTCTAGAACCCTCTTTTTGGCGACGTGCTCTAGCCTCACTACTGAAGAAAGCCACACTAGTCCCGGCTCATAACCCTCAGTAGTCTCAGTTTTACAACCGGGACTACGAATCCGAGACTAGAGATGGGCGATCTCTAGTCCCGGTTAAATAACCGGGACTAGAGATACATCTTTAGTCCCAGTTGAAGCCACCAACCGGGACTAAAGATGACGGCGTCACGTGGCTGGCTCCGCCATCTTTAGTCCCGGTTGGTGGCTTCAACCGGGACTAAAGATTTTTTTTATTTTTTTAATTTCTCCTCCTGTTGTTAGCTTGCTGACTGTTTACACACACATATATACATATATAGATTTGCATATATATATATATGTCTAAATACATAACACACACATATAACACATAACATACATATATATGCAAACAACATCGAAATCGAATACAATAAAATGCAACAACAAAATTTAAACATGTATACAATAAATTGTCCACAAATGTGTTCACACATATATATAACAAAATCCACTATATACAATAAAATACAACAACATCAATTTTCTCGCTCGCCGCGCCGCGCGCCGCTCCCACTGCCGCCGGCTCCCGCTCCCGCCGCCGGTGAGAAGATGGCGCCCGCTGCCGCCACCTCCTTCCCCGTCGCCGCCATTTCCTCCCCTCTCCTTGCTTGCCGAGGGGAGAGGGAGAGAGAGAGGGAGAGGGAGAGGGAGAGGGAGAGAGAGGGAGAGGGAGAGAGATCTGAAAAATGTGCTAAGTGTTGGATCGGTGGAGAAGACGATGCGAGCCGGGATATATATATCCAATTCATCTTTAGTCCTGGTTGGTGTCACCAACCGGGACTAAAGATAATTTCCCGCTATTTCCAATTCATCTTTAGTCGGTGCCACCAACCGGGAATAAAGATAATTTCCCGTAATTTTCCAAATTTATTTGGTCCCAGCTAGGGTTAACAATTAAATTATCCCGGTATACACATATGTATGTTATGTGTGTTATATATGTGTGTTATGTATTTAGACATATATATATGCAAATCTATATATGTATGTATATATGTGTGTGTAAACAGACAACAAGCTAACAACAGGAGGATAAATTAAAAAATAAAAAAATCTTTAGTTCCGGTTGAAGCACCACGAAACTAAAGATGGCGGAGCGCACCACGTGGCGTCGCCCATCTTTAGTTTCGGTTGATGGCTTCAACCGGGACTAGAGATGATCTTTAGTCCCGGTTATTTAACCGGGACGAGATCGTCCATCTCTCCCGGATTCCATAGTCCCGGTTTGACAACCGGGAAGGTACGAACCCGGACTAGTGCTTTCTCCAGTAGTGGATGGAGGCTAGAGCACGTAGCCAAAAAGAGGGTTTTTTCTTTTATGTTTCCTTTTTCTGTTGGATGTGTTTTTCTGTTTCCATTTTTTCCATTTGCTTGGAGTTGGCTGTCAAGCTAACATGTGGTGGGTTGGCACCGTACAGGTCCTGGACGCCCTTGACGTCGTCGTCGGTGAGGTCCACCTTCCTTTTTGTGTAATACGGGAACATCACCGAGCTCTTGGACGACGAGTGGCCGAGCCCGAGCACGTGGCCGATCTCGTGCACCGCCACCGACTCCAAGTCGACGGCGAGCGGCGCCGTGTCCCTGGCCAGGTTCACCGTCCACTTCCGCGCCGCGTGCATGTGTATGCGCCCGTCCTGCGGCGGGTACGCGTGAGCGAGCGGTTCGCCACCATCCTTCGCCTTGTAAATGTGACCGCACGCGTCGCACTTGTCGTCGGTGGTGTGGAGGTAGAAGCCCACCTTGATGTCCGCCGTGTCGTAGCGCTCCGCCTCCACGAACCTCACCGGGATCACGTCTGCCCACCGCGCGAACGCGCTCCGGAGCGCCGCCCGCACGGCGTCCAGCGGGACGAGGTGGTCGAGGGTGGCCGCCGCCGTCGGCGACACAGCGTATGTCAGCAGCATGTCCGGCCGCCTCCACCGTGGCTTTCCCCGCAAGAACGTGAACGGGCCGGTGACCACCGCGCCGCTGTCGTTGTTGTCTTCGAGCCGCGGTTGCAGCGTCGTCGTCGTCGGTGCTGGCTGGGCGGCGGTGCTAAACATCGCGTACGTACGTACGTGCCGCCGGCGAGGTGCAGTACTGATGTCTGTCACGTAACTGGTTTACGAGATTGATTTTACAACGACAATACCGAACTCCGACGTTTTGTTTATAGAAAAAAGACAGAGGCTGAGTTTGGGCCCAAATCGTTCCGAATAACTGATCCGTATCGAAAAGCAAACACCAGAATTGTACGGAACAGAATTGTACATGTATTCCATCCGAATAGTATTGGCAATTGGATCGAAGTCATCGAACCAAAGATCCATGCATGCGATCTTGATGACGGCAGTTTATATTACCCCCTCAGTAAAAAAGGTTGTCACTAACTCTAGGATCCGAAATTTATCCCATAAAAGTTTTCATTTTATGTAGTATTAATTATCTCATTAATTTATCTTCATCCAACCTCAACCACTCATTTAATAAAGAATACTATAGTTTTTTTTTCAAATCTTAATCTATCCTTGCTTCGCCGCCGTTAGAGTTAGTCGCCGGAGCCCAATGTGGCTGCTAGGACAACAGCGATGAGGCGAAAATATTGGATCCAGACTAGCGGAGCGGCACAACGATGGAATCAACGATAGTGACTGGGCCAGCTAGTGAACTGTGAGAGGGCTCATTGACGATAGCATCGACCAAGGCAACAGCGCCCCCAAACCAACTGAGCTACTCCCTTCGTTCCATATTATAAAATATTTGTTTATAGATCCATCCTCGTCTAGATTCATCAATATCTACATATATATGAAACACGTACATAAATTTACACATGAATCTATTCAAACCTACAACGTCGAGAAAGTAGCAAGTTGATGTGATTTTAATAGGCAAACTACTAGGCTTAGGCCTTCTAAGTCAACCAAAACTTTAATATATATATATATATATATTATTGAACCGGTAAACCTGTCAGTTCAATTACCAATTTGGATTTAACAACTATTTGGGGATGAAAACATGTGCGTAGGAAGAGAGGTGCAGGCGTGACATGTGTGGAGGGAGGGCGGCGACGCAGATGGGCTGGTGCCAGAGGCGGTGGCCGTGCCAGGGAAGAGGGAGAAGGGGAGGATTTGCACATGGCCGGGACAGAGGTAAGGTTAGGGAGGGCTATTTTGTAAAAACACCATGTGCTTTTTATGTTTAGAGTGTTATTCTTGTAGATAGAATTTTTTTTCTTTGTTTTTTGTTTAAATATGATGGCTTTTTGGATAATTAAATCAAAATGGATTGAGTAGGTATGTCATATTCTGTAAAAAATAAAGGTTTTTTACAAAATAGTCAACACGTACATATTAATTTCTCTAAGGAGCCAATTAAAACAACTCAAAAAAAGAAGAAAAATGGATTCCTACGAGGTATTAGTGGCTGGGATGAGTTCATCATCAACCTGTGCTTGCCCCTTCTGTACTTCATGTTACTCATGATTTGAATACACATAGCACTACAGCAGCAAGTATGAAGCCAAGAGCGCATCATAGAGAGGATGATCCACGATCGCTATTGTCATAGACAAAGGAGTTTATTGCCGTGCCAGAGCTGATGTGATCCGTGCCATTGATGGGATGATGAAGATGTGGTTTGAGATGGTTCAAATTATAACAAAAATAAAATTATTTAGTCCAAAATAATTTTTTTTTGAGTTTACCTAAAAGTTTAGTAAGAAAAAAGCGGTCAAAATTACAATTTATTATAGAAAATAACTGAAAGCTACTAGGTGATTACATAGTACTATCTCATTAAAGTATAACAATTTTTAGATATATATTTAAACATATACACTATTGTAAGTTAAATCAAAGACTTAGTTATGTTAGAAAGGAGAAGAACACATATGGTTTCGTGCTCGCAGATCAATGGCCTACTTCCAAACGCTATAATTAGTAGTTTGTTAATTTAGTTTTAAAATTCGAAATTGTAATTGACGTAGAATTCTACTTTCAAATAGGCCTTTATGGGTCATAAACTACTTGAACTAATGTATTTTATATGCCATGCAACCCACGAATTGATGACTATTATCACTAAACCCAATTACTAATGATTATAAGATTAGTAAAGGTGGATATAGTTTCATCAGGCAAATTATATTAGATGAGCTCATCCGGTATTTTTCGTGAAGTATTTCCTCTCCTGAACATATCCCATTAACTTTTGCTCACCAACCAAACATAATGTGTGTTTGTAAGAAAGATATTATATAATCTTGATTTTTTTTCAATAAAAGAATGACTATTAACCATTAATCAAAGCTATTTCAGTCTCTCAAGAAGGTACTCAATGTAAGTGGAAGGAAGTGGGATTCAAGGTACTGAATGTATATTACAGCACGAGAGAGGGTGGCTAGACGACGTTGCCAAAAAGAGCTGCCTTGTTTTCTTTTCTCTTCTTTTTTTAGTTGGACGTGAATCAAGATGTCTTGCTTGAAATAAGCTCTGAAGCTGAAATGTGGGTTGGCCCCGTACAGCTCCTGCATGCCTTGGACGTCGTCGGTGGTGAGGCGCACCTTCCTCTCCCTACATTTGATGAACGGGTACATCAACGAGCTCTTCGACGAGGAGTGGTCGAGGCCGAGTACGTGGCCGATCTCGTGCGTCGCCACCGACTCCAGGTCGACGGCGAGCGGCGACGTGTCCGTGCCCAGGTCCACCGTCCACTTCCGCGCCGCGTTGAAGTGAATCTGGCCGCGCTTCTCCGGCATGGAGGAGTGAGCGACCACTCCTTCACCATCCTCGTCGTCATCTCTGTCAGTGCACCCGTCGCATTGGCCGTTGGTGTAGAGGTAGAACCCCACCTTGATGTCCGCCGCGTGGTAGCGCTCCGCCTCCACGAATCTCATGGGGATCACGTCCGCCCACCGCGCGAACGCGCTCCTGAGCACGGCCCGCACGGTGCTCGGCGGGAGGTGGTCGACGGTGGCCGTCGGCGACACGGCGTATGTCAGCAGCATGTCCGGCCGCGTCCACCGTGGCTTGCCCGGAAAGAACGTGAACGGGCCAGTGACCTCGCCGCCGTCGTTGCCTGTCCGCGGTTGTTGCAGCGTCGTCGTCGTCGGTTTCGTCTGGGTGGCGGTGAGACACGCCGCATCTCTGCTGCTGCACAGAGACATCGAGTACGTACGTGCCGCCGGCTGGTGCAGTAGTACTGACCTTCTTGACTTGATCGTCGTCAGGCGATCTTACGATTGATTTTGCTATATGGTGGCAACACCGAACTCCAATATTTATTAAGACAGAGGCCGAGTTTGGGCCCAAATTGTAGCTCATAATACTATCAGGACTCTACGTTCCGAGCACTTTTTCTTAAACGCGTAAGAACCTTACACATCTATGTATATTAGTTTATATATAATACTATTAGAAGAAGAAAGTGTTTATAACTGACCTGCCTAAGTGGTTATTGAAAGAGAAACACAACTACACAGCTCCAGGGAGAGAAAAGAGTTTTGATAGGGTCAAAATACGAGACGGATTACTCGTCGAACAAAGCTCCTAACGGACTAGCAATCACTGCTGCTCTCCTGAACAATTGTACCGAATCTACCGATCACCCGTGGCACCTGGGAGAGAACGCCGTCGAAGATGTGAGCGTCCTCTCCAGCAAATCGAAGTCTCTTTTCTTTTGCTTGTGCAGATACACTATACGTTCCGAGCACTAATCTGTATCAAAAGAAAACACCAGAATGGAAGACGCCTTAGTGCCGATGATGACCTTGTCGGTCCGGTCTCCGGCTTGACGTCTCTGTCAGGAATCAAGAAGGCAGTAGAAGATTGCGGCAGATCCGACGACGGGAACGGAAGGCGACAGACAGAGAAGGTAGATGATGTTACGGAGTATAGTTCCTCCTGTTCTTTTTTTTTTTTGGTTGTTGACAAAAATAAAGCCTTTAAAACATACATTTGACTATAAGTTTATATTATAATACATAAAAATAAGTAAATATTTAATCTTATTAAAGTATTCAGTAAGACGAACTTATGCCTCATTTTTTAGCGTTTTCAAACTACATATTTTATTAAAAACTAGTAAAATACTCGTGCGTTGCAACGGGACGACGACGCAGGGAGAGAAGCAGACGGAGGGCGAAGTTTCGGCGATGGCGCGGGAGCTAAGAGCGACGACGGGAGGAAAGGACGAAGGCGCAGCGCGGATGAAGACGGAAGAGAGGGACGCAGGAGGTCTTTTTATTTTTGTTGTTAGTCATTGTATATAACTTTGAAAGCAAGAGTGTCTTCAACTTTGTGTATCACTGAAACTTGATTAAGAAATAGTATCATATAGACATTTAGTATAAGTTAATTTAATTTTACCAAATTAAGTCAAAAATATAATAAAAATAAAAATAGATATTGACTTACTGATACTTTAAACCGATTAAAAATTTGGTAAAAATTTAAAATATTTACGACTCGGATATTATTAGTTAGAAAAGTATATTGATGAATAGGATAAGTTGCATGTTATCATCAACAGGCATGCGAACCCTTGCATCTCCTTATAATTTACATACCCTAGTTGACTACAGTCAAACATCACAACCAATGGGGCCTGATGTAGCCTCTCCTGTCTGTGATTTACCATAAATATGAGACTAAAATAAAAAATCGCTAAAAGCTACAGGATGTCGTCTTCCTTCCGTCCTCGCGCGGAAGGTGACAGTGCTCGGCCATGCCTTTGGCCGCCAGCGATAGGGGGACGTCAGGGAGGCATCCTACCTCACAGGTGCTTCTCTCCCTTGTTCGATGGCGGCGCGTTAGCTCACGCGTGCACCGTGTGCTCAGCGCTGCTCAGGGCAATGCACGACGAGGCAGGAGGCGCGTGTCGGGCTCGCCTGCTGGAGGTGAGGAAAGCGAGGCAACAATGGAGCGAAAGGTTATATGAATCGAAAATTTTATAGATTTGGACAAAAAATGATTTGATGATTGAAAAAAGTTATAGATTTTTTAAGTAGTTAAGATAAGCCACTCTTGACTCTCCTTGCACGTCTGCATCCTCGACGTGGCTTGCTGAGTATGGTGGTGGTACTAAGTCTTGCTTTTTCTCCTCTTTTTTCAGAAGTGTAGTGCTTCTGAGCTGAAGACGTAGTTAGAAGTCGAAGGCTCAGACCCCAGTTGAGTTTGCCTATGGAGTGGAGCTGAAGCCCCGCTAGGATCGCCTTTCTCCCCTGCTGCTGTTTTCTTTTAAGTGTGAGGACTAAGTGCCTCTTCTATAACTGGGTTTTTTTAAAATAGTCAGGCGGACTGCAGGTTAATTTCGGAAAAACTAGTTTTCTGCAAAATAGCCAGACAGAACAAAATTTTGGGTGGAAACACTACTTGCGCTAGCTCACGCGTGCAGCGTGTGCTCGACCGTCGCTCAGGGCAATGCACGGCGAAGCAGGAGGCGCGGGAGTCGGGCTCGCCTACTGGAGATGAGGAAAGCGAGGCAACAATGAAACGAGAGGTTATACGGATCAGAAATTTTATAGATTTGGACGAAAAAAATAATTTGATGATCGAAAAGTTATATATTTTTTAAGTAGTTAAGATAAGCTCTATCGTACGTATAACTGGGTTTTTTCACTACTACAAAAACCGCTATAGGTGCCGGTTAGAAACTAGACATAGGTGTCGGTTTCGGACCCGACACCTATTGATCGGCACCAATGACCAAAATCATTGGTGCCGGTCAAGGAACCGACACCTATAGCGTTCAACGAAACAAAAAAACGTGCGGTGGCGTCCCTCCCTTCCCAACACCATAGGAACCACCATGCCGACAAACGATTCACACAGATAAAATCAATCACCAAGAAAACAAATCCAATCCACAAACGATTCATTCACATCACAGATCCACAACCAATTCACAGATCCACAAACAACATCACAGATCGACGATTCATTCACATCACAGGTCCACAAACAATTCACAGATCCGCAAACAAGATCCACAGACTGACAAAAAGAAAATTAAACCTCTGTCGTTGTCGTCGTCGCCTCCAGCCGCCTACCCTCCTTTGGCCGCCTCCCCTCCCGCCGCCCCTTCTCCGGCCGCCTCCCGCTGCATCCCTCCTCCCGGTCTCCCGCCGTCGCCCCTGCCTTTGAGACTGAGAGAGAAGAGAGAAGAGTGAGATCCGGAGAAATAAGAACGAGAGAAGCACCTCCGGCCACCTCCCCTCCCACCGTCCCTCTTTCGGCCGCCTCCCGCGGCCCCCTCGGCCTCCTGCCGCCTCCCCTCGCCGCCGCTCCCCACCTGCCAGATCCACGCACGTAGCTCCGATGCCGATGCTGACCGCCGCCCCTCCGCCGTCCACATGCCCGTGCCGCCCCTCCGCCGTCCCATGCCCGCGCCGGCCCTCCGTCGGCGAGGAGAGAACAGAGAACTGAGGAGAGGAGAGAAGAGGAATACTGGAGAAACTAAGAGATAAGGCTCTGGACTTGACCGATGGCTATAATAGAGTGTCGACTGACTTACGGTTTAGGGGCTGGTTTTTTAAAAAACTGGTACAAATATTATAGGTGCCTTTTTTAAACCGATACCTATAATATATTATAGGTGTCGGTTTGTTTAAAAAATCTGACACCTATAGTATAGGTGCCAGTTTTTCTTTAGAACCGACACCTATAGTATATTATAGGTGTCGGTTTGTTTTAAAAAACCGACACCTATAGTATAGGTGTCGATTTTTCTTTAGAGCCGCTACCTATTGTTTTAATATGTGTCGGTTTTTATTGAACCGATACCTATTAGGCAGACACTCATGTATGTTTTTGTAGTAGTGTTTTAAAATAGCCAGACGGACTACGGGTTAATTTTGAAAAAACTCAAGGAGTTCTCTACAAAATAACCAGGCAAAACAAAATTTGAATGAAAATACTACTTACTTTATAGATAGTTATAGATTTATCGATAGTTGAAGTTATAATTGTTTGACCTTGTTTAAAACGTTAATTTGACCTCAACCTTTAAAGCACCAATAATAATAAAACCGGAGAGACTAGGCTAAGATCCATATTGTTTTTGACTCCACGTGTTTCCTTATTTGGGAGAATGGTTTGACATGGCAATCGTTAGAGGCATGCTGAAAAGATTTATATTTATATACTACACCCTCGTTAAAAAGTTCATAGCTAGATATTGATATTGCTTTTATAGTATTAATTTAAGTAATAGTCAGTAGAAAGACAATAATATATGCGATCTGATTTTTTTTAAGAAAGGACTATTCTTCATTTGATAACCAACCAGAGTAATTAAATACCATAGGTGCCTAGCTAACTTGAGATGGATTTTGGATGTATTCTTCCTTCTTGCACGTCCTTTTGAAAGAGTTGTGAACTTACATTTACATATAGATCAATATATGTGAACTCTATGAAAATACAAGTTCAAATATAATATATACGAACTGAAAAAAATATACCAGTCGAGTTAAAAAATGCATATTCGTGGAGTGATAAATCAATATTGATCCACTTTATTAATCCTTCTAAAATTTTTATCACAACTATATCCAATAAACGAGCTAGGTAACCATTCCTACGGAAAAAAGAAATACTGTCCCCTAATTAGAGTGGCACAAGTAAGATGTAGGCTAGACCAATTCGCCAAAAATTGCTGCCGGGGTTGTCATGGACGTCCTTGTTGTAGTATGCGCTTAAGCTGAAATTTGGATTGACTCCGTACAGCTCCTGGATGCCTACGACGTCGTCGACCTGGGGTTCACCTTCCTCACCCTCTCGCCGATGTACGGGTACATCACCGACGTCCGCGACGACGAGTGGTCGAGCCCGAGGACGTGGCCGATCTCGTGCGTCGCCACAGACTCCAAGTCCATGGCGAACGGCGACCAGTCGGCGTTCAGGTCCACCGTCCACCGCTCCGCCGCGTCGAGGTGAAGGCGCCCGTCCCCCGGCCCGAAGGCGTGAGCGAGCACTTCTTCCGGCCCGTCGAACGCGCTCCCGTCGCCGTGGTCGCGTGCGTAGAACCCCACCTTGATGTCCGCCGCGTCGTAGCGCTCGGCCTCCGCGAAGCTCACCGGGATGAGCTCCGCCCACCGCGCGAACGCGCTCCGGAACACGGCCCGCACGGCGTTCGGCCGGAGGTAGCCGACGGTGGCCGTCGGTGAGAAACCGTAGGTCAGCACAATTGGCTGACTCTGCCGCGGCCACACCCATCGTGGCTTGCCCTTCAAGAACATGTACCGGCTGACCGAGCCGCCGTGACCGTGATGATCGGCCCGGCGGTGCAACGTCGTCATCGTCGTCGGCGCCGGCCGCGCGTCAGCGACGCGGATGCATGAGAAGCTGTAAACTATGGCGAGCAGCAGCAGACACGCTGCGTCTATGCGGCGACACGGGAACATCGATCAACTGCCGCTGGAAGTTATTCTCGTTATCGCTCGGACTCGCCTAAATTAAGAGCCCAAATCCAATGTGAATATAAGAGGCTTGAGCTTGGGACATAATCCATAACTAATCTATAGCTGATAATTATATTGAGACTTTTTCTTTTTCTTAAAAAACTCTATATAAAAATTTAAAAAATTATTAAGAGAGAAATAAGGCTCGAAGCCTTGAATCCGTGTCAACTAGCTCACATCTTATGGCCGTGCTAGCTAAAAGACCTCTGGGCCTTTCTTTTTCTTTTTTACAAGAACTGGGACTCGTTTTGACATCCGAATATGAAACCAAAGGTAACAGGACTCGGGAAATAAACCGTAGATTAATACAAGTAATTGGTACATCAGCAGTAGGGATATTATGAATAAGAGAAACACAAGCGTATATTTATCAGATTATAGATGATGGTTATTTATCCAACAATTGTTTGTGTGTTTTCTCACTCACGGAGGTAATTCCAGGTTGGTCAGATGATTGTTTTGACTTGACATTAATATACGATACAGTCAGTTGTGAAATCAGCGTAAAATAATTGTAAGCTAACCAACATCATATAAGCTAGACGTGGAGATCTACGGACTATCGTGCATATGTCGGGATCAAGCCATTCAATGACTTTCAAGAGAAAAAAATATAGCAGATCCGAAAAATATGACCGTACGTATTAGAAGATAGATTGATCTTAGACCGTCCATAGCGTATGGTTTTTCGATGCTGAAAGAGGAGATAGAGTGTTTCAGCACCGGTGCCAACCATTGTAGCTACCGATGTCAAGTCCAAATTTTGAAGAACCATGGCATGTTGTTGTCTCGATGCTTAGATGATTAAAATAATATATCTCAGCTGGTTGTTGGTCCTGACTGTTGCTTTGTAGCCATGAAATATCGACCATGGCGTCTGTGCCGACGTTGTGGGGATGAAATATCGACCGTGGCATCGGTGCCGACGTCGTGTGGATGAAGGAATTGAGACATCGGTTGCTAATGGATAGGGTTTAAATGTTTTTTGGCACCGGTAACGCTGTGGACAGTCTTACGGTCCTCTCTAGATATGGAGTTATCAAATTTACATTAGAAAAATATAGTCCCCTGGATATCTTGATGTTTTTAAGACCGTAAAATTAGATAATGTAATAGTTTAAACTTTATTAGTATGCTATGACACAGATAAACATTATGACACTGGCATATCAATTTTTAAATAAAAAAGCTTTTTAGAGTTTTTTAAGTACTTCCTTTGTTTCGTATTATAAGTCATTTCGAATTTTAAATCAAATTTATGATCAAATTTATAGAAAACTATAATGATACTTATAGAAAAAATTAGTTTAATTACATCTAGCATTAAATATATTTTGGTAATTTTTTTAAAAATATTACTATATTTTTTTATAAAATTGATCAAAACCTGACTTTAAAAAAAATCAAAACAACTTACAATATGAAGCAAAGGTAGACTAGTTAACATGTAATCTAGAATTTTTCTGAAAAGAGAATTTCTTCTTATATAATGTAGAGTTTGTGCAACCCCTAAACACAAAGTCTTCATCATACTCCCTTCATTCCATAATGTAAAGTGCACGCACAGTTTAAGATTCAATTTTAAAAATATTTGACTAATGATTACTATAATATAAATTAAATTTTATTTGCTAAAAATAATATCACTGAATTGATATTTCAGTATACTATGAGAAATTATATGTTAAATATTAGTTTTGGAGACGTGTAAATTTAATCATATTTTATATTACTAGTAAATAGGCCCGGCGTTGCAACGTGCGTCATTTTATTTTATCATAATTATTTTAAAGTTGAAGTCTTATGTAATTTCAAATTTTCTATGTCTTCACCTGAGGCCTATTGTCCGGCACACTTGGAATACTAAACATGTTTGCGCGAGTGATTTGAATTTAATTTAATTTAATTTGGATATCAAAGGTGAGTTTTTATTTTATTCTATTGCAAAGTACAAACTAACGCTAGTATATAAACAACATCATATAAAAAAATCTAATGTGACTAACTCTAACTTTGCACATAACATTGCATTAAACCCAACGAGCTCGGCCAAATCTACGTCTAACTATTACATTTAACTCTTATTGTATGCTCAAAGAAAGATGATGGAAGTGACAGTATTGCGGTGCAGCTTGCTGATGAAGCACGTTGGAAGGATCATATAATTATTATTGCAGTGGTATGTGATCTATATTCAACATGACCTGCTACACATTCTTCTCATTGTCATGTCGCTTTAGTGTGAATCAGGAGGTCATTACCTGTACATAGTAACTCATTTTCATGTTCCTTAACTGTACATTTCCCCGTGATCGGAGATTGAAAAATAGATGTACATAGTAACTCATTTTCATGTTCCTTAACTGTACATTTCCCCGTGATCGGAGATTGAAAAATAGATGCAGAAGTTTTATAATTGCTTTAAAATTTGTTTTTTTCTAGTTGATACACATCACCTATTTGGTGAGTACCTCTCGAATACACTATATTCATTGTGTATGTATCGGTTATGTTTTCTGATCCACCTTTTTCTTACCTGATATGTCGTTTTTTCTCTTCCTTCTTTGTTTTATCTTATTCTTCTCCGATGTCTCTATTTTGTCGTCCTGCTTCTGGTCCTTGTCATCATCCTTTTTAGCCGTTAGTATCTTTATGTTCTTTGTCGCTGTTGCTCTTGAAAGCGCGACATATAGTTGACCATGAGAGAAAACCGGTTCATGCGGATATATGCCTACATTTGATATTGTCTATCCTTGTGCTTTGTTAATTGTCATTGCAAAACTTAGCCTGATAGGAAATTGTTTCCTCTTAAAACGGAATGGGAACTTCTCATCATCAGAGGGGCACAATGGGATTCGAGGCAAGAAAACTCGTGTCCCATTATGTTGTCCTAGCACAATCTCTGCATCGATTGCATTTTTCTGGAATCCTCGTACCACCAACCTTGTCCCATTGCATAGTCCATTAGCTGGGTTGATATTTCTAAGTAGTATTATTGGACAGTTGATCTTGAGCTTGAGCATATGGGGAGGTAGTCCATTTGGTGTTACTGTGTTTAGGAATTCTGGGGGATAGTAGTTATGAGGGTCATCTTCTACACTGTCAAAGCTATGATATACCATCTCCTCTCCTTGGAATCGATCAATCATTTTCAGATTAATGTTGTCTACACAGTCATACGCGTGGATAAAATGGCTCTTGGTGTTATGTAATTTGGATCCTTTAGGCAATTGTTGTGCATTTGATAGACGCTATCGATGAGTTTATCAAGTCCAGAATCATCCACCATGCATGGAATACATATTTCTGTGGGTAGATGCATCTCGCCATTATCGTTTGTCTGCTCAGTGCCATTGCCGATGCGCAGTAGGTATTCTGCAAACCACGGGTCATTTTTAGCCCTCATGTTCTGCATAAGTTTCATGTGACGCATGCAATTCCAGAGTTCAGATCTACGTAGTGAGGCATCTACTATTTGGGATCTTGTACCCTTTCGTACAACTGGTAGAACTTGTCTAAAATCTCCCCAAATACAACAGTTTTCCCACCGAATGGAAGTTTTGGTATATTCATTATGTCACGCATGATTTTGTCCAAGTGCCTCCGCAGCCTGCCTCTTAGTCATAGATGCTTCATCCCAAATGATTAGCGATGCCGCTTGAAGCACTTGACCATCCCACTTTGTTTTGTGAACGAACAAATAGCCCCATCATCTATCTTTAGTGGTATCTTGAACCTTGAGTGCACCGTCCTTCCTCCGGCATTATGGAAGCGCTACACCGAGGTTTTGTTGCTAAAGCTATTTTTCCTTATCCACGGACTGTTGCAAGCAATGCTCTGTATAGAAAAGTTTTCCCCGTTCCTCCTGGTCCATCTATGAAGAATAGCCCTCCTCCATCATGGTCGATTCTGTTAGAATTTCATTGTAGGTAGCCTTTTGCTCCTTATTTAAGTGTTTAGGCAATTCCATGTCTTCAGGGTCCACCTTAATGTTGGTTTCCTCGGTGATCTCCCTAGGTGTATTGTCTGTCGTGTCATTTTGCTATCGATCTCGGAAGAGGAAATGACCGTATGTCTTTTCCCATTGATTGCAAAGATATCCCTCGATATTCATTAATACCATCTGTTCGACCGCTCTTGCATTTTTGCAGTTTCGTCTATATTCTTCTGACATTGCCTCAAGGTGACCATTCCATAGTGCACATATGTCGTGGGGCTCACAAAATACAAGAATTGTCGCAAATAGCCTTCGCAGGGAGGATGGCATGCGAAATAATTCTGCTTCTGTCAGACAATCATCTAATGTGTTGTCTGCCTCAATGAGGCCTCTTCTCTCTGCAGCTTCACGAAATGATGGCAATATTTGGCCATCTACTGTTCGTAGGTTTTCATAGGAGGTTGCGCCTGTCACATGGTTTAGGAGAACTCGAAGATAGTATCTTTCTCCTTCTGCTGGATGGGCTGAGACGATCCTCCCAACCTGGTAGACTTTTTTTCTTTTCCTCTCTTGCCAAAACTTCCCCTGGGTTTGCCAAGTATAATGTTATGGAAAATCATGATACAGGATGCCTCGTGCTTTATCGGATGTCCTGTTTGCTTCGAAGTATGCAGTAAGCATTGACTTCTCAACACCTTCACAGTTGATAACTTCCTTGATTTCTTTTTTGCTGGGGTATGAAACCATGTGCATGTTTGGAAGATGAAGCTGCAGCTGCATTACAGGAGGATTTATCTTGCTTAGATCGAATCCATATATCCTCCACAGTGCCTCTGGTGGTGTCACCCATCGTGCGTCTCTGTACTGTCTAATCTCATCAATATCTTCTTTTTCTCTTGCCCCATTTACACATACAGACGCATGGTCATGTCCCTTGTAGATGTATTTGTATAGGTATTTGACTGCCTTAATGCTTGAGCATACCTCAACATTTATGTGGCAATTGAACATTTGCAGGAGGTAAGGGTTGTAAGGAACTATCCACCTGTTATCTAGTATGTGCCCTCAGACTCTTTCTTTTTTTCCATCATCATGTCTCCTGTATAATGGGTAAGAGTTCTTTCCTTGAATGGTAGTAGTGTTAAATTGCCTTGGATAATAGTTCCTGCATGATTTCTGATTCTTCGTGCACGGTGAGTTACTGTTTAGTGTACCGCAAGGTCCATGCATCATATGTTTGATAACCATTTTGTACAACTCTGGGTACTTTTGTTTGTTTGGGAGCTCCGCCGAGATTAGTCGGTCATATTGGTCCAGACAAGTTAGCTTGTATTTTTGGGTCATTATAAGCAAGAAGTGAGCATGCGGTAGACCTCTCTTTTGAAACTCTACAACATAGGTATATGCCTTCACCTTGCCCAAGATGTGCTTTTCGAACAACTGCTTTTTCATTTCTTCTAGTTTTTCTTTGAAAACACGAATGACAAGATCAGGGCGATCTTGTGGTGTTTGACCAAATTCGAGTTCATTTTTGATCTCTTCCCAGTTAGGGTTGCATGTCATCGTGAGGAATACATCTGGTTTCCCATATTTTCGAACTAAAGCCATGGCGTCTAGGTACCGACGCAGCCTGTCTCGAGGACCCCCAATAAACGATGATGGAAGTACTGTCCGTTTGCCAACCGCATCTCCCCTGTCTTCTCCTGCCCGAATGCTATCTAGAAGGCCTTGGTATAGATCCACCCTTATCTCTTTCTGATGGCTCCATATGTAGTCCAGTCTTGAGCTCTCGATCTTGATGTATGTATCCACAACAAATTGCTGGAAAAGTCGTCCGCCATATAGTATTGGGTTAAAGATGTTGGGTCGCACATGTAATTTATAGAAGTAGCATTCTCTCATTGTCACCCACATTCTACCACCTGAATCTGTTCTCATTGTCACCCACATTCTACCACCTGTATCTGTGTTGGACATACAGAATTGAATATTAGTGGCATATGCAATAATTTTATTAGTATATGTAACTATGAAGACTAATATTTGAAATACTAACCTGGGTCATTGTTTTTGTTATTTTGATTAGCACGAGCTTTCATTATGTCCTCTGCAGTAATTCCACCCTTTGGGATATCAGCATGCCATCCCAATTCACCTCTTGGAAAGAACAGAGGATAAGACAATGGATCGTAGCATCCATTGTATGATTGGATTGCTTGTATTTCATTGTTGTTCCCATATAGTATTACATTTCTGTCAAAATTATTCCTCCGTTCATTTCCTTCAACCCAAACTGCAGCCACCTCAGATGTGATTGGTGCATTGTATGTCCTCTGGTTCAATCTTTGGTCAAGGTTCAATATCACTCGGTAGTCCTCAGGGTTTTCTTCGTGTCCCAAACTTCTAAACTATTGAGAGTATGGATTATCGCGTAGAGTGTTGGTTATAATGCCTAATATATGTTTGTCTTCTTGGTACATTTCCGTGCGGCAATTGCGGTACCGATGCTCTAGGCTTGGATCATCATCATAGAAGTAGAGTTCTAGATGCTTAGGATCTGAACCATCTTTTCCAAATGAGCGTATGTTGTGATAGATCTGACCATGTGCCCGGAAGGTGTAAATACCACCACTTCTCATGTTAGTTGTATCTCTGTCGAGATGATAGTATAGAGAAGTAAATGAGAAGTGTCCATTGAAAAACCTTATATTCTTTCAAAAATGAATAGCATCAGAGTCGTTGCTCGTCCATAGTCTCATGAGCTGAGGTGGTGTCTCTTGATTAGCAAGTTTGATCTGTCCTTTTCGGCAGCATAGCCCCTCAGGTTCATGCTGAAATTTCTTTGCATCGCAAAATGTACAATTTTCCATAGGTTTCAGCATGTGTGTGCTTTCTAGTATGTTACTATAGACGATGTCATATGGATCATTGATGTTTGAATCCTCAGTAACTGTTGTTACATTTTCCTTGATTTCTACCTCTGTATCTTCCCATTCTGTTGTGGTTTGTAGGATGAAAGAAATTAGATAAGTACTCACTGTGATGTGAAAATATTGTAACGTGTTGATCATACCTTCATCATAGATCTTGTTATCCTCCTCATCAGTATCTTCTTCAAATACAACTCCATCATCATCATCATCAATGAATTCATTTGATTCTTCTGCATCCTTGGTGGCTGGACACATTAAAGAGGGGATATCTGTCCATGAAAGGTTGTGAACATTGTAAAAATGGATGATGATACAATTATATTGAAAATATGAATTAGAGAATTATTTGCTAAAGTTTGAATTAGAGAAGTATTAATTGTGATGTGAAAATATTGTACCATGTTGATCATACCTTGAACAAAAATCATGCTATCGTCCTCATTAGTGTCTTTTTGGAATATGTGAATTATATGTTGTTTTCTATTGCACGAGAATATAAATTCAGTTAATATACTTATCATATGGATTATCATCACTTAATGATTGATTTGGTTCTTCCGCGTCCTTGGTGGCTAGACACATTGAAGAAACGATATCTGTTAATGAAAGATTGTTAACATTATAAAAATGGATGCATATTTTATTTGATTGTGAGTCATATTTGCAATTTGAAGTATTACCTTCTTTTATATATGTTGGCTGTTTTACAGTATCTAGATTATCTGTTGAGATATATGCAGGGTTCTCCATTGTAATTGAATCCTTGCTTAGAGTGTCACGTTGCAGTGCACGGGTAGCAGAAACGTGTTCTATCCTTGCTTTCTTTTGGTTTGGTTGCATGTTTGCGTATCTTTCCTTGGCATACATGCATTTTTTATGTAGTTTTTGCTACTTTTCTTCATAGTCACCTGTGAGCTCTTTTTTTTGGATCTTTTGTTGATGATAGGCTTCACGACGTTTTTTTAGTTTTTCTTGATTTTCTTGATCAATCATCTGTGCATATCTATCTCTATCTCTTTTCCTTCTCTGTTCTTTAGGATCCAAGAGTTGCAATGGTGATTCAAACGATTTGTCTGCAAAGAGTTGTACGTAATATTATGAAGCTATATGAGACGGTGAAACATTAATTATCGGTTTAATCTTTTGATGTATATATAAACAGACACGAAGATTATTTGATCATATTCAACATCCCAGGAGTTGACAATGATTGTAGATTGCTCACTGGAGACAACACTCGAACTTCGTTAACTTATCTGGTATTGCCCTGATGCAAGTTCATCACTGTAAGTTATAATAAGAAGGGTTTGATACATGATGGCAAGACTGTATGTTGTATGAACGATAATATCAATGCAAGGAGCGTACATCAGGAGGAGATGTATTATGTAAATTTGGTCTAAAAAACCATTAGTGTTATGAAAAAACATCAGAACATGCAACAGTTATGTATCTAAAGCATTGAAAATATCGGGGTCGTTTAATATTTTTCACAAAGATGTTCTCTATCATAACTCATTAAATTTGTATTTTTACAGATCACTTTGACAGAGTAACATATCTTCAGTAGGGGAATCAGATTGCAGGGCTGCAATGGAGATGTTACTTTTCTTCTTTCTTTTTGTTTTTTTTCTATTTTTGCATCTTCTCTCAGTTAGATTTGGCAGTTGTTGACTTCATTTTACCATGAATTGAGACCAAACTATTTCATATCTAATGGAGCTAATCAGTCGTCGTTGTCGCCGCCGCCGCTGCAAATTGTTCCTCGATGGGGTGCAAATATATATACAGATCAGTGATGCATATGTATGGATGCAATCAAGAATGAATTTAATTATTAGAAAATATAGTGTGTATCCAGTATCCATGCATGCGTAAACGAGGGATATGGTAGTATATCGCTCCAAATTACAAAGCTTTCCCATATATAATATTGATGTAATCGGCCAGGGACAAGATCACGCCACCGCTAGCTAGGAAAATTGGAAGACACCCGTTTGAAATAGGGACAATTAATTTGATCCGACGAAAATAAATCAAAAATATCAGAGAGTAATTGATATGGGCCAACTATTGTACCAATGTTAGTTACCATATATATGATGGGCCCTTATGCGGCCCAACTCCTAAATGTTTCTGATTCGGAACCATACGTCTCGGGCGCTGCTATCAACGATGACCGCGAATTCATCAAGCAGGCGCAGGCCGATGCCCGCGAGCAGCTCCGGACGGACCAAACCACAACTTAGTGTTGTCTGAGAGCATCAAACAATCCCTCGAACTTGTGTATGTGCAATATATGTGTGTCCCAAAAATTGGTGGGCAATAGTAAAAATCTTAACTTTGAACTAAGGTGGATGAACGAGGCAAGCAATAGTGTTGCTTGTTTTTTCTTTCCAGAACAATGTCAGATGCAATCTTCCACCAATAAGGAAACTGAATCATACATAAAGTATTTGCTTATTCAACATACCGGCCGGGAGTTGAAATTGATTGTAGAGTGCTCACTGGATCTTCAATGAAATTGAGTTGACGGCAAATACCATGAAAGAAGATTGTTTTAGATTGTTTTGTGTATAGCTTTCAACCATATATACCAAGTTATATAAAAAGCTAAAATAATTTACATCCTATTCGGTTTAGGGTTATAGAATAATTTGTATCCTATTCGATTTAGGATTACAGAATATATCGGTACAATCTTTCAGGCTCACGATAAGCTTGTTTAAACGCCGGTTTTGATTGTCATTTGTCATAATTAATCGGCTTCTTGATCCTGCGATGGACGCGTGTGCCCTTTTTGACATCCCTTTCTCCGCGCGTGGCGTGCGTCATTGCAGGATGACGGTGGAGAAGTGCCCGGACAACCAAATGTTGGGCCCCCGAGAAATCGTCGACAGCAAGGTACGTTCACGCCGCGCTTCTCTCTCTCTTTTTGTTTTCTGGTGGGATTGATCGGCTGATGGCGTCTTCAACTTGTGCTGATTCCGCCCGTATTCAGGCTGGCAAGTACGCGTGGATAACTTACAAGGAAGCGTACGACACCGTGCTCAAGGTTGGCGCGTCCATCCGGAGCCGTGGCGTTGGCAAGGTACGCAATTCATGTTCATGCTTGCTCTGTGATCTGGGGAGTCGTAAGTGGCTAAGAAAACATGTGCTGATCGGTTACTGGTTTGGTCTGCAGGGTGGACGCTGTGGCATTTACGGAGCAAATTGCCCTGAGTGGGTTATCATTATACAGGTATGATGTATATACGAACGCTATGCGGTCGCACATTGGAAACAATTTGACACTGCGATCACGTCGGCGTTGCTAGTTGTAGACTTATGTTGCCAGGTGTTTAAACCAAATTGTGCACCTCAACCTTGACCCAGGATAACTCTTTAGCTACAAGTCCTACACGGTTTTCCCTCTCCTGGCAGAAGAAACAGTGTAGTTTTTCAGTACAGAGGTTTTCTTTTGTCAATTGCATTGGTCACCTGAAGAACAAAACGTGTTTTTCTAATTTCTCTGAGACGTGAATATCCTAATTAATTGTACTACGCTGTATTAAAATCAGTGCCACACTTGCATCTTTTGTTTGACATGTCACAATATTATTTGCAATGCTATCACTGCTCCGTTTTACTTGTTTTTCTTTGCGTAGTGCCCGTTCGTTAGTGTATACTCACCACTATATTCTTCTCGTTTTCCGTTAACGTTTCTTACGAAAATTTTTTATATAAAAGTTCCGCAAGCGCCGCCTCTTGTCACCGTGCAAGCTCCTCCCCTCCTCGCTCCATTCTTCCCCGCGCAGGCTCCCGTCCCCGCCTCCGACCCCGCATCCTCCTCTCGCGCCTCGCTTGTCCGCTGCAACCGCCACCACCGATGTCGCCGCTCCGGGCATGGGCATCGTCACACGCCTCATGGGCCTCGAGTCATGGCCCGCCACTGGCCCTGTCGGCGTGCCCCCGACGTGGAGGCCGCAGAAGCAGAGGAAGGTGGAGGTGTCATCAGCGCCGCCTCGGGCCGACGAGTCAGACGTGGTCCTGGTGTTGCCTCCGAGCCAGCGTCCGTCGGCGCTATCGCCTGAGGCACGAAACCACCACGGCACTGACCTATCGACGAGGAGTCCGAGGTGGAGCCGTCTCGTGCATGCCCGGGCCCCGCCGCCCACCGGCGGCGCGGGCAGTGGAGGGTGGGGAGAGGACGAGCCTGGTGGAGTGGCTGCGGCTGGGGAGCCTCGTGGAGGACGGGCTGTCGTACAAGGAGAGCTTCATAGTGCGGTGCTACGACGTGGGCATCAACAAGACGGCCACCGTCGAGACCATCGCCAATCTCCTTCAGGTGCACTCCCCCTGCTCGGAATTCCTCCGTCTCCCAAAACTTGAGGGCCTCGCGGATGACGGCAGGTCCGACGCCGGCCGCCCGGCCCCGCCCAGCGGAGCGTGGCGACGACGCGGTCACGGCTGTGGCCGACGAGCGCGAGCGAGCGGAGCGGGGAAGACGATGGGGTGCGTTAGGCTCGGTCGGTCCGAACCAATGAGCGGTGAGGTGGCATTGTACGACGCAGGGACAGCGGATTAAATCCACGAAAACTTAAGGGGTTTTCTACAAAATAGCCAGACGGACGAAAATTTTGGGTAGAAACACTACTTGATTTATATATCTATAATCTATAATCTATAATCTATAACTATCTATAAAGCAAGTAGTGTTTCCACCCAGATTTTGTTTTGTCTGGTTATTTTGCAGAAAACCCCTTGACTATATATAAAGCAAGTAGTGTTTCCACCCAGATTTTGTTTTGCCTGGCTATTTTTGCAGAAAACCCCTTGAGTTTTTCGAAATTAACCCATGATCCATCTTGCTATTTAAAAAACCAGTTAAAGAAGAAAAAGGGGTTATTTTGTAGAAAACCCCTCGAGTGTTTATAAAATTAACCAGCGGTCCTAATGTGAAAAGAAAGGGAGGGCTTGGATGAAAAAAAAGATCTCCTGCGTCCCTCTCTTCTGTCCCCATCCGCGCCACGCCTGCGCCCCTCCCTCCCGTCGCCGCTCGAAGCTCCCGCGCCGCTGCCTGGACTTTCGCCCTCCGTGTGCTTCCCTCCCTATGTCGTCGTCCTGTTGCTACGGACGCGTATTTTTTTCTCCCTGTGTCGTCGTTCCGTTGCAACGCACGAAGCAAGTAGTCTTTCCAACTAAATTTTGTTTTGCCTGACTATTTTACAGAAAACCCCTTGAGTTTTTCCAAAATTAACCCGTAGTCTGTCTGGCTATTTTAAAAAAACCCAGTTAAAGAAGAAAATGGGGTTATTTTGGAGAAAACCCTTTGAGTGTTCATAAAATTAACCCGCAGTCCTAATGTTGAAAAAAATGGAGAGCTTAGATAAAAAAGACTTCCTGCGCCCCTCTCTTCCGTCCCCATCCGCGCCCCGCGCTACGCCTGCGCCCCTCCCTCCCGTCGATGCTCGGAGCTTCTGCACCGCCGCCTGGACTTCGCCCTCCGTCTACTTCCCTCCCTGCGTCGTCGTCCCGTTACAACGCACGGGTATTTTGCTAGTATCTATAAAGCAAGTAGTGTTTCCATCCAATTTTTGTTTTGCTTGACTATTTTGCAGAAAACCCCTTGAGTTTTTCTGAAATTAACCTGCAGTCCACCTGGCTATTTTAAAAAAACCCAGTTAAAGAAGAAAAAGGGTTATTTTGTAGAAAACCCTTGAGTGTTTATAAAATTAACTTGCAATCCCAATGTTTAAAAGAAAGAGAGGGCTTGGATGAAAAAAAGATCTCCTGCATCCCTCTCTTCCGTCCCCATCCGCGTCGCGCCCTGCGCCGCGCCTGTGCCCATCCCTCCCATCACCGCTCGGAGCTCCCGCGCCGCCTCCTGGACCTTCACCCTCCGTCTGTTTCTCTCCCTGCGTCGTCATCCCGTTGCAACGCACGGACATTTTGTTAGTATATATATATAAAACAAGTAGTGTTTCCACTCAAATTTTGTTTTGTCTGGCTATTTTGCAGAAAACTCCTTGAGTTTTTCCGAAATTAACCCGCAGTCCGCCTGGCTATTTAAAAAAAACCAGTTAAAGAAGAAAAAAGAGTTATTTTATATAAAACCCTTGAGTGTTTATAAAATTAACTCTTAGTCCCAATGCTGAAAAGAAAGGGAGGGTTTGGATGAAAAAAAGGCCTCTTGAGTCCCTCTCTTCCGTCCTCATCCGCGTCGTGCCCCGCGCCGCTCCTGCGCCCCTCCCTCCCGTCGTCGCTCGGAGCTCCCGCGCCGCCGCCTGACCTTCGTCCCGTTGCAATGCACGGGTATTTTGCTAGTTTATGTATATAGAAGAAGAAATAGATAGATATAGATATAAATGAAATCAAAGAGTACTGCAGAATGACTAACTAGAGAGGCACAAGGAAGATGTAGGCTAGACCAAGTTGCCAAAAAAGGCTGCTGGGGGTGTCATGGTCCGGCTTGAAGTACTCTAGGAAGCTGAAACTTGGAATGACCCCGTACAACTCCTGGATGCCTTCCACGTCGTCGACAGTGAGCCGCAACTTCCTTTCCCTTGTACCGATGTACGGGTACATCACCGAGCTCAGCGACGACGAGTGGTCGAGCCCGAGAGCGTGGCCGATCTCGTGCGTCCCCACCGTCTCCAGGTCGACGGCCGTCGGCGACGCGTCGGCGCCCAGGTCCACCGCCCATCGCTCCGCTGCGTCAAAGTCGATGTGACCGTCCTCCGGCCCGGCGGCGTGAGCGTACACGTGTAGCGGCCCGTCGAACGGGTACCCGTCGCCGTGCTCGCCGGCGTAGAACCCCACCTTGATGTCCGCCGCGTCGTAGCGCTCCGTCTCCGGCACCGGGATGACCTCCGCCCACCGCGCGAACGCGCTCCTCAACACGGCCCGCACGGCGTCCCGCGGGAGGTAGCCGACGGTGTCGGTCTTGGACAGGGCGTATGTCAGCACCATTGGCCGTCTATGCCGCACCCACCGCGGCTTGCCCGTCATGAACGAGTACCGGTTGACCGCGCCGCCGTGATGGCGCAGCATCGTCGTCGCCGTCGGTGGCGCCGGCCGCGCGCCAGCGACGCCGATGCATGAGAGGATGCAAACTATCGCCTGAAGCAGGAGACACGCCGCATCTCCGCGGCGACGCGGGAACATGGCCGGCCGTTATTCTCGTTTTCTCTCGGACTCTCGCCTGACTTGATCGTCCTCACGTTAACGGGTTACCATGAAGCGAAGACACCTATGGTTGATTAACGAACTCCAGTGTTTGCTTATAAGAGGCTTGAGTTGGACTACTAAGAAAACTGCCGCGATATTTTGATAAAAACTTTTGGATATAACTATAGTATAATTAAAATATAATTATAATATAACTCTTGGAAATATCTATAATATAATTAAAATATAATTATAGTATTAATCTATAATCTATAACTATCTATAAAACAAATATTGTTTTCATTCAAAATTTTCGTTCGTCTGACTATTTTGCAGAAAATCCTTGAGTGTTTACTAGCAACTGTGCCCGTACGTTGTAACAGGTAAAATTGGGGCGTGACGCGGGAGCTCCAAGCAGCGACGGGAGGAGGGGCGCAGGCGTGGCACGGATGGGGACTGAAGGAAGGGACGCAGGATGTCTATTTTTTCCATCTAAGCTCTTTCTTTCTTTTCAGATTGGATTGCGAGTTAATTTTATAAACACTCAAGGGTTTTACGCAAAATAGCCAGACAGAACAAATTTTTGGGTAAAAACACTACTTATAATAACTATTTTTTTTATTATAAAGCAAGTAGTGTTTCTACTCCGCATGACTATTTTGCGAAAACTCTTTGCTATTTTGCGAAAACCCCTTGAGTGTTTATAAAATTAACTGCAGTCGTCGACTATTTTGTAAAAACCCTTTAAATATTTATAAAATTAACCTACAGTCTCAATCTTTGAAAAGAAAGAGAGGGCTTGGATGGAAAAAAAGACTCTCCGTGCCCTCCCTCCCGTCCCCATCCGCGCCGCGCCCTCCCTCCCGTCAATGCTCGGAGCTCCCGCATCGTGCTGCATCCCTCCCTCCCATCCCCATCCGCCCTCCCTCCCATCTCTATCCGCGTCTCGATCCAAATCACTCGTACAAATATGTTTAGTATTTCAAGTGTGTCGGATAATAGGTATCAGTATAGACATAAAGAAAATAAAATATAAATTAGAATTATATGAGAATTTAACTTTAAAATAATTATGATAAAATAAAATGACGTTCGTTGTAAGGCATGAGCATATTTACTAGTTAAAATACAATGTAGCTATATTTTAATTACGGTATGGGATATAATTTCTATGTAACTCGTATAGAATTACGAAAAACATATTTGTATTGGATTGGAACTCGTATAGAATTGTGAAAAACATGTTTGTGTTAGATTGGCTAGCATTAGTAGATGTTTGTTGTGAGATTGGGAGTTTGACTCCCAATCGCACATGGCTGTGCAAAAATTCCATGAACCATAAGCTTATAATACTACCCAACCACGTTTAAACTTCTGTCCAACTTATTCGTATTGGGTTCAAATTTTATTTTCGTATTTACGTATATTTTTTTATGACTAGCAATTGTGCTCGTGCGTTGCAACGGGTAAAGTCGAGACGCGACACGGGGGACGGCACAGAGAGGTGCGGGAGCTCCGAGCGGCGATGGGAGGAGAGCACGGTCGCGATCTTTGGGCGCTGGCGCGCGAGATGGGGACGAGAGGAAGGGCGCGGGGAGGAGGAGCGAAGGAGGTTTTTTTTCATCCAAGCCCTCTTTTTCTTTTCAGCATTGGGATTACGGGTAGGGCGACGAAATACTTGTGGCTCGCTAGCTTGTTCGGCTCGTGGATGGCTCGGCTCGGCTCGTTAAGAAATGCTAACGAGCTGCGCCAAGGGTTTAGCTCGTTAGCTATAATGAGTCAGCTCGAATCAGCTCGCAAGCTGCTCGTGAGCTCAACGAGCCAGATGCAATGTACAAATTAGGGCCTAATATTTTGCTTGTTTTGTTGTTGATGTGACAATAAATCAATAATTTTTATAATTCTGTGATGGTCAATATGGATCTAATGCTTTAGATTATAATAGTAATAATATCTAATCTAGTTGCATCATTACATTTGCATGGAGAATTGTCGATGGACAAGTGTTATTACGTTAATTATGGACTTAATGTATCACTTTTTATTTTTTTTCAATTGTATATTTGCATGTTTAATAGACTAAAAATAAAATATAATATGTACATAAATTGCACTGTATTAAAGTGGCTCGCGAGCTAAACGAGCCGGCTCACGAGGCGAGCCTCCTGGCTCGGCTCTCTACCGAGCCGAGCTGGTATCCTCCCCTAACTGCGGGTTAATTTTGAAAAAAATCAAGGGGTTTTTGCAAAATAGCTAGGCAGAATAAAATTTTGGATAGAAACACTACTTGCTTTGTAGATAGCTAGCAAAATGTCCGTGCGTTGCAACGAGACGACGATGCGAGGAGGAAGCAGGTGGAGGACGAAGGTCCAGCGGCGGCGCGGGAGCTCGAGCGGCGACGGGAGGAGGGCGCAAGCGCAGCGCGGATGGGAGGAGAAAAAGAGAAATGTAGGAGGTCTTTTTTCATCCAAGCCCTCTCTTTCTTTTCAACATTGGGACTGCAGGTTAATTTTATAAACAGTCAAGGGGTTTTTCTGTAAAATAACACTTTTTTCTTCTTTAATTAGGCTTTTTAAAATAGGCAGACGGACTGCGGGTTAATTTTGAAAAAACTCAGAGGATTTTCTGCAAAATAGCTAGGCAAAACAAAATTTGTGTGGAAACACTACTTGCTTTATATATAGGTATAGATAGATGATATACCTAAAATATCCGTGACTCCATCAGATATACCAGCCCTGTTATTTCATAAAAAAAAGTACTGGTAATTGGCGCATCAGCAACTGGTACATAGGAGAAAAAACAAGTGCTGATTATTTCTTGATACATAAGATCCATGTTTGCCTTTTGATCAGTTCTTGGTCACTAAATCCTCATGCTTTCGACATTAGTCCTTCCGTCAAGTTTGACTGAGAAGAAGCGCTTCATGAAACCCTCGTAGGCCATCGACTTGTACACCGGCCTGCCGCCGTCCTTCATCACGAGCTCCGGCAGAGGCCCGACCGTCGCGTCCCGGCACGCCTGGTGGAATACCGCCGCCGAGATGCGCTCCTTCTCCGGGTGCACCACGGCCCTGTGCTCAACGCTCCTGTACCTTCCATTGCTTAGAATCTGCAGGCATCAGCCATGTTGGTTTATGAGTAAACTAAACACTGTACCTGAACTAGTTCATCGGCAATTCAGCATCGATCAGGCAAGAAAAACATGGTGAATATACTTACCTCAAGCGTGTCACCAACGTTGACGATGAATGCGCCGTCGAGGGCTTCGACGGTGAGCCACTTGCCGTCCTTCCTAATCTGCAGGCCCTGCACGGTGTTCACATGGAGCAGCAGCGTCAGGCTGGTCGCGTCGCAGTGCGGCGACAGGCCGAGCACCTTGCCGGTTTGCCTGCACGGCGGGTAGTAGTTCACCCTCATGCTCTGGGGCTGGCCTCTGAATACTTCCAGGAGAGACTCCGGATCAACGCCCATGTCCATGGCCAAGAACTACCAACAGGCAACATGCTACTTTTGCAGTCTCCGAGGAGTACCTCTCCATGGAATTCCTGTCAAACATTTGAGTTGTGATGATGCAACAAAAAGGCTCATTGGAACAAGACAAGCCATGAACGTTCAGACTGAACCACTAAACCTTGGGAACAAAAATAATTTTTTTCATTTTTATTGAAACTAGCAACTGTGCTCGTGCGTTCGAACGGGTAAAGTCGAGACGTGGCGCAGATGGGGACGGGAGAGAGGGGCGCAGACCCGGCGCGGATGGGGATGGGAGGGGCGCAGGAGGTCTTTTTTCCATCCAAGCCCTCCTTTTTTTTAAGTATTGGGAGTGCGAATTAATTTTATAAACATTCAATGTATTTTCTTTAAAATAGTCAGGCGGATGAAAATTTGAGTTATAGATTATAGATTATAGATTTCTTAAAGTTGTTTCCCATAGTCATGATGACTGCAAAGATTAATTGTTGTTTTGTTTGTGAGGCAGACCTGAAGGATGAAGGATGAGCAGGCAAGAACCTCAAATCCCTGGACTCAGTTGGGCGAAGCCGGAGGTGTAGCAGGTCTCTCCAGTCCAGCTTCTGCTTCTCCGAGATGACAAAGTGCTGGCCATAGCCTTCGTACTTGTCTGGTGGTTTAGCGTACGCCTCCTTGGCTTCAAGTGGTAGCATGAAGAACTCAGTTAAGTCCTTCCTCACGACTCTGATCACATCGTCAGGCACCCCATGGTTGATGAGCTGCAGTTTAGTTTGTGAAATCAACCACAGTTTATCCTACTTAAATCAGCGTCACCTTGTCCAGATTTGCAAAAAAAAAACACTACTTGATTCTCTCTCACATGGTTTGTTGATGAGCCAGCTTAATAATAGTTGTATCACTTTGTGAATCATCAAAATAAAAGCCTGATTATATAATCTTGACGTACCTGGAAGAATCCCCAGTGCTGACATGCAGATCCCAGCTTGGCACACTCCTCTTGAGATGACTGCGGGTTAAGCAGCTTGATGAGATCGATGACCGGGATTGCCATGTTGATGTCTTGGCCGCCGATGACATCGTTGGTGCCAGACTCCGGCCTGATGTACCTATCAGGTATCAGATGGCCAGGACTGTTGCAAATCCGTGCGAGTTCCTGCACATTTGGCACCTGTAGAGACATGGTTAATTTGGTTTTCTCTCGCTTGCTCTTGCCACTGTGTTGATGGTGACTACTTCATGGATTCTATATATAGATGGAGGTAGCACTGCACATTTGGTCATAAAAAAAACTTCCCTTTTTCACAAAGTTTGAAAACAACTATGTAGTACTAGCATAATAGTAATGGTAGACATACGGGTGGTTTTCTGTTGCTATTTCCATCCGTCCTTTCTCAAAAGTCCTACAGAAATGGTGCACGGAAAGATCTCGATAGCTCCTTGGAAGATGCCTTGGAAATTTTTTTCCCGGCGAATAAACCCCATGTGACATTTTCATCTATAGACTTAGAGAGAACGATGGGTACTTGGGTAGTCGAAAAGCATATTCACCCCCTGCTCTAGCACTGAATGTTGCAAACCTGCTATCGTTTTACACACACACACACACACACACACACACACACAGAGAGAGAGAGAGAGAGAGAGAGAGAAATCTTTAAGCATGATCGAAACATGATTTTACAGTGTCCTCGCAGATAAAAAAGGGATTTTGTAGTGCCAAGAGCTTACCTTTTTACATGTCTGAAATAATTCCCGGCTCTGATAGCCAGATCCCAGACTTCCACACTCCTTAGTGAAATCAATGATAACGATCTCCTCGGCACTATCCTCCACAACGATGTGCCCCACAAGTATATGTTCATCTTTTTGCCGAGATATGAGAGCGGTAGATCAGATACATCATTCAGAAGACCGTGTGCACATTCTAGATCAAATTAAGTCCCATAAATTAAGTACAAAATTACATATAACACTAACACGTGTTAAACAATTGGCAATCTCATCAATCTGACTTGTGCAAAGCATGTCCATATCACAAATCCTTGGTGTGTCAGAAATAATGGTATCAACCTGAAACCAAAGATGAACTTCATTATTGTACTTATATTTTTTCGCTGGGGAGATACAGGAACGCCGACCAAACTTATTTAGATTAAAGGACTGAAAAATACATGGACCAAATTTATTTAGATTAAAGGACAACAATCATTTTTGTTGCAAAAAGGGGAACACTTGCAAAAGGTGTTCAGGCCTTCAGCCTTAGGCCAACGAGGTTCGCGGAGCCAGTTTGGGCACTCGTTCTTGTGACAACTCGAGGGCGCGCGGCGTGGGGGAGAACGGCGCGGCCACGTTGTGGAGGTCATGGCGACCCCCTTTCCAGGGAGCTGGCGGCCAAGCCATGGAGTCAAGCAAGATGTGAGCTGGAGGCGTACCAGGAAGACCGTGGAACGAAGGCGATGACGACCTCGACCTCACCCATCCCGATCTGCGCCCCCTCCGAGAGCTCGTCTGCCCCGTCCCACCTCGATCCGTGTTGCCGAGAGCTCGCCGGCCGCCTCGATCTCACTCATCCCGATCTCTGTCTCCTCTAGGAGCTCATTGGCCCCGTCACGCCTCAATTTGCACTGCTGGGAGGAGGAGGAGGAGGAGCCAGGAGGACAGGAAGCAGAAGCGTCGGATCAATCTGAAGCGGCGTGGTGCGGAGGTTGAGGAAGGTGCGGGAGATTTGCTCAGGGAAAGAGACGAGGGGAGGGAAAGTGATTTTCGTGGTGGGGCCGACCTAGGAATAAAATTTGGTGGTGGGCCCACTCAAAAGCTACGCGTGCACTAGAGATGGCCAAACGGGCTGCCCGGCACGGCCGGTCGGGGCACGCCCGCGGCACTAGGGATGAAAACGGTCGGGAACGGTCGGGAAAATACCTTAACCATTCCTGTTACCGTATTTTTTTAGCGGGAAACGAAAACGAAAACGGGAAAGACGAATGGAAAAATGAATTCGGTAATACGGAATATCGGAACGGTCGGGAGCATGTCAATTACGATCGGGAATCGGTAAAAAACAAAAACGTCGACACACATATAACCACTTCAAAGAGTTAACTAGATACCATAATTGCAATCATACGTAATCTCACGGTATGAGTAAAGGTTTTATTATGCACATGAACTTGCAATGTTCCAAAAATTCTATGAGTGAAGGTTTAATATACTAGAGTGAATGTTTTATTATGCACATGAGCTCAAAAACGGAAATTTTCTGCAGGAATTTTCCCGGATAAATACGGGATCCGTGAATACGGTCGGGAAAACACACCAACCGTTCCCGTTCCCGTTTCCCATTCCCTTTTTTTTTTCTGTTCCCGCTTTTCTCGCGGATACGGTATTCGGTCGGAATATTCGTATTCGATGACGGTCGGTACGGGATTTTCTTGTCCCCGCTTTCATCCTGCTGCACGGCCGTTAGAGCGGCCGGTGTGCCGACCCACATGCCGAGTTCCCGGCCCAAGCACGGCCCACGGGGTGGCCGGGCCGTGCCATGTCGGCATGAGCCCGTTAAAAGGCCTATGGGCTGAGGTCGGCCTGGTGACACTTTTTCATTGTTTGAGGCACTATTTTGGTCTGTTAAAAGCTCACGGGATGCTTTTACCCTTCTACAGTGTATGCTATAATAAACGGTCGCGCCGTGTTGGCCTATGGGCTCGGCCGGCAGCCCAAGCACGACACGGCCAATCGTGTCGTGCCGGCCCGGCCTGTTTCACCTGCGTGTCGTGCCGTCTATAGGAATTGCCGTGCCTATGTCGGCCCACTTCCGTCCGGCCCATTTGGCCATCTATATGGGAGCTTCATTTGCTTTTTGCTTACGTGGAGACTTGGCTTCTTGTTGAGTCCGGACACACTGCTACTGCCCTTAGCTTGTAGTACCACCGATTAACAGCGCCAAACTGGATGTAACACGTTGCCTCTGTTACTTTACTCGAGGAAATCATCAAGGATTTTTGTACTTAACTTACGCATGCTTATTTTTCTAGATACACGGTAACTTTTATTACCTTTAAGAATGCCTGTAAGTAGGAAGTTAAGTTCATAGAAGTTCTACACCTATTAGATATCGATTTTCAAGTGAGAAATTTAAGAGAATAACTAGGGTTTCAAGTTTGATCGAGATTTTGGAGAGAAGTGCTGTTGTTGTACTTTGTAAACACTTTTAGATGTAATAAAGTTGAATTAGTTTAATCTACTTCTTCGAGAGTTCATCTACCAGTGTTTTCTGGATCCCGACGGTCTGACCGTAGGTGTGCGCGCGGTCTGACCGGCGGGTTGCGGCGGCGGTCCAACCGGAGGTTAATCGGCGGTCGGCCAGGCCAGGTGGGACAGTCGGCGAGTGCAGGTGCTTGTGGTGTGACCAGCGGTGGCGTGGCGTGACCAACGGTGACTTCAACGGAGTTCGGTTCGATTTTGATTTGTAGATCGGTTTCGTTGGTATCTTTAATCTGTAAAAAAATTTGGTTTTTTGGTTTTCTCTATTATTCACCCTCCTCTGATAGCCTCCTCTGATATGTTTGTTTGGTTTTGTTCGATCCTACAATCTTCCCAAGTTCATTGTTCCTCTTCTGAACTAACTGATTGGTTACAACATAGGGAGCAGATTCAGAGTCTGATTCGTGACCATTTACTGCGAGCTCAAACTCGTATGAAGTATCAGGCTGATAAGCACCGATTCGAGCGTACATTTGAAGTTGGCGACTGGGTTTACTTGAAATTGCAACCCTTTTTGCAGCAATCTGTGGTCACTCGCACTAATCGGAAGCTAGCGTTCCGTTTTTATGGGCCTTTTCAAATTCTGGAGCGTGTTGGTGCTGTTGCTTATCGCTTGGAGTTGCCTACTACGAGCCTCATTCATCCAGTGATTCATGTATTGCAGTTGAAACGGGCTCTGGCATCAACAGAGGTGGTTCAACCTTCACTACCAATTCTGTCGTCCAATTCCAGCGCTTCCCCTGTTCCTGTTCAAGTTGTGGATCGTCGGTTTGTCCGAAAGGGTTCCACGATGGTGGAGCAAATTCAGGTTCGGTGGTCAGGAGCTGATCCGCAGGTTCAGACTTGGGAGAATACTCATGAACTTCGCTGTCGTTTTCCATCGGCGGAAGAAGGTGGGAATGTCACGGCATCAGGTGACGGCGCGGCAAGACGCACTACAGTGAGGCGTTCCGAGCGACAGAGAAGGATTGGCTGGCGCTATCCAAAAGAAGAGTGGGTCCGATGAGTTGCGGGGGCCACTGTCAGTGAGATGTGAGAGAGACTTGATGGTGCTGTGCCATACAAGTCGACAGGGGGAATGAGCTGTAAACTGACAATTACCAACTATCGAATCTAATACAGCTCTCTTCCTGTTCCAACTCTTCTTCCTGTTCTTCCTCTGTTCTTTCTTCTTTCCCCTGTTCTGCACTTGCGCTGCCAGAGTCTTCTCTGCTTCGGTTGAATCCTGCACGATTCTGAGAGAAGCTTGAGAGAATCGTGACATGGAACCTCTCCAGCAGCGACTCCGGCCTCACGCCCATGTCCTTCGCCATGAACTCGAACAGGCAACTCGCCACTCTCGCCGTTTCCGACGAGTATATATCCATTAAATTCCTGATCACAGTCAAGTGAGCGCCAAGAACCAAGATTACTTTCTCTTTTTCAAGAACACGCAATCAAAACTGCAAAAGATTTGACGATCACAAGCAGTTTGATCTGCAGATCGATCGATCACCTGAAGGATGGAGGATGAGCAGGCCAGAGGGTCATGTTCCTGGAGTCGCCGGGCGGAGAACGAGGTAGAACATGTCAGCCCAGTCCAGAAGCTTCTGCTCCTCCGATACCACGAAAGCCTGGCCATATCCCTCGATGCTGTTCGGCAGCTGCGAGTACGCCTTCTTGGTCTCCAGTGGCAGCCTGAAGAACTCGGCTACGTCTTTCCTCATGTCGCCGATCACATCCTCTGGCACGCCATGGTTGATCAGCTGCAGTTCATCCATGTCATGAGTCGACGCTTTGCTATCCCTCACTACTACGTTTCAAAACTTTTCTGATCAAATTCAGTCTGACAATAAATAATCTGCATACCTGAAAGAATCCCCATTGCTGACAGGCAGATCCAAGCTTTGCAGTCTCCTCGTCTGAAGACAGTGGATCGAGCAACTTGCTGAGATCGATGGTAGGAATTGCGGCCGTGCAATCGTCGCCGCTGATGACCTCGTCGGAGTTGGCGTCTGCCCTGATGTACCTGTCCTGTATCCGCTGATCTGAATCGTTGCGGTCTCTGCGAGTGCCTGAACATTTGCCACCGGTAGAGATCCTGTGGTTCTTGCATCAGCCATTGCTGTCGCTCGCTCCGGTAGTCGTGTTCTTCTTCCTCCTGCAGTGCAGTAGGTGTAGCCGTGTACTAGGTGTCTTCCTGGCAGACAAATTGTTTGCAGATCAAGTCTTGAACTTTTCCTTTGGAAGAAAGTTTGATTGTATTTGTACTTAGCCGGCCATGGAGCATTAGCAATTAATTACTCCAGTACTGATGAAGCTATAGGAGTGTTGGTCAGAAGGAACTCAAGCTCATCGGAGAAACCGAAAATAACATGCGTGATGTGTCAGTGGAGTCTTAGTTACTCCATATTCAAATTGGACTTAACAATGTCTCAACTGAGACAGAACTGGTGATGGATCTCATGGAAATAAAAATTGCTATACATCAGTGATGGCCAAACGAGCGACCTGGCCCGGCACGGCACGGGCCTGTTTCGGTACGGTCCGTTTGGCCCGCTTCATGAAACGGGCCGTGCCGTGTCGGCCCACGTGCCTTAGCACCCGGCCCAAGTACGACACATGAGGTGGCTGGGCACGGGCTCGTTAAAGGCCCATGGGCCAAGGCCGGCCCGATAGCATTATTTAACACTGTTTTACACTGTTTATGGCACTATTTTAACGTGTTAAGGTCCACGGGCTACTTTTACTTATGCTACAGTGTCGCTACAGTACTAGCTACAGTGTTTAGTACAGCAAACGGTCCATGCCGTACTGGCCTGCGGGCTCGGCCGTCGGCCCAAGCACAGCACTGCTGCTCGGGCGTGCCGGCACGACCCGTTTGCCTATTGGACCGTGCCGGGCCGTGCCGTTACAGTGGTTGCGTGCTCGGGCCGGCCCGCGTGAGGCACGGCCCATTTGGCCGTGACTACTATACATCTAACCGAGGAGGTCCAATAACAATTATTTCCTCACGACGACAGGTCCACATCGGATCTGCTTAAAAATTGTCGACATATTTTTTTTAAAGGAAATCGACATATTTTTTTTCTAAAATCTATCGTTTTCTCGTTAGATATGACGTTGTGATGGGTGCATTTGTTTGCTCTCTCTATGTATACGGAAGTTTAACTCATGTTTCACACGGCAGCCATTAAGCTTTTATGTACCCCCATTTCAGTAATACGTACTCTAGCAGGAGCATTGTATTCTCTACCTCATCTGTCGTGAAGATTTTTCACTGCCCAAGAAGCCAATATTTTTTTCGATAATGGACTAAAAATCCGGCATCTACATCCACTACTTGAGCAACTAAAGTAGCGAACACTGTAAATTTACAAACGTTTAACGTTTGTAGAATGATACGTCATCTATCACTAAAAAATAATTAGTCATAAATACAAACGTTCATAGGACTTGAACTTGGATGGACTTTGGATGGACTTATGGTGTAAATACAAATACCAATAAGACTTGAACCCGAATAGACTGCTGTGTTATAAGACTTGAACTCGGATGGACTCATGGTGTAAGTGCAAACACCCATGTTAAATCTAAGACTTGAACTCCGATGGACTGGTTCTACCACAAGAAATCTAATCAGTTGAGCTACGCTCACTTCATAAATATTACAATGTTGTTATAAAGTTATATTGTAGTTACAATGTAACTTTTACTAGATTTGTTTATAATTTTTATTTTGATTTTTAAATGAAAATTATATTAGGCTATGTTTCTAGTAAGATAGTTTAACGTAATAATTTGCAATTTAATGATTTTTATGCTTAATTTATTATTTATGTAATAACTTGTTGTTAATCATGCCGTCTGAAAAGTTGATTGATTTTGGTTAAGTAGAATAGCAGTAGACAGTTCACAGTTGCATGGATATCACATAATCAGACTATACAATTCAAATACAACACGTGCACAGAGGCCTCCTAATCCTGGTCGTTGTGGACTGATCCTGCGGTCGGGAAAAAACTGACAGTTTTTAGCTCCAATTTCTGTTTGAAAGATGTCTGGTAATCCCTTTCTGAATTTTCTTAAGGATAAAAAATCAAATCTAGGCCCATCCGGGATTGAGGCCCATACAGAAGAGGAGGAGAGAAAAGCCCAATTACAGCGTACATACGAGAGCCCATGTAGTCTGAACACCAAAAATTCCCCGTCGAGTCGTTGCCTCGTCGGCGGCTACCGCCACCACCGCGCAAATGGGCAACTGCGCAGCGCGGCAGGGGCAGTGGCAGTGGCCGCTCCTCCACCGCTCGCCTCGCCCAACGCCGTCGCCACCACATGGCCTCCACCCTCCGCGTCGCGCTCTCGCTGAGCATGCCCCGATGCCAGCGGAGCCGCCGCCGCCGCCACTTCCTCCTCCTCTTGCTCCCGCCAACGCCACGTTCTCCCGCGTCTTCCAGAGCTGCGCCCAGGCAGGACGGGAGGCGCTCGCCGCCGGCCGCGCCGCTCACGCGCGGATGGTCGTGTCCGGGTTCGTCCCCACCACCTTCGTCTCCAACTGCCTCCTCCAGATGTACGCGCGCTGCGCGGGCGCCGCGTGCGCACGGAGGGTGTTCGACTCGGTGCCCCACCGGGACACCGTCTCCTGGAACACCATGCTCACTGCGTACTCGCACGCGGGGCACATCTCCACCGCGATCGCGCTCTTCGGCGAGATGCCAGACCCTGACGTGGTGTCGTGGAACACGCTCGTCTCCGGTTACTGCCAACGTGGCATGTTTCAGGAGTCGGTTGATCTATTCATGGAGATGGCTCGCCGTGGTGTTTCCCCTGACCGGACGACGTTTGCTGTCCTGCTCAAGTCGTGCAGCGCTTTGGAAGAGGTGTCACTTGGTGTTCAAGTCCATGCATTGTCAGTAAAGACAGGGTTAGAGGTCGATGTCCAGACTGGGAGTGCTTTGGTGGACATGTATGGCAAATGCAGGAGTTTGGATGATGCACTTTGCTTCTTCTATGGTATGGCTGAGAAGAACTGGGTATCATGGGGTGCAGCTATTGCAGGATGTGTTCAAAATGAGCAGTATGTGCATGGACTAGAACTGTTCATTGAAATGCAGAGGTTGGGGCTTGGGGTGAGCCAACCGTCTTATGCCAGTACCTTCAGATCATGTGCAGCAATGTCATGCCTGAACACTGGTAGACAGTTGCATGCGCACGCCATAAAGAACAAATTTAGTTCTGACCGAGTTGTTGGGACAGCCATTGTGGACGTGTATGCTAAGGCTAATAGCTTGACTGATGCTAGAAGAGCATTCTTTGGGTTGCGCAACCATACGGTGGAGACATGCAATGCCATGATGGTTGGGCTTGTACGAGCAGGGCTAGGAGTTGAGGCCATGGAACTGTTTCAGTTTATGATTAGGTCTAGCATTGGTTTTGATGTAGTCAGCTTATCAGGGGTTTTCAGCGCTTGTGCTGAGACTAAGGGTTACTTCCAAGGGCAGCAAGTTCACTGTTTAGCAATTAAATCAGGTTTTGATGTGGACATCTGTGTCAGCAATGCAGTTCTCGATCTGTATGGGAAGTGCAAAGCATTGATGGAAGCATACCTTATCTTCCAAGATATGAAGCAGAAAGATTCAGTCTCTTGGAATGCAATTATAGCGGCTCTTGAGCAAAATGGGCATTATCATGATACTATACTTCATTTTAATGAGATGCTGCGCTTTGGTATGAAACCAGATGATTTCACTTATGGTAGTGTTCTTAAAGCTTGTGCAGCTTTGCGGTCTTTGGAGTATGGATTGATGGTGCATGACAAAGTTATCAAGTCAGGACTTGGTTCAGATGCTTTTGTAGCAAGCACTGTTGTTGACATGTACTGCAAATGTGGCATAATAGACGAGGCCCAAAAACTTCATGATAGAATTGGCAGGCAACAAGTTGTTTCATGGAATGCCATTTTATCTGGGTTTTCACTCAACAAAGAGAGTGAAGAAGCCCAGAAGTTCTTCTCCGAGATGCTAGATATTGGTCTAAAGCCAGATCATTTCACGTTTGCCACTGTTCTTGATACTTGTGCGAACCTTGCCACCATTGAGCTCGGGAAACAAATCCATGGTCAGATTATCAAGCAAGAAATGCTGGATGATGAATATATATCCAGCACTCTTGTAGATATGTATGCCAAATGCGGGGATATGCCAGATTCACTGCTAGTGTTTGAGAAGGCACAGAAACGGGATTTTGTATCATGGAACGCTATGATATGTGGATATGCGCTCCATGGGTTAGGAGTAGAAGCACTCAGGATGTTTGAGAGGATGCAAAAAGAGAATGTAGTGCCAAACCATGCCACTTTTGTTGCAGTACTTCGGGCATGCAGCCATGTTGGTCTGTTCGATGATGGCTGCCGCTACTTTCATCTGATGACTACCCACTACAAATTGGAACCACAGCTGGAGCACTTTGCTTGCATAGTGGATATACTAGGACGCTCAAAGGGCCCACGAGAAGCTGTGAAGTTTATCGATAGCATGCCTTTTCAAGCTGATGCAGTCATATGGAAGACTCTACTCAGCATTTGCAAGATCCGTCAGGATGTTGAGATTGCTGAACTTGCTGCCAGCAATGTTCTACTATTGGATCCTGATGATTCTTCAGTTTATATCCTTCTCTCAAATGTATATGCGGAATCAGGGAAATGGGCTGATGTTTCTAGGACAAGAAGGCTGTTGAAGCAGGGGCGTCTGAAGAAGGAGCCTGGTTGTAGCTGGATTGAGGTGCAAAGCGAGATGCATGGTTTCCTTGTAGGAGATAAGGCCCATCCGAGATCGGGTGAGCTATATGAGATGCTGAATGACTTGATTGGTGAAATGAAACTCTCTGGATATGAACCTGATTCAGCTTCTTTTGTTGAGGTCGATGAAGAGGGGAGTGCACCAGAGCACGATGATTTGCTTGGAGTTGTTGGTGGCTAATCTGTTGTGAAGCTTTGAAACTATTGTATTTTGAGTCTATATAAAATTTTGACAACCCCCCCCCCCCCTCTAGCAGAGACAGTGGTACTACAAAAGATGCACAGGAACTCCCTAACTGTTTGTTGCGGTTATGTCAGTACAAGCATGTTCTTGTTGAACTTACAGAAGCCAACTGGAAACTGTTGGCGTTAGAACAAGTAATGGCATGTCCCTGTAGTGAGTGATGTGGACTGATGAACACATAGCTTGTGCCTGATACAGGCTTGAATAGAGGCCATTAACCAAAAGTGCAGAAGAGTAAGTGTACATGCGGTGCCACCCCCTTTCCTCAGTACAGAGCGCACAGATGATACACAAGAAGTAATACAGACCATCCCCAAACAACATGCACATATTCCTATGATGAGCTCGTTGATTTTGTGTGTATACAACAGAACCTGAAGATTATATACTTGTGAGCCTGATATTTTATGATAAACTTTGAGAACAGGACGAGAAGTTCGGGTCAACTGTTGTCCAGAAAAGATGCAAGGTCCTTTGCTACATGTGACCAAGAGAGTCATAATTTTGTTCAGATCATGCACACTCCTTGGCTACATGACCTTGCCTACATTTGTCTTCCACAAAATGATTGTAATTGGTAGACAAATTGAAGTGTTATTGTTACAGGTTGCAGCAGAAATATGAGGTATTGATAATTCCCTTCCAAGAACCGCTTAGATTTTATTTTTCCGAGCAATGCAGTCGTTTGAACATTAACTTAGAAAATCATGCCAACCCATAGTACAAAAAATTGGACTATTTATGACATTATCATTGCTGATACCGGTGAGGATTATTTGTCTGAGGGTGCAAATTGATGCAGCGTTTTACAGTTTTCTTCTGTATTCTGCCACCATTGCTGCCCCTTTGCTCTTCAACTTATGGCTGCAATTTGTAATTTGTCTCTTTCCAGCTTTGATTTTGCTTTTTGCATTGAAATATTCAATCTCATTAAAGAAAAATGTTTTGCTTAAAACATTTTTCTTTTTTTTGGAAAAAAATCTAAATTCTTTCGAGATCTAATGATTAGATGAGCAGCGGATAATAAGGATCCGCATAAAAGAGTTGCATAGCTTAGTAACATCATACTAACATGCATAATTAACCACAGTATCTGGCAGGACATGAGGTTTCATATTAGTCAAAATTCAAGGTGTTTCCTTAATCATATTATCTTTTCCCCAGCTGCCCTTACATTCTGCTCCATGACTGTGTATATTATGGGTACCAAGAGGCTGATTTTTTACCACTCTATTGCTATCTCAGGTTGTGTTATGTTCTGTGCATGCCAATCTCAGTGATATTGAACAAAGAGATTTGCTTTATAGGGGTTTGCTCAATGATGGGGAAAGAGGAAGGCAGAATTCCAACTACAGGTGTGTTCGATCCAGTACATTTTGCTTCCCCAGAATCATGAGCTGCCTGAAACATGAATTGGTAGTTTGGTGTAGTATTCAAGTTGATTTCTTTTAAAAAAAGAAGAAGCACACAGTGGCTTCTATTTGCCATCAAATGCGTGTATTAGGATGTGTAATACACTGTTCATATTGTTTCTATTGGTTTCCACTTTCAATTTCTAAAATCCTTCAAATCAATTTATGTCATATATGCGTAGTGGATCTTGCTTCACAGTCCGTGGTTTCAGCATCAATTTGTTCTCTTTGACTGCTTTAGTTCAATTGAGGGGGTTCACTGTTCACATATGATATACAATGCCTGAGTTAAAGATTCCAGAAAAGGATGAATGACAAAAAAAAAATCAACGACGAGCACATGTAGTTATATATTATATCTAATCAAAGCATGTGATGGGAAGATATATGGAGCATTATCTGTTCATGCATATATTCTACATGTTTAGTTCGAACTGAAGTTGTATTATGATATGGTTAATTCTTCTAGGCATCAATGCTTATTTTCCTTTTCTGTTTCAGGTGTTTGCATCATAACTTGCATCAAGAACAAGTTGGTCCTGATATATGGTATAAGACACAAAAAAACAAGTAAATCATCATTGTAACACAGGATTATTTGACTGCTAAGCAGCAGATCTCATGGACAGCCCCGAAGCAGGTTCATGATCTCAGGCATCATGGTCATAGCTACAGGTCCAGCTTTAATGTCTCCACTCGGCTCTTTCCATCAAGCTGTTGTGTGAAGATTTGTTTCATGAAATCAAGGTAACTTATTGATCTGTACTTCACTTTACCATCTTTCACAAACTCCGGCAGAGGGCTGATCACCATATTTTCACTCGGATAATGGAAGAGTGCTGCTGAAATTCGCTCTTTATTTGGGTTTATCATGGCCCTGTGCTCAACACTTCTGAACATTCCGTTACTCAGGATCTGTATATATCAATAGCACATCACTCATATGAGTACAAAGGTGCAAAACAAGTAGGCCATCCAACAACAATGTTCCAAAGCGGAACATAAGTCGTGGACTTGAGAATACAAATAATTCGAACTTAGGTATTTGTTTGGTGCTTTGACAAGTTTTTTAGATAATGGAAGCTTTTATTGAACTCATCCGATTACATCAAGGTGCTTTGACAAGTGAAAGCATAATTTGTTCTTGGTCATTACCTCAAGTGTGTCGCCAATGTTAGCAATGAGTGCACCATTCGGAGCTTCTATGGAGAACCACTTGCCATCTTTCTTGATCTGCAGGCCCTGCACGTCATTAATCTGGAGTAGCAGTGTCAGGCCACCCGCATCAGAGTGTGGCGAAAGGCCCATCACCTTGTCAGCTTGCCGGCACGGCGGGTAGTAGGTCATCCTTAAGCCTCGAGGCTGCTCTTCAAATAGGCCTAAAAGCGACTCTGGCTTAGCACCCACAGCCTTAGCCATGAACTCAAACAAGCAGAGTGCCAGGCTTTTAGTCTCTGATGAGTATGCATCAATGGATTGCCTATTTTCAGACATCTCCAGTTAAGAAGAGACAGATGCCTATCATAAGCTAAATTGCACAGTTTTTTGGTAGATCACCTGAAAGATGCTGGAGAAGTGGGCCAGAACCTCAAGTCCCTTGAATCGCTAGGATGGACATGAAGATACAGCATGTCTGCCCAGTCAAGTTTCTGGTCCTCAGAGAAAACAAAGCTCTGTCCATAGCCCTCTAGGCTGTTGGGTAGCTGTGTGTACTCCTTCTTGGCGTCCAGTGGCTGACTAAAGAAATCAACAATGTCTCTCTTCAGGTTTGCAATCACATCATCTGGTACTCCATGGTTGATGAGCTGTAGTTTATTCCATAAGTAATGTTTCCATTATACTAGTTGCACAGCTCAAACTGAGCTAGAGCTACTGACAGGACATGAATTTATTCATTTTCCGCCCACAACTTTATTCAATTATCTGTAGTGTCTTTAATCAATTTAAACATTTTATGTACAGTATGCATCTGCATATAGGTATCTGTCAATTTCCAAAGATGAAATGCCATAAACCTAAAGTTACATACCTGAAAGAATCCCCAGTACTGGCAGGCAGATCTCAGCTTCACACACTCTTCTTCTGATGATTGCGGAGAAAGCAACTTATTGAGATCGATGACCGGAATCGCCATGTCACCTTGGTAGTTGCTGATGACCTCCTCAGAACTAGCCTCTGGCCTGATGTACCTTTCAGGTATGTGTTCATCTGGACCATTGCAAGTTTCTGCAAGCACCTGCACATTAGGCACTGGGAGAGAACCAACGGATCTTGCTCCCGCCATTGCAAGTCCCAAGTTTCTGCACCAAGTGTTCTCTTTTCTTCCTTTTTTTGGCTAACAGTTGTTCTAGGCTGTATATTGCATATAACATGTAGAATATACCCATATTTATAGACCTTCAGAAGAACACTCACTTGAGTGTACGGTTTACTGTTTAGGTATCCACAGGTGTTTACACTAGCTAAATCATGGCATACGAGAAACACATGTATGTCAAAAGGGACTTTTTTTTCTTAGATAATGGATAAAAATATGCCCTCTTAAGTGGATATACACGGCCAATTGAAAGCGACACATATCAGAGATGGGGAAGGCACAGTCTCTGATCCTGATATACCTGGCTTCAAGCTCTCCAAAATTGTACACTATCTTCCATCTTCATGTCAAAAAGAGCCCTTGGAATTTTCTCCATCAAGTGTGACTCGCCTGTCGTCAGCGATGACTAACCGTGGAGAAAAGCAGGGTGATGTGGAAAAAGTCCTTGATGTTCTCAATTTCCAATCACCTTATCTGTCTGCTTCAACTGATGTGAACGGCTGTATCATTCCCCTCTCTCAAAAGAAGAAAAGGTTGAATCATGCTACAGAACAATCATTATCTCTTAATTCTAAATAAGAGATCATGGCATCGTACAACTCCCCCCAGCAGAGACAATGGTACTACAAAATATGGGAACTCCCTAACTGTCCGTCGTGGTTATGTCAGTATAAGCATGTTCTTAACTGGAAACTGATGGCGTTAGAGCAATTAATGGCCATAGCCCTGTAGTGAGTGATATGGACTGATGAACACATAGCTTGTACCGATACATGCTAGAATGAAGAGGCTCTTGACCAAAAGTGGGAAAAGAGTAAATGTACATGTTGTGATTTGGGGAAAAATCTTGCGGGCTCACCCGCCTTGCCCTCACTCTCTCTATTTTATTTCCATGGTTTTACACATAGCCCCTCTTACATTTACTTATTTACACCAACACTCCCTCTCAAGATGGGCTAAAGATATCTATCATTCCCATCTTGTTACAACTCAACTCATTCTCACTAGGTCCCAAACCCTTGGTAAAACAGTCTGCTAGTTGACTACGTGATTTTACATATTCTAGTCTTAGAACCCCACTATCAAGCTTTTCCTTGATGAAGAATCTATCAATCTCAACATGTTTAGTGCGATCAAACTGGACTGGATTATTTGCAATATTGATTGCAGCTACATTATCACAATGAAGCGTCATGGTCTCATTTCTCAGCACCTGCAACTCTTTCAACAAACCTTTTAACCACAACATCTCGCACAGGCTCAGTGCCATTGCCCTATATTCGGCCTCTGCAGTAGACCGTGCCACGACCGCTTGCTTCTTGCTGCGCCATGAGACAAGATTGCCTCCCACAAACACACAATAACCAGATGTGGACCTTCTATCATCTCTGCTACTTGCCCAATCTGCATCACAATATCCTTCCAGATCTAAATGCATGTTCTTCTTGAACCATAACCCTCTTCCAGGTATTCCTTTTAGATACCTCAAAATTCTGTAGACCAATTCCATATGTCCTGTTCTAGGATCATGCATATACCTGCTTACCACACTCACTGCATAAGAAATATCAGGTCTTGTATGGCACAGGTATATCAATCTTCCAACTAGTCTTTGATATGTTTCTTTGTTAACAGGATCTCCAGACTCGGCACTAGCTTGATGATTTTTATCAATCGGAGTCTGCATGGTCTACACCCTAACATCCCGGTTTAATCAATAAATCAAGGACATATTTCCTCGAGAGAGAACTATCCCCTTAGGTGACCTAGCAATTTCAATCCCAAGGAAATACCGAGTGGTCCAAGATCCTTTACCTCGAAGGCTTTTCCCAAATTCTCCTTCAAGCATTTGATTTCCTCCACATCGTCTCCTGTAATCACAATATCATCCACATACACCGCCATAATGGTGATAAATGTTCCCTTATGCTTATAGAGGACCGTATGATCACTATTGCATTGAGTGTAGCCCATACCACAAGCGCCCTCCTAAACCTGTCAAACCATGCCCGAGGTGATTGTTTTAGTCCATATAGTGATTTTTAAGTCTACACACCTTGCCAACAGTTTGATTATTAGCAAACCCGGTGGGATTTCCATATAGACTTCCTCTTGTAAATCACCATGAAGAAATGCATTCTTCACATCCATCGATGTAGAGGCCAACCAAAATTAGCGCACGGAGATTAGGGTCCTAACGGTACCCATCTTTGCCACAGGGGCAAAGGTCTCATCATAATCAATGCCATATGTTTGACTATACCCTTTTGCAACTAGTCTTGCCTTGTATCTCTCCACCTCTCCTCTTGGATTTTGCTTCACAGTGAAGACCCACTTACATCCCACAGCTCTTTTTCCTTTTGGAAGTGGGGTCAATTCCCATGTCTTGTTCTTTTGAAGAGCATGCATCTCCTCTTCCATCGCTTCCCTCCACTTAGGGTCCTGTTTTGCACACTTCCAGTCCCTCGGAATAGGCACTGTTTGTAAAGATGCAACAAATGCTCTATATGCAGGTGAAAGACGAGAATATGAGAGGAAGTTGGCAATGTCATGATCTGTACTAGGATGCTCAAATCCATATCGAACAGGAGGTTTTCCAAAATTAGGCCTAGTATCTCTACGTTGTGCAAGAGATAACTCTATATGCTCAGGAGTAGGAGAGACATTACCCATTGACCCAGATTGGGTCGAGGAGTTCAGTGGAGAGAGATCCGAGGAGAGATTTGGGACATTGGAAACAGGCTGTTGTGGCTGTGGTGTACCAACTTGCTCCCCTTGACTCCTGAACTGCCTCCGTTGATACACAATTGGCTCCTTCTCAGCTGTTTGCTCCCCCTGACTCTTAAACCGCCTTCTTTGATACACAATTGGCTCCTTTGCAACTGTATCCCTGTTCTCTTCACTTCCTTCATCAATTGTCTCTACATTCCCATCGCTACCTACCTTATCACCAACTATTTCTTCGCCTTCACACTCACCATTATCCTCCCGAGTTCCAGGACCTATCCATTGGAGATGGGATGGTACCAACAATCACCTCTTTTTGAGCACTAGTTGCAGCTCCTTCATTCTCCCCCTCTCTACTGTCACTCTCAGTGACTGAAGAGAATTCTTCCAAGAATGGATCAAGATCCCCTGGTTTTACATAGTATGGTTCAAACTCACGGAAAGTCACATCCATACTCACAAACAATTTCTTTCCAATAGGATCCCAACACTTGTAACCCATACGTGTAGAGGAATATCCAACAAAAACACACTTTACCGCTCGAGGGTCTAACTTGCCAACCGAAGGTCTATGGTCCCCGACAAAGCAAACACAACCAAAAACCTTGGGGGTACCTTGAATTCTGTTGTCCCAACAAAAGTTCAGTGGGGATTTCATTCCAAGAATCCTAGATGGCATACGATTAATTAAGTATCTTCTTGTCAACACCGCTCACTCCGGAGATACTTAGGCACATTCATTTGAAACATCATTGATCTTGCCACCTCCAACAAATGTCTATTTTTCCTCTCGGCCACCCCATTTTGTCTTTGGAGTATTAGGGCATGTGGTTTGATGCGGTATACCATGACTCGACGTATCTTTGCAAAATCATTATTCACATATTCCTTTCCATTATCGGTGCGGAAAGTTCTAATCTTAGCATTAAAGCGATTGACAACCAGATTATGGAAGTCTTGGAAGCATCGGAGGACTTCATGCTTACCCCTAAGCATGTAGATCCATGTCATACGAGTATGACAGTCAATAAAAGTGACAAACCCTTTAAACCCACTTAATGATGTAACTGAGCAGGGACCCCAGACATCAGAATGTATCAGCATAAAAGGTTCACAACTACGAAGACCAATACTAGGATAGATTGACCTTGTATGTTTTCCAAGTTCACATGCATCACACACAAGTTTGTTTCTGTCCACCCCCTTGAACATAGCAGGATAGGATTTATTTAAACTTTCAAAAGGCACATGTCCTAACCGACAATGAAGCAAGTAGATCTCCCGCTCGTGTGCTCCAACAACTGCTGCCAATGCTGACTCTCCCTGGTTGATAACCCACAACCCATTATGCCTGATTCCAGTCCCAATCACTCTCCCCGTCCTCTTCTCCTGAAAAATACAACGATTTTCATCAAATGTAACGATGCATTTGAATTGATCAACTAGTGAACTAACAGAGAGGAGGTTGACTGGGAAAGAAGGAACATGCAAGACAGATGATAGGTAAAGAGATGGGGTACACTCTACAGATCCTACACCACGAATGGGTTGAGATGTGCCATCAGCAATTTGAATAGTTTCAGAGTAACAATGTGGAGTGTAGGTTTTAAAAGAACTAGATATGCCTGTGACATGCTTGGATGCTCCTGAATCGATAATCCATTCTAAGTTATGCCTATATGTGGATGCAAGTGCCTGTGCCTGAGTACCTTTGCCCAAATGGGCATAGTTGGCAAAGTTACCAAAGTGATGGTGGTGGCAATCACAGGACCATCGAAGTGGTTTTGGAACTTTCGGATCCTTTCATCTTCGCCATTGTTCCCACTTGTTTGACCTGCTCTCCAATCAATGTGATAGATGGAGAATCCCCTGTGGTAGCAACATTGGCATAATAACCTCCACGACCTCTGCCACGTCCTCCTGCACGTCCTCCACCACGACTACCACGACCTCCTAGATCACCACGAGCACCACCATGACCTCCACGATTTCCACTTCTACCACCATAGCTCTGGGATGGGGACAATTATAGTTCAAGTGTCCCTCTTCTCCACAATTGTAGCACTTTCTCTCCGCCACTGAAGTGTAGGCGACTTTATAGGATTGTTACCACTCATCATCCTCAGTCTGCTCTCCTCAATAACCATGGCTGACACGGCCTCCTCCATGGTAGGGAGACTCTCCTGGTGGCAAAAGGCAGCCCTTCTGCTCTCAAACTCTGGATCTAAATTCCTCAGAAAATGAGTCACCCTCCTGTCCTCAATCCACTTCTGAACATCATGGGCATCCTGTGGATTTCTCATGTTGAGTGGAGCATAGTGATCCAGCTCTCCCCACAAGTATTGTAGCTCACTCGCATATTGCTCCACTGATCTTCCTGCTTGTTTCACTGCATCGGCCTTGTTCTGAATCTCCATCATCACCATTACATTCCCTTGCTTGGAATATCTGTTACTCAAAGTTTTCCATACTTGTGCTGCAGTATGCATAGCTTCCACCACTTTACTCACCGATGGTGACATGGATGACAGTAACCACGCCACAATAGTAGAGTTTGTTGTGTGCCAAGTTCTCCATTCAGAGCTAAACTTGTTGGCTGGCTCAACACAATCCTCCTTCAAATAATTTTCTACCCCCTTTCCTGCTAGTATCACTTGCACTCTTCTAGACCAACTCAAATAATTCTTACTCCCTTCCAGCTTCACATCATTTGGAATAAGTTCCAATTTAAGCTCACGCACCTCCCTGGAGCCAATCAAATTCATCTCGATAAGCCCCTGAATCAGGGACATCATCTCATTCTTCAATTCAGCCTTAGTAACTAGCGGATCACCTCCGCTGACACCCTCGCCATCACCTGGCTCCCCTGTCTCTTTTCCTGTATCCATCTTAGAGGAGAGATTTCACTCTCCCCCTCTCCGGCCTTACTCCTCCCTGCTCTCTCTCTTCTTCTTCTCCAAGATCGCGCGCCAAAGATCGCCGCACCAAAGACCGCACCAAAGCCTCTCCTGCCTCCTCTCTTCTCCTCTATTCACTCTCCACGCTCACCGCACCGCATCTCTACCCACCAAAGACTAGGCCTCTTCCCCTCACTAGGCCTCTCTCACCCCACCAAAGATCGCCGCGCCGTGCCTCCTTCCGGGACTCGAGCACGAGCCCAGCCTCTCTGATTCCGAAGCGACTCGCAGGCGCACTCCGCCGCCGTGCCTCCGCGCCACGGCGCCCCGCCTCCTTCCGGTGTACGCGCGCGGCCTCCGCCTTCTCCCACGCGGCGTCCTTCGCCGCGCCCGCCTTCTCGCCGGCCTTCCCCGCCGCCTCCTTGGACTGGTACGCGCGCGGCCTCCGCCGTCTCCCACGCGGTGTCCTTCGCGCAGCACGGGCAAGCTCCACCTTGGCGCCGCCCGACTCCTCCAGTGCCGCAACAAGCTCCCCGCGGATGACAAGCACGCCGTCCTCCAATCTCACACTGCGCTCCTTCCACCACCCGTCGTCGGAGCCCTCAAAACCCTAACCCTAGCTCTGATACCATGTTGTGATTTGGGGAAAAATCTTGCGGGCTCACCCGCCTTGCCCTCACTCTCTCTATTTTATTTCCATGGTTTTACACATAGCCCCTCTTACATTTACTTATTTACACCAACAGTACATACCGCCCGTTCCTAAGCACACGGACGCACAAAAGAGACGCAAGAAGTAAGAGACACTTTCCCCAATCAACATGCATACATAAGTGAACAATGATGCCTCTGATGTTGTGTGTGTGTGTAACAGAATTTGAAGATTATATATTTGTGAGTCTGATTTTTATGAAAAGCTTGGATAACATAGGACGAGAATTCTTTGTGTTGCGGGATTCAATCTTTTCCAATCACTTATCTAGGTCTCCCACTTTCTACCAGAAATCTGACCAAGGGTGATCTTCAAAATCTAATGGATAAACTCTCAAAGAAGGTGGTGGGATGGAATCCGAAGCTGCTCCCCATAGATGGCCGGCTTTGCCTCGTGAACTCTGTGCTGATGGGCCTGGCGATTCACTACATCTCAGTGCTTCAGCTTCCAAAGTGGGAGATCAAGGAATTTGAGCGGAAATGTAGAGCTTTCTTATGGCGGGGATAGGAACAAGTCAGCGCAGGACATTGCCTTGTAGCTTGGAAGAAGGTCTGTGTTCCACGGGAGAAGGGAGGCTTGGGAATAAAGCAGCTTGAATACTTTGGTACTGCTCTAAGGTTAAGATGGCCGGCTCTCCAACTTGCTCAGAGAGACCGACCATGGGCCATGGCAGAACCAAGTTTTGACAAGGCAGTGATGCAGCTTTTTCAGGCTTCTATGTTGGTATGTCTTGGAGATGGAACTTGTACCCTCTTCTGGTCGGCAAACTGGTCGGGTAAAGGAAGCATACAATGGCGGTGGCCTTGTTTGGCATCCCACGTTCGCCGATCAAACATCTCAGTGGCAGAAGCTATCTCCAACCACCGTTGGGTGCGTGATATTCAAGGGTCTCTTTCCATGCAAGCTCTAGGTGAATTCTTCGAATTGTGGGATGAGGTGAGCCGGATATATCTTCAAGAACAGCAAGATGAACAAATCTGGAAATGGGAGGCTAATGGGCTGTATTCCGCAAGATCAGCTTACTCTCTTTTCTTTGCAACAAATGAAGACTACCCTGTTGCAGACTTCTTATGACATTCCGGGGCTTCATCCAGGGTGAAGATCTTCCTGTGGCTGGCTCTACAGGGGAAATGTTCGACAGCGGATAATCTCGCTAAAAAGGGATGGCCTCATGAACCAACTTGCCAGCTATGCAAAAGAGAACCAGAAAGCATGCATCACCTGCTAATCACTTGCGACTACTCGAAGGAAGTTTGGGACTTGGCAAAAAACTGGATAGGGGTGGCCTTCCCGACACCTGATGTAGACGCTTCCATGTTTGCAGATTGGTGGCAAAAGGCCAGGCTATGTTTTCGGATGGGCTACAGGAAGTCCTTTGACACAGTTGTTTCTCTGGTGTGCTGGCGGCTGTGGAAAGAGAGAAATGCCAGGATCTTTGACAAGGCGGACAGCTTACCGGAGATGGTCTTGAATCTGATCATGCAGGATGCCGCAATATGGCAGGAGGCCGGGATCTTCCCGGATTGCGGCGAGTCGTCAGCCTCTTCTTCCAAGGGTTGGCGGTGCCCTGTTTTTTCTTCACCCTTCTGGTTCTTTTATTTCCTTTTTGATTCCCTAGCGACGCGCTAAAGTGCAAGCTAGGTCGGCAACTTCTTGCCGTTTGTAATCAATAACTCCCTTCCTTTCAATCGTAATGAAATTGGTTACCCAGCTTTGGGTCAACCCGACAAAAACATAGGACGAGAAGTTTGGTTCAACTGTTGTCCAGAAAAGATGCAAGGTCCTTGGCTAATGTGACCAAGAGAGGTATAGTTTTATTGAGATCATGCATGCTTCTGTAGATCTGAGTATGTTTGTATTCCACAAAGCAATTACGATTATTGGTACAAAAATTGAAGCAGTATTGTTACAAAACACAGAATTGCAGCAGAAATATGAGGTTATTGACATTTCCTTTCCAAGAACTATTTAAATTTTATTTCCTGAGCAGTGCATTCGTTTGAACATTAATTTTAGAGGCATCAGTTTAAGTCATGCCAATCTGGTACAAAAAGCTGGACTATTTATGACATTATCATTCCTGATACCAGTGATTATTATTTATCGGAGGGTGCAAGTCGATGCAGTGTGTAGTTTTCTTATGTATTGTGCTGCCAGTACTAGTGACGGGCGCAGCTTTAAAATACAGATAAGGCGACATCTAGTAAAGAGTTAGCTTTAATTAGATGACGGCACCAATGCACACAAACCATGGCTACCAAAGAGGCTGATTTTTTACTGCTTCTGTCTCAGGTTATGTTCTGTGTACGTCAATCTCAGTGATTATATCCTTTCAAAAAAATATCTCAGTGATTACTGAACAAAGAGATTGCTTTATAGGGGTGTGCCCAATGATGGGGAAAGAGGAAGGCAGAGTTCCAACTACAGGTTTGTTTGATTCAGTACAATTTTTTTCCCAGAATCATGAGCTGCCTAAAACATGAATTGGTAGTTTAGCGTAGTGCTCAAGTTGATTGCGTTTTAAAACAAAAGGAAACACATATGTACCATGCTGTTTGCAATCAGATGCGTTAATTGAATGTAAGTATAACACGGTGTTCATGTTGTTTCCGTTGGTTTCCCCTTTCAATGGCTAACATCCTTCTAGAAATCCATTTATGTCATATGTGCATAGGGGATCTTGCCTTGTAACATCTGTGGTTTCAGCATCAATGTGTTCTCTTTAGCTGCTTACGTTCAATTGAGGGTTCGCATATGATATGTAATGACTGAGTTCAAGATCAAGAGAAAAAAATCAATGACAAGCGTGTGTAGTTATATGTATATATTATATCTAATTGAAGCATGCGATGGGAATATATATGGAGCATTAGCTGTTCAGACATGTTCTACATTGATTTTGCATGGAGATGAATTTTACAGTTAATATTCATACTTATCCACTTCACTTTGTTACTAATTCTTTTCATGTTATAATTTAGAAATACATGGCTGAGCAGTAGGGACCTAATCTGTTAGTTTGAACTGAAATTCTATTATCATATAGTTAATTCTTCTAGGCATCAATGTTTATTTTTCTCTTCTTTTTCAGGTGTTTGCATCATAACTTGAGTACGGGCTGTTCCTGATATATGGGACAAGACTCAAAATATCAGGTAAATCATCCTCATAACACAGGATTATTTGACACCTCTAGATATAATAAGCAGCAAATCTCAAGGAAACAGACCTGAAGAAGCTTCATCGCAGTATTTCACTACACTACTACAGGCATCATGGTCATGGCTACTGTTCCAATTTTAATATCTCCAGTCTCTTCTTTCCATCAAGCTGTTGTGTGAAGAATTGTGTCATGAAGTCATGGTAACTTATTGATCTGTAATTCACTTTACCATCTTTCACAAATTCTGGCAGAGGCCTGATCACCATATCCTCGTGCGGATAGTGGAATAGTGATGCTGAAATCCGCTCTTTATTTGGGTTTATCATGGCCCTGTGCTCAACACTTCTGAACTTTCCGTTACTTAGGATCTGTATATATCAATAGCACATCACTCACATCAGTACAAAGGTGCAAGAGAGGCAGGCCATCCAACAACAATTTTCAGAAGCTTTTAGGAATGTTCTTTGGTGCTTCGACAAGCTTTTTTAAGATAATGGAAGCTTTTATTGAACTCATCCAGTTACGTCAAGGTGCTTTGACAAGTGAAAACATAATTTGTTCTTGGTCATTACCTCAAGTGTGTCGCCAATGTTAGCGATGAGTGCACCATTCGGAGCGTCTATGGGGAACCACTTGCCATCTTTCTTGATCTGCAGGCCCTGGACATCGTTAACCTGGAGCAGCAGTGTCAAGCCAACCACATCAGAGTGTGGCGAAATGCCCATCACCTTGTCAGCTTGCCGGCACGGCGGGTAGTAGGTCATCCTTAAGCCTCGAGTCTGCTCTTTAAATATGCCTAAAAGCGACTCTGGCTTAGCACCCACAGCCTTAGCCATGAACTCAAACAAGCAGAGTGCCAGGCTTTTAGTTTCTGATGAGTATGCATCAATGGATTGCCTGTTTTCAGACATCTCCAGTTAAGAAGAGACAGATGCCTATCAAAAGCTAAATTGCACAGTGTTTTGGTAGATCACCTGAAAGATGCAGGGGAAGTGGGCCAAAACCTCAAGTCCCTTGAATCACTTGGATGGACTTGAAGATACAGCATGTCTGCCCAGTCAAGTTTCTGGTCCTCGGAGAAAACGAAGCCCTGTCCATAGCCTTCAAGGCTGTTGGGTAGCTGTGTGTATTCCTTCTTGGCGTCCAGTGGCTGGCTGAAGAAATCAACAATGTCTCTCTTCAGGTTTTCAATCACTTCATCTGGCACTCCATGGTTGATGAGCTGTAGTTTGTTCCATAAGTAATGCTTCAATTATACTAATTGCACAGCTCAAACTGAGCTAGCGCTACTTACAGTACATAACATTTATCCATTTTCTGCCCACATCTTAATTTATTATCTGTAGCGTCTTTAATCAATTTAAACATTTTTAATATACAGTACACACTTGCATATATGTTTATGTTACTCTCCAGATCTGAAAAGTTACATACCAGAAAGAACCCCCAATACTGGCAGGCAGATCTCAGCTTCACACACTCCTCTTCTGATGATTGCGGAGAAAGCAACTTATTGAGATCGATGATCGGAATCGCCATGTCACCTTGGTAGTTGCTGATGACCTCCTCGGAACTAGCCTCTGGCCTGATGTACCTGTCAGGTATGTGTTCATCTGGACCATTGCAAGTTTCTGCAAACGCCTGGACATTAGGCACTGGGAGAGAACCAATGGCTCTTGCTCCCGCCATTGCAATTCACAAGTTTCTGCAGCAAGTGTTTTTTTCCCCTGTTCGGCTGGCAGTTTGTAGGCTGTATATTGCATGTAAGAGGTAGAAGATAACCGCATTTATAGACCTTCAGAAGACACTCACTTGAGTGTACGGTTTACTGTTTAGGCTTCCAGGTGTTTACACCTTACACTGCTAAATCTTGGCATAAGAGGAACACATATATGTTGAAAGCGACATATATCAGAATCAGAGATGGGGAAGGCACAGTATCACCAACTACCCAATCAACAGACAAAGATCAAGTCTCTGATCCTGATATACCTAGCTTCAAGCTCTCCAATTGTACATTAAAGATCAGGTCTCTGGTCCTGATATACCTGGCTTCATCCTCTCTTGATGAAATAATACGCAGCTCTGTTGCATATTTGAGAAAAAAAAATCTACCCGGCAAAAGAGAACAATACATATCTGGCTTCAAGCTCTCCAATTGTACACTATCTTCCATCTTCTAGTCAAAAGAGCCCTTGAAAATTTCTCCATCTAGTGTGCCTAGTCTGTTGTCAGCAACGACTAACCGTGGATAAAAGGAGGGTGATGTGGTAAAAGTTCCTCTCGATGTTCTCAAATTCCAATCAACTTGTCTGTCTGATGTAAACGGTTGATCATTCCTCTGAAAAAAAGGTTGTATCATGCTACACAACAATCATTCTCTCTTAATTCTGAATTCTAAATTGGTAATTTTTTTGCAAACTTGTAAAAAGATTACACGCCAATATATTAGAAAGGAAACGGAATATTTACAAACATGACCCCGATCAGCCGGACCAGCGTTAAGCAGCAAGAAAAACTCCTCAAACAGATGAAAAAATAAAGAGAAGTACGCTATTCTCCTAAGAAAACCCCAAAAGTAGCAACACCCGCTAGTGACCATAGTCGGTCTTTCGAGAAAGCGGACTCCACAATTGCAGGAACCGAAGTGAGGGTTGAGTCGAAGACTCTAGAGTTACGCTTCCTCCGTAGTTGCTAGGAGATAAGGAAAACCAGGGAGTCAAAACCGGCTCGCAGGGGCTTAGGTAGACGAGCCTGGGAAGACGGTCACCAGTCTTGAAGAGCACTATCCCTGGGGGGAGAGGGCCGCCCAACTGGACGGTGACAGCACACGGAGCCAGAGTTGCCAAGCAAACACACAATTTAGAAGGATGTGATTTGCTGTCTCTAGCTCTTAGGCACAAAAGGGACAAGCCGAGTGGCTATCAATGTCGCGCTTCAGGAGTAGATCGACCGTCCAGCAACGACGCTGAAGTGCAAACCAGAGGAAAAACTTGCACTTGGCAGGACCCTTCGCTCTCCAGAGGAGAGAAACACAAGGAAGGGGGTGCTGCCCAACGAAGAGCGTTTGGTATGCCGAACGCACCGAGCGCTGGTCGCACGTCCAATGTCAAACCAAACGATCTCGAACGCCTGGCAAGAGTTGGAAGTGCATCACCGCATTCCACAAGAGAAGGAACTAGAAGATGACCGGGACCGTAAGGACGCTACGGATGTCAGAAACCCAAGAGTTGTTTGCCAACTCAGAGGCAACAGTGCATGTGCCCCAAGGGCGACGAGGCATGGCGAAAAGTAGATCCGAGGCCAAAGAGGCAACTGAAAGACCTCCAATCCACCGATCCGACCAGAAGAGCGTGGACTCCCCGTCGCCCAACAGTGAGAAGGTGAGCGTTGGAGTTTAAATTGGTAGTTAAACTCCAACGTTATTTCGTGAATCGTACCCAAAAAAAATCCATTCTGAACTGCCGGATTACGAACTGACAGCTACGCTCAGACGCATGCCCATGTTTACAACGCTTTGAGTTGGTTTCAGAAGATTAATCAAGCTCCATGCTCTCTTTTGGTTATTTATTGTACTCTTTTTGTTTTTAAATAACTCACAGCTTAAACAACTGATAACTTTGAACACTAATACTTTTAAATGGTTAGAGTAAAGTTAACAAAAATTTTATGTTTATATTTAGGACATAATGCACTTGAAGAACAGGACATCCTTTTTAGTGTGTAAATATTTTTTAGAAAAAATACGGATGATCAGAGTGAGAAAGTGAATAATGTCCACCTCAGTTATTTAAAAATGGAGGGGATATGAGTCACTTTTTCCTTGACGAGTCTCAAACAGATCAGAGTTCGGAGTGTTTTTCAGTCCTGAGCTTAATTAACACTGTACTGAAAGCTGGTGTTAAGAGTAGACTTTCGTGTCTGTTTCATCAAACTGAACATTATTCAGTGCAGTTTACAGGCATAAACTAATTAGATCCATAAAGCTTGAGAATGCACCATGCCTTAATACAGTATTGTTTGTGATATCTACAGCAGCAGATACGATAAGAAAGAAAAATATGTAGTACAAACATGAAATATGAAAACTTTCGTATGATTTAAATACAGACGTTCGAGATTTGTTCACATCGTCATGAGTAAAAGTTTTATTCATGATGATGTGGACAATCTTTTTTCAAGATTACACTACAAATGGGTATGCATTATATTTTTCCTAATAAGTAGGACACAACCTGAAAGCAGTTCTTGGAAAATCGTTACAGGCATCATGGTCGATGGCTACGGTTGCAGCTTCAATTTCTCTAGCCGGTTCCTTCCATCAAGTTCTGTTGTGAAGTACTCTGTCAGCAAATCCTGGTAGCTTATTGTTTTGTAATTCACTTTACCATCTTTCACAAAGTCCGGCAGAGGGCTCATCACCATATCCTGGCAAGGATAGTAGAACAGTGCCGCTGAAATCCTCTCTCTGCTTGGATGTATCACGGCCCTGTGCTCAACACTTCTGAACTTTCCATTACTCAGGATCTGCACATGTCAACAGCGCACATCGACCGTACTTGTACATCAGAAAAAGATGGTATAGAAGCATATGCCATCCAATAAAGTTGATCCAAAAGTTAAGCATCAGCGGCTTTCATTGTCTACTCATTGGCTTATCGACCGCAACCAAAATCTTATATGGGTCATTTGGTTTAAGCTATTTGTTAAGTTTATTTTTTAAAAGTATTTTATTTATCTTCATAATTAAATAGATAATTCACGACAATAATCTCAAATGGGATTAGTCATTACCTCAAGTGTGTCGCCAATGTTAACAATGAGTGCACCATTCAGAGCATTCACAGAGAACCATTTGCCATCCTTCTTGATCTGCAGGCCCTGCACGTCGTTCACCTGGAGAAGCAGTGTCAAGCCACCCGGATCAGTGTGCGGTGACAAGCCCAACACCATGTCAGCTTGCCAGAACGGTGGGTAGTAGTTCATCCTCAAACCCCTAGCTTGCCCTTCAAATACACTTAACAACGACTTCGGCTCAACACGAACGGCCTTGGCCATGAATTGCAGCAAGCAGAGCCCAATATTTTCTGTCTCTGATGAGTATGCATCAATGGAATGCCTAATATTCAGATATTTTCAGTTAATAAATGGACATATGTTGCTTAAAAAACAATAATGAACATATGCTTATCAATGGAGTAATTAGTTGCATAATTTGTTGGTAGATCACCTGAAAGATGCAGGGTAATTGGGCCAGAGTCTCAAATCCCTTGAATTGGCTGGATGGACTTGAAGGTATAGCATGTCTGCCCAGTCTAGCTTCTGGTTGTCGGACACAACGAATGCCTGTCCATAGCCTTCAAGGCTGCTGGGCGGCTGTGAGTATTCCTTCTTGGCATCCAGTGGCTGACTGAAGAACTCAACCAAGTCGTTCCTGAGGTTTTCAATCACTTCATCTCGCACTCCATGGTTGATGAGCTGTAATTTTGTTGTACATCTCAAACTGAGCTAGAGCTATTGTCTGTACATGTATTTTCTGGCATCAGCTTATTTGAATTATTATTACCTTTAATATCTTAATTAATCTACATATTTTTTGGAGTAGGATTTTTACAACTCAAGTGCATGTGCCCTCATATTATGCATACCAATGTTATATATCGCTCTGCAAACATACAAAACTAAATTCAATCTACACATCTGTCACACCCCAATCTGGCACCGCCGTACAATGACACCTGAAGGAGCGTGTCGTAGGAAAAATGACATGAACCGCTTCCTACGAGACCGCGATATCGGTACCAGTCCCAAAACTTAGCACTGGTACCTATGATGACAAGTATGAATCATTATAGTCCTTAAATTAAATAGAAGACTTATTTACGTTGACTTAAGTTGCAGCTCGAGGTGGCCCAAGAGTGCAATCGATAACACGAAAGCAAAAGCACCAACAACAGCAACAACAGTGGAACCAACGGACTAAACCCAACACCACAGGCGACGACTGGAAACTAGGACGAAACCTTAATCTTCACTTCATTTCAACTTCACTTTCAGGGCGGAGGAACTATATATAAAGGGTGAGTACTTACGTACTCAGCAAGTCATGGGAACTTAGGTGTTTAGTGCAAGCTTGAAAGAGGGGCAAGGTTGTTTTGCAGATCCTTTATTTGAAACCATTTTGAAACCACTAGGTGATTTTCCTCTTTTTAAGTGTGGGTCGAAAAGAGACTTGCGTCTCGATTCGACTTTAAGAGATGCTTTTCAACAACTCAAATTGATAATGCACCGACTTCCTAGGTCGGTTCATTAATCATCGACCCACAGAGCCATTCCACTTGATTAAGCGGCTCCCCGAGCCATTTTCATATTATCAGACTCCAAGAGTCCCGTTGCCTCGCAGCACGGGAAACTGCATCCACTCAGGAAACCTAGTCTATGATGCCCTCAGACATCCCGAATCACGCAGATCTGTTTTTTTACCACCCAGATCATCATTTACCACATAGGCTGATTCTAGTAATGATTCCCAAACCACAACCACTTTTCACAACGCATAGGCAAGCAAAACTACGCAACAGGAAACACCTCACATCTGTTCGAATAGTTAGTTAGCCTCTGTAGAGGGGTACACTTTACCCACAAGACACGAACTTGTTCCGAACACCCGTCGGTATCGGAGGCTCGTAACAAAGCCTTTCCTAAACCAACCCATTACCTCATGCCACATAGAAGGATCAGATCCTCTCATAAAACAAGCATTGTAGTTTCACAAATCAAACTCCAATCACCTTGACCAGTAATCTAGCAAACTTCTCTTCCTTGCCTTACTAGGAACCCAAAGATGCACCTACCACGGCATCCCAACATTCCACAACTATTGGCATGCGAGGTTTCCCTGACCAGCTAATTACTCAGCCAGGGTGTCCCATTACACCATGTGGTTGTACTAGCTATGTTTTATGAGTTTCCCAAAGGAATTGATCCTTATATGCAAATACGAGACAACGCCACACATTGATCCTTATATGCAAATACGAGACAACGCCACACAGGCATGATCCTCGCATCGTGAGTTTTCACAATTACTTTTATTTTCAAACACGCTGACACCACGTGTCGGCTTTTCAAGGCTTCTCAAACCCATTTTCCAAGTCTTCGACAAACAACGGTGTATGTGGAGTAATTAGTACCCATGCTCAGAGAGCACGAATACCAAACACCACAAGGATGGAGCGACAAGGAAACATGGTATATCGGCTTACAAGAAGTAGTGCGACTACTGGGTAGGTCCGTCGGTTTGGTACACAAACCGAGGCCACGTAAGTTAGGTGTACTCCTAGACAATACAAGTTGCAAACAAAATAATGACTTTTCAATTATAGAAACAATATGGTCAAGGGTGACTTGCCTTGCCCAAGACCTTCACGAAGCTTCTTGAAATCCGCGCTACACAACAATTCAACAACCACAACTACGCAAACAATTAAAGCCTACACAAAGACCAAAAGAAGGACCTATTTAGGACTATTAATAGTGCCATTAGATAGATCTCAATTTTACAGAAATACTGGAACTGGAATGAGGTCAATCGGAGCTACATATTGAGAGATATGATTTTTGGAAGGTTAATTTGATTTTCTGGGCAAGGGAAAGTTTTATTGAATTTCTAGAAAAAGAATATCCTCAAGAATATTCTCTCGGATGTGGGGTCCACATATCAATGGGCTAGAGGCCATGGGTGCACCATGGACCTGGTCCATGGGTGGCTAGTTCTAGGTGAGGGAGTGTAAGTGGACTTTTGGTCTATTGGGCCGAGGAGCTAAGCTGCGGGTTAGAGAGGGGTTCTAAATAGACTTTGTACAATGGGCCGAGGGAGTGAGCCATGGCCCAATTGGGGCACAAGAGAGTCCGAAGGAGGGAAGACGTGGCCCGGCACAACGAAGAAGGGAAGACGGGGCCCCGGCACAACGAAACGGCCCACAAGGCCAGTCGGTGGGCCGAGCCCACGGGCGACGAGAGAGGAGGCGGCTGAGGGGAGAGCGCTTGACCGGGTCAAGCCGAGGTGGCGTCCACGTGGACCACCACGTCGGACGAGGCAAGGGAAGGAGGCACGACGGCGGTCGATTCCGATGGCGAGCGGCACGCGGAGCGCTCCGGCGAACAGCGATGAGCCGAAGGGGGATGCAGACATCGGCGGGTAGAGGAGGAGAAGGGGAATTGAATCGCCGGCGCGGATTTGAGGGAGAAGGCACGATGGCGGCCGGCGATGGAGCGCGACCATGCACGACGGCGGCGGAAGAGGCGGCGCGACGAGGGAGCAAGAAAAAGGGCGGCGGCCATGGTGGTCCTCCGGGGAGGTATATGGGGGCACGAGGAGAGTAGCGGCGCGAGGAATCGATGGGTCTCGAGCCGACTGCGACGTGCGACCGAGCGCGGCGGCGACGAGAAGGCCGACGGCCATAGAGCCGCAAGGAGTAGGTCGAGGAGTTCCCGGGTAGGTGATGACGAGCGGTGTGGGGATGGAGAGGCCAACGACGGTGCATGACCGTGCGGTAAGAGGAATAAGGAGTTGTGGAGCTCACCGACGAGCGAGATGACGCCGGCGACGTGAGCTCGATGGCGGGAGAAGGTCGCCAAGGCGGCACGATACCGAGATGGGCGTGGCGGGGAAGGAGAAGGGGGGTCGCCGTGGCCTACACGATCACACCGGGTCCTTCGATGCGACGGTGGACGGGGACGGCGGGGCGACGGCGAGCATGCTCGGTTTGAAAAAAACGAGATTTGGTGGGACAGACGTCTCTCTCCAAACATTTTCTAAGAAGAAATTAGAGCGTGTAAAGAATTAAACACGAGACCTTGAGATTAAAACCACACACCTCTTGTCACTATCTCGAGCGTGCTCGGTTTGGTTGGGACGAAAACGAAGAAGAAGAGAAAGGTGGGAGATGGCGAGGTTTTATAGGGGATTGGAGGGAGCTTGGAGGAGAAGGAAGCCCAACACGGTCAAGGTGGGGACGGTGAGGAGCAAGGGAGGTGAGCTGGCACCGGCGTCAGCGGCGCTAGCGGCTAAGCGGCGGAGACAGAGGCGCCAGAGGGAAAAAGAAAAAGAAAATGAAGGGGAAGGAAAGGGTAACTCATCCCGACCATTTTGAGAGAGAGGGAGCCGGGGAGAGCGAGCTCTACCTCCGAGTTTGGCGGCGGGGCCACGGATGACGACGACAGTGGCCGGTTTGGCGCCGAGCAGGGACAGGGCGGTCACCGGCGCACGCGGCGTCCTTGCTGGTCGGCCACGGCGCGTGGGCGTGCGGGAAACGACGACGGCCTCACAATCAAAAACGGCGCCGGCGGCGAAAAGAAATCGAACGGCGGCGGCGCAAGAGAGAGAGGAGGAGAGGCGCACGTTTGCTCTCCCTCGGCCCGATGAGTAGGTGGGCCGGACACAGCGCAGCTCAGGAGTGAAAAGGAGAGGGAGATGGAAATGGGTCGGCCGAGAGAAAGCAGCCCAACCAGGGAGGGATGTCAAATAGACTTTTGTAGTGAATTTGAATTGGATAGGATTTGGAGTTGGATTTGAATTTGGATTGAATTTGAATTGGATATTTGAACTCAAGGTTTCAAGGGGAGTCAAGGAGGGGATTCAAAATGGGCATTCGATGTTTTTGGAATTGAGAGAACTATTTGGCAAGGAGTTCAAAGAAGGGAAGGATTGAAATTTGGAATTTGATTTTGCGAGACTTGAATTTTGGATTTGGGATTTTGTGAAGTTGATTTTCGATATCGAGGAGAGGGAACAAGGTGAGAGCATCAAGTCAAAATCTTAATATTCTGGGATGGATGTATATTTGGGGGGTTCGTATGATTATTTAAAAGGAATTCAAAGAAGAGAGGGGAAAAGGGGAATCTCGAAAGTTGGAGTTCGAATTAAGGGATATATTCTGGGTTTGTATCTTGGAGTTAGAACATATGTTTGGGAAAGAATTCAAAGGAAAATAGAGATAGAGAGAAAGAGAGAGATATATATATTATAAAGAGATGGGCACATAGAGAGGGATTTCAAATTCAAGATTTGAAATCACGGATTCTTGCAAGGCGAAATTGTCGAGGACTTGAGTGTCGATTCAAATATTTTTGGATAGGTTGTGGAGTTTGACGTATTAGCGAGAATTCGGTCGGTAGCGATGTAGGAGGGAGATTCGATTGTGGAGATTCAAATTCGAGAATCGTTCTCGGTGAATCAAGAGAATACTTTAGGATTTACGAGGTGAATGCGTGGACTAAATATGAATTTGAGGATTCGACGAAATTTGCTGTTAGGGTTTTAGGAGAGAAATCTGAATATTAAAGATTCGAACTTTGAAACTATTTTCGAATGGAAATTTTGAGAGGTTAGGTTAGAGGCTCAAATTTGTCGAATTTGATATTCGAAATCATGGGACCTTCGCAAGAGAAATCAGAGATGATTTGAGCATGGACTCAAATCTTTGGAGAACAACTGAACTAGAATTGGTTGAATGGAAATTTCTGGGTAGAGGTTTAGGAAGGGAATTCAAATATAAAGATTTGAATTTTGAGATTATTTCTTTTGGAATAGAAAATTTAAGGAGGTGATTTTTGACACCAAGGAAAAGAGTTAACAGAGGGATTTAAATTGAGATCTACGGCATAACTTAGACTCTACACTCAAAGAACAAAATTTTCATGAATAGGTTTTTATAAATTTTAGTTTTTAATGTCTCACAAAAAGCGGGGCATTACAACATCCCCACAACCAAAAATACAAATTTAGTTATGAATAGTAATTTAGTACGTAATCAATTGTTTTCAATTTTTAAAGCTATTTAGGTGACTCTATTTGTAAACTGACTCCCCCTCCCCCTTTTTTTCCACGAATATTGCTACATGCACTTAATAAGTTATTACAAAACTCTTACAAACAATAATGTCATCCGTTTGATTTAAGGGTTAAAACTGATTTACCTCCTTAACTATTATAAAAATATGAATTACCCCTCTCAATAATCTCAACTATAGATGACCTTTCCGCAAGGTCATGATCGGAGCCTTGGCAAATCGGCGATATCGTCTTGATCAGAGCAAACAGTCGCCGAGAAAAAGAAAAGGAGTAAGAAAATGAATAGATAGATTTTTTAATTTTATTTGATAATCTTTGCTGAGTAGATATTGCCATGTAATCAAATTTTAGTTGCCATATAGAATCAAAACCACTCTATCTATTTTCTGTTAGTGGGTAGTTCGTACGACTTCAAGGGTGACAAATATTTGGTATCATAGTTGAGGGAGGTAAATAATACTTATGTGATAGATGAGGGGGTAAATCAAAATTAACCCTTGATTTAACTAGATAGGATTTCCAGAAAATCATACTCACAACTGTTAGAAAAAGTTTAGTACGTATAGCCAATTCCCTTTTTCACCTATTACTCTTCAAGAGCAAAAGCCAAGAACTTAAAGTTGCATACCTGAAAGAACCCCCAATACTGGCAGGCAGATCTCAGCTTGACACACTCCTCTTCTGATGATTGTGGAGAAATCAACTTATCGAGATCGATGATCGGAATCGACATGTCACCGTGGTTGTTCTTGATGACCTCGTCGGAACTAGCTTCTGGCCTGATGTATCTTTCAGGTATCTGCTCATCTGGGCCATTGCAAGTTCCTGCAAGCTCTTGCACATTAGGCACTGAGATAGAACCAATGGTTCTTGCTTCCGCCATTGATAGCTCTTCCTATAGCAATGGTTCTCCCTTCATGGCTAGTGTTCGATGTATATAAATGTCATCAGCGATTGCTCTGATCCTGACACCCCCAGCCTAATACTGCCAAAGTCAGGTACTCAGCTTCGGGCCCTCCTGCCAAAATAACTAGCCTCGTATCCTATTCTATTAGTATCTGCCCCTCTATTTTAAAATATAAGTATTTATAAGTTATTTAGTAAATAAAGTTATGTTAAAAGATTATTTTTACGTCATTTCAGTTGTTAATTTTTTGAAATTTGAATTGCTTCAATTCCTTTTTCAAGCATTTGATTCGCTTTGGAATTATTGAAATAATGATCATAGAAATCAGTGTAGAAATACTTAACTGCGATATAAAATTTGAATCGAAAAAAAATATTTGAAGGACTTAAAACAAAACATTTTTTTAAAAAAATTATGAGCGTATTAAAAATTAAACACGAGTCTTTTTGAGATTTAAAGTTGAAACCATACATCCATTTTTGAATTATAGAAATTCTTATTTTGAAAATAGCACGGTCTTTTGGTGCTTGACGTTGATGACCATTTCAAGGGTGTTGTTGCTGCCGACCTGCAGCCATCTCAGGTCGTTCTCACACGGAGGAACGCTGCCAATCTGAGCGTGCACATCTACTAACTCCAACCAACACTTAGAACAGTATTTTTTTAAAGAAAAACGACACGAAACCGTGCCTTTTCATTGAATATAGTATAAGAAAATACAACCCCTAGGAACAAAGAGAAAAGAAAAGCGCTAGATATCGTAGCTATACAAGGTTAGGGAGGAGCTCGCGCAAACTCTTAGCGCCAGCTGACATCCAAAGTCTGACCTCAGCTTTGATTTTAGACAAAGAAAACTAATTGTGGATTCCTTATGCTCGAAAATCTGCTGATTCTTTTCTTTCCAAATTTCCCACACAACAAGGAGGATGAAAGTGTGCAATCCCTTCCTTGGCACTCCAGTTGTGTTTGCCTGACATTCCCACCATTCCAGCACCGTCTGGGCCACATCCCAATGCGCAAGTTCTAGTGAAGGATTTCCCACCCAATTAGCCACGGCGGACCAAATTATTTTTTGAGTAACGACAACCAGCTATAAGATGAAGGGTTGTTTCTTGGATTGTCCTGCGTAAGGGGCATACACCACTGTTTTGCCATCCCCTAGCTTTCAACCTATCCGCTGTCCATACTCGATTCCGAATAATAAGCAAAGCATGGACTTTGCATTTTTCTGGTGCCCAAACCTTCCAAATAAGCGATTCAAAGGTGGAAATTGGGGCTCCCAGGCATTGCGCTTGATAGGTCGAAGACATCGAGTAATGGCCATGGTTGGTGAATTTCCAAGTAACCCTATCTGGTTGTTCTTCATTAAGCTGAACACTGCGCACCGCTGACCATAAGCCCACAAGTTGATGGATGAGATCTAGTGAGATAGGCATGTTTACTTGGATATCCAGGTCGTCGACCCAAGCATCATTCTCCTTCCTGTTTCACAAAGATTTCCCCTTGTTCTTGTTGATGGCATAAATCAGCGGCTCCAGATCTTTGGGTCTTCTTCCGTTGGTCCAAGGCGAGTCCCAGAAGCGAGCTGTGTTGCCATCACCAATAGTCAAATTCATTGCTAACACGAAAAGCATGTTGTCAATTCCATCACACGGCGTTTTAAGGCCCACCCACAGTTTGTCTGGATCAGTCCATTTATGTCAAAGCCAGCGTATACGCAAAGCTCTTGTAAATTTTTTTAGGTTCAAGACACCCAATCCTCCATGCTTGGTTGGTAAGAAAGTCTTTGTCCAATTGACCTTACATTTCCCTCCTAAGATATCCCCAATGCCAACCCAAAGAAAGCGGCGACGTTGCTTGTCCAGCCTCTCAAGCTCCCCCTTCGCCACTTTTAGCACAATAAGGAGATAGAGGGTTGTGCTATCAAGACCGATTTAACTAGGGTTTTCCTCCCAGCTAGGCCCAGGTTTCTGCCCCTCCAACCACCCACACAGCCCAACATTTTATCAAACATTACTTGAGAACAGTATCACTATCATGATGAGTGGCTCCGAGGGCTAACGAGTGGAAGCTCGAGAAAGCAGTGAACTTTCTGTTTCCACCTAAATATAGCGCAAGTTTAAATTTGAGCTAAATTTGAAAAGGGATCAGTCATTCACACAAAGGCCGATGAGAGTGCTATTCATATCATAGTCCAACCGCCCTTTAGGAACTAGTTTGATCGGAGGATGAACTACAGTTTAACCGTGGGTATTAGGATGGTCTAACCGTAACCTTGAGTCCGGGTTTAAATTGTTTTTTTATGTTTTCTTGCTTTAGACTAGGGTTTTACAAATCCTAATATATCTCTAAGCTTAATAGGATGTAAAAAGACTATGTTTTTCGCAAAACCAAACCTTTTACAAATGCTACGAGTACTAGGGATGAAAACGAGACAGCCAACATGGCTTGACTCGAGTCATGAAAGATTGGTGCAAGGAAAGCTCGGCTTGTTAGAAGGAACGAGCTAAAAGCGAGTCTCAGCTCGTTAATGGGCTCGAGTTGGCCCGTGAGACTGGTAACAAGTAAACTTCATAGAGGACTAGGAGAAATCAAGCAACAATTTAACATATAGAATTTTCAACACATAAATAGATAATATAGCAATCAAAGTTACCATTTTTAACAAATAAACGTCTAGAAAAGGTGCAAAATTAATGTATATGACCCTAGTGTACCAAGCCAAATGAGCTCGCGAGCTAGCCCGGGCTCGGCTCATTTCAAATACGAACTTGAAGGAGGCTTGGACTCAATTTGTTTGGCTTTTGAGCTGGGACCATAGTCCGTGCTTTTTTTCACCCCTAACAATAATTGACACAACAAAATTCAAACTGCAATAAATTGTTCTTTTTCCTTTACTCTTTACCTAGGAGTAGTCCACTAACGTAAATCTTTTAGGTTTATACTGTAAGTTGTCCGCATTTGTCACAAAAGCACAAAATCCTTTATATGTTTGTAAAAAAAACTTTCAATTTGCTCACGAGATAGATATTTACCCTTAAATCTATCTAAACGGGCTTTGAGCCTTTGCTAGCTGATTTGATCTATATTATCACCAAGATCAGGAGCTACATTGTCTATTTTGTTTGTGAATTGCGATTTACCTTCAACCTCAACATCTGTACTGGAGGCTCGGTGGTACGTGTTGGAAGGAACGCGAAAGATGTCAACGCCTTCCCAGCCACCAGGGTCTGCATCTGCATCGGTGGCCGCCAGGGTAACACATAAATATTTAGTTTTCTTCGTTCTTAAAAACCTAATACTATTTGTTGACGGAGGGGTACAAGATTAATAACTAGAACCTTGTAAAGACATTGGATTCGATGTCTTCTTGATCGAGCAACTCTGGTTTCTTAAAGTACGGAAGTGATGAAAAATCCGTTGTTTTAATAGACTTTTTTAACTTTTACTTTTGAAAGTAATGTTTTTCAAAATAAACCTTTGGACCACACCATTTTATTTTTGATCACGCCGTTCAAGATGGCATGGCAAACCGTACCAAAATTCTTGTGGTCAAATATTTTAGTGACGTAGTAAAATTCTTGTCACACCATGTTTTTTACTGGTGCGGCGTTAATTAAAATGGTAAGGTAAAACATTCATTTGGACATAAGTTTTTGAATGGTTTGTTTTAAAAATATATAAAAAGGTTAAAAATGTAGGATCGCATGCCCAATGAAAAGCCAACCAGAGGGGGGTGAATGGTTGATTACCCTAAAAACAAAGTTTTAGCGGAAATAAAACTTTACCTCTGTTTAAGGCCAAGTCGGTCCGACCGCAGTGTCGCACCGTCCGCCGTGCCGCTCAGCCGTCCGACCGCCCGATAGCCTTCGGTCGACCGCCCGTAGCCGATCGTCTCGCCCGATTCGCCCGTAGTAGCCGATGCCGATGACGTCCGGTCTAACCGCCAACGTGCTTGCGGTCTAACAGGGAAGAAGGCGTGGTCTCGACCGCCGTAGTGTGCGGTCCGACCGGTTAGCGATCCGAAATACGCCGCCGCACCGAGGAAGAAGTAGACACAAAGAACTATCAAAAAAATTGATCTTTATTGAAACTCTATGTGTTTACAAAGTGCAAACAAAGCACTCCTCACAAAATCTCAATCTAAACTTGAAACCCTAACTTGAGAAACTCTAAATCTTGAACTCAAAATGATACCGAGAGGCCACGCCTTCCCTCACTATTTATATACAAAATCCGCAGCCAAGAGCCACGAATCCTACTCATACAAGAAGCCCTAATCCACTAGGAAACCTTTCCGTACAAGAAACAAACTATGCATAACAATCCCGGTTTTCCTAAAACCGAAATTCCGTTTTCCATACGCAACAATATCTCCATTGTATGTCATATGGAAACTTTTCAATCATGTGCACTAATCTCTACCCTTCAGCATCCCGCATGATCCCCATCTTGAACATCACCTTATCTTCAAGTTGACTCCGACTCGATCACCGGCAACACTTTCCCGAGACGTAAAGAATACCTGCACACAATTAAATAAAGAATACCATATCCGAGCACAAGCTATCCAAACTTGACTCATTGTTAGCATAAACAATCAAACACGTGCATAGGAACACGAAACTTCCTTGTATGTATAAGGAAACAAATCGAAACCAAAACCGAAACGAAATCGGCAACCAGTCGGACTGGCTCAACCGGTCTGACCGCAGGCAACTGCCCGGTCTGACCGCCGAAACACCTCCGGTCAGACCGGAAGAACACGCCCGGTCAGACCGGCTGTGGCAGCCGACTGAACACCTGTTCATCATCCAAAAATTCAACTCTTTCAAAAACAAAACACTCAAACCAATAAATCCCAAATAACCAATTATTCATCATCCAAAGAAGAATCAAACACACACTTTGATTTTACAATCTCCCCCTTGATGAACACATTGGCAAACAAAATAAAAAGTTGTTTTGGTGTTTGAAAAGTTAAAAACAAAAATGGTAAAAAGCATTTGAATGCTCAAAAATCAAAGAAAATTTCTCCCTTTTGAAAAGAAAGAAAATCCTTTGACCCCAAAAAAACTTGCACTTTTGTTTTCCTATACAATTGTTTTCTCAAACAACATTATTTTCTCCCCTTTTGACAATGAATTCATCAAGCATAGGAATTATGTTTATTTAATTGTCAAGAGCTTAGCACCATACATAAAGCAAGTCAAGTCATGTGTTGCAATAATAAGAAGATAAATTTATCAATTAGATAGCAAATATGCATTAAAGTATAATCATGAATCAAATATTTTATAATTAAGAGCAATAACACAATAAAAATTCATGAATTTCAATGATTTATAATGCAACATCTTTACAAGCACATAGGTTGAAAGATAAACCCAAATATATATACCTATTGCAATCTTTTCTTTCTCAAATATACCTTTTTGCACATATAATTCAAAAGAAAAACTTTTTCATTTTGATTTGAGCCATATTTGTTGCTCATATTTTTTCTCTCAATTATTCCGAGTACGTCCTTGTCGTCAAGACTGTTTCCAAGGATTCGGTACTCATTATTTTTGCTCACATCGAATACGTCCTTGTCGTCAAGACTGTTTCCAAGGATTCGGTATTCATTTTTTCTCTCATAGATAATATTTTATTCTCTTTTTACAATGAGCAATTTTAAGTAATTTGAGAAATATTAAAGCAACATAATATATATATAAGCATTTAAAATCCAACACAAGTACGAGTATCAACATTGCATATTTCTTTAATTCAAGTATTGCTTTAAAGTGTCATGCATTGTTTCTCTTAAATATAAAATCTAGATCATATAAAAATACTAAAATACATATAAGCTATGCTAGTGACAAATAAATCTTCATAATATTGCTAGCATGCACATGATCAACAATATGTATGGATAAAGCTCTCCTTTTTAATTTATTTTAATCATGTAGCTTGATAACTCAAAGAGCACAAAAACTCCCCTCAAAAGATGCCAAAAGGATGAATGATTCCCAATTCCCTCGAAGAAAAGTAAAGCGAGAAGAATCCAATGGTTTTGTAAAAATATCGCAAGTTGCAATTTTGTATCCAAAATTTCAATTCAACATCTTTCTTCTCAACATGATCTCGCAAGAAGTGAAAACGAATATCAATGTGTTTGGTGCGTGAATGTTGAACAGATTCTTAGCAATGTTAATGGTACTTGTATTATCACAATAAAGAGGCACATTTTCAAAAACAAGTCCATAATCTTTTAAAGTAGAAATCAGCCAAAGAATCTGTGAACAACAACTAGCAGCATCAACATATTTAGATTCAGCAGTGGATTGAGCTACACTAGACTGTTTCCTAGAAGACCATGCAATCAAAGAAGTTCCAAGAAAATGACATGTTCCACTAGTACTTTTTCTATCAATTCTATAACCCGCAAAATCAGCATCTGAATAACCACTTAAGCAAAGAGAAGATGAAGTTGAATACCAAATACCAAACTCAAGTGTATGACTCAAATACCTCATGATGCGCTTGACCGCTGACGATAAGACGCACGTGGAGAAGCTTGAAAGCGCGCACACAAACACACAAAAATTGTATGTCCGGTCTAGAAGCGTTAGATACAACAAAGATCCTATCATGCTTCTATACTCCTTTTGATCCATAGCTTCATCATCTTCATCGGGATCAAGAACAGCAGTAGATCCAATGGGTATAGAGATTGGCTAGCAACTCTCCATCTTGAACTCGCGCAAAAGATCTTTGGTGTACTTTGTTTGATGAATGAACGTACCTTGAGGTGTTTGCTTGATTTGTAAATCCAAGAAGTACGATAGCTCACCCATCATACTCATCTCAAACTCCCTACGCATAGTCTCAGCAAATTCTACAATCAAAGAGTGAGTAAAACAACCAAAGATGATATCATCAACATATATCTGAACGAAAAGTTGATTTTCACCATGCTTAAGAACAAAAAGCGTTTTATCAATTTTTCCCATTTGAAAACCTTTTTCAAGTAAAAAGTTCTTAAGTCTGTCATACCATGCTCTAGGTGCTTGTTTCAAACCATATAAAGCTTTTGAAAGTTTAAAAACATGGTTGGAAAAATCAGGATTTTCAAAACCCGTGGTTGTTTAACATAAACTTCCTCTGAATAAAGCCATTTAAAAACACTTTTAACATTCATTTGAAACAATTTAAAACCTTTGGAAGTAACAAAAGCTAGCAAAAGCCTAATTGCCTTAATCCTAGCAACGGGAGCAAAAGTTTCATCAAAATCCAAACCCTCCACCCGAGTATAACCCCGAGCAACTAGTCTAGCCTTATTGCGAACAATCAAACCATCCTCATTTTGTTTATTTTTGAAAACCCACTTGGTTCCAATAATATTATGTCCGAAGGAGGTTCAACTAAAGACCAAACTTTATTTCTTTCAAAATTTTCAAGTTCTTCATGCATGGCGTTAATCCACGATTCATCAGTTAATGCATGAGTAACATCTTTAGGTTCAAAAGAAGCAACAAAAGCAGAATTCGCAGAGTCATGCACAATTACCTTAGATCTCGTTGTCCGCTCATTTAAATTACCTATTATTTGTACCGGCGGATGTCGTCGCTGAATATGCAAGGGTGCTGTGATCTCAGAAGTTGATTCATGTTCTGGTTCAGCACCGGTCGTGGCCCCCGAAGAATCCTCTTGATTGGAATCGACGGAGTCCGAAGAAGTCGGTCCCTGCTGGGTCGACCGGGTCTCGGTCGGTCGGCCAGAGACGACACTTTGGCCGGTCGGCCAGGCAGGTCGACCTCATCGTCGTCGTCGTCGCTTTCGTCTTCAAAGATTCGACCAAACTCCCCGATCCTATGGTTGTGTACCCGAAAAATCTTGTCTAGTACCGGGACTAGCCTCATCAAAAGTGACTTCGCAAGTCTCGACAATTTTGTTAGTCTCCAAAAGAAGTACACGATAGCCACGAGTGTGTGTGGGATAACCAAGAAATAAACCATCAATTGAACGTGATTCAAACTTATCCAAATTTTCAGATTTTAACACAAAGCACTTGCAACCAAAAACACGCAAATGTGAAACTTTGGGCTGACGACCAAAACGAAGCTCATAAGGAGTTTTGCCAAGTTTAGAACGCAAGAAAATGCGATTAGAAACATAGCAAGCAGTGTTAATAGCTTCGGCCCAAAATTTTCTAGGTGTGTGATATTCATCTAGCATTGTCCTAGCCATTTCAACCAAAGAACGATTTTTTCTTTCAACAACACCATTTTGTTGAGGAACACGTGGAGAAGAAAATTGATGTTCAATTCCTTTTTCAACACAAAAATGTTCAAAAGATGCATTTTTAAATTCACCACCATTATCACTTCTAATTGTTTTCAAAGAGTTGGGAATTTCATAATTCAAGCGAAGAAAAAGACTTCGAAAGTGTCCAAAAGCCTCGTCCTTAGTTGCCATGAATAAAACCCAAGAATATCGAGAAAACCGTCAACAATAACTAACACATACCATTTTCCTCCAACAGATTGCACTCTAGCTGGACCAACGGTGTCCATGTGTAAAAGCTGTCCCGTGCATCCGTTATCACGAAAGAATTGGTGTGTGAGAAGAAGCAACCATTTTACCATGACGACATGGTGCACAAACCAAATCAAGATCCTTTTTGAGTTTTGGCAAACCACGAACAAGATCCAAACCACTTAAACGAGTCAAATGATCAAATCCAACATGACCAAGTCTACGATGCCGAACATCAAATCTTTGTTGAATTTTGCAACTAAACAAGTAACAACGGGAGAAACAGGGTTTTCAAAATCAGCTTTAAAAACTCTCCCATAACGAGAAATGTTCAAAACAGAATCACCACAAGAGTCAAATATTTTACTTCCAGTTTTCTTGAAATGAACTTCAAAGTTTTCATCAACAATTTGTGAAGCGAAAGTAAATTGTATTTTAAATCTTCTACCAAAGCTACCTCTTTTAATTCGAACTTGTCACTTACCTTGACAGATCCGGTAGCGATAACGGCACTTGTTGAAGCATCCCCAAAGATTATTGATTCCGTCTTGGATGCCAACTTGAGGGGGAGAACCACTTCTTATCACCGGTCATGTGCCGCGAACAACCGAAGTCAATGATCCACACGTTCTCCTTCCTCGCCACGAAAGCCTACAAAACAAAGGATGTCGAGGCCTCGCATGGGTTAGTTAAAAGAAACTTAGGAATCCAGTACTAAGACACACGACCGTAGATCCAATAGGCACAAAACCACGAGAGAAAACGGTTTTGGAATTTTAGAAAAATTCCTTCGGGCCGGTCGACCGCTGCAGATCTGCCGGTCGACCAGGCGCCATCGCCGGTCGACCAGGCAAAGCGTGCGTCGTCGGCCGGTGCGGGCGGTCGACCGGTGGACCAACTGCGATCCGACCGGCCTTCCCGAGGAAAACCGATTTTTGCCATTTTGATTTTGCAAAATTATTTTCTCTTTCCTTTTTGTTTTCGTGCTAATCGAAACAAAAACCAACAAGATGACCATCTTTACCATAAAAAGAGCAAGAAAACTTTTCTTTAGAAACAGATGGTTTTGAAGAATTAGGTTTAGTTTCTTTTAGATAAACAGAAAGAGATGACAAATTTCCACAGATTTGAAAATTGTTTTCATGGTGTTAGGTTTTGTCAAGATTTCACCGTTTTCGTTATTCCTAAAACATTTGGAGGATTTTTGCTGAAATAATCATGAGCATCAAAACTTATTCCTTTATTGTCGCTACACACTTTTGATTTGTCCAAAATCATGTTAAGTTGTTTCTTACCATCGAAAATTTTTGCAAAGAACTTTTCAAGTAAGAAACTTCTTTTCCAAGATTAACACAATTTTCACAATCAATTAAAACATCTTTGCCTTTGCAACATCTAGAGCAAGAAGCTACCTCATCTTGTTTAACTATTTCTTTCATGTGCTTAACACGAGCTAAAGCATCTTTTAGTTTCAATTCATTAGCATCACAAGTTAAACAAGATTTAGAAGCCAAAACTTGAGAATTATTGACATCTCTAATTTTTGAAATTTCTAGCATTAAAACCTCACAATTTTTGCAATTATCATCATTGGGAATAAGAGATTTCAATCTAGCAATTTCAGCATTTAAAGATTCAATTACAAATTCTTGTTTTTAAATATTTTCTCATATTTTTTATTCTTAGCACTTAAAACAAGAATTGCATCCTCAAGTGAGCTTACCTCATTTTCTTCATCTGAAGAATCTTCATCTCCATACGTCATGAGACAAACGCCGGAGATGTTCTTGCCCTCTCTCACGCTCCTTGCCAAAGTCTATGTCGCTGAGTGGCTCAAAAGCGGCATAGACTTGACTCAACACCTTCTTGATCATCTCCTTGGAGCGCCTACCCTTGGGTTTGTCATCCTTTGTCTTCTCGGTGCTCTTGTCCTCCTTCTTGCTCCTCCCAAGCTTGGGGCGGTTGGAGCGGATGTGATCCAAGGCGCCGCATTCAAAGCAACGCATTGGTCCTCCTTTCTTCCCGAACCTAACTCGTTCATAGCTCGGAAAGTTTGTTAGTAGCAAGAGCCAAGTCCTCCTCCTCGAATTGCTCGAGTTGTTCATCGGACATGGCGTTAATCAAAGCAAGAGCATTTGGAGATGACGAAGAAGCAACATCCGAAGAAGTCGAAGGAGAAATCAAAGCACTTGACTTAGAATCCGTTTTTCGTGAAAGAATATTCATCTCATGAGTTTTGAGTTTTGTATAAAGCGAATCCAAAGTCAAATTTGCCATGTTAACGATTCTTGAATAGAAGTCACTTTCATCTCCCAAACAGACATGTCAAGACCATTTAAAAAGTGGTGAGAAATCTCAGACTATGGATAATTAGTGTCATAAGAAGAATCAACAGATCTAAGATTGCTCAAGATTTTATTAAACCTACCAAGATAGTCATCCAAAGCTTCAAGCAGGTTTCATCTCAAATTTTATATATTCCTTTTTAAAAAGATCTCGACGAAGTTCTTTTATGTTTGTAGTTCCTTGATGAAAGTTTTTCAAAGCGTTCCAAATTTCATTAGCGGTTTGAAGATGAGAAACATGATCAAAATCAGAACGCGAAATTCCATTCAACAAAATGTTTCGGGCTTTGCAATTGTTATTAAACTCAGTTTTCAATGCATCAGTATTAATGGCATCGGGTATGGTGTAGGGAAACGCAACCTTTTGCCACACATCATAGTCTTGAGCCATGATGTAAGATTGCATCTTACTGCACCAATACGCAAAATCGGTGCCATCAAAAATATGCGGTTTTGTTGAAAATTTATCCGACATGATGAAAAAACTTTAGATCAAAGAAAATCCAAAGCAGAAAACGTGGCTCTGATACCACTTGTAGGATCGAATGCCCAACGAAAAGCTAACCGAGAGGGGTGAATGGTTGATTACCCCAAAAACAAAGTTTTAGCGGAAATAAAACTTTACCTCGTTTTCGAAGCCGATCGACCGCAGTGTCGCACCGGTCGACCATGCGTTCATGTCGACCGCCGATAGCCTTCGTGCCGACCGCCCGTAGCCGATCGCCCGCCCGATTCGCCTGTAGTAGCCGATGCCGATGACGTCCGGTCGACCGCCAACGTGCTTGCGGTCTAACGGGAAGAAGGCGCGGTCCGACCGCCCTAGTGTCTGCGGTCTGACCGGTTAGCAGATCCGAAATATGCCGCCGCACCGAGGAAGAAGTAAACACAAAGAACTATCAAGAAAATTGATCTTTATTGAAACTCTCTGTGTTTACAAAGTACAAACAAAGCAGCACTCACAAAATCTCAATCTAAACTTGAAACCCTAACTTGAGAAACTCTAAATCTTGAACTCAAAAACGATACCGAGAGGCCACGCCTCCCCTCGCTATTTATATACAAAATCCGCAGCCAAGAGCCACGAATCCTACTCATACAAGAAGCCCTAATCCACTAGGAAACCTTCCCGTACAAGAAACAAACTATATATAACAATCCCGGTTTTTCTAAAACCGAAATTTCGCTTTCCATACGCAACAATATCTCCATTGTATGACATATGGAAACTTTTCAATCATGTGCACTAATCTCTACCCTTCAGCATCCCGCATGATCCCCATCTCGAACGTCACCTTATCTCCAAGTTGACTCCGACTCGATCACCGGCAACACTTTCCCGAGGCGTAAAGAATACCTGCACACAATTAAATAAAGAATACCATATCCGAGCACAAGCTATCCAAACTTGACTCATTGTTAGCATAAACAACCAGACACGTGCATAGAAAGACGAAACTTCCATGTATATATAAGGAAACAAACCGAAACCAAAACCGAAACGAAATCGGCAACCAGTCGGACTGGCTCGACCGGTCTGACCACAGGCAACTGCCCGGTCTGACCGCCGAAACACCTCCGGTCGACCGAAGAACACACCCAGTCGGCACGGTGTGGCAGCCGACTAAACATTGTTCATCGTCCAAAAATTCAACTCTTTCAAAAACAAAACACTCAAACCAATAAATTTCAAATAACCAATTGTTCATCATCCAAAGAAGAATCAAACACACACTTTGATTTTTAAAAAAAACTGTTTTTTACAGAAGCAATATAAATGATACGTAATACACAGATTCACCAGGCTCTGTATGCCAGGAAAACAACTAGAGAAGGCAAGTGTCGTTTACAAGCATATATAACAGTTACATGCACAAATTTTGACAATGGACCGTGTCTGATACATATGATACAATATCAGAAGAAACTGTGAGGTAAGTGATTATCATAAGACAGGATCAGGATAATTTGGATCACTACGTAGGGGATTATTTGTGATCTCTGCATGAATCATGATAGATACAATAATAAGTGATAAAAATGTAGTAGGACACAGGCCGGAATCACCATGTTCTTCCCAGAATCTTGTCAAAGGCATCATTGATCGATGGGTACTGTTCCAACTGTAATCTCGATATAATTTCTAACTTACTACCAAGTGGCAAGGCCTCCTTGAAATGAGATCAATGATCAGAATCGCCATTTCACCATGATATGTTGCTCATGACCTCCTCACAAGTACCTTTCATGAATCTGTTTGTCTGAACCGTTGCAAGTTCCTTTAAGTGCCTGCACATTAGGCGCTGGGAGAGACCCAATAGTTCTTAGTACTACCACCATTGCTTTTCCCAAGTTTCTGCAGCAGGTGGTTATTCCTTTTGCTAGCAGTTGTAGGTTGTATCTTGCAAAGAATTTGCAGAAGATAACCACATATAAGCCTTGAAAATATACTTGATTGTATGGTTTAGGTTTCCAGGATTGTCACCTTAGCTGAATTATGACATGAGAGGAATGTATATCACATATATGTTGAAACCGACATATATCAGAAAAGAGGGAGGTGCAATGTTACCAGCCATTCAATGAACATACAAAATCAAGGCTCTCATCCTGATATACACGGCTTCAAGCACTCCTAGACTCATAGTACACTGTCTTCCAGCTTTGTGTCAATGTAGCCCTTGGAATCCAAACCTATGTCCTCATTTAACATCTTGTGGCACACCTCAGCTGCGGCCAGTGACTTCTGGAGCGGACTAACCATAGAGACAAGAGGGTTGCAGCAGAATGTTTTATTAGACTGCAGCTGCAGCCAAACACGACATTGCAGCCAAACACGACATGCTTCAATATCGTTTTGTAAAAAAATTTACTTCTCTAATATTTAATATAAAATCGAACGACTTATTGGCCGCCCGGCAAAAAAAGAACGGACAAACAACTGCGCACAATCCGAACCATCTCAACTATATTCAGATCAAAAGGTTCAGATTCACTGCTACAGGACACTTAATTTTGTTGTTTTTTTCCTATAGTAAAAAGGTGCTACAGTCAAGCCATAAGATGATGGCCGTGACTTGCACCCAGATTTTATGTGCAATCTGAGGGTTTTTTTAAAAAAAGTAATGTTATTGTTTTCTTAGTGGAAATTATTTTTATTGCTACCGATAAAGACTGCCAGTTGCATGGGGGGCTCCGTTAGTGGCTGCTACTCTCAACTCTGTTGACCATCAATATGGATTGTCGAATAACCTGAAGAAGACTGAAAATAGAGAATTAATCATGTGCAGTATACAATTCAATAATTCTTACATGGGACATTTCATAATCAGAACAATTCTCGATTCATCAAATGGCCGTGCTTAATCATGCAACTGGCAAGTATGCATATAAAATACACAAACCATAGCAAATATCATATGCAAACAGTGAAAGGCACTTGAGTGTATGGTACCAGCTGAACCGTACCAGGATGAGGAACACACAGCGTCATTAGCCTTTCACCAAAACAAAAGGATCAAGAGAGGCAGAAAAATCTTATCCTGACACCATCACACTCTCATCTTCAAGCTCTCCAGGTATCTCCTGCCTTCCAGTTTCGCGGCAAAGTAGCCTTTGGTGAACTCAACGCCATCAACCGTCTTGTAGCGTGCCTCGCCTTTCATCAGAAGCTCCTGGAGTGGGCCAACTGTGCAGGAAAGTGGGACGCTCTGGAATGCAGCAAGTGTGATCCTTTCCTTGTCAGGGTTTATTACTGCTCTGTGCTCAATACTCCTGTACTTGCCATTGGTGAGAATCTGTTGAGAAAGAAAACAACTTTAACATATAGACAAATAGCTGAAAAGATGACCAAGTGTCACCCACTCTTTTTTGATAAGAAAAAAAAAAGGTTGCCACATACTCTATTTTACCAACATATTTATAGTTCTTAGGCAATTTTCTCAAGAATTTCAGTCAGCTGTTCTTTTCTTCCTATCAATAATGGCATGATGCATAACAGCATGACAATACAGAGCTTTTTCCAGTCATGAAAAGCATTGCCAAGGAAGATGCATTCACCTCAAGAACGTCGCCGACATTGACGACGAGGGCTCCAGGGAGGTTCTTCACTGCAAACCACCTGCCATCGTTCCTGATCTGCAGCCCTTGCGCGTCGTTCACTTGGAGGAGCAGTGTCATGCCGACACCATCGGTGTGTGGCGAGAGGCCCAGCACCTTGTCAGCCTGACTGCAGGGTGGGTAATGGTTGATCCTTACGCTCTGAGGTTGCCTGGGCTTGAATGCTCCAAGGAGTGCCTCCTCGTCGACTCCCAGGTTGATGGCCATGAACTTGAACAGCATAGCAGACACATTTGCAATCTCCAGCGAGTACTTGTCAAGTGAGTCCCTGTAATGACCAAATTTCAGCGGTGAAAAAAGGAAATTAAATAGAGTTCTTCTAGCTTATCATTCATGCTTAGTTCAGCAATTTCCAGTTCCCCGCTCCTAAATCCTAGTGCTATACTTTCTGACGAAATTCTGTTTTGACAGATAACATTATGTTCTGGAGTCTGACATCCCATGACAGAAGTGAACTGGTAAACGAAGGATATATTCACCTGAATGTGGGAGGCTTTGTAGGCCAGAAATCCATGCTCCTGTCCTCCACTGGGCGTGTGGCGAGGAAGAGCAAATCCACCCAGTCCAGCTTCTGCTCCTTGGAGAAGACGAAGTGGTGGCCAAACCCCTGCAAGCCATTGGGTGGGATCGCCACGGCCATCTTCTCCTTCAGAGGGAGTCTGAAGAACTCTGTGATATCATCCTTGATCTGTTGCAACAACTCCCCGTCCACCCCATGGTTCACAAGCTACAAGAATTGCACATTTCTGAAGATTACTAGCTGTTGCTGCAGTCTAATTGATGTGACAAGTCTACAATATTGCAGAGTAAAAACAGTTGGTGTCTCTTTACTTAAAACCGAGGCATAAGAACTCAAACCTGGAAGAATCCCCAGTCCTCACAGGCTGATCCGAGCTTGGCAATCTCCTCCTCGGAGAACTCAGGATTGATCAACCTTGACATATCTATTACCGGCAGATTGTAACCATCGGCGTCGATGATGAAAGAATCGGCCTCCATCTCAGGCCTGACATACCTTTCAGGAATCTCACCGGAGCTTCCGATGGTGTCTGCAACGACCTGCACACTCTCATCTTGATCGATGAACTCCACTTTCAGTTTGTCGAAGCCACCGGCCATCCTTCCTGATGTGCTTGATGGTTGACTTCAAGAGGATATGAATGTTCTGTAGGATTATGAATCTTAATACCATTGGATGGCTATCTCCTTCTAACCATCCCTACTTATTTTTAAATGGTTGGTACATTTATACATCGAATCAGGCAAGACAATAGTTTTCTTTTAAAATTGTTGCAAGATAGTTATAGGTGATTGATTCATAACGAAAGCCAACAGTGTGTGAATAGACGGAGTCAAATTTGCCAGCTACTAGCTGCCAATTTCAAGGAAGCAACTTGATGAATTTTATATGGCCTACTAGTACTTGGCAAGAGGAAATATATGCAGCTACCTCGCTGATGCCTGATGGTTGACTTATATGGCTGTTATATAGATTCCTAACGAAAACCAACCCTGTTTATAAATGATGAGTAGTGCTTCGGCCTCATAAAAAATCAACTTCTTATGATGAATTTAGATAAATCTTTATCTTCAGAAATTGATTTTTTTATGAAACGGATGGAGTACTTTATCGGTACTCAGGTTTGCCAATCAATTTCAAAGGAAGCATTATAGGGATGCAAATGGGACCGACAAGTGATTTTTTCTCACTTATCCTACTTCTAATTTATTTTTCTTAGTACCATATAAAGAATAAACTAGCAAGTGACAAGCGAGGACCGGCCAGGTGCCAGCGAGGAAGCCGCGACGGCGGGGAAGGATGAAGCTGGCTGCATTGTCGGCGACACTCCTAGGTCTCCTCCGCCGAGTGCTACCGTGAAGTCATCTTCTTCACTCGGCACCATGCCGAGGCCTTCTCCTCCGCCTAGGGCCGCACCAAGGTCTTCTCCGCCTCCAAGTGTTGTGAGCGCCCAGCCGGAGCCAAACACCACGGGCACCCAACCGCCTCCAACTTGTAGGAAGGGCAAGGGGGCCGCCGGTGCAGACGACGGCGTCGAAGAAATCCCCCGCGTTAGGCGTGCCCTGCCTTCGACAATGTGTGTGTCTCCCTCCAAGCGTCTTGGTTCCAAGAAGGCAAGGAGGAGAAGGACGCCATGAGGAAAGGGTTCGATGACGTCGCTGACAAGGCCAACGCCGAGGCGATGTATGAGGTCGGGTTAACACTTATGCAGAAAATGCAGGTTAGTATCTTCATGGCTGGATGAATGTGATCATTGTGGCATGGCGTAAAGAAGCTTTCCTTGTTGTTTCGTGTCGGGTACCCCCGACTTGATGGCATGATGGGTGAGCCATCGTGGCATGAAGTAGAATCCAATTCCAGTTGTGTGTTGTTGTGTAGAAAATCGTCGATCGATCGACAGCCAAGAGCGAGGCCTTGAAGTGCGTCTTTGACAATGTCCGGGAGATTAAAGTTATCCGTCGGGCTGTCTAGCAGGTGGATAACCAGCGCCAAAAGGAGACGAAGGATACACATTGGCGGGAAAGGTTGCTTCGAGATCAGATTGAGGAGTTGCATGCCAAAGGTTAGTCCGAATTCTCATGGTTGTGGTTGTCATCGAGCTGTGGATCTTGATGTTTGTGTTATTCTTAGTTGACCGAGAGCGAGAGAGGGGTAGAACCGAGGTTGCCAAGTGGTTAAAGAAGGTGTAGGAGGCTGAGGAGACCGGCGGGAAGGAGCGGGTGGCAGAATTGGAGCAACGTCTGTGAGAATCTGAAGCTGTTGCTCGTGTGTTGTGTGATGAGCTTGAAAGTAAGTCCTTTGTCTGAGTCGATATCTGTTATGGTGTTGGTTTGCAGTCTGCTTATGCTGTTGTGTTTGTCAGCTGTCCAAGCCACGACCGCTACTATTGCCGAGAAAGCTAAAGTCGAGGAGGATCTTGGGAAGAAGTTAGAAGCGCTTGAAAATCTCCAGGTGGAGATCGCCGATCAAAAGAAGAGGAACCGGGTGTAGTGGGAGCATTTCCAGCGTGAGGTAGATGCTACCCGATCCTTGCACGAGGGCTTGTTCAAGACCCTGAAGCCAACGCTCCGACTCCTCTTCCCAGGTCGTCTTAAAGAAGGCGACTTGTGGATGCGAGTGGCGGAGTTGCTCTGAAGGGGCGGCGCTTGTGAGGAGGTCATCAAGGTGGCAGCCACCTTCGGCGTCGATCACGCCTTGGCGGGGGTGAAGTTCCACCACCTGCGAGTCAACTTGGAGGCCATCGAGGAGGGCTACGCCACCAACTACTCCGAGGAGGATGTTCAGGGACTTGAGGAGGAGACAAAGTCCACTGGTGCAATTCTTGTCGATGATCTCGGCTTGTGAACTTATTTTTTATTTGGGTCCTGCATAGAATTGTTAATTAGGGCTGTGAAACTCTTTTGCTGTAATATATTAACTTAGCTTGTTGCGAGTCATAGTGGTGTAATGTTGCCATGGGAGCCTTGTAGAGATGGAGCGGGCGAAGAAGCCGAGTGGATGTAGTCGGTACTTCCTTGGCCGCGAAGGAAAAGAGCCCCTAGGCATGTACTAGGAGTAGCGTGGTCGGGTAGGACGTAGCCGGTCTGTGTGAACCATGAGAGGTGAAGCTCCTGGGTATACGTGTGAAGGCGACGTGACCGGTTAGGGCGTATCCGAGTCCGCCGCGAGTGGGGTAGCCCCTGGGCATGAAGTGAAGGCAGCGTGGCCGGTTAGGGTGTAGCCGGGTCCACGTGAGCCACGAGGGGGGTAGCCTTCGGGCATGCGGTGAAGGCGACATGGTTGTTTAGGGCGTAGCCGAGTCCACGTGAGCCGTGAGGGGTTAGCCCCCGGGCATGCAGTGAGGACAGCGTGGCTGGTTAGGGCGTAGCTGAGTCCGCGTGAGCCGCGAAGGGGTAGCCCATAGGCATGCAGTGAAGGCGGCGTGACTGGTTAGGGCGTATCCGAGTCCACGTGAGCCACGATGGGGTAGGCCCCAGATATGTAGTGAAGGCGACGTGGCTGGTTAGGGCTGTAGCTAGTCCAGAGCCGCGAAGAGGTTAGCCCCCGGACATTTGGTAGGTGACTCTCATCCCACTTGCATCCTAAAGCAAATTGATGACCTACTTAAGCGATATAGTCACAAGGCTTGATATAAAACGAGATTTTAGGAGCCACAAGGCGTCATCCATGTCATCATTTTCAAGCACTGGCCGTGTTGTCAACATCTAAACGATTTTAGCAGCTCATCCCATTTCGTCAACGAAGCATTTAGAGCGACGCTGCACGCACGACACGACGCAGCAAAAGGGAAAGAAACTGAGGCTGTGTTGGGAGATACGGTTGAAAACCCGATATAACAATTTAGCATATAATTAATTACTCGTATTAGCTAATAAAATTTAAAAATAAATAAATAATTTTTTAAAATAATTTTTCTACTGAATTTTTTATAAAAAATACACCATTTAAAATTTTTATAAAAAACATAATCCATTTAGTGGTTTAGAAAACATACGTAAAAAACAAAAAATTAGAAGTTGAAAACTTACCCAAAATAACACACAGCCTGAAAAGGTTGGGTGTCCAAAACGTAAGCTGCTGCAGCAAGCTACCTAACGTGAACCAAATCCAACCTCCAGTCAAACAAAGCTATCCACCATTCCAGCTGCAATTGGAACAGCAACGTGTGGACAGTTACCCCAGCACAAATCCAGCTGAAAGAGCAGCAGCACGAAATTTGGTGATCACACAACGATGACGAGGCAGCGGCGCAAAGGAAGAATAAAAGGGATCAAACTGTAGGCGAATTCACTGAAGTCAAAACACAAAGTACCAATCTACCAATTCCACAAAAGGACGGATAAGGTTAATACGTCCGTCACATGGTTTACCACAGACGATGAGTTTAAACCGTGTCCAATTTTTATCTTTCGCTGTTATCCATACAGATTAAACGGAGGGTTTTGGATGATTAATGTCTACTCTACATCACATAACACAAGTATCCAGTACAAATCCAAAAAATAAACCCCACTAACTTAAGCTAGCATATAATACAACTGAGCACATCTTCTCCGGGGAAGTCTTTACTCCAATCCTATCCTCTTTTGCCTCCATCGAGCTAACCAGTTATGTACAAAACGAGAGTTATCCCAACAATAGCGCCAAAGCCTTTTTCTCAGCCAAGGTTTCGCCCTGTCATACCAAACAGATTGCAAAGTATCAGTGTGCCTCAGAGGGAAAATAAGGGCCATAAATTATCTACAAGCACGAAAAAGAAGAGTCACCTCTTGAGGAAGCACTTCTGTAGTTAGTCCTAGGACCCTTTTCGCCTGGAACTTTGGAAACTATAAGGGAACTCTGCAGACCCTCCAGTAACTGTGCAAACACATAAAACAAAAATTAGCATAAATGGCATGCTCCACAAAACAATGGGAAAATCAACTATTATCCACTCAGCATAGACATAATTAATAATTTGCCATCACTTACTCGTCAATTAATTATTTTCCACTTAACAAGTACTATATGTCTATAATAAAACGCCACTTTGGTGAATTTCATTGCAATTTACCACCAAAAAACCAAGCCCATCTATTTTTCTTCCGGTTTTGGCCGTAGGTGATACCACTTAGCTTGCACACTTTGAACCATACAAGAGGCCTACTTTGAACCAGATGAGTGGCGCATCGCTCCCTTCCATCCACGCGTGCAACAGGGTAAGCGCTTCTGTTTTCCTCCGCAACAGTGCCCTGATGCGTCTCATCATGGTGGCAATACGGCACTCTGGCGAAGACATATGGTCACAAGCTAAGGTCTTCAGGCAACTAGATTGGAAACAATGCCCCTGACAGAACAATATCAACGATCAAGCTGCTGAAGCAGTTGGTACCATTAGACTGGTTTCATTTTTCTAGCATTTTTGGCTTAGCCATGCGAGACATTTAGGAACAAGCATTCTTTCCATGCCTTGATTTACCGCTTAATTGCTTCCCTATTCTTGCCAACAGAAACATTCACGATGGAAGTCGCATGGTGCCAGGACAAATTAGAGCAAGGTAATGCTGATTGCTGGCGCCAAGATGGTGACGGTGCCAGGCGCTGGTTTCCACAAGGGGATTGCGCAGGGACAGAAGGCAGCAATCACGTGAGGAGGCAAGCAAAGAGATTAGCCTATGGCGGCGGAGGGCAAAACAGGAAGAAAAATAAGTGGGACGGGTGTTTATGGGGTAAACTGCAAAGGAATTGAGTAAATGGTGTTCTATTAGGAGTGTGCATCTCGAGTGGTAAACAGTTAATTAGCGACTATATAGCGGCAAATTCTTAAGTACATCTATATTGAGTGGCAAATAGTTAATTTTTCCCAAAAACAAATGGACTTCTACAAATTTCACAGCAAGCTCGCACATGCACCAGTCGTGTTTACTCATGTGCAGAGGCAAAAGAAAAGAACACAGGTATCTCAAACCATCTGAAGAAAATATTGCCAAAAGTTGTATGAATACTGATAAACTCATCCAAATTATGACTAGTGAGAAAGGCTAGAGCAACTACAACGTAACTACACACAAATTGTGCGCTATAGAGTAAACAGTTCTTTAAAGAAGGTATTACCAATGTTCAGCGACATAATAGTAAATGTCAGTGCCAAAAGAAAAAAACAAATATCCATTATAACTTGACGGTAGTTCCTGATTCACTTACCCGTGAGGTTGGTTGAATTCGGCGGTTCGACCTTCTGGGTTCAGTAGAATCAGCACTCTTCCCTGGAATTTCAGATGTTTTGTTTGTGGTCCTGTTCGAATTATCCATAGAAGGAACATGTTTCCTTTTAGCTCGATCAGTAGTGGTTAAATTCTTCCTGGAAGTAGGAACAGCAGATGCAGCTTGCATGTGTGGTTCAGAAACAGAAGCATCTTCAGATCTAAGGCCAACGCCATGGACAGAACTATTATTTTCTACAGAGAGGTTCATGTTGTTGGAAGAACCTGTTGTACTTCCTGCAAATGTATAACTACTTTCAAAAACACCAGTGCTCGGGGCAGACATGGTTAAAGATCCCTTGCCAGGAATGATGTTAATTGCAACATCCTGAGACTTTGTAGATTTAGGTACTCTCGATCTCATCTCCCCTATCCTCTTTCCTTTCTGGTCAACTTTAGAAGTACCTTCCCGTGGTCTTGGCACATTTGGCGCCAAATGTTTCACAGGTCTGGTTGATGCATTACCCTCAGAAATTTTATCAGCTTGATCTGCATCATAGTGTTTGCTTACTTCCATAAACTTCTTCTTCTTTCCAGGTTTTGGAACACCAACTACCCTTGACCCTTCTTTCCGAAGTCCAGGTCGCTTGAAAGCAACACCATCAGTTTTACTCTCAACTACCCTCTTTCCAATGTTGAAAACCATGTCCCTATCAGATAAAGACAATGGCTTTGGCTCCTCCGGTTTTGCTGCAGCGTTGGTGCTCTTATCCATAGAAGAGTCTGCTGCTGCTCCACCAATAGGTACATGATCATTACCTTTTGTTCTTTGCCGTTTCTCATGAGGAGAATCACCCTGAGACCATGAAAAACTATTAATTGAATATACTTGTGCAAAAGTAATATATCGGGCATTCGATTGAAAAAGGAAATGTAACATATCTAGAAAGTAAAGCCACCTTATTACAATCGACCGTCTTCCCTCGGGACCACTCTATCCACTGCCCATCGTTCCAAACAAGTGATGGACGAAGATTCCAAGCATCAACAACTAAGGAATCACTGGTTCCTGCTGGATATAAAATGATCAACACAGAACAAAGGATTAAAGGTCCTCCATCGAAGAATTCAAAATACGCAAGTTCAAATGGAAACAAAAGCTTTGATATGAATCACATAAATTAATATGAAAGCAGAAAGAGTATCAAGATCGACAGTTTTTTCAATGAAAATTTTATGGTATATCAGTTTCAATTCTGAGGTGTCAGCATCACACGGTCATATGGATATGCACTTATTAAGGTCAGTTTGAACTGAGGAATGAGATGGTCAATTTGATTCATCGAGTCATCCCACAAAAATCATGAAATGATTCCCATGATGGATCAACCTACCCAAACCAAACATCCCAATAGCTCACCTGACATTCATGGTAGTTGTATTATTACTGGTTAGCACATCACATTACTATGGTACCTGAAATTTGTACGGTAAGCTTTGGTTCATCACCATCACGGTTGCGAGAAATAATTCCCTCTCGCCAACTGCAGGAAAAAAAGAAATAGGCCACATATCAATATGTAATAACAAAAAGTTACTGATGATACATTAGAATTGATGGGATTGGTTACATAAGTAAACTTCAACAACAAACCTCACATGCCCAAGAACCCTATATGCAAACAGACCCAGAGGAAATGAAGAAAACAGAACAAAAGGAAATCAACTCTAAAATACAAGTATATCAAAAAAAGGTAAGGTATTTCAACCTATCAAAATCACAAGCAATTAAATTACATCCCTCATCGAATTCACATAAAAAAACACATGATTTGAACCTTGCATCTATACTTCACATTTTTAACCTCCTGGGAACTGTCTCAACTGACTCAACATGGGACTAACATGCTGATACAGTAACAGAAAAACTAATATATAGAAGAAATACCATTCTGCAGTCCGAGACAAGTCTAAGACATTGTTTGATTATTTCCACCTCTAGACATCCAAAATTTAAGCATAAAAATGTCATCAGGTTGGTTAGGCAAATGCACAAGCTATCCCATCCTCATCCATCTCCCAGCCCTTAACCTACAAAAATACTAGTAGAACTAGAGAATGTTGAATGACATACCTATCTTCGATCCATAAGTCCACGTGATCACCAATAGCCCAAGAGTAATTTCCTGATGTGTCCCTACGGCGCTTCCTAGTTCCTTTTAATCTAGAAGCAGTAGCAGGATGAGCAAGGCGGATTTGAGGTGCCTTCTCCCCTTCCTGTCTCAATGGCACCCATTCTTTGCGAAGACCAGTTTCTGAAAGTATTAGTCAATACCAATACTCGATCAGCTCAACACTTGACTGTAGCTCAAAGTATCACTATCAGCATCAGCATATCACTAGGACAGATATAGTGTATGCTGATAGATCAATTTTGTGAAGTATCACCACTATATAGATGTCAAAGGCCTATAATTGCATTGTGGAAAAGAAGTGCTCATCACCTCATCGATGTGGACATGTGAAAAGAACAAATGCACACTCACCTTCAGTGTGAGAGTCATAGCTGATACATGCACCATCATTGTTTATATCAAGAACTTTGGCAGAAAACCAAGCCACTCCAGACTCACCCTTGTGAACTAAAACCTGATAAAATGAAATGCATATGCTAAGAGGATATCGCAGATTTGCAGTAAAATATGCGCAGTCAAACATTAAAGTTGTAAAGTGACCTCGACAGCAGATCCCTTTTCAATGCCATTCCAGATTATGTTCGGTGCTGCATCATTTCTGTTCCCATTGACTGGAGCAAAGGTGGGAACATCTTCAGCCACGTTCCCTACATGAGCCAACGAAAACACAAAGTCAGTTGCGAACTTGGAATTGAACACAACTATTCCCTACTGCTTATGTTTAGACAGCATGTTCGGCCCTAGCATCACGACAAAGGCATTGTCCAAAATGACCACAACACCCATATCAATTGCTTCAAATATCATTTTAATGCTTGGTAAAGAATCTTGGGTTTAATGCATATGTTGTCAATTTCCTTGTTCTCGTATCGCAATACAAGCAAACACAATTCCAGACCACAGATACTTGGTAAAGCCTAAGGGCCTGTTTGGGGGAGCTTCTGGCAGCTACAGCTTTTCTCAGAATCAAAAGCTCCCCAAACCGTCCAGCTTTTCATCCTGATTCTGAGCAGCTGTAGTTCAGAATCTAGAAAATGAAATAGAAGCCAAAAGTTCGGTTTCCCAGCTTTTCCAGATTCTCAGAAGCTGCCTACCAACAAGCTGCTTCTCACAATCTTAAGCTCCCCCAAACAGGACCTAAGTATATCAATCACTTGAGTGGAAATATGTGCAAGATATTTATAATGAATAAGATGTAGCGATACCGAGGAACATGCTTCTTGAAAAACTTAAAAGGCCATATATTCTTGGACAAGTTGAGTCATCTAAAGTGCCATATATTTCTGAATGGGATAGTAGCTTTACCTGAATGCATTACATCTAACTGCAACTCCTTGCCACTAGAAGATGGCTGTGAGTTCTCTATTGCATGGTTATGTTTAGCTTTGCCACCACGCTTCCTTCCAGATTTACTAAAATCAGTAGGTACTTCCGATTTTGTAGCCTTCTTATTCCTCACTTGATCAGATTTCCAGTAACCATCAGGACCAGCTTCCAACAGCTCACTAAGAGTAAAAGGTAAAGGCTCACCCATACCAATGATGGTTCCTGCTTTGAACACAGCCTCTGCAGCAAGTTCTGCAGCTTTCAGAATGGCATCCAAGTTTTCTGCACGTTTTGCAGCTGCTGCTGCCTCTTCAACCCTCTTTCTAGCAACCTCCCGTGCCACTGAAATAATGGAACCCTTGGGGATGTTGTCCTTTGTTTTCCAAGATGATGTGGGTGTCACACTTGAGAAACTAGCCAGGTTGTTACTGACTTTAAATTCACCAGCATCATGCTTCTGTGAGGAATTTGCATAGGTAGAAGAAAGGACTTCCTCTGCCATCATTTTTGCCTGCAATGCAGCCTCCGAGGCCATCTTAGCAGCTTCAGCAGCTGCCTTTGCAACAGAAACTGCTGCAGAAGCAGCAGCAGCAGCTGAAGTAAGCTTCTCTTCTACTTCTGCAGGTAATTTGCCTTTTGAATTTGTCGATAAGTGGCTCCAAATACCTTCAGCATGCTTAACTGCATCCATCGCGTGCACACCTGCCCCTTTTGCTTGTCCCATTGATTGCTCTATTGCACCAGAGATCTGTTCTGAAAAGATTCTTTGCTCCGCATCCTTGATACCAGTAATCTGATAATTAGGAACAGAGGTGACCAAGCCTGTGTTAGAAACAAGCCCACTGGCCAAACTATTGCTTGGAGAATGAGTAGATAAGGTGAAGCCTGGTGTATGCTGAGTGGCAGGAGTAACAGATGCAATATCTGTTTTGAGCAGAGGAGAAGCAATGATAGGTTGCTGTTCTGGACTTGCTGGAGCTTTCTTTCTTTTCCTTGATTTTTGTGGTGTAGCTTCACGCTTAGAAGTAGAAGCCGATGCCTTCTGTTTTTCCTCAGGTATGACTGCTAATGGAGAAATGGTAGAAGGCGCCTGATTCGGAGGGAATGCAACAGGTGAAACAGCTTGTGAAATGGATATGTTTTTAGAGGATGCTCCCTTTGCAGTTTCATTTGCATTTGCTGGCACAGGCGGTCTCATCGATGAATCAAATATCAAATTCTGTGGTTGAACCAACCAGGGGGCAGCACGCCCACCAGGGCTCTGGGGAAACCACGATGCAACACCAGAAGTAGGCTGCCTTGTCTGTGAACTGTATGGGAATACTGGTGATACAGCCTGGCCAAAATCCAGATGAGTACCTCGTGGCAGGCTCAAAGCAGAACTACCAAGTGGAGACATATTTAAAGTTGGCAAATGAAGGGGCACAGCAGTATGTGCTGGCAACACAGTTTTGCCACCCTTTTTGCTAGCTGGTGCAGTTTTAACCGCTGTGCTTCTACTGGCTTTTTCCGTCACACGGCTACCTGCAGACATCTTTACTTAGGAAGCAGAATATTGTGTAATACATAGAATACTGTGACATTATCACACAATATTTACCTATATGTGAGCTTGTAGGAGTCTCCAAGCCAGTTAAAGATGACCTCTGACTATTATATCTTTCCAAAGCAGCTTGCAAAAGTGTCCCCCATGGAGGCTTACGACCACATGCTGTTCAGTAATACAAATAAATGAGAATATAGGATAGAGAGGAAGAAGTATCACTTTGAAACTTTGCAATGGAATCACACAAACCAGGTTCTCCAAAAGCTGACACCATGTAAGATTCTGCCGGTGGCATTCCTTGACTGCCAAAAGAAATATTTTCCGCTAATCAACACATTTGCATATATAACCAACTCAAATTTAAGAGAGTTTAGAGTTTACATGAGAGCTCCATAAACAAATATCTGTGCACGTAGCTGCACATGCTGTAAATCTGTGAAAGGTTGGTGCCCCAAAGCTGCAGAAGAAACTGAAGTAGTCAGGTCAGGTAATTTATATACTTGGACCACTTGTATATAGGAGATTTACGACGCACCAGTGACATCAGGAGTTGGATGTTGTTGTTCCTGCTCTAGTGGTGTACTTTTGGCTTTAGTGATATGACCAATATGTGAGCTTACAGAGGACCCCTCAGCACTTCCAACCGCTTTCCTTCCAGATAGTTGTTCTTTGTCGGTCTCCACAATCGCCAAATTCTTATTTTCATCACTACCATGATTCGATGGATTTCCAGGTTTAGGAATTCCGGTGGTTGCCTAAAATTTAGAGCATAATAGACCATGTTAATAAGCCTCAGCTACTTAATCTATGAAAAATCAATGAGTTTATTAGTTCCAAATACGTGAAAAGAAGGCAAGAAAGAAACCTCGGGACTCTGAGCAACTTCAGATCGAGGCAATGGGCTCCAAGCAGGAGTATGAGCTTTCTCAGTTATATTTAGTGGAGCTCCAACCTCAAATGAAAAACTTTTATCTTCGTCTGTATGTGTCTCCTCTGAAGTAAGCGTAGGTAATACATTTCTGGAAGAACTTTCTTTTGAGACATGGGAATTGTTAGTCGAAGCTGTATGATCTTTAGAATCCTTGGGTGGTTCGGTTTGTTTGTGATGAAGCAAAGCATTACTGCCCTGCCCATCTTCTCCCGGACAGGATTCATTGCAACTAATCACTGTAGGCGAACCACATGTAGCATCAGTGCAGCTTCCATCACCAGCCCCATGTTCTAAGCCAGTCTTATTCTCTGATGAAACAGTACCAAGAATACGATCTCCACCATGACTTAATACTTTATCTGTAGAAAAAGAACATGTCACTTTGGATCCACTTGAATTACTCCACTACTTATGTTAGCATACTTAACACGTTTACTTGGAACAGAAATGTGAATGGTTCAGTGCACAGAATGATACTGGTATAAGTGCATGGAAAAGCACTTAAAAGTCTAAAAGACCAAATAAAAAAGAACAGATGGACTATTATTATCAAATGTTTGCTTTATAAAAAGGTTCCTTTTCCTAAAAAGAATAGTAGCGAACTGCTCTTTTGGAGGAAAATGGCATTAGAGGCACTACCAAGCAACTGACCTTGTAACTGCACATCCGAATCGTCCATCCCATTCAAGGGAACTTTTCTGTTATTTTGTTCAGCCTTTTCAGACGAGGCACCCAAGACAGAGGATGGTGCAACTAAATCTTCATGATCCTCAGGTTGAATCAAAGGCCCGGTAGTCCGGACTTTCGGTGGATAAGCATCTGGATGATCACCTGAATGAATCCAAGCATCATCAGTTTGAAGACAAGCTCCACATTAATAGAATGCATGTTAGTAATGCATACATCTCAAAAATACGTCAACAGGACTGATATTATAAAAGGAAATATAGCATAATTCACCTAGTTTATCCTGAGTTTCATTTGTGGTCAAACTACCCGAAGAAGTGGCCTGTTCTTCGCATTGTGGTGTTTCTGTAACAGCGTCAGTACCACTGCTACAAATAGTATCAGTGTTCGGATTCAGTGATCCTGATGATCCCATCAGCAAGGGCTCAGAAACAGGAGATGTGGTATTGTCCCCTCCAACTTCTAAAGTAGATTCATCATCTTCCTTCAATGGCTCCTCATGATTCATTGAGGACATTTTCTCAGGATCGTCTTCTAATGCAGGCACAGCACCTTCCTTGAATGACACCTCGTGGTTAACTGAGATGCTTGGGTCTTTTTCATCAGGTAAACAAGCTGAAGAATTACCAGGCACAATATCACCCGGTGACTCAAACTTATCTGTTGTACTGGTAGAAACTGCGACTTTTTCACCATGACCACTTTTCACTACATGTACAATGTTCCCTGAAACAGCTGAGATTTCCCCTCTGATTGTCTTCTCTTCCATAACACCACTAGATAGATTATCAACAGAATCTTGAAACTGCTCCAACATGGCAAGTTTTGAGTCGTCACTAGTGCGAAGGTTCGTATCATCCACCCCGTCATATTCTGTTTCTTCAGAAACTCCAGTAACATGAGCAAGCTGTTTAACTTTTGGAGACTGAATAAACTCACCACTTATGGTTGGCAAAGGAATGACAAGATGAGGATTAGAATTTTTCAAATCTGGCTCAACTTGAGATTTAGCAGAATTGGGTTCTTCACTAGCACCAAATTTCTTCATGGCGGGCTCACTGCTCCTGTCAATAGAACCTTTTGTGCCTTCTGATGCATGCTCGACTTGTAAGTAAGATGATTGCAGTGTAGCACTGGCTCTCTTACTAGTGTCATCACTCCTGTGCAGCATCTTTACTGGATTTGTGATGGCCTCCAGTAATCCATCAGAACTTCCCGACAATAAAGCTTCATTGCTAACTTCACTAGTAAAGTTTGAAGAACCCAAATGCTGGCTTGTACATGACAAATTTTGCAAATCATGAAGTCCATCTTTATTTTCATTAGTGTGGCATATTTCTGAACCCTGAGTGGTAACACCAACTCCTGATTCTTGATTGTCCTGCTCAAAGCGATACGAGCTGGTGGTATACATGTTCTGTACTGGCGCCAAGTCTGAGAAGGGTTCATTATTCAACTTTCTAGAATCTACTCCTTCTGAGTGTATGTTGAGGTTGTCCAAAGAATCGTCATCATGGACCACCTCAAAATAGCTGCTAACATCTGGACAGCTTTCTGATGTGTTCTTCGGAGAAGAAGACCTCCCACTCACTATGCACCTCTCAGAAACAGATTCCAGCGTATAGTTAGATTTTCTGTCTGATAAAGTTGAACCTACTGCTTGTTCAGCTTTGTCATCCACTGAGAAAGGTCTGATATGCTCAAGCTGAGGCTGAATCCTTGAAGGATCTTCTGCCATTTCCGAACGAGTGCTCTGAGACTTATCATTCTCAGCTGGTACTACAATGTTGCCTGTGGGAGAATCACTTGTTTTGGACGGCATGCTGGATGGATCAGTTTTACTATCCATACCACCTATCTGATGATGTGCGTTATCATCCATGTTACCGGTCATCTCATTTTCACCCACTGACTTCAATAACATTTCCACAGATTCAGTGGACGTTGCCTCAGACCATACATTATTTGTCCTATTTATAGAGCAAGATTCAGCAGCACTAGAACTAAAATCAACAACACTACTTCCAGTGGACAAAACCTCAATCCAACTGCTGCCGTGACCTTGTCCACTAAAAAGTCCCTCTGAATCAATTAGATTATCAAACCTGAGATGGCTCTGTAGTTGGTCGTCGATGTCAAGTTTAGGCAGTGGAAATTGCCGCAGACCTGCTGGGAATTTGTTGTTGTCTTCACCAGCTAACTGGAAATTCTGGCTCTGAAAATCAGCATCATCATAATCCATGGGTGTTTGCCTGCAAGGTGTAGTAATTCAGTAGAGACAAAACTGCCAACAACAAGGAAACATCAATAATTAAAGTGGACAAAGGAGACTTTCGACCAAGCTAAGCATTTTTGAACTGCGTATGCCACACTCCATACATATACATAACACCAAAGATCTTTATTCATCAGACAGATAACTAAATGCTCCAGGCACTGCATTTTTCCCAACTCTAGATGACCAACACGGAGTGCCTACCGATGAAGCTTGCATTATAGGCTATAGCAAGTAACGCTGGAAGGCAGAGATTTAAACCATGATGATCGTGTGGGACTTGCTTGTCTCAAGCTCCCAAAGTAACCACTTAGAATGTGCTAAATGCAAATTCAACATGAGATGTTTTCACCCTGATGGGACATCCAGTACCAACTAGAATGCCATCTATCGGTCAGGTAAAAAGGATGTCCCAGTTTGACCCCCAGCGCCCTTTGGTTAGCGAACATAAACAGAGCTTACAACCAGGTCGACACAAGTCAAAAGGCGCTATGCTCCGCAAGCCCACTGTACAACCAAAGCCGCAATTCAACCCAACTGGAATGAACTAGGCTATAGTGCTAACTTCCTGACTTAGTATAACGGACGGCGCGCCGCAGCATGATACTACTCCGAAAGCTCAAAACCCTAATTCCAGCCCCAACCGCGAGTTTACAACTAAACCTTCAAAAAAAAAAGCATCCATGCACACGGCGGCCCGACTCAAGCCCCACGCAAAACCCTAACTCGCGCCAGTCTAAGCGAAGCGCCAGTGGAGCAGCCGTCCCCCGGCAAGCAACGCATGGCGGCGCACAGCGAGAGAGCAGAAGCGAGGGGGGGAGAGCGAGGAAGACAAGGGCGCGTGTTACCGAGTGGAGGTCGCCCGCGCCTCTACCACCCTCCATCCGTGAGCGGAGTCGTCGGAACCCTAGATCCTGCGGGGCGGCGGCTGCTGCTCATAACCCCCGGCGCCCGGCGCCGGAAACCCTAGCTCCTGCTCCTGCGCCTGCGTCGGCGGGAACCACAGAGGAGAGAGAGAGAGGGAGAGCGCGTCCCCCGCGTGGCAGTGGCTCGTGGCGATACGGCGAAGGCGGAGGCGGCGGAGGCGGCGGCGGCGGCGGTCGGCGGCGCGGCGAGGGTGTAGTCCGTAGTGGTGGAAATGGGGCGGGGTGGGGGAGGAGTAGTGGACTGAGAGGAGAGGAGAGGAGAGGAGAGGAGAGGAGGCGTGAGTGGTGTACTGGCGTGGTGGTGGAGGGGTGGGGTTTTGTTGCCGTTGCGTTGAGTTGCGTTGCGGTGCGGCGGCATCTGCCTGTGGTTTGGCTGCTGTGCTGTGCCTGCGCGGCGCACCACGCACGCCACGCCACTCGCGCACAGACGCGGTGCGACCCGGAGTCCGGAGGAGCCCCTCCCCAACGGGTTGGTGGGTTGGTTTGGATCGGGTTTGATTTGGTTTGGTTTGCTTTTTCTTTTTTCTTTTTCTTTTCTTGTTTTTAGACGGGTTTGGGTTTTCTGGGTTTTTTTTCTTGGGTGGGTTGGGTTGACGTTGGGCTTTTGGCTTGCGGCGACTTCAGTGACTTGTGTGAACGCCACCTGTCAGGAGAGGTGGTGTGATTTTATGGCTTTTGAGCTTCTAGCACCTTCAACTTCTCACACAATTTTTATTTTATTTAAATAGTTTAAATTGTTATTAATGTTACGAGAATGTATAGTTGCAGAATTTAGAAAATCAACTCTAAGTCATAAACTAAAACATATTTTTAAAGTGTTAAACTCCTTTAAATACATTGATTTTAGTGAGAATGAGACTTATTTTGGTGGTGTCTTCGTCCATCGTTTATTCTCAAAAAATATCTATATGCATTTGGTATGCTCGATCAATCCAAATTTTATACGTAGTATAGGTATAGGTATTTATAGTACATTTGTTTCGACCTATGAAAATACGCGCATTTTTAGCCTTCAGTTGCTTAGGATGGAAATCCAAGCCATCCAAAATTTGACCAATGGGGTAACTCAAAAAGAATATTTTCTTTAAATCTTAATCTTTGTTAAACAACATAGATATACTTACATAATGGAGAAAGTAAATGTGTACCTATAACGTAAAAACGTCTTGGTCCCATTATATTTCCCATTATATTTCTTACTACTCCCCCTCTCACGCTATGGAAAGCACACCAACACTTAATTCAAAAAAAACTAGAAAAAAGGCAGATAACTGATAAAATCAATTAGTTGGTTAAAACGAGGCTGCTAGATCTATCTCATACTCACACTCTCAATCCATTCCCAAACGCATGGACCCTAATAATCACCATAAAATCTATTCTTTCTCACAAGTTGCAATGCCTATTTATTTTATAATAAAGTCAGTATATTTTTTGTGCAGCAAACAAAACGTGTTGTCGGAGCAAGGAGCTCCTTTAGCTGGGAAGCACCCATCCCCCTCCCTCCTTGAGAGTTTATGAGCTTATGCTCAAGTAGTGCGTGGAGACGCGCACGAGACGGAGACAGAAGATTTATACAGGTTCGAGTCGCATGTAATCTCATATTTTTGTGTTTATGCTATGGATCAACTAGAGGATTACGATGAGAGGTTGTGAGGTGTTTCAAGTGAGAGAGAATGAACCCTTCTTCATGTAATCTGATAGTTAAATCTAAATTTTAAAGACTCGAACTTCTATATTTGTGGCATTAAATAGGAGTCCACAATGCATAAGCATGTATACGGAAATGAGGCCTAACCAAGAGATTGGTATGGTAAGACGTAGAACGAGATGAGCCATTAGCTTGTAATTTACTGAGTATTAATTGTCTTAAACTTGAAATTTTGATTAATATATTTTTTAAAACAATTTTTCTATAGTTTTTTAAAAAAAACTTATTGTTTAGCAGTTTAGGAAACATGAAAAAAAAAGAAACTTTCTCAGTTTAGTTGTTGAAACAAACGCATAAGCTATGAAAAATATTATTCCAATTTACTTAAGATGTGTTATGTCTATATAGTGCCAAAGATTTAACTTACTGGGGAGGAGGGGTTTCGACATTCAACAATAAGCTCGATAAACATATAATTATTGGGGCTGAACAATAAAAAAAACTTAACCATATTTACTAAAAAGTAAAATAAATGGATGATCATTTAACTTGTTTAGACGTGTTGTTTAGGTCACCCTATTTTCAAAATACACATCTGAATCACTAATATGAGTTAAACAAGTCATTTGCCCATTTGACTATCCACTAATTCACACGAGCATATATACATGGCATGCTATTTAGGATTGAAAAAATTGCTTTCAGACATGTGCATAAACCCGCTTGCGTATTTTTTTCTCTCACAACACTATCACTTGGCAATACATGAAATTAGTGGAACCAAATCATTTCACTCTTGTGCATGTTTTGATGAGTTCTATCAGTTCCCTCTTGCTTGCCATCAAATCATAGCAATGACAAGATCGGCAGTAGTGGCGACAAGCTATAAATATAAACAGCGAGGCAAAATCCTATAAGGCAGTGGCTACAGATGTCCAGATGTATTTTTTTAATTCTAGATGGCATGTCTTATATAAAGCCATGCTCACAAATGACTCTCTAACTCATTTTAATAATTCAAATATATATTTTAAAAATAGAGTGTCCTATATAACACACTTAAACAAGTATTTTACTCTTTACTAATAGTTTAAATTTCTTTTGATTTTTATGGGTTATAAAGCACTAATTAGTATCACATCTAGCCGGTAAACCCGATTACCATGATAACCGACCGTAAGAAAACCTGATCGCACTGCATCACGAGAAACTTGGCAATACACCTTCATTTTGTTTTTTTAAAAAAAGATTCATTTTTTTCATTTTGAAAGAAGGCATATATGTTCATTTCGAAGACATGATCCGAGAGGGCTATTCCTGTGCACACCGTGTGCAGGCAGGAAAGGGCAGCGTAGCTCAGTGACTCGGCGGCAGTGCATAGTCACTGTAGTGGACGTGCCGCGTACTGTACGTACCATCTTCCGCTTCTCCCGCCTCCGAACGTATCGTCTCATTCTCCCAACGAAATCGCCGATTCTGCCAGCTTATCTTCTTCCTCGTGTTCGTCGCGAAACACATGGATAATTCCTTACCCCACCCACCAACACACACACACACAGCTTCGCAGCTGTCACAGTCAGTACTCTGTTCACGTTTTGCAGCCTGAAATTCTCAGTGATCTATTCAGTCTGAAATGCATCGACGTTCTCAAGGAATCCATTGCTCATTAGCAGCAATTCAGTTCTGTACCCAGCACAGCAAAAATAGATGGAGCACTTCTGAACTTTGTTACTGAGCTCATCTCTGGATCACAAAATAATAATGCCGCGCGAAATATTAGAGCAAACGAGCAATTTACAGCATCAGCATTTACGCTCGTTTCTTGCTTGCTCAGAAGAGTGGCTTGTCGACCATGTTCCGGGGGAAGGCGTAGCGGAACCTGGCGTTGTAGGGGAGCCACTCGACGGCCTGCGCCGCCTTCCTCCGGCCGCCGCCGCCGCCGGCGGCGTCGGCGCACAACCGCTGGATGGCGTCCTGGGTGGTGCGGGCGTCGGCGTTGTCGCGCGCCCACTCGAGGAGCTCGTCGGCGCCGGCGAGGCCGGCCTCCCGGGCGTACCGCTCCACGAGGCGCGGCAGGAACACCTTCTTGGACTTCCTCACCACCACGCTCGCCTGCAGGAACTCCCGCTTCGCACGCTCCAGCTCCTCCGTGATGTTCTTCGCCGTGTACACCTTCAGCTGAAACATATTTTTTAGCCATTTTCTTCGAGTTCAGAATTCAGAACAAGCAGTGGAGCATAGTGGTTTGTTGTTGAGACTTTTTGCAGTGGGAATTTCAAATTACCATGGGATCAGATGAAGCTCCAGTGCACAGGGCGAAGAGGGCAAGAGGCTGGCAGTCCGGCAGGCCGAATTTTAGCTGGACAAGCTGCTTCTCATCTGCGCATTTCTTCCGCATCGCCGTCGACAGTATGGACTCGAACCACTGCAAGTATGGACGGTGAGTCATCAGTAGTTTGCCCTCTCTACTACTCCTAACTTATTCATATCACTGATCATTAGTGATGTTCTTTCCTTTGTTTCACTGATGTTCATATAAAGATCAGTCAATCAGAATAAATTTAGGATCTTGGTTCAGAACTCAGAAGTGCAGAATCAATGCTAAATATACCTATGACATACTCTTTTAAGAAATGGATTTCGTTTTTTTTGTTCATTTATAGTAGAATTTTAGCCTGAAATTATCTATACTTTTTTTGTGCCGGGACGCCAGAAATTATCTATACTTCTCATGAACAATCTGAAGCACAACTTAAAATTCAGCATGAAAGTGCAAGTCATACATACACGACCAATCCGTGGAGATCTGCAGCATAGTAGAGCGTGTTCGATGGAATTGGCCGTGACTGCATGGCCTCCAATATTGTAGGCAGCCTACATTATGGCGATTTATTTGTTAGTGACAAACTCAATAATTCAGTATCAAGCACAGTTTGCTACATTGCAGGAACAAATGTAACTAGTATCCTTTTCACCTTGTGAAATAGAGCCATTCTTTTCAGAGAACTGTTTGGAATCCCATATGCTAGATATGCCTACAAGAGAATTATATGCAGATCAATATAAGCGATAAGAGCATTGAAAGTATAAAAATAAAGAAAAAAGGTAACCACTGTAGAGTATCCAGCAATTACATGCATAACAAGAGAATTATACACATTGATCCAGAAGGCCAATTTAATATTGGTTTCTGACATACTCAGATCAACCCTTTCAAGCTGCTCCACAAGCAACCTGCACTCAAAACAACACAGTGTAATTTGTCATGCAGTTGTCAGGAGCATATATTATTTTTCGTGACATGGTAGATTATATTCTTTTAGACCAACCTGTAGTGTGTAATTGCATAAGAGACATCTGGCATGTGATTCTTATCAGCTGATATTGAAGATACTTCCACCGTACATTTGGTGTTTGACAAATTATTGTCCTCTCCGTTTCCCCTCCGAGGAAGAATGACATTTGTTGATGACCTCGACAAGAATGGTGAACGGACCTTTTCGGGGTTTTCGGGAGACTCGGTGCGCAGAAGACAGTATATGGAGGCCATGCATCTAACCATTTCTTCAGATATTTTGCTTGGACATTGGTAGAGGTGATCTTTCAGGGTGCGAGTCAAAGAACTACTTCCTGAATAAGGCAGCTTTTTAAAGGAAGAGAAGGCAAAACAGAGTAAGAAATAATAGTCAAGATAAATCCAATCTGTGTTTTTCTGCTTTCAAGTTATATATATATATATATATATATATATATATATATATATATAAACATCTTCTGAATTAAAACCAACAGGCTCAGGGTATAAATCTTCAGATTAAATCATCACTGTTGCATGCTTCTGAATGAAACACAATGGATATGAAATGTGAACCCTAAAATAGATTTCATGTTGATGATTGACTACCACCTATTCTTCCTCAAAAGGGCATAGAAAAGACTTGGGTTAAAGATTGGCAACATGACATACACAGAAATAAATATGATAATTGTTTGAGCATGTTGCTAAATGCTGGTAATAAAGTTAATTTTCTTCTCACATGTTTTACCTTCCTTGGATCTGGTGGGAAGGTTGCAGGATGAATATCCAATGTTTCACTTGAGAAAGATTCATGCTTAATCTTGGTTTTCAGCATACTCTTCGATCGCCCTGACTCGGATACCGATGTCATGATTTGGAAAGGTTGGAGCGGGAGCTTCTTAGATGAGCAAAATGCACTTGATATTATGCTCGGATGCCGTCTTGTTCTAGAGCTGATACTCTTTGTATGTGCCGGGGAAGAAATACCAGAACTCTGCCCTGAGGATGCTCCAGATACAGATTGATCAAAGATGCTTCTGTAGAGAGTAAGAACATGCTGCTCGCGGTTTGCGATTTCCTCTTCAAGCAATTCAATCTCTGCAATCAGTTCCTTTGTCTGCAGGGACAACAAAAACCACTCATTGAACATAACTTGAAAATGATGGAGCCAACACTTATCCTTTTGTCCCCTCTTGATTTAATAATTGCTTTACTTTGTTTGACTGAAAATTACTCGGGATCCGATTAATGCAGAAGTATGTCTGTCTAGTATCATAACTGAATTATCATGTTCCCTTAAACCGATTTTTCATGGAAAAAAAGGAATTTTAAGAGGTTTAATCAGTTATCCAAGGATACACAATTAAACTTGCAACAGCATTGCAGAGACATTGCAAACACAATTAAAGCGCTCAATTTATCTGGTCAGTGTAGCACACGGATCAATTAACAGTTGCAAGGGGAAATTTTGCAGAGGCAGGAGAACCATCACACCTGAGCAGGGAAATGCATGTGGCCAGGAGACAGAGTGCTGGATGCGCGGCCAATCGCCCGGTCAAGCATGATCCGAATCGACCTCTCCTGATGCAGGTTAAGCTGCAGCTGCCTGATCTGCCGGAATTCAGCAACAACACACACAGTTCAACCAATCAATCATCATTCAGAACTGCGTAGACAAAAATCGGCATGGCTTTGCACAGAATGAGATGTACTAGCTAGTTTGCACGATGATCATCTCACATCGTTCTCCAGCGAGACACGGTGGTTCGGCGACGCGCTCGCCCTACTGTGGTCTCTCGTCAATCCATGGGGGACGGAGGATCCCTCGGCGGCGGCGGCGTGGGATTTCCTCGTCGTCGCGTCCGGCTGATGATGAGAGCTCGGCGTCGCCTGTGTTGTTTGGGTGCAGCGCTGATCGTGCAACGCCGCGTGCTTGCATGGCTCCAGGCTCCGATCGGAAGAAGCACTGGCTCAAGAACAGTAACCATTCCCGGTATAAGTTAAAAATCCCAAACTTGCACTGCAAATGTGAAGGGCGAGGAGAAGAAGAAGAGGAAGAGAAAGAGAAAAGATCACCTCTTGGATCGCCGGTGGCGCGGCAAGGCAGGAGCGGTGTGCTTGCGCGGGGAGGCCGCCGCCACGGCGTCGCCGCCGCCGTCGTGCCCGCGAGGTTCTTCCGCTCCTCTGGCCACCACCACCGCCGACGCCCCTCCTCCATCCTGCTCCGTCCCTGCTTGGGCTGCGGATTCCACGGCAGGCTGAACCATCACTGCAATCACCGCGTAGCTAGCTTCGTCTTCCTACATGGCATCGAATCCCGGAGCATGGAAGCTGCTGCCACGTTATATGAGAAGACGACGACGACGACGGCTCGTCTTCGCGGGGGGCAAAGAGCATCGAGCGCACAGTAGTGGGCAGCTGCGCGACGGCGGCGACGAATTAATAGCACCACGTCGCCGTGTCGCTGCTGCTACGTTGTACTACGCGTTGCTGCTGCTTGGTGCACTGCAGTGCAGTGAGCCAGTGAGGAGACGATGAGGAGGAGGAGGAATCGGGAGAGGATGGCGATGGGGGGGTAGGGTAGTAGTACTAGTAGTAGCAAAGCGAAGGGGGAGTTATTGCGGTGAAGCGAATCAGTTGGTGAGGCGAGTAAATGCTCGCACTGCTGCACGCCTGCACTGAGGCAGAGTAATGGAGATCGACCAAGAACTCGTCGCCATTGCCACGCCACATTGCTACTCTCTCTCTCTCTCTCTTTCTCTCTCTCTCGACTAGAGTAAGCAGACGATGTTTCGGTTGACCTCGACTGTACAACAGTGCCTCCAGCTCTCCAAGTCCAAGCTAAATATTACTTTTCTAAGGTGAGTGGCACTGCTCCTAACATTCTTTGTCCAAAGGTCTTTGCTGTGGATCAAAGTTTGGTCTGCCTCCAAAACAAATCAGAACAGAGGTAGTAAAAAAAGAAAACAAAAGAATCAAACTTTGTAGATTAGCTGCAAGTCAGAGAAACACAGCTGCTGATTCAATTCTTGTTTGAAAGGGCAATGACAGTAGCTCTGCCTAATCAATTTAAGAGTTCTTAATCCATTAATTTGCTGATCAAGCACGGCATAACAAACACTATTGTGTTTTTACTCACAATGCCCACATGCCTGCCTAAACTCGTTCTGAATATCTGGGATCTCATCAGCAGATAGCAAAATCATGTCTACGAGATACGCGAGATCGAGCCATGCCGGGCCTAGTATTCTCTAAATCATGGACAGTGGCCGTGGGGGCGTGGAATCGACATGATCAGATGATCAGTTCATGCTGCCGGCACAGTGTCACGAGGTAGGTAGGTAATGGCATCAATGCCGTTGTTAATGCCCCCTCCTTTGCTTGCCCACTTACATGTCCCGGGAAGCAGAGCGTGTTTGGTTACTGTTTTCCATCTTGACTCTGCAGCACCACGATACACACACGGTAATTACATATACTCCTACTTAAAAAACGAGATTTGGAGGAAGAGATGTCCCTCCAAATATTATTATAAAAAATTATGAGTGTATAAAGAATTAAATATGTAACCTTAAGGTTGAAGCATCTCCCTCTTCTGTAATCTTTGCTTTGTGAGCTGTGAGCCTGTGAGCAACTGAGCAGGCTGTTCACAGTCCCGATACCGGATCAAAAACCGCTCACGAGCGGTAACTTCGGATTTCGTGGAAATCGTTGGTAACCTGACAAAAACCGATGGAATCCAGACGAATCCGATGAAATCAGTTTTGTTTTTGTAAAGACTGAAAAACCGACCATTTTTGTGTTTTCGACCTAGTCCGGCAAGTCCGGACCGGTTTTCATCAATTTTGTAAACCCTGACCATGAGTCTGTGACTGACGGCTGAAAGGTCTAAAACTCTATCAGAATTCAGAAACCACATCTGCTTGATGGTACTAAGCTAGTACTACCATAGACCAATTGCATATATGCATGCTTTGCATTGCATGGCAGAAGGGAGCAGCATTGCAGTTGCAGCAAGCTTCAGAATGAGCTAGAGAGAAGGAGAAGTTTACAGCTAGCTAGGCAGCTACTGTGTATTGTGTAGGCAGTGAATGGGTGTAGTAATGCTCACATCACAGGCAGGCAGGCAGCAGAGAGTCGTCAGGTTTTTCAGAAGATGTGTACGAGTGGAGTGGCACAGTGCAGTGAGTGTGGCTCGATCCATCTAACGCATTGATTCGATCTTGGTTTTTTGGTTGGATTGGATTGGATTCCCCCTCTTGCAATTACATGGCGAGCAGGGTTTCGCCTTGGATCATTCACTCATTCAATTGCGGTCCACCTTTTGGTTGTGGTGGTGCGGGAGATCGATCAGATGTGGGAGGAACAGTTCGCTGGACTGTGTTCATCAGTGTTTGACAATTTGTTTGGCTTTAGTTAAGGGTGAAATCATCATCATTCATCGATCAGCTGAATCAATGGCAGGTTGGTTGGCCATGGTGTTCTTGTTACTGTATGCTAGTACCATGGTTAGGACAAGTTTGGCAATGTTCAGTAGCATTCATGGTTAGGACAAGTTAGGAGTATGTACATTGTTTGAACTAATTAGTAATCATCACAGTGGTTGGGAGGTGTATATTCCCCAGGAGGGGCTAGCTGGATTGGTTTAGAACAAAGAATTTAAAGCAGATGAACAAGAAAAAGAAAGGAACCGGTGTCTGATGAATGATGAATAGTGAAACCATACAGAAACAGAGAGCACATAGACTAGTTAGTTAGTAGAACGTTTGGAATTTCACAGAAAATTTACCAGGAAACAAAGGATAGAAAAGAGAAGGAGTTGCAAACCTGCAATTCGACGAAATTTTACACTGAAAACCATATATACCAAAACAATCCCTAAAATAGCAGCTAAAAAAAAGAAAAGAGTATGTGCAATTTATCACTTGGATTACCTCAGCTGATCGCGTGAGCCATGGCCATGTGGCGGCCGGAGCTGGTGGCCTCCGTTCCCTGCGCTTACTGGCGGCGGGGGGCCGGCGGCGATGAGAGAGACGAGGTCGAGTGGGCGGCGAGAGGGAGGAGACGCCACGTCGGCGGAGACCAATGTCAACGAAATGGACTTGTCAGGGCCGGCCCATCAAGCAGTTTACGTGGGCCGCACAATCCGGCCCATTAGGTCCCAGTATTCATCGTCCCCGTGTGGCACCCTCCGCCGCCGCATTAACCTCTCCCGGGCACTCTCGCAGTCGCCGCCGGCCGTGGGCGTCGACGGCTCCCGGCTCTCCGGCTCCGGCCCGCCCCGCCACCGTCGCCGCTCTCTGCTCCTCATAGCCGTAGCGCACGCCCTGATCCCCCTCACCTCAGGCTCCCACCCCCACCCCCACCCCCGCCGGAGACTTGAGTGCCCCCGCGCTGCCTTCTTCCTCGTCTTCGGCGGCGTCTCCTCCGCCCTGGTCTCCCTCTAAACCCAAGGAACCCCTCCTCCCGCAGCCCAAACCCGAATCCAATCAGGCTCTAGAGATGCTGAGGAACATCTTGAGCCAGTCGTGGACGAGAGGGGCTTATGCTCTTCAAGAAGCGAATCATGCTGGAGCACTTCATACTTGTTGGAGTAGATTTCACAGCGGGCAGGTAACTCAACTCATGCTATGGCTCCCACACTGTTATCTGTCGTTTGTTTTTGGCATGTACTTAGAGTGATGTGAGGATACAAATATTGATTTAACTTGGTCTTTACTGGGCAACAGAAATTTAGTCATTGTTGTGTTGGTTATGATGATGGAAGGCCCTGATCGAGTTTCTACCAGTTTCTTCCTAGCACCAAAGATTGCCTTTTTAATCCTGGACTATATGAATTTTGTGGGGTAACCATGTGAAAGATAATGGCATCCATAATCTCAGTGGTCTAGTTTGTAACCAGTTTTAACAGATGAGGTGTCGATGCTATACATCCGTCGTAGCTCTAATGGTAGTATAAATATTTCTGCTGTGAGATAATCACAATAGCTTGGCCTAGAGCTCGTGGTGCAAGAACTAATCTTATTATCAAGTTTTGATGTTTGATGATGAGCATTGAGTACTTGGAATTAACTTTAGCCGCTTTGCTTTAAATGCTCGCAAAAACTAAAATAAGCCTTTTCTTGGTGCTAATGCATGGGAGTAACACAGATGCAAACTTATTTGTTGTACCATAACTCATAGATCTGAAATTTACACTGCTATGCTTGCACTAACTGTGTATTTGCAAAATTTGACCCTGCATTCATCGGGGCTTAGAGCTTTATACTCTTTTCAAGTTATTCCAGTCATACACAGGTCCTGCACATATAATCAAATTCAGAATACAGTGACACCACAAATTCAGTTATTCAGTACAATGGCACCGCAAGACAGAACATTTTGACATTTAGTTACCCTTGAGACCTTAATGCACCAGCTGATATCCATTGTTTGATTTGTGTTTCCTTATTCAGCTTCACTGCCTTATAGTTTATGAATTGTGCTCTCTGTTCTTCTCCAGATGTTAAGCTCTTCCAGGAGCTTCTTTGGTGTGGAGGACTTTATGGACGAAGACAACAGCAAACCATACACATACAAGAAGGAGAAAAGATCAAAGAACCCACACAAGCACATCTCCTTCAAGCAGCGCACCATCGCCTACATGGAGCCCTTCACGCTTGACGTCTTCATCTCCAAGCGCTTCGTCTCGGCGTCGCTCACCCACCGCACGACGTGCAGGCAAGTCGCGGTAGCAGGAACCAACTCGAAGGACATCAAGGCGGCCCTCAAGTCGAGGTCGGACATTCCGGCCTGCCTCGCCGTGGGTCGCTTCCTGGCAGAGAGGGCCAAGGAGGCCGATGTCTACACCTGCACGTACACGCCAAGGGAGCGGGACAAGTTTGAGGGGAAGATAAGGGCGGTGGTTCAGTCCCTGATTGACAATGGGATCAATGTGAAAGTTTACCTGGATTGAGTTCTCTGCTGTATGTTTACTGTACTACATTTGTTCTGAAAATGATCATCACCATCATCATCCTGTATTGCTGCTGATTGTGAAACTTATGGTGGCCTGATGTTAATGTTTTATCATTTTCCTGTGCTGTGGCAGTGTGGCTGATCATGAATAGCAGTAGCTTGGATTGGGCTAGGCTTGTTTGTGTGACTGTGGAGGCCACTTTCAGTTTCAGAACAACTAGCAAGGTGGCCTGCGCGATTGCAGAATTTTTGGCATTTTTAAATTTTTTTTAAAGATTTACAAAAATAACTTCCGAGTTTCGAAAATTACAAAACTAATCTCCTTCCGCCCTCTGGGAGGGCGTGAAAGGAAAAAACGCCCCAGAGGGCGAAATATCCGACGTGGAGACGGCCGTGGGGCCGTCCCGCGCGCGGTGGCATTTTTGCGCGGCTCCCTTCCCGCCCTTGGTAAGGGCGTTTTTCACTGTGCACGGGGGCCGCTGCAAAAATGCCAGGCGGCGCCTTTTGCAGGCGGCCCTTCCCGCCCTTGGTAAGGGCGTTTTTCTTGTGCACGGGGCCGCCCGCAAAAGGCCGGCCGCCCTTCCCGCCCTTACCAAGGGCGTTTTTCACGTGCTTACGAGGCGCCGCTCGCAAAATTGCCACACGCCCGGCAATTTTGCAGCGGCCCCCTTCCCCCTCTGGAAGGGCGTTTTACCCAAATAAAGATATAAGCCGACTCTCAATCATTTCGACCTTATTTACACCTTCCCAAATCCAGAAAAAAGAACAGAGAGAGGTGAAGAGGAGGAGCGCGGCGAAGCCCCGCTGGATTGCGTACTTCATTGGAGGTAAATGCAATATCCCGTCGTTATTTTGTTTGTTAGTTAGTATGTAAATGAAATATTAGAAAAATATAAATTTGTAATATTTGAATAGGTATTGAATAATTTGTTATAGATTTGTAAAACAAATGGTTTAATTTAGATCAATTTAGATAATTTAATCGACGTAACATAGGTAGAATAGATAGATCAACAAGGATAATTTAATGGACATTAACATAGGTAGAATAGATAGATGAACTTAGGTAGAATGTGTTTGGATCTAAGTGTAAATTATGTGAGTAGATGGTAAGCACTATAGAAAATCGTAAGTATAATTTTGTTGATGATCAAAATATGTTTAGATATAAACTACAATTTAATTGAATTTAGTTTATAAATTTTGGCAAACCGAAATGAACGAGTTATGATTGGCGGTAGATGGAACGAACAAATCGATTTGGGAAAATTTAAGATGTAGACCAGAGAACATATTGGTAAAGAAATTAAGTTAGGCACGTAATCATCTAGGCAATATATTCGTAGTATGGAATAAACTCGTTTCAATTTGTTTGTCGCACTATGGCAAGTAAGATCATATTTGGATAGTTCACGGTGAAGGCAACGTTAGATACGGTCCGTAAGGTGTAGATTTGTCAGAATTTAGGATGAAATCAAAGGGCATTGATAGGCCATGCGAGAAAACATTTGAGTCAGTGTATAGTTAGTTGCTACGTGGATTTAAAGTGGATACAAGAGTGAACACAATGTCTCTATCCGTTGTAGTAAGTCGTGCAACGAAGGATATTATTGGGAACTTATGCCTATTGATAACACCGAGTCGTGGAGACGTTATGTGGACATGGCACTTGAAAGGTCCTGGCCCCTTGTTATTTTTGTGGCACCGCACGAAATCGATAGCATTAATACAATGCAAACAGAGTATGGCGAAGGTCCAAGCAATGAAGCAAGCTTAGAGGAGGCGATTGGCGTGGCGGACGGGGGAGAGAATCAAAGCAATTGTTGAAGAAATGGAGAGGGAGGATTCGAAAATGAGCGGGCGGAGGGCGATGAATCATCGGACGAGGAAGAAGATGTCATGCCCGTCGATTGGGAACAAGCCGATTTCTCTCGGCTTGTTATCTCGAAGGGCGCATGTTTCATTTGAATACAAAGATAACGAGGTCATCCAGGTGCTAGGTATGCTCATAAGGAAGACATGAAAGGGGCGTGAAGCATTGGGCGGTGTCTTTGCATAGAGAGTTTAGGGTGGTGAAGTCTACGAACTATGTGTATGATGTGAAGTGTATGAAGGATGATTGTCCGTGGCGCGTTCATGCATACAAGGGAAATGGAGTGACTATTGGAAAGTGAGCATTGTTGGTGAGCACATATGTCGTTGCTGGGGTAGATAAGTAACACCGCAACATCACCTCGGCGTTTGTTGCCGGTGAGATGTACATCATGTTGTTAAAAACACGGATTTTGAACCGGGCTCCATTATTAAGCACATTGAGAACAAATTCAAGTATACTATTAGCTATGCAAAGGCTTGGAGGGCGAAACAAAAGATATTGGAGATGAGGTATGGCACATTTGAAGCATCGTATGACAATTTACCTCGTCTATTAGCCACCATTGCTCGAGAAACCCCAATACCTACTATGACATTCGACATTTCCATCATCTACCGATTCGAGCAAGAGCGTGCCGCAAAGAGCCTTTTTCTCGATTGGTGCTTGCATCAACGCATTTGTGCACCGTCGCCCGTGCTGTGCATAGATGGAACCTTTCGACTGGCAAATACAGAGGTCGAATCGACGGCGATTGGAGCAGATGGGAACAACCAGTGTTACCTATGGCGTTTGCATTTGTCGAGAGTGAGAACACCGAAAGCCGGTATTGGTTCTTGGAGAGAGTTCGATGCTAAGTCGTTCGTATGAGGTCCAATGTTTGTCTCATACATGATCGTCATGCCGACATGCCGAGGGCAATCGACTACCTTCGAATGGTTGGCCGGAGAGGGGACTTCCACTAGGTGGCATGATGTTCGGAGTAGGTGGTGCATGCGTCATATGGGAGCCAATTTCTACAAACAATTCAAGAACAAGCACCGATGGATCTATTCAAGAGGCTATGTGGTCAAAATCAAGAGAAAAATTCAATGAGATGTGGAGAAGGTTGGATGAGCCGACAACGAAGCAAACCGACGAGCAATCTCGTTTGCCACAAGTTGACGAGCCTCTTGTACCTCTTGGTCCATTGCATAATGACCCGCCAACAATGAGAAGGAGGTCCGCACCATCAATACGTAATTTCTCCCACCGGATAGAGAATGAACCGAAAGAAAAGTGGTCTCGTTGTATGACACCGACGGAGCTCGATATGGTATAATGACAACGAACTCGGCCGAGGTGTACAACCGGGTGATGCGAGGAGTTAGGGGCTTCCATTGGTGGGTATTGTGGAATTTATCCTTCATGGCCAGCATATTTTAGGGATAGATTTAAGAAAATATTCCCTTTAATGGTCGATAACAAAATTGTATTTGGCAACGTGGTGACGAAATATATGCAAGACAAAATTCGAAGGCTATGAAGCACGAGTAATCCCCAAGGAACCCAAGTTCTTGATGCGAGATCATGTGTGTCGACAGGAGAAGGCGAGGCATCAATCGTGTTCAAGTTGTGCAGGAATGTGTGCTTCATGCGGATGGTGGTTGTAGCTGCAGCTGTATGAAGCCGAAGCTTAGACATCTGCCTTGCTCACACGTCCTTGCCGCAGCTGGGGACTGCGGCATAGTTCCAGATATTTATGTGTCACCGTACTACAGGAAAGAATCAATTTTTCATACGTGGAAGGAGGAGATATATGGTTTTGGGATATCGGATCGTACACAACACTGCGGCCACAAGTGTTCTACATTCCGGATCCATCGGTTAAGGATGAAAAAGGGACGTCGTCAGTCGAGACGCATCAGAAACGACACGGACGAGTCCGAGGCCGGGGGAAGTGTTAGTGATATGCCCTAGAGGCAACATGGAGATGTTGGATATCACGTCAATGTTTATGTATAAATGAATAAAGTGTTATTCAGTTCCATGAAATAGACATCTTGTATTGATCAATAAGTACGTGACTTATTTATGAGACTCTTTATGTATGAATCTATTTCTAAATGATCCTTGATCATATATCATATTGTTGGAACAAATATGATTCTAAGATCGGCATGTTTATTGATTGATGATCATGTCTCATAGATCATAGGTATGGAGATACCAAATCAATAAACATGGACATGTGTTGGAGAACACATTGTTGGATAGACCCACCATGAGACACTACAGAATTAATGTGCCATTAGTTGGTCTCAGGTAGTGTTGGTACAAAGTCCTTAGACCCGAGATCACCATGGATTCCAACATGTGTAGTAGCCTACTTTGGGACTACCAAACGCTATTCCGTAATCGGTAGTTATAAAGGTAGTTTTCGGGTTTGCTATGAAACATGGAGTGGGATGTGAGTGATCAAGATGGAATTTGCCCCTCCTTTGGAGAGATATCTCGGGCCCCTCGAGGTAATGGATTATGGAAATGCATGGCCATGCTAAGTTGATTGAGGAGTCAATCAAGACGGATAATCCAATACGGTTCGAGTGAATGGTTAAGCTATTGAAGGGATGGCACACATCTTGCCTATAGCTTAACCGGTGTCGTGAGGCAAAGGGATTTGTGTACACATTACAGTTGAGCCGATATTATTCTTGTATACTATGGTGTCAATATGTGCTGCTAGGCGCCGCGTTGACGGTCGGCGAGTTAGACTCGAGCCGACGATCGGCTAAGTTAGACTATAGCCAAAACCGAGTATACCCGAACCTACTGTGGTCGCACGCTTAAGGGGATAAGAACAGGCATTCGAGTTGGACTCGGATACGGCTCGATCGGATAGGGATCCGATCGGATAGAGTCCTATAGGCTTACGACGTATGGACGGCCAACTCTATGAGATACGGATGAGATCCGGTTCAAAATAGAGTCCTAATCGGTCACTAGTCCCATCGGCCAACTCTATATAAAGGAGGGAGGGGTGGAGAGTCGTGGATGTCAATTGCATCGCGTGCAATGAAGTCGTCGAGATCAATCTCCACGGAAACCCTCCCCACTTTCGAGCCAAACCCTAGCCTTGCATCGCGTGCTAGCACACGGGTGTACGGCGTTCGTCCTCGGACGTGTGGATACCGGTAGAGGCGCCGCTACGTTGCGCGCCGTTGATCGGCTTGGATCGGCCGCAATCGGAGCGATCGGCGTGGTGGAATCGGCGCGGTCGGGCGCATCGGAGCGAGGCGTGAGAACGCGGCGGACGACTCGAATCGGCTGATTGGCGAATCGGCGTCTCCGGGAATCCGCTACCGCTCCGGATCGGATTGCCCCGATTGGCTATTCCCGCACTCTACTCCAATCGGTAACGATCTATCGGCCCTTACTTGCAAGTGCTCCCGGTTTGCGCGGTAAAAAGTTTTTTTGGCTAGCGTAGCCTCCGCGTAACCTTGGTGGTATCGAGCTAATCTTGCTTAGTTCGGGTTTTAGATTGGATCCGGAACAAGTTTTGCGCACGGGTTGATTAGATCAATCGGTTTTACGGGATCCGTTGAGGAGAGTTAATGGTAATTGCGTTCCTTGATAGTGTATCGGAACGGCGTAATGTGATTACGTCGAAGCAATTTTCATATGACTCGGTTTGAGTCGGCTTCGAGATAGCGTTCCTTGATAGTGTATCGGAACGGTATAATGTGATTATGCCGAAGCTATCTCGTAGTCCGATCTTGTTTTGCCTCGTGCCTACGCAAACCGTCTTCCTTGATAGTGTATCGGGACGGCATAATATGATTATGCCGACATGGTTTCCGTAAGCGAATTCATAGATTGGATCTATGAATTTCGTGTGGTGTTCCGGACCGCCGTGTGCGTACCCCCTTATAGGTCGTCTCGATGCCGTAGCTCGTGATAAGTAGAAAACGTTTCTACGCCTAACTTGTTTTTGCAGAGAATTCTTTGAGATGGTATGGCCCTATTGTATGTATGAGATGTATGAGATGCATGTAATATTCTTTCATATGTGCAATCCCGTAATATTCTTTCATACGTGCAATGCTTGTAATATTCTTTCACGACTGCGAGTCGATGTAATCTTCAATTAGAGCTTCTATAGTAGTAGCTTAGTTTGAAGATATCAAGCATTCGGCACTCGGAAGAACGGTGATGAAGATGGAGATCCTCTACACCGGCATGGAGATAGAGATCACCATGTGAAGGGGGCCATACTATTTCATGCTATTCTACTTGCTTTCATATGTGATATGTTTGTTTGATAGGATAGCATCCCTCGCAAAATTAAGTAGTAATGATGCCCTTCCAAATGTTGCACCCGTCACCGTTATGCTCGTCAATGGTGGGTCTGCCAAAGCAGAGTGCCATTCTCTATCATAACACGAGGGGGTATATGTCAGACATATACATGCAGGAGCATTTGGTTTACTTAACAAGGCTATCAAAACAGTTTTGGGCCTTGGGGCATAGGTTGGGGCCGGGGCATGGAGATGCCACACCAACAACAAGAGTCACATAGAGATGTGATTAGCAAGGAGTTGCTTACCGATGTTATTAATCTTCTAGCAGTGATGCCAAAGCTCACTAGAAAATTAATTAACATGTGGATCTTGACCCAATACGTAACCTAGAGGGAAGGTGGAAAATACGTAATGGGAGTCTTATGTTAAATTGTTTAACAAAAGACATAACATAAACATTGTGCTAAACTTTGTTTTTCTGTTGTAGAATAAATGGCGGCTAATACTACACCCAGTACCTTTAATTTGCGATCTATTCTCGAAAAGGAAAAATTAAATGGAACAAACTTTATGGATTGGTATCGCAACTTGAGAATTGTTCTCAAGCAAGAGCGTAAGGAGTACGTTCTTGAAGTACCTTATCCGGAGGATTTGCCTAATAACGCCACTGCAACTGCACGGAGGGCTTATGAGAAGCACACTAATGATGCCCTAGATATAAGCTGTCTCATGCTTGCTACAATGTCCCCCGAGCTTCGAAGCAATATGAGAGCAGCGATGCTCACACTATTATTCGGGGATCTGCGTGGCATGTTTGAGAACCAAGCTCGGGCCGAGAGGTTCAATACCTCAAAGTCCTTGTTTGCGTGCGTGCTTGTTGAGGGAATCCCGTCATCCGCATGTGATAAAGATGATTGGTTATATCGAGAGTATGGAAAACTAGGTTTTCCCCTTAGCCAAGAGTTGGCTACCGATGTGATTCTCCGTCGCTCCCTCCGAGCTTCGAGCCATTCATATTGAATTATCACATGAACAATATGGATAGAACCTTGGCTGAATTGCATGGGATGCTAAAGACAGTGAGGAGAGTATCCAGAAAAACGGTCATCATGTGATGATGATGCGAAGGCAAAGCGCAAACCACTGTCAAGAAACTTTGCACCAAGAGGAAGTTAACTCCCGATGAGATCGCGAGTGCCTCTAATGCAAAGAAGGGCAAGAAGGGGTCGGCGCATCGATGCCGTTTGCTTCTATTGCAAGGAGAAGCCATTGGAAGAGGAACCTGCAAGAAGTACATGGAGGATCGCAAAAAGAAGCAAAGTACGACTTCGCCTGTGTATTAATGTTATAGACATTAATCTTGCTACTTCACCTACTGACTCTTGGGTATTTGATACCGGATCGTAGCTCATATTTGCAAGTCGTTGCGTGGAATGAGAAGAAGTAGAGGATTGAGAAGGGGCGAGGTGAACCCGCGTCGGCAATGGAGCAAGCGTTGCTACGTTCTGCGGCACACGATACCACTTCATCTACCTTCGGGATTAGTTTTGGAATTGAATAATTGTTATTGTGTTCCAACACTATGTCAAAACGTTATTTCCGCTTCATGTTTGCAAGCGGAAGGATATGATTTTAGATCAATGAACAATGGTTGTTCAATATATCTCGAGATATGTTCTATTTTCATGCTCCATTGGTGAATGGATTATACGTTTTGAATCTTGAAGCATCTCCCATCTATAACATTAATACGTAAAGGTAACTCTCTAATGATATAAACCCCACGTTTATATGGCATTGTCGCTTAGGCCATATAAATAAGAAACGCATGGAGAAGCTCCATAAGGATGGACTCGCTTCACTCTTTTGATTTTGAATCATTTGAGACATGTGAGTCTTGTTTACTTGGTAAGATGACAAAGGCACCTTTCACGGGACACGTGAAAGAGCAAGTGACTTGTTGGCACTCATACATACCGATGTATGTGGACCAATGAGCTCAATGGCCGAGGTGGTTATCAATACTTCATTACCTTTACCGATGACTTTAGTAGATATGGTTATATCTACTTAATGAGGCATAAGTCCGAATCCTTTGAAAAGTTCAAAGAATTGAATGAAGTACGAATCATTTAGGGAAAACAATCAAGTTTCTACGATCGATCGTGGAGGGGAATACTTGAGCCAAGAGTTTGGTAATCATCCGAAAGATTGTGGAATTGTTCCACGTTGACTCCGCCAGAACTCCACAATGGAACGGAGTGTCCGAACGGAGAAATCGGACCTTGTTGGACATGGTGCGGTCGATGATGAGCCAAAGTGATCTTCCGTTATCCTTCGGGGATATGCTCTTGAAACATTGCGCTCACACTAAATAGAGTTCCATCTAAGTCGGTTGAAAAGACACCATATGAGATATGGACGGCAACCCCTAGTTTGTCTTTTCTCAAAATTTGGGGATGTGAAGCTTATGTAAAACGTTTACTGATCCGACAAGCTCACACCCAAATCCGACAAGTGCTTCTTTGTGGGATATCCTAAGGAAACTAAGGGATATTACTTTTATAATCGGGAACAAGGCAAAGTGTTTGTCGCCCGACACGGTATCTTCTTGGAGAAAGAGTTTCTTTCAAGAAGGGTTAGTGGGAGCAGGGTGCATCTTGAAGAAGTTCAAGAAACACCGAAAACGTTTCGCGACCACGTAACCACAACAGAGGAGCAAATTGTTGCGCCACCGGTTGTAGATACACCAGCCCCACGGAGGTCCGAAAGATCACGTGCACCGTGCGTACACGGGTGCAAAGGAACAACGTGATATATTGTTGTTGGACAATGATGAACCTAAGACCTATGAGGAAGCGATGGTGGGACCCGATTCCAACAAGTGGCTTGGAGCCATGAAATCCGAAATAGAATCCATGTATGACAATCAAGTTTGGAACTTGGTTGATCCACTGATGGTGTCAAAACCATTGAGTGTAAATGGGTTTTTAAGAAAAAGGCCGATATGGATGGAAATGTTCACATCTATAAGGCGCGATTGGTGGCGAAAGGTTTTAAACAGATTCAAGGAGTTGATTATGATGAAACCTTCTCGTTCGTCGCAATGCTTAAATCTATTCGGATTATCCTAGCGATTGCTGCATATTTCGATTATGAGATATGGCGAGATGGATGTCAAAACGGCTTTCTGAATGGAAACCTAAGCGAGGATGTATACATGATACAACCTCGGGGTTTTGTCGATCCGAATCGCTGGAAAGATATGCAAGCTACGAAATCCATTTATGGATTGAAGCAAGCATCTCGGAGTTGGAATATTCGTTTTGATGAAGTAATCAAAGGGTTTGGTTTCATCAAAAACGAAGAAGAGACTCGTGTTTACAAAAGGGTCGTGGGAGTGCAATTGTATTTCTAATCTTATATGTGGATGACATATTACCGATTGGAAATGATATCCCTATGCTTGAATCCGTCTAGTCTTCATTGAAAAATAGTTTTTTCATGAAAGACTTAGGGAGGCAGCATATATATTGGCATTCGGATCTATAGAGATAGATCCAAGAGGCTAATTGGATTAAGCCAAAGTACATACATTGACAAGGTGTTGAAAAGGTTTAACATGCATGATTCCAAGAAAGGTTTCTTGCCCATTTCACATGGCATTAATCTTAGCAAGAATCGTGTCCTCGACACATGATGAGCGAAATAAGATGGGTATGGTTCCATATGGTTCGGCAATTGGATCCATCATGTATGCCATGCTTTGTACACGCCTGGATGTCTCGTACGCTTTGAGTGCTACGAGCAGATACTCGGATCCAGTGAAGGTCACTCGGATCGCAGTAAAGAATATCCTTAAGTACTTGAGAAGAACTAAGGATATGTTTCTAGTCTATGGAGGTGAAGAAGAGCTCGTTGTAAGTGGTTACACCGATGCTAGCTTCCAAACAGACAAGGATGATTATAGATCGCAACTGGGTTCGTGTTCGCCGAACGGAGGCGCAATCACTGGAAGAGTTCCAAGCGGGATACGTTGCCGATTCTACAACGGAGGCCGAGTACATTGCTTCTCGAAGCTGCAAAGGAGGCTGTTTGGATCAAGAAATTTATTTCGAGCTTGGTGTGATGACTAGTGCAACTGGTCCAATGTCTCTCTATTGTGACAATAGTGGAGCCATTGCGCAAGCCAAGGAGCCGAGGTCACATCGAAGTCCAAACACATACTTCGGCGATATCATCTCATCCGCGAGATTGTGGACAGAGGTGATGTCAAGATATGCAAAGTGCACCCGGATCTCAACATAGCCGATCCGCCGACAAACCCGTCCCTCCCGAAGCATGAGGCGCACACAAGAGCAATGGGTATTAGATACTTACATGATTGACTCTAGTGCAAGTGGGAGATTGTTAGTGATATGCCCTAGAGGCAACATGGAGATGTTGGATATCACGTCAATGTTTATGTATAAATGAATAAAGTGTTATTCGGTTCCATGAAATAGACATCTTGTATTGATCAATAAGTACGTGACTTATTTATGAGACTCTTTATGTATGAATCTATTTCTAAATGATCCTCGATCATATATCATATTGTTGGAACAAATATGATTCTAAGATCGGCATGTTTATTGATTGATGATCATGTCTCATAGATCATAGGTATGGAGATACCAAATCAATAAACATGGACATGTGTTGGAGAACACATTGTTGGATAGACCCACCATAAGACACTACAGAATTAATGTGCCATTAGTTGGTCTCGTGTAGTGTTGGTACAAAGTCCTTAGACCCGAGATCACCATGGATTCCAACATGTGTAGTAGCCTACTTTGGGACTACCAAATAAAGGTAGTTTTCGGGTTTGCTATGAAACATGGAGTGGGATGTGAGTGATCAAGATGGAATTTGCCCCTCCTTTGGAGAGATATCTCTGGGCCCTCGAGGTAATGGATTATGGAAATGCATGGCCATGCTAAGTTGATTGAGGAGTCAATCAACGACGATAATCCAATACGGTTCGAGTGAATGGTTAAGCTATTGAAGGGATGGCACACATCTTGCCTATAGCTTAACCGGTGTCGTGAGGCAAAGGGATTTATGTACACATTACAGGTTCGAGCCGATATTATTCTTGTATACTATGGTGTCAATATGTGCCGCTAGGCGCTGTTGACGGGTCGGCTGAGTTGGACTCGAGCCGACGATCGGCTAAGTTAGACTATAGCCAAAACGGAGTATACCGAACCTTGTGGTCGCACGCTTAAGGGGATAAGAACAGGCATTCGAGTTGGACTCGGATACGACTCGATCGGATAGGGATCCGATCGGATAGAGTCCTATAGGCTTACGACGTATGGACGGCCAACTCTATGAGATACGGATGAGATCCGGTTCAAAATAGAGTCCTAATCGGTCACTAGTCCCAGTCGGCCAACTCTATATAAAGGAGGAAGGGGTGGAGAGTCTGGGGATGTCAATTGCATCGCGTGCAACGAAGTCGCCGAGATCAATCTCCACGGAAACCCTCCCACTTTCGAGCCAAACCCAAGCCTTGCATCGCGTGCTAGCACACGGGTGTACGGCGTTCGTCCTCGGACGTGTGGATACCGGTAGAGGCGCTGCTACGTTGCGCGCCGTTGATCGGCCGGATCGGCCGCAATCGGAGCGATCGGCCGTGGTGGAATCGGCCGCGGGGCGCATCGGAGCGAGGCGTGAGAACGCGGCCGGACGACTCGAATCGGCGATTGGCGAATCGGTGTCTCCGGGAATCCGCTACACCTGTTCTCGGATCGGATTGCCCCGATTGGCTATTCCGCCGCACTCTACTCCAATCGGTAACGATCTATCGGCCCTTACTTGCAAGTGTTCCTGGTTTGCGCGGTAAAAGTTTTTTTGGCTAGCGTAGCCTCCGCGTAACCCTTCGGAAGGACCCTACGTTGCAAAGCAAATGCGATGAGCACGGACATACATACAAAAATGTCCGAAGAATTCGAAACTTCAACCATCGAAGGTTCGGGACTTTCCGGACAGCCCTCCGATGGTAGCCGTCCATCTCGGAGAAGGAACAACAACGAGGCGACCACGTCCTAGACGTGCTTATATGTTGTGTTTGTGATACTTATATGTTGTGTTTGTTAGTTTGAATTAAGACGTGCACTTTTTTTATGTTGAGATATAATGGACCATTTATGTCATGTATTCATATTGTTTTGATTTTTCTTATAAATTGCTTATTGTGTGCTTCATGTATTCATGCAGGTATGGCGGACGATACACCGGCGCTTTTCAGCAGACAGTGGACGGGCGCACAGTCGTACTTGTCGGCGGTGCGGGGTGCTCACCGACCACCTTTCGTCCACGGCCGTCGCGCGAGTTGTTGCGTGTCGATCCGCGACACGTCCAGCGGTACGATCAAACTCTTATCACTTATTGCAAGAATACTATGCTTGATACTAATATTACACTATGTGTATGATATGCAGGTTACGTGAGTCTGGCCTGATCGCTCTCTGCAGACTTGTTGAGGCGCGTGCCCACGAGCACGACCAGGCCAGACGGTGGGATGCGGACCGGTCCCTGATAGCTGCTTTGGTGGATCGGTGGCGTCCTGAGACGCACACCTTCCATCTTCCTTGTGGGGAGATGGCTCCGACGCTGCAGGACGTCTCCTACCTGCTAGGTCTACCACTAGCCGGAGAGGCTGTCGGGCCTGTGGATGCTGTTGGTGGATGGAGGGAGGACATCACTGCACGCTTTGCTCAGGTGATGAGGCTACCGGGGCTCCCAGCTGTTCAGTCGATCTACCCTTACGCGACCACCGAGCCTACGAAGACTTGGATTATGCAGTTCACAGTAAGTTAACTTGAAGACTTCGGTATTTTTCATTACATCTGATGTTTGTTAACATGGTTTTCTCCTTTGTAGGCCGACAAGCTCCACCCCGACGCCGACGAGTACTCCGTGCGACGCTCGTTGGAGGCGTACCTTCTTTGGTTGTTCGGCTGGGTGATGTTCACCAACACGTCGGGGAACACTGCAGAGAGGGGCCTGATCCACTACGCCCGGTCGATAGCGGACGCGGAGATAGGTGTAACATCCTGGCCCAGGGCTTAATAGGATTAATAGAATACTCATACCAACAAGTTGCAACTTCTTTTCCGGAAGCTCATCTCCAAAGAACTCTGAGGTTAAGCGTGCTTGGCCTGGGGCAATTAGGGTATGGGTGACCGACCGGGAAGTTCTTCCCGGGTGTGCATGAGTGAGCACAAAGTGCGCAGAAAAGACTGGTGTTGGCCTGTGAGGGCAGTCTAAGATCCTAGAGAGCTTCCAGATGTAGGCGGGCCCAGCCCGGGAAGGGTGGGACGAGCTTCCAGATGTAGGCGGGCCCAGCCCGGGAAGGGTGGGACGTTACAAGTGGTATCAGAGCCGACCCTCACGGTTTCATGGGGCTCGTGGCGGGTCAGTTGTGCGGGCATGGTGCGCATGGCGCGTGGGTCCTTAGAGGACACGGCATGGTACATGCGCCGGCACTGGACGCACGGACATGGCCAAGAGGGGAGGTTCCTGGCCTGGGGTTGACCGACGAGGACGTCGGGTCTTCTAAGGGGGTGTGGATGTAACATCCTGACCCAGGGCTTAATAGGATTAATAGAATACTCATACCAACAAGTTGCAACTTTTTTTCCGGAAGCTCATCTCCAAAGAACTCTGAGGTTAAGCGTGCTTGGCCTGGGGCAATTAGGGGATGGGTGACCGACCGGGATGAGTGAGCATCTTCCCGGGTGTGCATGAGTGAGCATAAAGTGCGCAGAAAAGACTGGTGTTGGCCTGTGAGGGCAGTCTAAGATCCTAGAGAGCTTCCAGATGTAGGCGGGCCCAGCCCGGGAAGGGTGGGACGTTACAATAGGCTTCGTGCCTCAGTGGAGTTGGGGTTCAGCGGTGCTCGCAGCCACCTACCGTGGGCTGTGCGACGCGTGCACGAAGACAGATCCGGGAGCGATCTTCACAGGCTGTCCCCTTCTCTTACACTGTGGGCTGCGGAGCGGTCCGCGATCGGTCGACCGGTCGTCGACACCTCTCCGTACGACGTAGCGCCGCGCGAGAACCCGCCGACGGGCCTACGATGGGTTCGTACTGGTTTCGACGCAACGTAAGTACAAAGTCATATTTCTTTCAAATATTTAAATTGTGTTGAACAAAACTTGTAACCACTTGATTATTTTATTGTCGCAGCGTCGTTACGCCCACGCTCAGGTGAGACGGAGCTACCCGGACTTCGTGTTCGAGTTGGACCGTCTCCAGCCGTACGACGTTGTCTGGGAGCCGTACACGCAGCAGGTGCCGCAGCTCGGGCGCCTCTAGGCCTCTCGACGTTGTGCACGCGCGACTCGGCCTCGGATGACGTTGATCCCGATGGTGTACGACATCACCGTCGAGCCTCACCGCCCGTGCCGAGTGATGAGACAGTCCTGCGCGTGGATTCCCGTAGACGTACGGCTGCCGTTCCCCACCAGGACCACCAGTGAGTATTTCTATTTCAAATGTACTACTATTGTGTCAAATTAAATGGAACTATAGTCGACCTTTGCTGTGTACGCAGGTTGTCTCGACGGGGACAGCAGGGAGGCTCCCTCTGGGAACCACGTATGCAGCAATACGTGGCGGACTGGCTGATAGCCACCGAGGAGGTGATCGGCGAGATCTACGCCCACTCCGAGGAGAACTACACCGCCTACCTTCGGTGGTACCTACCGCGGACGCGTCCGCGAGTTACCTTCACACCGGCCACGCAGCAAGAAGAACACCAGCAGCAGCCATCGACACCTACCCTGTGCACCGAGACCAGACTACTTCGTTGGGGTACGTCATGATTTCTCGGCATTAAAGCCTTTGTACGTCATTATGTTTTTTTATTGGAGCGAAAAACCTAACTTGTTTTGATTTTTGTAGGCCGACGCCGCACGGGCATTGAATGCCGAAATCGACTCGGTGATGCTGAGGCTGGACGCAGGCATTCACCTGAACGAGGTGGAACAGAGGATGACCTTCCAATGATGCGACGACGGCACGTTCGATCTTGCGGATCTTCTCGTGTCGTTCGTCGCCGACGCGGTTCCTCCACAGGTGTTACAGTCCTCGTCCACGCGGTCCAAGATCCGGATGGTCACCACACGGCGGCGGTGCTTCCACAGTTAGTTCCACTCATTTTCATTGTGTCAACCCTACAACGTGATCTAACAAACCGAATGTCGCCTAGGTCCGACGCTACCGAGCGGGGATACGGCAGCGCGAGTGGATCGTCGATCCTCGGCCTTTCGCTACTCGGCCAAAGACTGCGAGCTTTGCTGGAGCAAGCGGATCCTCCGTTCTCGTCCCTCACTCAGGGGAGGTGAGCAAGCGTCGTCCGATGATTAGTTCACACGTGTTAGTTTAAGTCACCGATGCTTCACATTGCTTACATACAGGAGGATTCTACTCGGCGGGGATTTTCCGGTCGGGGACTTCGTCGGCGACGCGGCGGGGGTCCGGGGAGGCGACGAGGGGGTCGGTATGGGCGACGACTTCGACGACCGGAGGACCCAGATCGGGACGTACTCGCCTCCTCTCGGCTCGGTGGAGCACCTCTACCACGAGCCGGGACCCGCCACAGAGACGCCCGCGCCGATGTCCGTGCTAGTCGTGGCGTGCCCCTGACAGCCGACGTACTCTCGGGGGCACGTCGAGCACAGCCTAGGAGGGATAGGGGTAAGATGCCTCGTCGCAGCGCGTGTGCAACAGTTTGTACAAATTGTAAATATTTATTTTGTGTTTGATGTTTGTATATATCTATGTCTGTTCGTCGCACTCACATGTCACGAGATCCTTCCGTATCGTTCGCTGCATGATACTCTTACTAACGACAAAAAAACTTTCGGCCCAGTTAGACCTGCACGAGACATCGCTATCAGCTTTTGCCCGTGATAGTCCTGCACGATACGTCGCTATCAACTTTTGCCCCGTGATAGTCCTGCACGATACGTCGCTATCAACTTTTGCCCCGTGATAGTCCTGCACGATACGTCGCTATCAACTTTTGCCCCGTGACAATCCTACACGATACGTCTCGATCAGCTGTTGCCCCGTGACAGACATAAACGATACATAGATGTGAACCTTCACCTCCCTGCACTATATATTGCCTAGATCCGAATACGAGCTCTTCAAATCTGCATTCTCTTTTCTACATTTACTCCCGCAATGATATCTTCATATCATCCATTCCTTGAGCGTCTCCACCGGCGACTCCATCCTTTGAGCGGTTTTATTCCACCATGGTGTGACCGTCCGTTATGCCATTGTGGAGATGGCTGCATACTTACGTCGTCCCTCCTCGCTGAAACCAGGGGAGACGATTTTTCCAATGCGCCAACATTGATCAGGTATGGCTTAACTGCCCTGCTTTCATCTACAAAATCTTCACGCAGAAAACACTAACTTGATTGTACATCGTGTTAACACCTCATGCAGGCATATCGTCGGGTGTGCAACTTCGTTGAGTGGATAGATACGGAGAACCCACGAACCGACGGAACACGTTACTACCCACTTAGCGAAACAAGGTCAGACTACCTTCAACGGAAGGCCGAGTACCAACGTCGAGTTCGCGCCGAAGCTTTGGACCGGCCTATGGATCACCGACACTACCCACATGGCGGAACGTCCGTAATGCCACCGTGATCTACGTTGCCGGTGGTAAGATCCATAAGACAAGCAACTAGAGGACAAAGATGCTTCGTGTGTCCCGAGATTGCGGATGACGATTTTGTCGTGAGTATAATTTTTCTTTCTTTAACATTTTCGCTTGTTCCATTTTTTAACTCCGACCATAAAAAATGTGCAACCAGGAGGATGTACGTCAGTGTCCATACAAAGATTGGATCGATACGGTTAAACCTGCTTCGATCGGTCAGACGGTAACACAACCTGAGTCGACTGAACAATTCATTCAGGCTTGGATGGAGTATGAACGTCGCGTCGAAATCGCAAGCTTAGCTTGGAGGAACAACCCACTAGGTTTCCCTAAATGGTCGGAGCGTCCTATGTGCGGTTGTAAGGATCGTTGCAAGATGGCTACCTCATTTGAACCACGAACATATGGTCGGAGATATTTCATTTGCCCCAACTTAGACAACGACTTCGTTCTACGTCTTTCATTTTATCAATTATGCAAACGTCTTCGCTCTAGTGGCTCTCTAACTGATTACATGTGTTTCTTTACCAGGGCATTCAAAGAAGGTGTGGATTCACTAGGTGGATCGACAATGTCATTCCCCAATATAACGGCCTAAAAGTAACTGAATGTGAAACTCAAAAGGAGTACAACGCCGAGAAGGAAAGAGAAAATTGATGACAAGCTTATCTCCCTTGAACGGTTCCGTAGGTAACCGAGCCTTGACTCGTGGGGGATGAGTTAGTTGTATTGCATCATCCGTACCTAATGGGTTATGTAACACTGTGACAAACAACTGCTTAACCATTGCAACTAAGTTAACTTGGTTAAAACAATATGTTCACAGTAATGCAAACAACATATGTACGATACCTCGAACATTTACACTTGCAACAATATTTACATTTGCATCCTTACGACGATAACATTTACATTTCAAACAATACGACAAATCACAAAGACGGTTACATTTGCAACAATACCACAAATCCAATGGATTTGTTATATTAGCACAAAATACAACGATAACATTTTACATCTCAAACAATACGAGAGAGAGTGGGTCGATGTCGATCGTGGCAATTAGGGTTTGGGCAAAACGCCCTCGGAAGGGCGGGAATGGGGCCCCGTAAGTAGAGTGAAAAACGCCCTTGGTAAGGGCGGGAAGGGGGCCGCCGCAAAATGCCGGGCGGCGGTCTTTTTGAAGGCGGCCCCGTGCACAAGTGAAAAACGCCTTACAAGGGCGGGAAGGGGCCGCCGCAAAAGCCGCCGCCCGGCATTTTTGCAGCGGCCCCGTGCACAGTGAAAAACGCCCTTACCAAGGGCGGGAAGGGGGTCGCCGCAAAAATGCCACCGCGCGGAGACGGCCCCGCACGGCCGTCCGCCACGCCGGATATTTCGCCCCGGGAGGGCGTTTTTCCTTCACGCCTCCCGGAGGCGGAGGAGATTAGTTTTGTAATTTTCGATACTCGGAAGTTATTTTTGTAAATCTTTAAAAAAATTAAAAATGCCAAAAATTCCGCGATTGCACGGCTAACACCGATAGATCTATATTTTCTCTACATTGTTATATTTTAAAAAATTTAAATAGTTGACCCGCTGATTATATCTATCATTTATTATTTATTGTATTGGAGGTAATTGTAGGTACACTTAAGTTTAAAAAAGACTATAATATGCTCGCCCGTCTATCATCGTCACTTCTCTTTAGTATCCCGAGAACTTTAAAATCGAACATTGCTGTTTTTGGAGTTTCGGTCTTATGGTTTGTAGAAGTCCTACCACCTCTCCACTCGCTCGCCTGCTTGCCGTTTCTCTTATTTGTTGTTGTCGGAACTTAAAAAATCACTGTTTCAGTTTTTTTATTAAGAAGTTATGCGAACCACTGCCCACCTACCGCTCACCACTTTTTGGTTGTCAAAATTATAAAAAATCAAAAGGTTCTACTTTTTAAATTTATAGATATTTCGCTAGTTGTCATCGTCCTACTCTTTTGCCGGCCTTCTATCGCTCCTTCTTTTTGTCACTTGGAGATTCTCACGTACGTGTTAGTATTTTCGTTGGACAATTGGTGAATTATCTGGTTTTGTATTTATTACTCGTTTTTCTTGGGCTATTTTCCTAGTGAGGTAAGTTGTGGGCCTGTCATCACCATTGATTCCGCCTCCATTTCTGGAATGGATAACGATGGATCTTTAGCTAGCTCATAGGCAGAAGAAAGGTATATAATCTCGTTAACAGATAAGAAAAAGTGGATTTGCTACCAAATACATTGTGAAGCCGTGTTCTCCGGGGTAAATACTGGTTTGAGGGTTCTTGGGATGGGTTCTGTGTTGTTGCCCATTCATTTCCTCTGTTCACAGGCGCTAGAAAGACTCGGTCATAGGAACTTAGAACATTCACAGCAGATGGACCAAATCATATACCCTATATTGAATTGATAGGGGACTAGGATACCCATATATGTGTTGTGTACAACAGATTATCTATCTTGTACCCCAAATCGAAATTCAAAAAAATGAGCCACTGAAATCAACAATGTTCAGACCATACCAGATCAATCAAATGGTATCTGAAAAATTGTCTACTGAATATTACTGAATACACTAGTTATCTACATAACAAATCTGCCTCACAGTGCATATGAAAAATCTAAATCAATTTGGCAGATCTTAAAGCAATCACACTAATTGACATACAAATGTAGTACAAGTATAGATACCTTCAAAATGGTCATTCCCATCATTCCCAAAGGTTTTCTGCTCGCCTTCCACATCCAAATGTCGTGCCTGAACCCCCATGGCAGGACGCGATGGAATGGTGTTTTCAGGGCGTACCATTGGCATCCGCTTCTCCATACTGATGGGGGCAGCACGGCAACGCCGGGGAAGAGAACTTGGCGTCGAGAGCCATGCGTGGAAGAGTTGGGCGGCGTGGGAGGGGCAGATGGGTCGGTGCGTCGCAGTGGAGGTGGGCGACAGAGAGGTGGGCGGCGCAGGAGGGGAAGATGGGTGGCGGAAAGTTGGGCGCAGTAGGGTGTCGCCGCGCGTCGCCACCAGCAGGAGGAAGAAAAAACGCGCCAAGAATTCCTCGCGCGGGAGATAGGAAAAGGGCGTGGGAATTTTCTCGGCTCGGGGGATAGGGGACCGAATCGGTACCCTGGGTTTAGGTGACCAGGAGCTGTGATTTGGGATGGGACTATTTTAGATGATGAGAAGGATGATCTATTGTAGACAATTTTTTCATAAAATATCTAAATTTGGGTTTAGGGAATGTATAGGAATATCTACTGGATGCTCTCAGACCACTTATGCGCTGGTAAACGAAAACCACCTCGACCGGATCTACCAAATGAAGAAGGCCGCCTCGTCGAAAGAATTAACACGCCAAAAGGGCCACCAGCTTTCCCACAAAAAAGGGGAGATCCGTGGCTTACTGCTCACGGAAACATCCAACCTTATGGTCAAGTCATCTGCCTATCTTTCTGATCTCATTCGTTTTCCGATCGCATAAGAAGCTCTTCGTTTTTCAGGTGTTCAAGTTTATGAAGATTAATTTGAACAAAAGGGCTAGCTGCACTTATTCCGACAAGGCTGAACTTCTGATATCTCTATTCTATATTTTTCAACTAATCCACATGAGAAAATCCTATCTTTAAAGCTTTCTCTTACTAACTTCGCCAATTGTCCTTCGCTCGAGATGGTCAATGTCTTCAAACTAGCCATAAGTCCTTGGCTTCTATACCCTTCTTTCTAATCAATTTAGACCTTATATGAACAGACTGATCTTCTAATTTAAGAATCAAGATTCACCTATGAGGGTTATTTCATTCAATCAGTTCATGTTCTCTCCTTATTCTTGGCTAGTGGAATGGAAGCAAGACTCTTTCCTATCCACTTTGCCGAGGAGAGAGAACTAAAAGATAACTCAAGCTAGACAGAAAGGTGTAAAAGTCCACAGTTTTTTTAAAGATCTTGTAAGTAAGTAGGTTCAAATTGTCATTTAGCTTCAATTTGTTCAGTCTCACAAGTAGGTACACATGCAACAAAAGAAATTGTATTTGCCTACCTAAGAGCGAAGAAATGAGAGAGCAGCTTCCAGCGAAATGCGGAGATGATGAAAGGCGGGATTCTCATGGGTAGCGGGCAGGATAAAACTGTTTCTTAATTTCCAACACAATGATTTGAGCAGAAAATCTATGGATTGTGTTCATTTCTTGATTTATCAGATTGGATTTATGAGTGGAGCAAGAAAACGGATGCGCGTTCTTGCATGCTTGTATGCTTGTCTTTGTTCGTGCAGGGATCGAACATATTCTAATTAGTCCCGTGAACATTTTACTCCTTGTTAGCTTGTTGCCATAATCCGTCGCTTTTTTTATGTGCCATGAGCATCGACACGACGGGAACCCAGGCACATCAGTGGTTAGGTTGTAATTAGTAATCCTACTCTATTACAATTTGGAGATAAGGATTTCATTCTATAGCGGAACTCTAACATAATTGACTGTTCTAGTCAAAATAAAATTTCTATAAATACTTTGTATTTCTAAAAATAAAACTGTATTGCTTATGGCTATCAATATATACCATTGTAACCTGGAGCCACTACTATCTAATACTTAGGGTCTGTTTGGTTATAAATTTTGATGAATTTTGAATAAAAACTTTTCATAAGAGTAGGTGTTTACTTGCATATGAAAATTTTTTATTGTAATAAATACATGATGCATACAACTCTCATGCACATCTCTCAAGAGAAAATCAAATCTCTTCCAAATCTGAAATTATTTCATTCTAACTTTTCACAGTGACCAAAATCTAAAATCTTTTTAGATTTCAGCTGCAACTAAAACAGTGCCTTAATTCACTTTGTAAGCATTTGATTGACATTAAAATCATTGGAATAATTGGACCATGAACATTAGTGCAATAATACTTATGTTGTATATAAGCATGAAAATACTTATATTTTGGAAATGTGTATATTTTGAAATAGAAAATTATGGAGAAGATTCATCAATGTCCGTGAGGATATATGGCCATACATGAGCCTCGCCCTGGAGTCCAGATTGCTTCGTAATTTTTTATTTTGTTTTTTTTTGCCTTTTCCTTTTCTAATTGGGAGGTCCAATCGGAAGCCTCAAAATTTTATCACCACGTAACTACGTGATAGCTTTTTCTCTTTTCCCCCCTAATTATATCATAGTCTGAATAGGTTGACGTATCCATGGCCCCTTCAACTGATTTTTTTATATACAACTCTATGTTGCTACTTTTATGGATACAATTCCATTTTGTGTATAAATAATATTATCAATCTACACCGTTATAATTTTATCTCGTCACAATCTAATGATGTAGATATTTTAATTAATGTTATGATTTCAAAACCTCTATAGCAAACGTGGCATCTTTCAAGTCTGTCTTTGTTAATATATTTATATATTGTATTTTGCTATGGATTCATTTTGCTATTTTTTATTTTTTAGAATTCTAATGATCTTTTTAAGTTTATTTGGAATTTGTTATTGAAAATCCAATCTAGGAAGTGTTTTAGATGGCCTATTATTTCATTATTTATTATTTTTATTTCATTTATTATTAAACTATATTTCTATTTTTTACTATATTTTTTTAATTTCGGATTTTATTTTATTTTTTATTCTAAGTTTGATTAATTTTGTGTTCTCAATGGATCGTTCTTTCAGTATTGCTTATCTTTTATTCCGAATTTTATTTATTTTAAATTTTTATTTGTACTTAAACTTTCATATTTATTTTTCTAATTTTATTTTATTTTATTTTTAAAAATTTAATTAATCTCGTAGTGGGTTCTATATGGACTCTTATTCCATTATTTCTTATTTTAATTTCTGAATTTTGGTTAATTATAAATTGTATTCATATTTGAAATTCGTTTTTCTTTTCTAATTGTAGATATTATTTTATTTTAAATTTTAATTAACCTTATATGGGGTTCTATATGGAATCCTCTCTCAATATTTTTTATTTTTTAATTCTAAATTTCAGTTATTTTTAAATTTTATTTGTGTTTGAACTTTTTTATTTTCACCTATTAACGTAGGAATTTTCAGCTAGAACATATGAACATGATGTATTTTTTGAGTTGTTTTAATAATAACTAGCAATTGTGTCCGTGCGTTGCAGCGGGTGAAGTCGAGGCACGGCGCGGATGGGGACGGGAGGGAGGGACGCAGGCGCGACGCAAGAGCTCCGAGCAGTGATGGGAGGGAGGAGCGCAGACGCGGCGCGGATGCGGCGTGGATGGGGACAGAAGGGATGAGCGCAGGAGGTCTTTTTTTCATCCAAATCTTTTCTTTTTTTTTAGCATTGTATATAGATAGATTTTGTCCTGTTCCGACCCACTGGCCCAAACCATTGGTACTTTGGTAGGTATCCCATTCCAGCCCAAATTGTGGAGACGCGTTCTGTGGGCATCGGGTGGGCTTAGGAATGGATTTTCGTTGTCAACTCTACGGCTCAACAACTTTGCAACAAAAGGTTTCATGGCGCTTCTCTCTCCTTCGCAAAGGGTTTTGACTTTGATGCCTTGTTTGATAGAGCATGTTAAGCTAGCGTACTTAAAAAAATCTTTCAAACAAAGCTGTTAACTAATCGAACAAGATGCAAATCAGAGAAAATCTTAGATTTAATCACATCAGGCCACATCAACGTTTTATAGTTTTGTGTGGAAACTTTGCACGTACAGCACTTTTCCTATTTAATACTTTCTCCGTACCAAGACAACTTTATTTTCATCATTTTATCTGTCCCAAAATTACTTTATCTTATAAGCAAACAGTCAATTGTATTATAGTTTATAAAAATAGAAGATAAATACATGGAGCAAGTCATTGTATTATAGTTTATTTATAAAAATAGAAGATAAATACATGAGAAATTATTTAAATGAGAAACAATTATAGTAATTTATATATGAGATGGATGAAAAATAAAGTTATTTTTAAAATGAAGAAAATATATTCATTGGAAATATATCCTTCAACGACTTTAATTTTAGATAACTAATATATGCTTCTCATAATTAACAATTTCACATGTCAGTGATTCACGTTTCTAGCAATCATTCATTCCTATCCATTTCCATCGCGAAAGAAAGAAAAAATGGCTGCGAGAAGTCAAGTCGTTCCTGGGTGGCCTGAAATCGTGGGTGGCTGCGGCCGATAAGTGCCCTGATTTCGTAGGTTTGGTGCAACGCCTCTGACCTGATTACCGGCCTCGACAGTGGAATGACCTCTAATAAAAAAAGTCAAGGTCTGGAGAGCGACGACCCTTTAAATATTTTATTAAAAAAGTTATGAACGTATAAAAACTAAACAAAAATTAAGATATATCTTTTATCATTACACTACCAACTACATTTTGAAATAACCTTTAAAGATAACAATTAATAATTAACAATGAAACAGTTTCAAAATCGGCACTGATCAGGCACACGCGACGCGAGGTCTCATGTCATCACTCATCACCCTCGCCCTGTCCACGTTTACCCTCGTTTCGTGCAAACTTTTTCACTGCAGCATGGAGTATTATACTGTCATGTCGCATGCGGTTGGAAGTTGGAACTCTCTCTCCCTCTCTAATCTCTCTATCTTTACTATCGATGGATCAAGTGAGCGCTGCTCATCTGTGTCAACTGCAAATTAAAGGGCATCAAGAACAACAAGCAGAATAGTCCATCATGCATGGCATCATTGTGTTTTCACACCACCTCCATTGCACATTTGCATGTGCCTCGCACTCTCCATCAGACACCATCATCATCATCAGTACTCTGCCTAGCTTCCTAGTACAGCATAAATCATCCGGTTAATTAATCAGAGATTCACAGTGCAACACATATGAACTATACTAGTTCTTTTTTTTCTTTTTTTTTCCGGAGGGCCAGCAGCGAAGAAGTGCCCGGCCGATTAAGAATGGAGAAGTTTTAAACATTGGAACAATAAACATAATTGTTGTTTTAGATGGTTTTTTAATAAAATAGCATAATCTGCTACTATTTTTTAAAAAAGGGATGATGTCGAGCGAATTTCAGTTTTGTGCAACAATGGCCGCCGAGTCGAAAAAAGAGTCACCTCCCAAACAGTCACCGCAAAAACATCATTGTCACACGATGAGCGTAAATGCCACGTATGACAACATCTCAACTGATGGACGACCCAAGCACACATAAAAAACAATAAAAGAGTATAAAAAATCATGAGAAATGACACGAACTCTTTCGTATATGAGTGATAATTTACCCGTTGGAACCGGCTCCCTGACGGATACCCGCCCTAACGGGCCAAGGTCGGATGGGAATTTCAACGCATGGGTGAGCGAGGACGGGAAACCATAAAAAATGTGTGGACAGAGGAGGGTGAAGGATGTAACCTGCTGGTGATCCGTGGGCTCCCGGAGTATGTGTTACCGTAAAAAAATGGTCCATTTTTAAGACCTAATGACTAGCCTATTTGGTGAAGGAATATAAAACTCAACTTCAATTTATCCTAACCCTAACTGCCTCCCAGCCTCCTCTTTTTCTCATCCTCTCAGCCGCTAGGTTCCACCTCTCCACGCGAGTCGTCTGATCGTCGCCTCCCCTGCTGCCCGGTTGCTGGCGACAGCGAGCCTAAACCAAAGCTCACCCGTCCGTGCCGACAGAACGCTCGTTGGCCGTCCTAGCTGTTGGATTAAATTGGCCTGTCCAATTTACTTCCAATAAATTTTATAAGCCCACAATCAATATTAAAATATTAATACACCTTTAAAATCAATGTGAAGCAATCTCAACATAAATAGGTTCCTATTTGAGCGGTGATGGTGGTAGAACTGTCACACGTCGGCTGATTAATTCTGTAACGATTGAATGAATTTAATCCCAACTTAATTTTGGCTGATTAGTTCTGTAACGGGTGAATGAATTTAATCTCAACTTAATTCCTCGGATTGATTTCATTCTTAATCATAGAATTCAATCGGATTGATTTTTAATCCCGACTTAATTCCTCGGATTGATTTTATTCTTAATCATAGAATTCAATCGGATTGATTTCAATTGATTATTTCTTTTACGTTACTTTTCGCGCACTCACATAGACCCATCTCGACTTAATTTTTTGATTGATTTCATTCTTAATCATAGAATTCAATCGGATTGATTTCAATTGATTATTTGCGAACGTTACTCTCTCGTGCACTACATAAACCCACCTCCAGGATAGACATAGAGGACCCAATTCTCTGTTCATCCTCCTCTCTATGACTCTCCTCGCTCTCTGTTCCTGAATTGCTTCTGGTTTCGATCACCTGTGCACATGGGTCATCGGGACGAGTAGGCCTCATAGCTCTGTCTGCTTGAGTACCTGCACGGGTAGACGGGCGATCAAGTTTTTGGAAAGCGCTTCCACGCGATTGCTCTACTTCGGTTCTGCATTGCATCATCTACTTCCTTTACATCGACTCTCGTTCTGTTTTGTCTACTTTCACTACTTCAACATGTCTACTGTTGAAGGCAACGATGACATTGAAAGAGGCGAGAACGGCCCCATCAATGGAGGCAACAACAACATTGTCTCACTCAGTACCAGAGCGTTCTTCGGGTATATCAAATTTCTAACCATAGTGTTAAACATGCTTCTAGAATATGCTTATTTTGTTATTAGCATATTCATGTTTAGCACTATCACTAGATCATATTTATGTATACTTGTTATGTATAGTATATTTATTTTTTGATTAAAATATGTCAAATTATGACCATATTTACAACACTAGTCGTTGTCGCCTCGTCGTTGCTCCAAGCCTACGCCCGCAGATGCTACCCCAACCAGAGCTCGCTCATCCTCGCTATTCCAATCATGGTCGCCTCATCATCGGCTCGTCGCCCCAACTAGGTAGTGTGAGGCCTCGCTCACCTGTCGGGTCCCCTGGTAGAATAGGGACGGGGATGTTTTTCATCCGATCACCTCTGCAGGCCGAGGACGGGGGAAGAATGCAGGAAACGAGGCGAGGACTTTCTTGTCCATCCCGTCCCCGCTCCGTTGTCACCTCTACTCTCATGTGATATTTTCCTCTCTCCTTTGCAACCAACCACACATACAAAATGGCTAAATAAGGACAGTGTATTTATTTCTCGAGAGATATTTCTTTTTCACATACCATCTGAATAAACACTTAAAAAATAAAAAAAATAAAAAAATAGATTAATATAAAATATATCACTCATAAACATGCAAATCAAATTTGATTTTTACATGTTATAATTAATATAATTATGAAGGTACGTTAACTTTTAAATTTAATTTGTTTTTTTATTATAACTTATAAAGAATGAATTTTGATATTATATGTTTCGGAGTGATAAATTTATATTTCTGTCTTATTGTATTTTTAGTTTTCTAAAAACTTTTAAGTGGTATGTAAGAAAATGTGTGATGTTGTCTTGAGAGATGAAAATTAATCTTCGACTAAACATGCATGTATAGCCTGTAATGCTAATAGGTATCTAAGGGGGTGTTTGGGACTGCTCCGTTTCATGTTTTTTTTCTCCGCTCCATATTTTTTGTCAAACGGATTCAGCTTCACACACGCAGTTCTAGAAAAAAAAGGTAGAGTTATGAGAGCAACTAAATAGGTACTCCATTAACTTCAGTTTTTGTGAAGCTGCTTCACGGTATAAGTTTGTGAAACAAAAATTTGTGAAGCAGTCCTAAACAAAACCTAAGTATCCCTGTTTTGCAAATGCAAAGTGAACGGACGAAACAGGATCCGTCGCTTCCACAGGAAGCAAAGCCGAAAGAGAAAGAAAGCTAAGCTAAGCTTAGCGCAGACGAGAAAGAGACGTAATGCTTATCCCACTGAACGCTAGCTTGGCTAGCTAATATCAGGTACTAGATACAACCGCAAAGCTAATATCAGATGCAGGAGTACTAAACCTAGCTACTATACATGGTGAGCTCACTGCTCACACTGCTTTTTTTACAGTGCAGTTGCCAACACGATCAAAAGCAGAGTAAGCAGATGAGAATTAGCCACAATTTGCGTGTCACTTTTCTTACTAAGCAATAGATTTGCTGGTGACACTGTTGCAAAGAACCAACAGGAGACTCTCGAATCACGCGTACAAAGAGAGGATGGACCAGGCAGAAAAGGGGACGGGAAAGGCGTCGAATACGGGAAAGTTTATTTTTCACCTATTTACTTCCACACATATACTACAATGTCATATGCTTTATCAAATTCTAATAAAAATTATTTTTATTTATTTCCTACTTCTACAAACTTAAATGCAATAACTACTTAAAAATAAATTTATTTTATAACAGACATGACATGACAAAGATGAACTTTTTTGAAACAAGGGAGTAAGAAACTAGGGATAGAAAAAGCCGACGAGTTAAGAAAATGTCTGAAGGATTCAAATTCAATTAGGAATTCAACTATTACTTGGGGGATAATTTTATATTAACTTTGTTTTAAAATATATTGTGATGTTATTAATATTTTAATACGACGTTAGACTATTTGTCCTATTTTAAAAAAACTATATAAGTATCATTTATTTTATTATGGTTTGTTTTAATTAAAATATATTTTAAACATAAAAAACAGTTTTTCATATTTACACTGAATTTTTAATAGGTTGGTCAAAACGTCACGTTCAAAAGTCAATTAATAGCGTTGTATATTTAAAAATGAATAGAGTAATTGCATGCATCTTTTTATCAGTAGTACTAGTGTCATTGTTAAAGGGAAAATATACAGTGAAACTACATGTGTGAAAACCTAAAAACTATCTTCGAATCTAAAAATCAACGCCTTATATTTGTTCTTGATAAAACAGATTCAATCGTGACATTAAAATTTTTTAGTTTAGTGACATAAACAAATCTCAAACGTCTAATTTTTTATCAAATGGTAGTTTATAGATTTCTACTAGTTTGTACTCTATATTTTTTTTTAATTTTTTCCTATTTTTATAGAGGTACTATTGTCTACATGTGTAGTCAAAATATTTGGATTTGAGAATTACACTGTAAAACTATTTTTTTGAAAAAAAGAAACATTATCACCATTTTCTTCTGGGTGATCCTACGTACGCATGGTTCTGGAGAGGTAGCCGAAAATATTACTTTCCTTTTCTTTAATTCTAAAAAACGTGATACCCGTCTTCTATTTAGGAGATATACAGAAATACCACTTTACTATTTATTTTACTATAGAAAACGTCATAACTCTCCATGCCTTCTCATGATCTCACTCAAGAACCCTAAAATTTTGCTTTTGTTTTACTAACTCGAACCTGAAGTGACCCGTCTTTTCCCCATGCTATACGCTGGATCGTTCTTTTTCAACAGTTTGCTCCTCTTTTTGCTTGCGGCGCGATTCCTATCCTTTCTTGATGAATTCCATCGTGAAAACAAAAGGCGACGGCATCTTTGCTTGGAATGTTAAAAGACACATGATGATCTCACTCACAGTGCTGCCGGCTCACTCGCTCGCTCGCCATAATTCTCTACCATGTGAGCTGTTTGTGACGGAGCCAAGAGGCAACCACATGATTGTTGCCAATTATACGGCCGGTGTCGCACGTAAAAGCCGACGACGAGAGCGTGAGATTCCATGGATCATTGGCCACCAATTCGTCGTCACACTCGGCGACATGATCAATGTCAAAATACATCCTACCAATTTTTATAGTTTAAATAGTACATATGACTAGGGTTTTCCAAATCGTTTAGGCGGATCGTACCAATCTTAACACGAAAACCGTCCTACCACGTCTAAAATCATCGTTACACGTCAAAAACCATTTCGCATTACGTCAAAAATCATGATTTTTACGGTTTGAAAAACCTGTATATGATAGTATGGTATGAAATCACATGATTGGTAATACCCATGTTTAGTTTAGCATAATTTTAAAACTTCCTTTACATATAAATTTTGGCTCCAAATTAGCATCAATTCTAACATATTTATTTTTAATACTACTCTATAAAAATATTGATAGTGACAAAATTTACCTAAATGTTGATACTATCAAATATTTTGGTACGATTCTAAACCAAACAAACATCAACGGAATGTGCCTGTGTATTGGATGCATGCGACAAAGCGTTCTCGTATTGCAGCTGGGACAAACCTGACACCTAACAGTCCTCTTGTGTTCTGCTGATGGGCGATCTACCAACAAATAATCATTAGTGATCTTACTAACCTTAGCTTCTTTCTCGGCACTTCATTAATCCTTATTGGATGCTTTGACTCACCCACTAAGTATGAATAACTAATATTTTAGGATTTTTTTTTAAAAAAAGAGAACTACGTTTGAACAGCTCCATGTGATTTGTCACTTCCTAATTCTATTGGAGAATTGGACCCCCCAGGGAAATTGGCATAAGAAAGGTATTATACTGATGCAGCTTAGCAGCTATAGTCGTAATAGTATACATGAGAACTAATGCAATGAGTATGGGAGGTAAGGCATGCGTACACGACACCGTGCACTAGAAAATGACAACGACTGCTGTAAGCGTGCTTTGCCTCTAATACTGTAGCCATGCATCATGACGTAACCAACGCCCGTTTTTTCAGCTAAGCTACAGCCACGTGAAAGAATAGGACTAGTACCCCTTTTTTTTGACTTACATATATTTAACTATTTATCTAATTAAAATTTTTTATAAAACATGTAAAAATATAAGTACCTTACAATAAAATCGAAATTAATACTGTATTTTTAAGGAGACAAATGGTGAAACAAATGTATAACGATGTTATATATTAAAAAACGAAGGTAAGTATATAGAAAAATTTAAAAATATTTTACTTTTTAATCAGTTTTATCGAAATATATGCGTTTAAAAAAAGTGACGTCGCAGACGAAGAAGCCATCTCGCGACGACGCGCGCTTTCGCACGGCGAAGAGGTGAAGTCGTGCGAGAGCTTGAACAAGAGCACAGTTTTCAAGTTCTTTTACTGCGTTAGAGGCGTAAATTACTGCATAGTAACATAGAAAACTTACCGTAGATGGCAGTCATTGTCATTTGTCAGTATCCTAAGCACTTGAGTACTTGACACAAGGTGATTTTGTGAGGCTCGATCAGAAGGAAGCCTCCTCTTGGATCCAAACAAAAGCGATGGCTCCTTCTCATATGCCCTACAGGCCTACATAAAACAAAGACATGAAGAAGCACAAAGCCCCCACACCTGAAAAAGAAATAAAAAAATAAGGCACAAATAGAATTTTATTAAACAAGATGGATGGTACAGAGACAAGGGGACCAAGACCGAGAAGCAGCGTTCAACTCCTTGTCCTGTTGAATGTTGATCCTAAGAAAACAAATGTGTGTCATCAACGGACGACCATTGTCCAGCTCACAAGGGTCTCCCCTCAAATTGATATACATTTCTGGACCATCTGTTCAAATTTGATTTCAGAGAGAACTGCATGATGATGTATATAATGTCCAAATTTCGGAACTGAACATGTTCATGGACAAGGAGGGCATCCATCAATGCAGCCGAGAAAACAGGAGTTTCTCAATAAAAGTATTGCAACGTTGCTGCAAGTGCAAACAAATTCAGATGAGGAGGCTGCTTGAATGCAGGAGGAATACATATACAATACGGTTTATACAAACATACAGTACTGACACTGTACCTTCCGTGAGGCTGGGACCCGTACCTCCAGCAACCATCGTATGCATGCCAAACCCCCAAGGTCTCGGATAGCTCAACTGCCGGGAACAATTAGCTAGAGAACAGCAACACGAGCAAATACTGCTACCTTAAATCAATTGACTTTGAATCACTCACGTATAGATTCATTCGTTTATAAAGTTTATAATTCAGTGACTCAAAATTAAAATTAAATTAGTCAGAGAAACCGTTTTCTAGTACACCACACCACAGGTAGTGGAAAAACTTGGAGACAGGGTAGAAAGGAAAGCCAGGGACCTGTCAGCCTTGTGTCCCCTTTGTTCTTTCTGCCTGCCACACCATGGCGACTCCACACCCCTCTCCTTGTGCTTTGTGTCATTGTGTGTGCTTGTTGCCTCCTTCACTATAAGTACAAATGTATTACTAGTCACAGACACCCCAAGAACCGTCGCTTGCTACTACCAGTAGTGCAACGACAACTTGTTCAGGAGAGAGGAGTACCTTGTATAGTAGCCAGGATGGCCATGGAGAGAGCTTGGAAGCCAAGGGAAATTGGTGACACTTTTGGCATTGAGATGGATGAAGATGAAGCGGCGGCGTCGGCGATACCGCCTCCGCAGACGCCATTGGAACCCATGGAGTACTTGTCGAGGTCATGGAGCGTGTCAGCGTCAGAGATATCCAAGATCCTCCTCAACGGGAGCAAGAAGAGCTTTGCCGCGAAGCGTCTTCCGGAGATGGCCATACCGGAAAACTCCGTGGTCGCTGCGTCCATTGTTCCGAGCCATCTGCAACATGTAATCAATCAACAGCTCACTCCATCCTTGTTTTTCCTTCTGTTCTCATCTGCAAGATAACCAGAGTCAGAAAAGAAGCAATGGAAGAACATAATTTAGATAAGTTTGAACAGCATGGTCTAATCATTTTGTATCTCGTTTATGCAAACGTTTCTGCAGATAGACACAAGAAGGAATTCAATCAGCAGCCACCACCAATCAATTGGCAGGTGGTTCCAACACAAGGAGGCAAGCCGGGTCAAGCAAAGCAGCAAAGAGAAGCTGCGAGCCGAGAAGGCCCATGTACACGCCATGGTGTCGGTGGCCCGGGTTGCCGCTGCGGTTGCTGCGGTTACCGCGGCCACCACGAGCTCAGATATCCAGACCTCCAAGATGGCCGCGGCCATGGCGTCGGCCACCGAGCTATTGGCTTCGCACTGCGTCGAGATCGCGCAGCACGCGGGGGCACGCCATGAGCAGGTGGCCTGTGCCATCCAGTCTGCCGTTGGTGTTAGAAGCTCTGGTGATCTGATGACACTCACAGCAGCAGCAGCTACTGGTATGGAAATAATGATGACTTACTGAAATCTGTATATGATGTTCCATATATAAATTGAGTACGCATGAACATTTGATGTCACAGCTCTTCGGGGAGCTGCAACGATGAAGCAGAGAGTGCAGCGAGAGATGAGAAGCAATGCGAGTGTTCTTCCATACGAGAAGGGCCATTCATGGAGTCCTGATATCTGGTGCAAGGAGGGGGAGTTACTGAAACGCACAAGAAAAGGTAAAAAAAAAAAGCACCATTTAGAACACCCAGTTAACATGTGGACTTAAGCATGATCAAGATAACTAAGGTGCAAATTTTCATTCTTGATGCAGGAGATTTTCACAAGACACGAGTGTCAATATACATCAACAAGAGGTCACAGGTAGGAATATTTCATTGCATATTGCTAGCAAATGCTGAACCTACTAGAGCAATTACTAACAACGCAGCCAAATAATAACAGGTCATATTGAAGTTGAAGAGCAAACACATAGGAGGAGCACTATCAAAGAACAACAAGAGTAAGTTTCAGTACCTGCAAAGTAGTATGTCTTTCTGACTCAACAGAGTACAGTCCATGAAATTTCAGTACTGAACATTCTGCCTGTAACTGGGTGCAGGTGTGGTTTATGGCGTATACAACGAGCTTCCCACATGGCTTGAGACAGAGAAACATTTCACAGAGGAGACATGCTGCTTTGGCCTGAGCACAGCACAGGGTCTGGTAGAGTTCGAGTGTGAAAACAGCACAAGCAAACAGAGGTGGGTCGATGATGTGAAGAATCTGCTTCGGCAAGTAGCTGCAAACGAGCAAGTACAAAACAAGCTGGGATCAGTGAAGCTCAGTTGATGTAGTTCATACATGTGTACACTATTTTCATGTTGGCAGGTGGTATACCATAGAAGGTGCCCTATTGATGCCAGGCGTATATATTGTTGTACTCTTAAATTTTCAGGTAGTTTTGTACTGTACTACACACAAAATGATGAGATACATAATAGATCTTGCTATCATACATATACATTATACTTAGGACAAAACATAGTAGCAGAAGACTCAAAGAGGGTATTGGACCATTAATTAATGCTTTGTTAATTCTACTATACACCATGACAATTTGTATCCTCCAACATCTTGACTTCAAAAAAACAAAAAGGCATTCCAACAGCTTGCCTGAATGAAGAGGGTTTACCCTATAGCTTATAACTTACATGGTTCAACAAGTCCACAATTAAACAGCAACCACGGTGGGAGTACCAAAAAAGGGTTCAAAATCTGGTGGGAGTATAAAAAAGGGTTTAAAATCTCTCATCTTGCTAGTTGTCTGGAAAATCTGGATAAAAAGAATCTGGATGAAAGAAAACGCAGAATCTTTGAGCACAAAGGACAAACAACGAGTCAACTTTTGTCAAAAATAAAAGAGGAGGCAAGGTTTGGGGTTTGGCTGGGGCAAAGCATCTGGATGGAAAGAAAGCGCAGAATCTTTGAGCACAAAGGACAAATAACGAGTCAACTTCTGTTAAGAATAAAAGAGGAGGCAAGGTTTTGGGGTTTGGCTGGGGCAAAGCATCTCAGTACGTTATTACCCGCTACTCGCTACTGTATAATCTGTACAACAAATAATTTTTCCTTTTTTTCGTCTTAGGGCTGTATTTTCTCCCATTATATTCAATAAAAAAGCACGATTGTGCTATTTTCCCTTAAAAAACAATCAAACAGTAAACCACAGCTTTAACGTTAAGATTTACTATTAAAATCGATGATCCTTGCCACTGAAGAAGGATCTACTAAATGGGAGAGGTTGAAAACATCACCTCTCGACAGGGAAATGTCTGACAAATATTCCTCATGAACTTGCAACAACATAAAGTTCATATGAGATGAACATGGCAATAAAGGATGAACATTCCAGAAAATGGGACTTCATAGATGATCAATGGCAGGCGGTACTTATTAAGCATAGGCTCATATCTGTGTTACAATTATGGTTTATACATTGATCAGGCACCATTACTTTAAAAATGACTTCCCGAGGAAACATGGTAGACACGCTAGGGCAAGCGTCGGATTCAATTTTGGCCAGGATGTGGAACAATTGTTTTGAGCGGAGGCTGAGTTCACTATTGGGAGTGGAACAATTGTTTCGAGCGGGGGCTGGCTGAGTTTCATTATTGGGAATGGCGAGGATACCCAATTTTGGACACATAATTGGACGGGTCGGGGATGCCCAGCCTAACGGTGGCCTACCCTGTTTTCGTTCGTCAGTTCAGCGAATTTGATTGTCCACAAAGCTCTGCAGGGAAATTGCTGGGTACGACGATTGTGTGGGGCGTTATCTAATGAGGTAATGGCAGAATTCTTCCAGCTTTGGGACGAAACTAGAGAGATCTCTCTACAGCAGGGGCAAGACAAGATTCTTTGGAAGCAAACAGCCGATGGTCAGTTCACAACCGCGTCGGCGTATGGCCTGTTCTTCCTTGCAACAGAAAGCTGCGCTTATGGCAAGTACATCTGGAAATCGAGGGCGCCGTCCAGGGTTCGTTTTTTCATTTAGCTGGCACTAAAAGATCGATGCCTCATGGCTGACAACTTGCTGAAAAGAAATTGGCCACACCCGAGCACATGCCCCTTATGCCAGAGAGAACCAGAAACCTGTCAACATCTGCTGGTAGAATGCGTTTTTTCTACGGAAATCTGGCAGAGAGGGAGATCCTGATGCAACATTGCCTTTGCAACACCGGCGGAATTCGGGGCTGGGCTGGGGGATTGGTGGATCCACACGCGACGGTGTTTTCGGATGGTGAATAGGAGCAATTTCGATTGTCTATTCATGCTGATCAGTTGGGAGTTATGGAAAGAGAGGAATAATCGTGTCTTCCAGCTCAAGAGCAGAACGGTTGATGAATTAGCGGAAGGAATTGACGAAGAAATCGGAAGCTGGAGAGAAGCACATATTTTCCAACATAGTGACACTTAAGCAATAGCTGTCAGAGGGGGGAGGTTTGCCTTCCCGGTGATAGAGTGGCTAGTGTAAAGAGTTATTTTTTAAAAGTTTTTTAGAGCTAGATATGCTGGTTTAGCTTGCCGGCTAAACTGGCGCGACACCCATTTCCTGTGTTCTTACTAGCTGAAGCTTAAGACTTTGTAAATGTTTCACTCCTCTTTCTTAATAAACTTGGTTGGCCTCTTTGGCCTTCCCGAAAAAAAATTGGTACTGATTTCAGTTCGACACTTCCAAGTTCAGTTTGGCTAAATTATCCGATGTAAATTACTCACCAATAGCTAGAACTGCACAAGGAGCAAAAAATTTTCAGTTCATCACAATTATTTCACTTTGCACATAACCCCTCGGGGGAATTTAAATTGCTAGCAGCAAGCAAATAGGGAGCGAACCTGGCCGAGAGACTCCAAACTAAATCTCCACAAGAAGAACATAGTGCAGACGCCCTTATGCGATCTTTGCAACGGGGCAAATGAGACAGCCATGCACCTATGCATTCAATGTCCTTTTGCAGTCGCCTTCTGAAGATTAATCGACATTCAGATCAGCATTCCTAGCATCAGGGACTTGTCAGAATTACTACCTCCACCGCACATTCTTTTGTCGGGTTGGCCGAAGCTCGGCCACCAATTTCATTAAGAAACTTGGGAGAAAAAATTATTCGATTACAACGACAACAAAGGATGTCGATCCTAGATTTCGAACACCGAAGTCCAGGCTAATCAAATAAGCAAAAGAGAAACGAAACTAGTGAGAAAACTGCGCCCGTGCAGCCGTCGGCGACAACACAATTACTCGCTATAGTCCACCTAGATCCCCGCAGCCTTCCACATCTGCTTTTCCTCTTTGATTTCCCCCAGCAGACCCTGAATTGATCTTGAGCTGCCCTCAAAGACCCGGGCATTCCTTTCTTTCCAAATATTCCAAGTGACTAACATAAAAATACTATCAAATTGATCCCTGTAAGTTGATTGAAAAAGGGATCTGGTGTTTAACCACCAAAGTTGCAGATTTTCATTTTGCTCATGGGGGGTCGTGAGCGAACACCCGGACTCCTGCCTCACTATGTCCCAAAGCTGTGTTGTGAAATTGCAGTGGACGAAGAGATGGGAACCGTTTTCCAGCTCCTCTCCGCAGAGCAGGCACAACTCCTGACATGGCCACCCTCTTTTCAACAGATTTTCAGCTGTCAAGCACCTGTCCTTCAGAGCAAGCCAAATGAAAAACTTCACCTTGGACGGTGCGGTGGCCTTCCAGAGCAACTCCCCGAAGCCGCAATCTTCCCGAGCCATGAAGAAAAGAGAGTAAGCCGAAGGAGCCGAGAAGGAACCATTTATACCCTGTTTCCAGTGAACATCATCCATTTCAGAGTTGAGCTGGAGCAGCTGTAATTCATCCCAAAGATCAAAGAAGTCCTGCAAAGCTTGATTTGATAAGGAACCCAAGATGTCCCTGACCCCTCTATTCCCAGCGACAGCTTGTGCCACCGTGATCTTGGAATTTTTGATGTAAGAGGCGAGACAAGGCCACCTCCACCTGATAGCGCCCTTCCCTGACCAGTCCCCAGTCCAGAAAGGAGCAAGTTTACCATCCCCTAGGCTGTAGCCTACTGAAGCTTCAAATATTTGAATGGTAACCTTGTCGAACTGCGGATCCACCTTTGTCCATGGTCTGTCAGACTGTTTCAACCGCAGAAACGGCCATTTCAACCTCAGGGACTGCCCAAAGATGTCCAAATTTTTAATTCCTAAGCCCCCTTTTTCAATTGGTGCACAAACTTCGTCCCAGGCAACTAAGCAATGCCCCCCACTGACTCTGTCCTGCCCTTTCCACAGGAACCCTCTACACTTCCTCTCGATATCCTTGACGGCCCATCTAGGTAGCTTGAAGACAGACATAAAGTGAACAGGGAGAGCCATGAGGACCGATTTGACAAGGCTTAATCTGCCATCAACTAAAATCAGTTTTGGAATCCACCCAGCCACTTTCTTTGAGGTTTTGTCCATTTGAGGTTTTGTCCACCACACATTCCAAGGAAACATTTTCAGGTGTTCTACTTGCTGTGCTTCTAGGGCTTATGGAATCACCGCCACGATGTTGTCTTCCGAGGACTCCATGATCCCTAAACAGGTTAATCGTGAAATGCATTGAAGACGCCACTCTTTGGGCCGAGCATCTACGCACGAAGGATAGAATGTTGTGTCTACGGGGAAAGAAATCCTCTCTTCCTCCCTCCGATCCCTTGATATGTAAAGAACATTGTACCTTGTCCCTTTCAATGAAAAATTCAGGTGGGGAAACATCAACCCCCCGCCCGAACTTTTTTAAAAAAGTAAATTTCACGAAATTACAGCTACTTTAGTTAAATTATTAGAAAACATGATATATCACAAAACTACATATTTAGCACTAAATTATCACTAAACTACAAATTTAAAGTGGAATATCGAAAACTATAGACTTATAGATATAGTAACAAAGTTATCACAAAACTACAGATTTAATATCAATTTAGTCACAAAACTTGGACATTTATAACTCAAACATATAGTGCTAAGAATTTCAACCTCTAAAATATGTAATTGTATGATAATTTTATTATTAAATCTATAGTTCTAGATACTTATCCTTAAACCTGTAGTTTTACGATAAATTTAAATTTCTTGTTAAATCTATAATTCTATGATAATTTGATCAAAGCGTACGTAGTTTTGTGAATTTAATTTAAAAAAAAACTGGCTGAGAGGAGCACGATTACAACCCTGCGGCAAGAAGCAAGTAAAGCTGCCCACAACCCAGTTTCCCTCAAGCCTTTCCTCCTGTCTCGGCGTTCGGGTGCACAGCCTTCGGCAATTGAGCCTTTGAGGCAAAACATCGAGCACCTACCGTGCCAACGCGCCGTGATCACCCAACCCCACCCACCGTGGAATCAACAAAGAAGATTCCTCACCTGCGAGACGAGAATCCCCACGGGACGAAAGGAGGCGGCGCTCTGGCTCCCTCCCCGATCTCCGATCTCCGATCTCCGCCGCGCCCAGTACGTCGGGGTCGGAAACGGGGACGAAATGGAACAAATACCCGGCGGACCAGAGGAGATGGGCGAGGAAGGTCTAGTTGGGCTCATCTCAACCGGGCGGTTACGGCCCAAGAAGCCCAACTTTGCGTCCGAAATGGGTCAACTAGTCACGGCCCAACAAGCCCGACTCCGACTCGGACTCCGTTTCCTTCATGCTCGCGCGCTCTGCTGCTATCGCTACCCGTCTCGGATTCGGCGTGGCCGCGAGAGATGCTACAAATGTGACCTCCTCGCATCGGTGTTACTCGTCAAGCCGGCCGTCGCGACGATGTACGTGGTGACGATGAGAAACAAGTTCGCCACTCGAATGGTCAACCTCCACCGATTAGTCAAGTCCAATCTCGTCGCCGGCCTCCTCGGCCGCCACCGCCACCACCCACGGGACGCGCCGGCGCCGCCGCAGATACGCGTGCCCGATGGAAACAAGGCTACGGTGGTCGACGTCGACCGGCTGCTACTCAAACCGTCCTCCGCTGCGGTGTTCCCGCCCTTCTTCCTCCTCGCCGTCGAGGCCGGCGGCTTTGTCAGGGGCCTCGTCCTGCTCGCGCTCTACCCGGCGCTGCGCCTCCTGATGACGGAGGGGACCCGCTTGAAGGCCATGGCCATGGTCTGCTTCCTTGGGCTGCGCCGCGGCGAGGCGGCCAGGGCCGGCAGGGTTGTGCTCCCCAAGTATTTCTTCCGGGAGGCAGCGGACGTGGAGGCGTTGATGGAGGCAGTGGCTTCTGCGCACAAGGAGGTGACGGTGGTGGCGGCGGTGAGCCGGTCGTTCCCGACGGTGATGGTGGAGACGTTCTTGAAGGAGTACGTGGGGTTCGACGCGGTGGTGGGGAGGGAGGTCAAGTCTGGGCGAGGATACTTCGCCGGCGTCATGGACGACGACGACGACGACATGAAGGACATGGAGAGGTTTACGGATGTCGTCAACAAGACACCGAAAAATGCAGGGCCGCAGCCATTGATCTTCCACGATGGCCGGCTGGCGTTCACGCCGACGCCCGCGGCCGCGCTCGCCATGTACGTCTACCTCCCCTTGGCCGTCGCCCTCTCCGTCGTCCGCATCGCCATCTTCACCCTGCTCCCACGGAGCGTGTCGGGCGTCGTCGCGGCGCTCGCCGGCGTGAGGCTGCGCGTCACCGGCGTCCCTCCAGCGGCGGCGGAGGGCGGCGAAGGCCACGCCGCCGGCCGGCTCTACGCCTGCAACCACCGCACGCTGCTCGACGCGATCGCCGTCTCGGCCGCGGTCGGGAAGCCCGTCTCCTCCGTGACCTACAGCCTGGGCCGCCTGTCGGAGCTGCTCTCGCCGATCCCGCTGCTGCCGCTGACGCGCGAGCGCGAGGAGGACCGGCGCCGCATGGCGTCGCTGCTGTCGCGCGGCGACGTCGTGGTGTGCCCCGAGGGGACGACGTGCCGGGAGCCGTACCTGCTCCGGTTCAGCCCGCTGTTCGCGGAGCTCGCCGACGAGGTGAACCCCGTGGCCGTGCACGCCGGCGCGGGCATGTTCTACGGCACGTCGACGTCGCCGCGCTCCAAGTGCTTCGACTCGGTGTTCTTCCTGATGAGCCCATCGCCGGAGTACAGCGTGCACTTCTTGGAGCCGGTGGCCACGGCCAGCGCGGGCAGCAGCATCGAGGTGGCGAACCGGGTGCAGCGGGTGATCGCCGACGCGCTCGGGTACGAGGCGACGGCTCTGACGAGGAAGGCCAAGTACATGCTGCTCGCCGGGAACGAAGGGGTCGTGGCAACCAACAAGTAATCATGGGAATATTTCTGTTTTAGTGTACAAGGACATTGTGTACGTGTAATTCTTTTTTATTTGTTGTTTTGGGGCCATGATAATTTGTAGTAGTACGATTCTAGCACTGTACTTGAAACAGTGGCTACATTATGTGTCATCAGGGGAGCAGGCGACGGAGGATGATTTAAATCAAATCAGCCACTTCTTGCAGGCAATTTCGACAGAAGTGGGGCCTTCCGTTCTTGGCCCACGACCTGCAGCGCCTAATCCGTCGCGCCGCGCCACAAGAGGTCGCACTATACCGGCAGATTTTGTGTCGTGAAGGAGCGCCCGGATCCAGCAACAAGGCTCAGGTGCGCACAGGCACGCCATAAACAAGGCCCAAATTGTCACGATGAGAAGGATGGGTGTTCTTCAGGAGAGCGAAGAGCCAACATTGTCAGATGTGCAGAGATTTCAAGCGCTCTTCGACAAGCCTCTTTCGCCGCACCATGTTGCGGCAATAGCAGAATTACTTCAAGTCCAAATTGAAGGGACGTCTGGCCCTCAGGAAGTGGAGGGAGCGGCAACAGCTCTAGCGGCATGTTAGAAGACCTGCTCGGAGTAGTGTGGGTGTGTGGCGTTGTATCTTTTCCTCATGTCGAACATTCTGAGTTTTAACTTGTTGGGGTGGAAAGTACGTGGGTTGAACAGCGCGGAGAAGCGCCTCGTGGTGAAAGAAACGATGGTGTCCTCAAGAGCTTCAGTTGCGTGTTTCCAGGAGACTAAGTTAAATTCGGTTACGTTGGAAACTGTGTGGGCCGTGTGTGGTGCTTCTTTTGGTGGTTTTGGGAGTTTGGGTGCAGAGCACACAAGAGGGGGTATATTGATAGCATGGAAAGATAGTATGTTCACTGGGACAGTGGTCCCTAACAATCGAATTGAAGTGGATCCTGGGAGACCGATCTTGGTTCTTGACATCGGTTTATGGACCGCAGCAGGAGGCTGATAAACTGCTCTTTCTGCAAGAGCTGTCTGAGGTGCAGGCTTGCTGTCCATGGAATTGGATGGTCACTGGAGATTTCAATCTGATCATGGAGGCAGTCGACAAGAATAATACAAGAATTAACAGAAGGCTAATGAATGCGTTTCGGAATAAAATGAATGAGCTTGAGCTTAGAGACATGTATCTCTTCGGAAGACGTTACACTTGGAGTAATGAGCAGAGAACCCCGACAATGGTTAAATTAGACAGGCTTCTAGTAAATGTGGATTGGGAGGAGGGATTCCCTGATTCTAACTTGCAAGCACTCAGCTCTTCGGCTTCATATCACTGCCCAATTCTCCTTTTATGCGGTTGTGGCTTTGCAAGAGATAGGAAGTTTAGATTTGAGGCCTTCTGGACTAAGCTAGAGGGGTTCCATGAGGTGGTTAAAGACAGTTGGGAGTTAGAGGTTAACTCGGATGACCCTTACTTAATCTTATACACCAAAATGGCTAGGTTGTCAAGGTGCCTTGCCAAATGGGGTCAATGCAAGACAAGTAATAATAGGTTGCTAATGCAGATTTCAAACGAGCTGATTCAGAGGCTAGAAAGTGCACAAGAATCTAGGGCCCTAGGGGAAGAAGAGCGAAAACTGAAAGCAGCGGTTAAGGGTAGACTCCTAGCACTAGGTTCAATGGAAAGAGCACGCAACACTTTCTTCCAGTTAAAGCTTTCAGCCCGTAGAAGGAAGTTGCTAATCCCCATGTTAGAACATGATGGCCTAATTGCTACAACACAGTCGGATTTGCACAAGATGATCACGGATTTTTTCAAAGGAGTCTTCAGTGAGGATCCCCATCCCGAGGGATCATCAACCAAACTGAACTTGGACAGTATCCATCTTTGCAAAGCTAACTTGAATTCCCTAGAGGAAGACTTTATGGAAGAAGAAGTTTGGAAAGCAATAAAAGAACTTCCTAGTGAGAAGTCGCCAGGTCCCGATGGATTCATTGGTCTCTTTTATCAAAGATGTTGGGAAATCATCAAGGAAGATCTGATGGCGACCTTGCATAAGTTCGGCCTTGGTAACACTCTGAATCTGGAGCGTCTGAATTCAACGCATATTACTTTGATTCCGAAGAAAGAGGAGGCTCCTCTCTTGAAAGATTTTCGTCCGATAAGTCTTATACATAGCTTTGCGAAGCTAGCGACGAAGATCATGGCACGCCGGCTGGCGCCAAGGATGCAGGAGTTAGTTCCTAACACACAGACTGCGTTCAAAGGAAGATCCATTCACGAGAATTTCTTGCTTGTCAAAGGGTTGGTGCAGCGGCTACATAGAGGAAAAAAGGAAACAATTCTTTTGAAGCTTGATATAAACAAGGCTTTTGACACGGTCTCTTGGGCTTTCTTGTTGGAAATGCTTCGACATAGGGGCTTTGGAAAAATTTGGAGACGGCGATTGCGTTGCTATGCACGACAGAGACAAGTGTCCTGGTCAATTGTTCTGTAACGGAGCCTTTCAAACCGATGAGAGGTCTCAGACAAGGCGATCCGCTTGCACCGCTTCTTTTTGTACTTGTTATGGATGTGTTGCAGGCGCTGGTTGCTAAGGCCGGTAGTGCAGGGCTTTTGGAGCCGATGCCGGTAGGTGGTCGCCGGTACAGGGGGGCCTCAGTGCCTAATATTTCCTTATATGCGGACGATGCAACTATCTTTTTCAAGCCTTCGCCGAGGGAAGTGGGTACAATCCGGGAGATATTGAGAGTGTTTGGAGAAGCAACAGGATTGAGAACAAATCTGTCGAAGAGCACAATAACGCCAATTCATTGCCCGGATGAGAAGGTGGACATGGTGCAAGCTTCTCTTCGTTGTGCGGTCAGAAACTTCCCTATTGTCTATTTGGGTTTGCCACTATCAACAAGAAAACCCACTAGAGCTGAAATGCAACCTCTAGTTGACAAAATGTCTAAGAAAGTAGGTGGTTGGAAACTGAGACTTATCTCAATCGACGGAAGGTTAACCTTGGTTAAGTTTGTGCTCATGGCATTGCCTGTGTATTTCATGGCTGTATACAAGCTGCAAAAATGGGCAATCTCTGAACTGGAGCATCGTTGCAGAGGCTTCTTTTGGAAAGGCCAGGAAAAGGTGCATGGAGGTCACTGTTTGGTAGCGTGGGGAACTGTTTGTGCGCCGGTCAGTAAAGGAGGCCTGGGGGTGAAGAATTTACAATTATTTAGGCAAGCTTTGAGGTTGAAGTGGCCGGTTTTGAAGTATAAACACCCGGACCGACCTTGGGTAAAGGTGCATCCTGAGTTTGAGAACGACATCAGCACAATTTTCAATTCATCGGTGCAGTACCGCCTGGGCGATGGAGAGGCAACGCCTTTTTGGTCTGGGGACTGGTCTGGGAAGGGGGCAATCATTTGGAGGTTCCAATGTTTGGCCACCTTCATCAAGCGATCAAAGTTATCAGTGGCAGAGGCAGTGGTTGGTAATAGGTGGGTGCGGGATATCTCGGGATATACACGAACGCGCAAAAGGATTACACGTTAATATATTAGAAGAAATAGTTTTTACAAATACCACACACACAACCAGACCGGCTTGCGCTAAAACGGAGAAAAGAAGCACAAAGACAGGAAGAAAACTAAAGCAGCAAGAAACAACTCCGAACACGGACCACAAGCACGGAAAACACTCTACTCTCCCAAGAAACCTCCAAAATCGGCAACGCCCGCTAGCGACCACAGGCGGCCCTCCGAGAAGGTAGAATCCAGAACTACCAAAACCGAAGCCAGGATGAAGTCAAAAATCCTAGAGTTGCGTTTCCTCCAAAGATTCGTCTTTCAAAGTCCCTGCGAGCCAGGTTCGACTCCCTAGTTCTCATGTTCTCGGCATCTTCATGCTCAGTGACAACCGTTCATGCTGCTCCATTCTCTGGTGTAATGCTGGGATGATTCCCGGCCACCACGCTCATTTCTTGCACAGGTGGCGGGTTGAAGATGGTGATCCGATCAGCGTTGCTGTCTGCAAGGCGACCCTTCCTTTCTCGATGCTCCTGACAGTTCGCGCACCAGTGGAGACAGCAATGGACCAGGCAAGGATCTCATGGTGAATTCTGGTGGAAAAGGAAACAGTATGACATGTGAAACAGAGTTCTGTACATCTGTGTTGTAATGCAGGCACGATAAAAACAGAAATCAAAACATTTTATATCATCCTAAAATCATATATAAAGAAAACATTCTACAGACATTGTGGTATGAGATAGTCATCAAACAACAACTTTGCATGGCAGAATTATATATCGCAATTGACTGATCCCCTGCAATTACACAGATGAAACTTATAACAGTTCAATCTTTTGCCAGGTTGGCCGAAGGACGGCCAACCAATTTCATTAAGATTTTTTTTCCATAATAACAGTTCAATCTTAAATTCAGCTCTTGCCAAGAGTGTTCCAAAGAATTCTATCATGCTGGAACCAGACATTTAAAGTTACCACACAATAGAGCCATGCAGTTCTATCTATATATTAACCATAACATGCTGAAAAATCTGCTTATTCATTAGTAAAATGACTATCTCAAAAGACAAATGTAAGTATGTAACTGCTAGTGCTGTTTTCTAGAAAACATCACTTGTTGATTGATGTTATCCTGAACATAATAATAAATGTAATACTAAACTCAGTATTAATGTAAAACATGGGAGGTCATGGAGGGTAAAAAAAACCTTGAGATGATATTTCCTCTGTAGTTGTTGAAGAAAAATACCAGTATAGGTAGAAAATAACCACCAACTAAACACCAGTCCTTCACCAATCAGGACTGATGTGCTTGGATCAATACCAGGAAATATCACTGTTAGGATTGCTAATGCAATGCCACCTTCAACACAGACAGCATGGCAAGTGCAAGGTGTAGTCCATGGATATCTTCTCTTAGGGCCTCAACATTATGTCCAAACAACACACAAGGCCAAAATAATCCAGTCCAGCCTAAAAGAGACAAGTTAAGAAATTCAGGCAAATAAATTAAGGAGTATCTTGGAATATAGCAGTCATATAAATGAATACCGGAGGCGACGAATGCGGCGGCGGCCTCGGGTTAGCGGCGAAGTCGCCTCTCCGACGGCGATTCATAGCTAGAAGGGAGCGGCCGAGGTGCGCAGCGGCGTGGTGAAGCTAGCGGTGGTGGCAGCACGGCGCGGCGCAGCCTGTCGCAGCGGCAATGCTCTGCTGGAGCATGGCTGCAGGCGGCGGAGGAGAGCGCGATGGAGAGTGCAGCGAGCTTGGGAAAGTTAGGAAAATGGTAGAGTGGAGCTCGGGATGGAGTTTTATACCCTCGGAGAAGGGGGATCGTGGCCTAGAAAAGCGGAAGGCGGCGGCACGTCCGTCGGGCACGGGGAAAGAGGGAGATAGGAGCGCGGACGTGGGGAGGTGGCGGCGATTTGGCGCCAGTTTGCCCGGGGGAGTGGGGAAAACGGCGCGGGTGAGAGGAGGCGGGCGGTCCACGCACATGGGAGGCGGGGAAGCGCGAGGACGGCGGTGACGTGGGCAGCGCCGGCCGATTCTCCCGGACGGAGGTGGGAGACGGGTCTGACAGGTAGGCCCCACCTATCAGCGGGATAGGAGGAAGGAGGGATGCGAAATAGACTACGCGAAGGGAAGGAGTAAAACGGGCCGACGGCCCAGGAAGGAGGAAGGAGCGGAGGGACATGAAGTGGACTTCGCGAAAGGACGGGCCGAGCGGGCCGAGCGACGAGCTGGGTCGGAGAGAGAGGAGGGAGGTAAAGTAGACTTATCAGAGGGTTGGGCCGAAATCGACTCAGCAACATGCCAATGATTTTTAATTTGTTTTTTATTTAATTAATTGATTAAATGATCTTTTGTATTATTTAAATTATTTCTTAAGCTTCAAAAATTCACAGAAATTTTTTAAGTACTTTAGGACATAAAAAATATTTCTAAACATAATTTTTAAAAGAAAATTTTTCAATTTTCATTAATTTCACTTGATAATTTATTTTCAACTTTTAATATAATTTTTTAAAAATATATTATTAAATTATTTTTAATCCCAACGAAAATCGAGGTGTGACCGTTTTAATCCTGTACGCATGATATTTCCCTCTAGACAACTTATAAAACGTACTATATATCTGACTATTCATGCATGCACACATGCATTTAAACAAAAGTACATCTTGCACGCATTGATCTCTTGTGAGATAGTGAAAAAATGAGCCGTGTTTTTCAGCGATCACATTAGCAAAATACAGTATACCACTAGTATCAATAAGATGAACTTAAAATGAATTCTTCAGTAAGACAAGTAAATCACATATATACTTGTTGTCATATATATCTACCTTAATTAAACCTTAAACTTTTCAACCAATAGCCTAGCTAGTCAATGCATGCTTGGCCTATGTATGACAAAGAGAGAGAGAGATGATCTGCTAGTGCTAGCTACGAACGGAACCATCCAAGGTCGAGCCGGCCAGTCTCGTAGCCGCCGCCGGCGGCAGCGGAGGACGGCGGCGGCGGCGTCGCGCCCTCCTCGCCGTCGGGCACCTTGGCGAAGCGGCCCTTCACGCGCGGCCGCATCTCGGCGTAGGCCTTGCGCGAGGCGTACCGGATCTGCTTCTCGTACCGCCTCCGCTTCCTCTTCTCCTTGTACCGCATCACCTTCGCCTCCCGGTCCATCGCCGGGTCGCCGCCGCCGCCGCCCCCGCTCAGGCCGCCGTTGGCAACGACCGCCGCCGCCGCCGCGTCTTTAGGGATGGAGCTCGCGGCGTCAGTGAACGTGCTCCCACAGAAGGACATCTGAAAAGAAAATCTCAGCTAATTAGTTACAGGTTTGTAATAGTTACAGTTACCTGCAGGTAGTTGACAGTTGACACACCGTTGAATACTTGACTTGAACAATGAACAGTACAAGTAGATGAGGTTTGCATGTATACATGCATCATTTGGCACTGGATTTAGTAACTGGCTAACGTACGTATGCATGTACGTGTATATAAGCGTAGGTATGCATGCTTATATGCACACACAGGTATATGGCATCATGGCAACTTTTCCTGATTGCGGTATTACATAATACAGATACTCGAGGTGCACTTGTACCATATATTGGAGCTAAGCTAGATACATGCAAGCTTAACAAACCCCAAATCGCCAGGATGAACTATAACTTGAACCGTTTGGTCAGAATTAACTGAATCTTGCAGCCCAAAACTGACTAATATAAGCATGCATGCATGCCCCCTTGTGTTTTAGTACTTTGATTTTTGACCGCACATCAAGCATGCAGACCGATTTACTGATGTGGCCAATCTGAGGCTTCTCTGTCGACTGTCGAAGATCATGAGCTCTTATGTCCAACAGCTTTATAAACTCTCTAAGGACAGAAATTAGCAGCAAGATACTCTAGCATGAAATGAGAACCGCCCGCTGGTATCTACTTACTTATATTGTCGAGGCATTCTTCTTACAATGTATATAACTCGTCATCGATTATCTATGCACACCAATTTGGTGGCAGAGGTAACTAGCAATGTTAATGTCGAGTTTTTTTCTAATGTTTGAGTTTAGATTATCACGGGCATGCTTTTCAAGCCGTTAAACGGCACAATTTTTAAAAAAACTTTTTATATAGAAGTTTATTTAAAAATTTTAAATAAATTCATTTTTAAGGTTATAATAGTTAGTACTTAATTAATGACACACTAATAACATGTTTTTTGTTTGATTTGACGGTCGGCTAATCGGTTGGCATGCAGAAAAGAATACGGCCTAAGTATGGAAAATGCTCACAAGATTGACTCTTCAAATTAAAGAGATGCAATTAATCTGCAGCTACACTACTATGTCATCACATAACATGTTTTTCCCTTTTTGAAAAATGACCATTTTACTCTAGAATAATTATAGCGAGCCATGTCCATCAGGCCCCACAGTAACTTTTTGGATACAAAATTAGGGGAACTTCTCTCAGCTCTCAGTCCACATTTCTTTTCCACATTTTTTCAGGGAATTTTTTTCTTTTCCATATTTCCCCAACTGAAGAGATGTACATAGCTAGCTTAGAACTGTCAAATCAATTCAGAATATAAGCTTTAAAATGAAATTAATTTATGTTACCACTAGCTGATCTCAGTGACATGTTATATCTGAAAAAGACAAGTTAAAGCAAGGATACAAATGGTGCACTGTTATGGATCAGCTAGCTCTCCTAATAGGTTGGAGTGTTGGACCGAAAAATTGACATCGTTTGACATTTTTGCTAACTAATTATTAGTTTGCATGTGCATCTATAAATTGTAGGCAAAATTAAAAGGAAGTGTTAAATTAATGGGAAATTTGAGGGATGATCGAGAGAGCGAGCCGAATTCGAACCACTCACGATTGTGCTGCTCGACGTCGCCGGGTTCCCACCGCCGGCGCCGCCGAGACCGAGGCTGGCCTCGAGCACCGCAGCGGCGGCCTCGCCTCGGCTGAGCGGCACGTCGAACGTGAGCCCGTGCCCCGGCTGGTACTGCGTGTACGCGTCGAACGCCTGCCGGTGCTGTTGGTGCGCCGTCGCGCCGTTCCCGACGGCCATGGCCGCCGCGGCGGCCGACGGCCGATGGTGCAGCTGGTGGTCCGTTCCGCCGGGCGGCGCCGGGTCGTTGAAGAGCCACGCGACGCTGTCGTGGTCGTCGTGGCCGAAGAACTGGAACTCCTGCAGCCCAGCCGCCGGCCCTCCCCATCCCCTTCCACCACCTGCTCCTCCACCTCCACCCCCACCCCCACCCCCTGATGCTGCTGGAAGATCGCCGGGAACCCCGGTTCAGGTCCGCCGCGATCCTGCACCTCACCACTCCACCACCACCACCACCACCTCCACCTCCACCTCCGCCGCCGCCGCCAAGTCTCTGCAGCAAACACCCGCACTCCCCTACCCCTCCCCACACACCCCGCACGCGGCGCCCGACGCCGCCGACATGCCGCCGCCAAGCCCCAAGGCCCAAAAGCTTAGCTAGCTACCACCAACCACCAGCTGTCCACCAGTCCACCAATCCTCGCTGTGTGGTAGCGCGCGGCTTGTTCGTTTCTGCAAGTAGGGAGCTCGATCGATCGATCAATGCCGCGGGGAGGGGGCGCGTGTGTGGCGGAGAAGAGGTGGGGAGGGGGGAGAGGGAGGGGAGGTAGCTAGGGCAGTGAGGGAATAAGTACGGCGGGGGAGTGGTCAGTCGCAGTCGGAGAGGAGGAAGAGATGTGAGGCGACGGGTGGATTTCCGACGTGGAGGAATGCAAGCCACCTTTCCGCCGAGATCACTTGCCGCCTCCCCATTGGCCACAGATCTACCCGGATCCTCTGCGGCGAACCGATGCAACGGTCAACCCTGCGGCCGCCGCTGTCCTTTCTTTCTTTCTTTCTTTCTTTCCTCTATCACTGATTATAAGCCATAACGTTTATTAGTGGCTAAATAATTCATGCACAAAAAGTTTTATATGTATAATCTTAACAACTTAATATTTGATTTTAGATTAGAAAATAAAGTATATGAAGAAAAACATCTAAATCAATTGTAAAGTTAAGTTTTTAAAAAATGTTATATTTGGTTACAGCTGATAAGCTGAAGATTAGACGATGGAAGAGCCGATATTTGCATTTCTATCTTTTGTTGGTTTGAACGGATGGTTGGATGAATGGATTGGTGCGAGACACTGTTGAAAGTGTAAAGTATGATTTCGATTGCAGAAGTTTGTAATGTCAATTAAATAGGTGCATGTGACCAGACGATTATTGGCTGGGACATCGCGCGGACGATCGATTGAGTTCACATCAAAGTATATACAACCTGTATTTTGGAGGAAAGTCGGCCAAACAAAAAAATTAATCCCTCTGTCTTAGAATAAAACTATTTGTTTTTTTAAAAAAGTTTTTTAAATAAAAATATAATTGTTGATGTAAGGGTACTCCCAATCCAGACCCTACATCTTCATTTATTACCCTCTCTATTTAATGTATTTTGTTAATGTAGCATCATACTTATTGAAGAGAGAGGAGAAAAACACAAGACTTCGTTTCTAAGTTAGACATCGAGTCGTTGCACGTTCCAAACCTCATGAAACCTGCGCTGGGGAGGGCAGCGTGGTTTTGTGCTGATCATGTGCGACGTCCGCAGTCAGCCTCCTCCCGTCACTGCCGCCTTCCCACTCGCTCATCCCCAAGCCCACGATCCCCTCCGCGAATGCCGCCTCCCTCCTACAGATGACGCCGCCACCAACGCCTCTCTCTGCGATCGCCGCCTCCGTAACCCACGTCCCTGCCCTCCGTAGCTCCTGTCTATCCCTGTTCGTCCGCCACCTCCCCACAGTCTCTCTGCTCAGATCCCATCCATCCTCATAGGTACGAGATTTTTTTAGACCAAAGGCACCTTGCCCAACTTCTATTGAAAGCTTACCAAGAGAAGGTACAAGATTTTTGTTGCTTTTCATAATTCCTTGCCTGGGTTCTTCTTGATTCCAAAGATTGATTCTGTCCTGGCAGATTTTCTTGAGTCAAATTCTTGCGATTATAGTTCTTTCAGTGCAAGATTGGCTCCAATTCGATCGGGTGGTTCCATTTGATATACGATACCTCAAAACTGAAATTCTTGATCTTGTTTGTAGTAATAGAGAAAAAAATCCCCCTGTTCAATTTCACCAAGAACAGGGTTCGCGTGGGAATTCTTTTTGTCATCACTGAGTTCATTGTTTTTTTTATGTATGGTCAGTTTTCATCTTTTTTTTTAGAGTTTTTGCAGATCTAATATCTCGATGTTGTTCTGTGCAAGCTGTTGTACCATGTAAAAGAATGTGCTGTTATGTTTGTGCCATGCAAGCTACGTGAAAAAAAAATGTGTTGTTGTGTCTATGTCGTGAATAGCTGCTGTGTGGATTTGTTGTTGGGTAATACAAATGTATGCCATAAATGATCAGTTTTCTTTGTGATGTATATTTAATTTGTTAAGCTATAGAAACCATATTTAATGACCATGCATTGGGGAGAATGATTTCTAGTTGTGAGATCTCCAAGGCATAGAAACTATGGATAATTTCTGGGTTGAGAGTACCCTAAGTAAGTAGATGAAGAAGCCATTATATTGATAAATTTGAATGCTACGTAATTAATATTTTGATATTAATTTAAATCCTACAAGTAATTATGTTAAGCAAGTTGTATTTTAAGATAAATCTATATGCTATAAACAACGAGTCTTTAAGAATTGTCGATATTGCGTTGCGCTACTACTTTCAATTTGGGTCGCTGTCTTGAATGTTCCCAAAAAGGCGCGAACGGAAATTCGAGTCTACTATATCATCCACTCATGGCGGGAAAGGCTTGGCCGCAGGCGATCCACGTTTTGACCACCGGGATATATGGGGGCTTGAGCCCTTGATGTGTGGATATCGCCATTCCTCATCAACAACTGTACTACCAATTAAGCAGCGTCCATCGCATCTGGTCGATCACTAACAGCATAATTAGCCTACATGTGACAGTCCATAATACTCAACTGTCGACTAAGCTCGCGACAAAGATGCTTCTTAATTATCTACTCCAGCAATTAAGCATCAAACTGAACCTGACTACTCTGAATTCTGACATATATATACATGGATATAGTATATATGCAGTCCAAGCTCTTATATATGGTGGTATGTATGCTTTTAAACAAAATTAATTAAGTGTGTTTAGTCACTTATGAGTTAATCAGTTTAGCTAGTTTTTGCTTAATTAGCTTGCTAGTGTTAAGCAGATTTTTTAGCTAATATGTGCGCTATACTATGTTGTACAATGTAGAGAAGGACAGTGATTGCTGGAATGCTAGTGTGGATAGACATAGCACGCAAAGATGAGCACGTAATATTCAGTGGCTGTAAATTGGTCAATGGTGTAGATCCTGCATGCTTACATGTATAGACATGGTAAAGAAGAACGTTTTATACGTCGATTTTTAAAGAAAATTTGTTTTATACGTGCTGCATAAAATGGAGTAGCTAAATATATTTATGACATTATATTTTTTTAAAAAAATATTCGAACCGTTTTTACATTATAAATTATAATTACCTACACTTGCATTGTAATTACGTACATTAAAATTTCAAAACTCGCACTGTAATTTACATCGTAAGTTTCGATATTAAATTATATTTTTTTCTAATACACAACATATCAAATACTATCAAATACTTAGGATTGAAAAGTAATATATTGTATCCACTTGAAAGAGGATCGGAGACAGAAGAGATAGTAGCACACGTGTATATGTATAGAGCAACCACATAGAAAAAGTGATCAAGTACAAAATGTGACGCCATATTTTTGGTAAAACCGATTCATTCATCCATGACATACTATGATTGAATTTATCCATGCACGATATTATTAAAAGAACACTGTGTATAATTGGGGGCGCGTCGCATAGCCTAATCCCGTGTGACACGGTCGAATCTTTAATTTGAAAACTCAAATTAAAAATCCGAACCGTTTAAATTGTTCTACATATTAATATCGTCTTGTAGATCAAATTTTCTATTTTTTAAAAAAATTTTACTATTTTATCGGATAGATCAAAGATGTATTAATCTAACGATTTCTGGAATATCTATTTTATTGCATCTTTGACCTATCCAATAAAATAGTAAAATTTTTTGAAAAAATATAAAATTTGATCTACAAGACGATATTAATATGTAGAACAATTTGAACGGTTTGGATTTTTAATTTGAGTTTTAAAATTAGAGATTCGACCGTCTTCTGAGATGGGTTGTGCGGTGCGCCACGCCCAACTCTCTCTATATGTGTGTGGGGATCAGAAAAATTAAATATTGTCCTATTATTTTGTGAAAAATAAAATATAGCTAGCAAAAGCACAACCAGTCATTTTACGATTAAGAAGGCAGAAAACACACATTTTCAATGTTTTCCGTGAGTGCAAAATCATTTCTGCCGGATAGAGACTTGCTATGTAATCATATAAGATAGATAATTATGGGTTTGTTTTCAAATTAAAGCAGACGCAAACAGTTGATATACGATACATATTGAGAAAATCCGAAAATTATTATTGACAAAATTTTATCGATAAGTATAAGTTTTATGAAATATCATCATACAAATAACTTTGTCCCATAAATATTATCGTTGTTATGATTTCATTAACAGAATTCATTTAAGTATTATAGAATGAACAGTGCATTTAACAGAGTGAAACAGGCGGCAGCATTTACAAAGTCACTTGTAAAGTCAACTTGTATGATAGTATATGATAGTAGTATATGAAACTCGTATCGATGATATTTCTTAGACTTCAGTATTTGTCAATAGCATTTTTTTTGGATTTTCTCATACATATTTGTGTGTATAGCCACAAACATAGTTTTTTTTCGATTATACATAAGACGTACATTGCGCCACACTTGCATACCGTGAATACACTCTCCTAATACATGATCAAAGAGACGGAGGTCAGCAACAAATCCTTAACCTCACAAATTAAATTTCTTTTGATAATGCAACCACATATATCAAGATTTGGATCCTGTGAGTGAAGTCATATATCCACAACTCTCGCACAATAATAATGATGTTTCCCTAGCCATATTTTTTTTAAAAAAAATATATATTAATATTTCAGACGCTGCATCGTTGCATGTATACAAACTCAAAAGAATCGCAAAGACAAAGTTTTGATCCATAACTAAACAAAGAACAGAGAAAAATTCTTAATACAAAACAATTCTAGAAAAATTCTTAATACAAAACAATTCTATTAATAAATCAATTCTTAATACAAAACAATTCTATTAATAAATCACCAATCATGTTTGACAAACACCTCCATAGCAACACCTCTATCTTTCTTTATAAAGGAAAATCCAGCCATTCTTTTATCTCTTATCTTTGTTTATAAGTTAGCCCATGCCAAAAAGAAAGTATATGCTACATGAATCTGCTGAAAACACACGAGTATATACTCTTTGATGTCACTATACATATATGGACAGTCACACGCATAGCGTGCTTTTGATGCTTATACACTTTCCGTTGCATGCATAGGCACCAGGGAAACACGCGCGTGTAAGAATTCTGTCCATACGAATGGGTTTCAAGCTAGAGAAAATGAGGGGAAATGGTTTGCTTCGTCTTTAATTTCGATATAGAAAAGATGGAATAAACCTTTTCAAATAAAGATGGAATAAAGCAATCTTGTGTAAAAGCCTTGCATTATTATGGTATGATAAGAAATAAGTTAACGCTACTTCATTCGTTGTAGAATATAACAAATTAATAGTATTTTGGTATGGACAAATATCAATGTAAGTGCGACGTTAGTGGCCGTGAATTCCCCATGTCAACGTCGGCCAATCAGCCAATGCTGTGGTCAGAACTCAGACTGAGAAACTAGATCGACATCTTACGATCGAGTAATATAATTAAACTGTTTGTTCCATGCTTAATTATAGTGCCTTTAATCTGTGACTGCTAGCCTGGTCATTACTAATTATTTATTTTGTTTGTTTTTGTGATCTAGTTGTAGATAGAAACTTAACAAACAAGGTGAGTTTATTCATCAGTCAATGCGTTAATCTATCCTGGTTGGCGCGATGGGTAGTTGTGTCTGACCGGCCGCAATACTGCATCCACGAATCTTGAAGGAGTCAATCGATCGAGGCCGAGCTGTCGATGGCTGCATATGTAGGAGAGTCATTTTCGCATCATTGTGTGAACCACATGGATGGAAGTAAAGGAGAGGGCAATGGAAAGGGATGGTTGATCCATCCAACTTTATTTACCACACCATGATTGATGACTTTTTGCTCTATTGATATTTTTTTAAATAGTCTTTCTTATTTTTATGAAAACGTATCAGATAGAAACTAGACTATTAGTGCAACATTGAAAACTCTCCATCAGAACCACATGATCCTCATCTAGCGGACGGAAAAGGAGATTGTTTTTTTGCGTTTTAATGTTCGCCGGTTGCAGGGAGGTTTGAGCGGGTTAAAATGACGACACATGGGTTAAAACGCAGAAAACCAATCCGTTGGATGAGGATTTTGTGGTTCTGGTGGAGAGTTTCTAAAGTTACACCAATAGCCTGGTTTCACCTGATACGTTCCCTTTTTATTAGCATAAACATATATCCATTATTATAGAAAAACTGAAAAGTAAATGTTTAAAACACAAACCCTTATCTACCCATCCATCATGTAACTTTGGCTGCGCTCAGAAGTGGCCAATTAGCTAAGCTGAGCTGAGGGTCTTACTGGACTGAGCTGAGGGCTAGCTGGCTGGCCAGTTGACGGCAACAGTGCAACATTTGGGCTGGGCTGGGCTGGGCTGATGCGTCCGTACATTAGGACGTAGACTTTCTATGTAAACTTGTTTACATTTGTGAGTTGATTAACTTATACGACCGTACGCGCTAACCCGCCGTCTCCTTTCATTTCTCTCCCACCTTGAGGGTGGCCTGACCTTACCTTAGTTTTCTCAATGATCACCCCGAGTACTACCGTTGCCATTGTTTTTCCTCCAGTAAATGTAGTTATCCACACGCAAAGTCTCTCTCGTACTATTTGGTAATATTTTTTTAAAGCTAGATATTCTCCGGAATTTCATGGATCTAGGTCTATTTGATAATATTTGGACAAATCATTTTGTTTCTATTTTAGATTGAATATAAAATTTTGAACTACTTCAATTTTTGTTACAAACTTTCAATCTACCGTGCTTTGCTTCTAAGATTTAGAGTGGTACCAAACATGGTCGTGCTAGTGGACCACTTAGATCCAGATTATTATTTATTTTCATAAAGTAGTAGAGCATGGACGGTAATGGAAATGAAGGGCGATATTGTTCCTGGACAATCCCATATTATAGTTAAATAATGAAATGGATCATAAGCCTATAATTTAATTAATTTCATTTTAAACCGATCATAAGTAGTAGCCTCGTGCATCGATCGATCACCGGCCCCGGTGAACTTGATTGGTAACTGAACTTATTAGCGTCAACCCTTAAATTCTGAGCCGTCGTCGTCAATACTTTACATCATGCACGTGTGAGTGATCATCGACGACGTGACCACATCACTCTCTTGTCTTGTTAACTAGTACTTACTAGCTAACTCATCAAAAAGGTAATCGATCGAGATCGATCACAAAAATATAACTTGGATGCTTGCTTGAACCATAATTTAATCAGAAAATATACTCTCTTAGATTAGAAGCTAGAAGATGATGTAGGGCCCAAATCTGCATAATATATCGGTCCCATGTGCAACCAAATACATGCATGCGACCGGGCATGTGCGACCGACCGACTGATCGATCGAAGTAACAGTGTAACACACCCTCCAAGTGAGTACCAGGAGACGTGGCACCAAAGGAGCCCAACCATTGGCATCAGAGATACAAATGTGCATCCAATATGAAGCCATTGTGCAAGATAGGGGCAAAATGGCATACTCAATGTGTATCTACGAACAGATGGATTCAATCTGAAGGCAAACGGATTCAAGTGAAACGGGTATGTAGTGTTACATGTACATGGCAAATCAGCACTGATGTTTCTGCAGAGTTTACAGTTACTTTCCAAACGAATGAGCACACATGCACGCTGTTCTTGCATATACAAATCTTTCCAACGAGCAATGATTATTTGGGGCACCATGATAAGCCTTGGTACACCTTCTACATGATCTTTCCCTTTCCTGTCGCAACATCAAATAGCTATCCATGTCAGTGTACAAACAACTGGTAGTATGGTCAAGAGTGACATGTAGTCCCACCCTTTGACTACATGAGTAAAACTGGACAGGTCGTTGTTCCATATGTGTAGAATGCATGACAGATTATAAGAGAATTGTGCATACCTTCAATTAACAAATCATCTGCTTGTACTGCCCAGATCGAAGTCCATAGTGTAGTCATATTCAATAGTGGGTATGACTGAGGCCATAAACTTCAAAAATATGAAAAGGTACCTGTCCAAAAGAGATACACAAGTTACAGGCCAGCCAAGAAAGAGATGTACTGCTTTTAATCATCCAAGCAGTCAGCAAAAGGTATCTCTGTAGATAATATTACTTGTCGACTTCTGGTTCAACTCCTCGAGACATTAGAACATCAATGATCTTTTTCATCACAGCAGCATGTTTGCATGGATGCACTGAGGCATGCTTGCCTGCTGACAAGTGAGGATGGTCTTCAATAGTCACCTGTGTCAACACAATCCACTTTAGTGTCATCAACATGCAATTCATAGTAGATGACTTAACTAGTACTTACAACGATTTGTTGCAATCCACAAAGGAGCTAACACTAAAAACCTTGAAATTTATTGAACTGTGTGGCGTGATGTATATGGCTCAAAATACACAAACCGTCATTACAGACATACATTTCTAATCTGTGAGAATGACGGAAAATGACAGTAAAAGGATAGAAAGGAGCCAAGAATTCCGGTATACTACCATTGCAAAATCTAATTTCTGGAGACATTACTGATATCAAATATTGAAAAAAAATGCATAGTTCAAATCCTTATCATTGGCTTAATGCGTAATGGTGTACTCTATGACATTGAGCTTTTAGAAACATATAATAAATAGGCTCGGTGCAAAATATAAGCAGTACTAACAAAAATCAAGGATATTGGTGAAGCAATCCAGTACAAGTTGATTTGTGTTTCATTTAACGTGTAAATAGCAAATACTAAAATGAATGAAAATACCGTCTTCCGTGCATGGTCTTGGCTGATATCTTCAAACACAAGTTCAGGCTTTAGTGGCATTCTTGACTGCAACAACAATCAAATTAAATGAATCAACTTCATCTTCAAGACTGCAACAAGACACTTCTAAGGGCAAAATGACTTACCTCATCATATCCAGTAAGCCAGACACGTGGGGTTTGGTAATATTTGTCATATCTGCAATAAGAGAATTACCTGTTACTTTCTTATACTAGAAGACTGAGGCACACCAATGCTATGGCAAACAAAAAAGAACCAAGAGGACCACATCATTGCTCAGAAGCAACAGAGAGAAGTTCAAGACAACAGCAATATCACTTGCACAATGTTGTACATGCAAATACTTTGAAATTAAGGCATATAATGTGAACTACAATTCATTGTGCACAGATAGTGCGTTATGTGCTATATTTAAGTGTCGAGGAGCAGATATGCAAAATATAAAACTTGGATGGTCGAAAGAACATGTGATTAAAGTTATATCCTGGAAAATGTCTATAGAAGTTCTGTGTAAACATATACAGACTCTGAAAGAGGAGGAAGATCATATAGAAACTAACACATAATAAGGCAACTAATACTAACCAACTAACGAAAAACTTAAAAAGCATGCAGATCAAATAAAAGAGCTTACGTGATGCTAACGTCATATGTCCTAGTATGAAGGATGTTGTCATCTTCAGGCTCTTCTGCGATAAAATATGAAGGTTGAGCGGTAGCCTAAAATAAGATGACGAAGGCAAAGCTGGAATCAGTAATGACTATAAACATTGTCAGCCTTTCTTAACCACATTGAAGATAGGATCACAGTCTGTCTTACCACTGAATCATTCCCTGTATCTTCATACATGTCCATGTCTGGTATCTCCTCCTCCTCTTCTTCAGCCTTCTTACCGGCACTGAAGTATGAGGGAATAGACTTTATCCCTTCAGTTTTCCCTATATCCAATGTATCCATCGAGGGTATGTATTCCTCCTCCTCTGGCTTTGATGCTATACATTACCAACAGAACAAAAAGGAGTTTAGCTTATACAAAAGAAACAAAAGAGAGAGGGTGAAACACTGAAACAAGCATCCAGAGAAGTCAACCTTGCACTCCATGTGTGGCAAGCCAACCTTCACCGTCCTCATCATCACCGAGAACTACCTCAGCTCCTGCTGCATCATACTCTTCTTCAAGCGACACAGCTCGTCTTAGGCAAGGCACTGCCAGCAGAACCATATTTTAATTACAATGGGGAATATCAAATTCAAACCGTTTCAACTACGTGAGGGAAACCAAACTTTATGAGTTCTTATCCTCCAAGGTAGCATTACAAAACATGACGGCCTAGAACCAAACCTAGCCCAATCAAGACCAATGGAAACTAGCATAACAATCATGTCACCTAATGCAGCATTCCATCGAATCCTAGCACAAGATGAAATAGAACCAATTCAAAATCAGCATACCGTTCCTGGTGACGAGGAATTGCTTGTCAGGAGGGAGATACGGCTTCCTCTTGCTCGGATCGCCCGCCTCCCTGCACAGGAAACACCCACCGGATCGATCAGACGCCACCCAATTGGGTACGAAACCTACAGAGCGGAGCAACGGAGGAGAGGCCTACCAGGACCAGGTGGGGCACTTGGAAACGAGGTTGTCGCCGGCGAGGATGAACTCGGGGACGGAGAGGACGCCCTTCTCGAGGAACGCCGACACGGTGCGCGGGCCCGTGACCCGCTCCACCGTTCCCTTGTAGAGCTCGTACACCTTCTGCTTCACCTGCATCCTGCTCGCCGAGCCCCCGGTTGCTTCTGCTCGTCGGAGAAGGTTGCTTCTGCTCGTCGGAGAAGGTTGCTTCCGCTCGTCGGAGACGGTGGGGCAAGCGAGGCGAATACGACAGTACAAGGGTTTGCCTCGAGCGGAAGGCAACCCGGCGAAGGTGAAGAGGCGCAACCGCCTGGGGCTTCGTTGAAATACGCCTCCCAAGTCGAAAGGCGCACGGAAACGGACTCCTCGCCGTCCCGGCCCGCCAAAGTTTCGGCCCACGAAAGCACAGTGGAGGTGTGGCGTGTGGCTCCGCCGCGCCGCGTCAGGCGGCGCCGCCGCCGAGCGACCACCGGTTTCCCGCCGTCGAGGCCGTGGCTACCCCGGTCCGATCCGCACACAAGGCGGTCGCCCTGGTCAGATCCGCCGCTCAGGCCGGGGCGGCGCTCGCTGGTCGCGGAGAGGTACGGGCGGGCGGCGCGCGGCTTGACTCGCGTGGGGAGCAGAGGTCGCCGGTAGCGGCGACCGGAGGCAAGGGAGAGGGAGGAAGCGGCACTGACTGGAGAGGGCGGAGGCAGAGACGGCGGCGGATTGAGCGGCCGGCGGAGCGGAATTGAATCGTCGGGAGAGGGGGTGTAGGAGGGTGGGGAAAATCTCGGGCTCGTTTTTTTTTAGAAAAGGAAAATATTGGCTTGTTCGGGTGACAGGGGTTTGGATAGTTTTCGACCCATCGTTTTGCTTTTTTTTATAAGCCAAAAGAATTACTAAATAGTTGATTTTGTGGTTTTTTTATCATATTTTATTTTATAGTATTTGCTTCTGAATCATTATTAATACGTGTATAAGAGTTCTATTCAATTTTTTACTAATATTAGTATAAGCGAGACGATGGGGTTTTAAAGGTTTTTACAAACTTGATTGCTACTTCAACAGTTTGGCAATGATAATATTGAATAGTAAACATAAGCAAAATGAATTTGTTTTTTAATAAAATTGAATACAGATATACGATAAGAATGATGTAAAAAACTTAAAATGGTCAATGTCAATGTTTTTGTTATATTGCATGAAAATATTTGAAGGCGCTAAATTGCATAGAAATAATATCAAACATAAAGCCCACAACCTGACTTTGCATACATTGAAGGGGGTTTTCTGCTTTCGTGATCAACCTGAATAACTACCTTCTCGACGACTATTGAAGTGACACAAATATATTTTTATGCTCACAGAAGTATGTTTTGGCACATTTAAATTTGGTTTAGGTATAAGAGTACCTAAACCTACCCAACGTGAGGTGTATTTTCACCCAAACATGACGTATATCTTCAAAAATCGACCTTTGATGACATTTTTCTCCACGCCACATCCCCATACATTGGGCCCATAGCAACAACAAGAAGTTATGGTCTCACCCGAAAGAATGCACTCATATCCTGCCTATCAATCTTCTACAGACAATGGCATGAGATAGATAATCTTTCTGATTAGTCTAATTGAGAGGGAAGATAGGATGATATTAGTTGCAATCGGAGAGAGAGGGATACAAGTAGCTAAAGATCTCACATCCGACATCCTCCGTCACGGTTAGGTGACGCTAGGGAGTTGCCACGGGAACCTTAGCCTGAGCTTATGTTGTTGGAAGGTCTTCCAAGGCATGACTTTGTCAACTACGCTACATTGCTATAAACTGTTGATTATTAATAGTTGTTATGTGTATATTTCCAAAAGAAAACCCAACATTTAAAAGTTTCAAAGTATTTATATATGACTTTTCCATATGATACTATAGGTCTTTGTTGATTTCTGAAACACGATTTAAGGGTTTTTTCTCATATAATATTCATGACTATATTCATTCCGATTCATGTATTCACCCTGTATCTATATTCGTTGCAAATTTGATGGAACGCAAATCCTCCACCCATTACCTGGCACTGAGCCATCGATTGACCTCACATGCGTGGTTGGAAAAAAAGAGAAAAGAGAAAAGTGGGTGTTGACACATAGCTCCCACTTTACATGTGGGCCTAGTATGTTCTTTTTTTAAGAATGTCATGTCAGCGAAATAAACTATTGATACTGCTGTGAGATCCAAGTTATACGGTTTTATATAGTTTAAGAGATAAAGATTTCTGATATCGAGGATAAAGAATGACAATCAAATTCGTTGTAAAGTTGGGGAACAACAAATGACTTATTCCAAACGAGAACGAGCGAAGCCCAAAATGCTATGAGAAGACAAGTGGTGAGGGCTAAATACGGCCCATTTACAATTGAGGCCCACCTGAAATTGCCACACGCCCACACCCCACGCGATTTCCCGAACCGTCTGCACCAGAGGACCCCACCGTTCAGTGACTTGTAAACGCGATTGGCCGCTCGGCTTTGACGCACCATTCCGACCAGCAGCTGGACGCGTGGAATGGTGGGGCCGAGTAGTCAGTGGGACACCTTCGGCGTCATCCGTAAGCAGAGAGCACGCGGAGGCGGAGCGCCATTTCCGAAATCCACGAGAGCTCATTTGGCTCCTTGCCAATTTGCTTTTCGGTTTCAAAATCTCTTCCTCTTCTCGAGAGAGTGAGAGAGAGAGAGTGAGAGAGAGAGAGAGAGAGAGAGAGAGGCGAGCGTTGCGTTGCCCAAGGGGAAAGCGCCTTCCTCGACACGATTCCACTCTCCACCAAAACCCTACTGCACCTCCTCCTCCTCCGGCGCCGCCGCCGCCGCCTCAGCCGAGAAGATGCCGCCGGAGACCGAGGCGGCCGCCCTGAGGGGGGCCATCCTCGCCGCGTCCGCGCCGGGCGCGGCGGCGAGGGCGGTCTCGTCGGTCGCGGACTTCCTCCGCCGCCACGCGGGCGACCACCCGCGGGCCTTCTTCGCCGACGCGCTGCCCTCGCTGCTCTTCCGCGTGTTCGTCGCGTCCCCCGATTCGCCGTCCTTCATCGATCTCGCCGCTGGGGACCCCGCGCTCGCGGAGCTCCTCGCGTCTCTGCTCGCCCCGTCCGGGCCGCTCCTCGCCGCCGTCTCCGCCGCGGATCGTCACGCCCTCCTCCGATTCGTCTTCCCGCCCGAGCGGCTACCCGATTGGCTCCGCCTTGCGCTGTCGTCCGCGGCGGTCTCCTCCTCTGATGAGGTGATCTCCCCGCTCCTCGCTGGCCACGTCGACTCCGAGCTTCACCTGTCGGTATTCGAATACTACCTCTTCTGGTTCGCGTACTACCCCATCTCAGCTGCCACGGCCACAACCACGGCCACAGGAACAGCTGCGGCCCGGGCCCCAAAAATTCCGCCCTCCATTTCAGAACACTCAATTAAGTCGCTCAGCCGCATTGAGAGCTGGATGTCCACCCTAGGTTCATCAGCCGGACGCAATCTGGGTCAGAAGCCAGAGAGCTCGCTATATCTGAAGCTTCTGTACTCCTACCTTAAGGAGTTCGTGCCCAGCGCATGTGTACCGCCGCGTAACATCGGCGGAACTCTGCTGCATCGAACTGTCAGTGATGGCATGGATGCTGCTGAATCCTTCAGGCGAGCTGAGTTCTTCGTGCACACACTCATCCAGTTCTGGCTTGTTGGAGACGACTTCTCGCCGCTGCCTGTGCAGACATGCCGTGCATATGGGTTCCCTTTACTGTCTCTTCAGTCTCATGCAAATGCCATATTGGTTGAGCGGCCGCCAGCACCAGGACTTGGCGATGCAGTGAAGCTTTTTGTGATATATATGAACAGGATCAATGCTTCTGTGGATATAGATGTGCCAAATGTCTTCGAGGGAATATCTTCATGGAAGGAGCCATGCAACAGCCCTGTTGGATACTGGAATCCATTGATACAGAGGCCACTGTATCGATTTCTGCTCAGGACATTCTTGTTCTGCCCCATGGGTGTAGAAATAAAGAATGTTGCACAGGTTTTCTCCGCATGGATAGTCTATATGGAGCCATGGAAGGCTCAGAAGGAAGATTTGGATCGGTATGATCTGCCTCCTCCAGGTGGGCGCAATGTGCATCGATTTACTGAGGGAAAGAGGCAGGTGTGTGAAGCAGTGTACTCTCCAGAATGGGAGAACTTCGTGCTGTCCAACTACTTGTTCTACAGTTCTTTGGTCGTTCACTTCCTGGGGTTTGCACATAAATTTATCCACTCTGATGTTTCCTCAGTGTTGCAGATGGTATCAAAGGTAAGTGAATAATTGCTCCATCCATACTACAGCATATGCCACTGGTCTTTGTTTTCGTCCTTAACTGTAATGCATGTTATCCTTGGTAGACATTGTTGTCTTAAATATTAAGTAGCTGAACATGCAGTCATTTACTAAATTAGATTCCGTGTACTTGTACATGTGTGTTTGAGAATGTGTTTGAGAATAGCTGTATTTGTGTTTTGAAACTATAGCTAGGCTGAAGATCTGGAATTATCTTTCACTCCATAGTTTATTTAGCATCAGGGGGTTTCCCTTGATGGAAAATATAGAAATATCAAATACTAAGGTAGGTAAGCTGCGTCGTACTGTCGTTTAATTGTACAATACTCCGCTACCAGGGCAGTAGCACCATTCAGGCCAAGTACAAATGCAACTGATGAAGTTTGATTTTACAAGGAAATTAGGTTCATCTGGTGTGTGTTTTGGAATTGAACTGACTTAGGTAGCATTTGAAACAGATTATTGTCGCGTATTATCTACTTGATTAAATAGATACATTAGATATTTTAAGAAATAAACCTGACATACAACTTAGAACAAGTGGTCTAAGCAATGCAGTAGAAGAAAATTTTTCTTTGAGAAATTGTATTTTTAGGAGCGTGGAGCAAATAATCCGTGGCAATAATCCGGTGAATAAGCTGAAAAGAATAGCTTATGGATAGCCATATTTATAATCGGGAAAAGTAATGTACCTGTAATTTAAGTACATTGTAGTTAGAGGCATTTTCTGTAGAGGGTTTATCGACAGCTGCATGTGATGTTTATCCATATTTCAAACTCTATGATCGAGGATTTGAGTTCTAGTAATCTTAACTAACTTCTATTATACCACCTGGAGAGATTAGCAATAAAAGAAAACATATTAGATGTGCACCTGGAACAACAGGGCTAGTGGAACATATACTTACAAGTTACAAGTAATTTGAACTTAATCTTTCTTTCACATTTAACATTATTTTTCCCTGAATATCTATTCCTATTGCTTGGTGCCTTGGTGGATATTTGGGAAATAAAGTATGGTCATTTTTGAAATACTATATATTATTGTTTCCTTTATCTCATTGTTCTGAAGTTCTTGGTAATATGCTTAAGAGGATCATGTTGTGCTTAATGTGGCCATATGGTCAGTGCTTCGTCTTCTATTCCATATTATGCATTTTCTAAAATTGATGAGGCAGCTTTTCTGCTGGCTGAAATTGTGCTAGGCAGGTTATTGTTCTACCCAACAAAAAAAACCCAACATTTTGCATTTTGCTTATTCATGAACTAACAGTTTTAATCTAGAATCCTATTCATCTATATATAGCTTGGCCTTTCAGTACCTATTATCTATTAAATTGCTGACTGTTTCTCTCTTACTGAATGTATCGTTTGTTTGTATTATTCAGGTTTTGGAGGTTTTGGCATCTTCTACAGAATTGTTGGGGCTCATCTACAGTGTTGATGCTGCATATCATCATAGATTTTTTGGTTCCCCATCTTGTTATTTGGATCATGTTCTCAAGTATGTGCCATCAATCCGAGAACAGCTACAGGTAGGAAATGGCTGACCTAGTGCCTTGAACTTCCAATACATTGCAGCATTGGAATTTTGCTAGTTCTATCAATAATGTGGAGGAGTGGAGGACTTTCTGTGTTAACTTTCGATCGTCCTCTGTGGTCTATTTCAGGACTGGGAATATGGTTTATCAGAAAGTGACGCCGATGGTTCTTTCTTGCACGAGCGTAGGAACTTCAATCTGAGGCTTTTCAGCTTTGATGAGGAAGGGGCTTACAACTTGCTTCAGGTGTATATTATTATGCAATTACCATTGTTAGCCAATGTGTTATGCTTGTCTTTATTCGTCAGTATAATAGATTGCTGGAGATTGCCAGTTTATTAGGTAGATATCTCTAAAGATTCAACTCTACATCCTTGGGCTACTCTTTTGTGATGGAGGCTGTTTTTCTGGCAGCTATTACTATCCATTGATCTGTTACAGGAGCCAATGTAATTTTGCCTTTATGATTATTAATTGTTCTCCACTTATTATTAATATTGAGGAATATTTACTCATTCTTGCTTTCCTTTTTCTCTAGTTGCTGTTGCTACGGGCAGAGTCAGAGATTCAACGTTTGCCAGGTGATGCTATGCAAAGTCTTCAAACTCTGGATTTAATTAAATCCCAGATGAAGAAAATTTTCCGTGAACACATTGAAAGCTCCCAGACTATGAACCTGGCAGAGAGAGAATGCAGTCAGCACCATGGGCGTGGTGAGGTATTCACACCTAAGCATCCAAGGCCATGGAAACACTCACTAGCTAATGCAAACTGGATGACAAGGCCCATCTCAGACTCTGAAGTGGCCTGGCTAGCAAGGTTGCTGATCCGTTTTTCTGCTTGGCTGAATGAGATCCTTCGACTTGACCGTGATGATTCAGATGCTATCCCCACAGGCCCAACCAACATCAAGTTTGATGGAAATGAACTTAATGGGGTTGGGGGCCCAAAGGATGCTGCCAAAATGGTGTTTATTGGTGCGTGTTCATTGCTTGTGCTGGTGGGGCAGTCAATCCTGCACTTCATGAGGACACACAGTATTAGGATCAATTTGAGAATTCTTGCATCCAAAAAGCTTCTCACTGCTGTTATGTTGTATGCTTTGTTCACTGTGGCAAGAAATGCGCTGTCTTAAACTGTTGTGCTTTGCATGTCCTCATCTCGCTCCTGGTGGGGTTGCTGCTGCTTGGCCAGTAATTGTCCAACCTCCAAGTTTTGCCCTTAGTAGGCTGATACATATGCTGTACAGGAACTCGTAGGAGAAATGAATTTACACCGAATGAAACTTCAGGAACCCTTTCAAACTTGTGTTTTGTGCATGTTGACGGCTCAGCGAAAAGCATGCCTGGTTCTCCATGTGCTCTTGGAGCACTATTTCGTAGTCATAGACAGGACTTGGTACAAGAAAATGTTCTGGGAACCGCAATTGCTTGATGTAACTAACCACCACTTTGCTACAGGCTTTGCAATGCCATGTTTCATAGAGTTGTTTTGATGGCCGATCATCAATATCAGTCATTCTACTACCAGAGAAGTTGATGCAGAAGCAAATTATCTGGTTTCTTTTCTGCATCTGCATGACGGCTTACATTGTGTGCTGTGTTTTGCCCCTGCCAAACACAATCTTAGGGATGGTGTTCTCGTATCCTACATGGCTGGAATCAATCTTAGGTATGGTTCTTACTGTACCCTTTCTTTTACCAAACCATCATCTTGAGACCAGTCGATTTTTGTTTGATTTGTGTGCAAGGGATGATTGTGTGATTAAATAGTTTGCATGCTGCTTTCTACATAATTAGACGCATACAGGAGAATAATTCAACAATCAATATAGCACTAGCAGTTAATAATAACATCAATTTTGCTGGATGCATTTTCAACATGAAAAAGAAAGAGCAATAATTGAGCCAACAACGGCCCGTGGGCATGAGCTTTCTGTTCCATCTGAGTCGCGTTTAGAATGTGCGTCTCAGTATAATACAATTACTTGTTTTCTGGTTGAGGTGCACAGAATAATTCTCTATTTTGGTAATGATACATTTGCTCAATATTTCAATTTTTTTTTGTGGGCGGCAAATGTCTGTGTTATGATGACATGTTTGAATGGCCTAAAAGAACTGACAAGAAAAACGAGGAGATATTGTAATGGCCAATGGGAAAGGCACATCTACTTGAGAGCTAAACGTGCCATGAGCCCATGTTGTTGATATCTTCATCATACAGTAAACAATTCCATTTTGTTTGGTTTGGTGCTGCATTCCTTTCATTCAATACGTCCTGGACTTAATACCTTTCCTAGCTACTTCCTGCAAAGCGACATGCAAGAATTAAAAAAAATAGATAGACTGTCCTAGGAATTGCTTCACTGATGTCACTAAAGTATTGTCCTGCCTGTAATGACCCCAGTAAACAAATACAAACAGATAAATATTCTTCCCATGACTTTGCTTCTCTTAGGCTACTGTTTCAACCTTGTAGCCTTCTTGCTTTCCAATGATTTTTACACATTCTGGTTACTGCACCCTCAAAAGGCTTTAAGATGCCCCTTCTTCTTTACCCTCCCTAACGCCTACTCTAATGGCACTGCCAATTCAGAAATGATCCTTTTACAAAGCCAATAATGCAATGCAAAAGGGACTGATTCTATCTATCTCCCTCTCATGAGCATCAGCTTAGCTACTTCTAGGCTAATCAGCTTGGCACACACCCACAGTCCACAGAGGAGGAGACAAATTGTAGAAGCACCATGCACACACTATACCCACCAACCTGCTGCTGGAGATTCTCTTGGTTTCTGATCATTGAAGCCCAGCCTTTTTGGCACGCAAGCAGTACACTGTACACGCTTGGCCAGAGGTTATGTGGCCAACATTTAAGACTTGCATGCATGTGAAAACAGGAGCAACAGTATGTGTCATGCATCAATTCATGAGAGGCAAAGTGAAGACGAATGGAATCATGCAGATGGACCTGTGCATACGGACTACGGCTGGGCCGGGCCGTTCTGTCTCTGTCCTCTGCAGTACCATGCTGCATCGTATCCTACAGTCCCCGAACACACGTATATGATAGTCTACCACACGCTTGTAGAATCCTACAGTCCCCGAACACACGTATATGATAGTCTACCACACGCTTGTAGACTAGTGCCGAATTCTCCTTTTTAAAAAGATTATCACAAATAGCCCCTTGACAGTTTTAATTCGAAAAATGGACCCTCAAGCTCAGCGTCATTGTTATTGGCGTCGAGCTTACACATCTCGGCGCCGTCGATATTGGCGCCGAGCTTTGGCACCATAGATCTTGGCGCTGACCTATACTAAAATAAATAATTTACGTAGTAGATGACGTTATTTGACGTTCTTCATATCACTAAGAGCTTGGCGCCCGCCAATAACAACGGTGCCGAGCTCGGGATCCATTTTTCGAATTAAAACTATGAAGGGTCTATTTATGATAATCTTTTCAAAAAAGAATTAAAAAGTAAAAAAGTCGGTAGACTAGTGACGGATCAAGCGGTGAGGCTGTAGAGTGTTTGCCCTTTTATTAATTTTTAGGTTTATATATGTTGTAAGAAGTGGTTGAAGGTAAAAGAAGATGACTTCAATTCTTTTTATGAAATATTTCTAGACTCGTTACTCTTGTACTAGTGTATTTTCTGACCCCAAACAGCATGTAATTCTATCAAATACTACTTTAAAATCATTCGAGAATAATGTTGTAAAAAGAGGCAAGTGGTTTCGTGCCGTCACCTAGCACTTAATATAAGGAAGGTTGGTGCACATATGCGGCAAACTTCTTTTTAAGACAATGTTCGAGAATAACCATGGCAAAAATGTTCTCTCCAGTAACACATCAGTTCTGAAGTTCAGTGAAGGAGGTAAGCCTCTACTGCTCTACTATATAGCCTACTTACTTCTCTGATATGTTCTCTCCAGCAATCTGGTTGGAAAATTCTGCTGTCTTCACTGTAGATATGTTAGTTCCCCTGTCACATTTTGCATCACCAGTTTCGTGCACATAGGGAAACAGTATCTCAAGTCTGCTGCCTGTGTGCTCTGTTTTTTTTTCTCCTTTTCATTCTATTACAGAGCTGTATGATTGGTTTGGCTTTAATGGCAATGTATACCTTTGTCTGCTCAAAACAAATATAGCTAGGAGAATGGAGTGTGGAACATGCATGTCGGGTTGGGTTAATTAATCCGAGTTATAATCTTTTCCTTTCTATCTGACCTAGAAGAAGAGCACTACTAGTGTAATGCATGCTAGGTGTATCTTCATGTTGCGTCCCAGCATGATTAGAGGGCTAATTTTGTTGCATTTAAAGGGTGATTAAGGATCCGATGCTTAGGTATGTTGATTGTTTGTTTCTCTTTTTGTCTTCCCTTTATCAAAAGTACATCAAAGAGAATTAAGGTGGGGTAACGAGATAAAGCTTGGATGATTGAAGTTACACATTTTTTAGGATTATAAAAAGAACACATGCAACACGATGGTTGCCTAGGTTGAACAATCCCTTGGTGCCAAGCGCCAACAGCTTGCTAGACACTAGATGTGCTGTTTGCACACCATTTTCCCATATGCATGATGTGAAATGTAATTGCAAGGGAACAAAGGACAAGGAACACTGACAGAGTACCTTGTGTGTCTTGTTAGCTAGAGCCTAGAAGAACGGTTTGGTTGGTGTTGATCAGAGATGTCCAATACCAAATGATAAATGCCGGTCCGTATTCGCATCTAATAATGTGAACATTCACAAAAATATCAGTAGTCAACGTCAAGGAGGTTGATCTTTTGGAACTGGAGTGAGTAAATTGTAAATATATGCATGCAATGTGAGAGTTGATTTATCATTTGAACTTCCAGCCATTAGTAAGTAGTAATAATTAGCACTTCCTATGGCATGTGAGATTTTATCATAATATGTCAATGCAAGGTGCATGCTTTCCCTTGGTATATAGTCTGGCTGCATGGTCCATGCAAATTAATTTTTGAGTCGGCGATAGATCGGTCGAGACAAATTAAGCTGGTCCTCGAATATTCAGCTAGCGCCCACTCATCGGCAGAATGGCAGGACGCTTGCTCGCCTGCAGAATATGTAGACACCAGACATAGTTTTTGAGTTTATATTTTTGAAACCAACAGGGATATCCTGTGTTGCTGGCACTGTTATCATTATAGTTGCCTGAATTCTAGATACTCCCAATTATATACAATATTTATCTGCAACTAAATTCAATAATTGGGTCTGCACCACTTGCTTGTGTGCTTGATCTGTACACTTTTCAATTCCGAATACTCTTTTTGGCAAGCAGATTACAACAATTTGGCTTATCTTAATTGATACATAGAATGGTCCTCGAGCTACTGCAGCTGTAGTAAGTAAGTATATATATACTTATCATGTTATCAACTGACTGCCCTTCTGGAAATAGAAAGTACCAACGAACATAACATTAAGTGTATTAATATATGACAGATATACCATACATTGAGTATTATGGATTGCAGTTTGTTAGTGGTGGATAATCAGATAGGAGTTAATAACAGCCTACCATTACAACGGGAACAGAGGATGAAAAACAGCAGTACTAGAACTCATATTAAGAACTATCTAAATGGCCGTGCTTTGCTTCAGCATTTTTTTTTTAAAAAAAAAACACCACCATATGCTAAAGCCCCCCAAACAACAACAATATTTCCAATTGTAATCAATATTTTTCAATAGTGTATACATCTATGTCAAGCTACATAATTGTTTTTAAATATGTATTTGTATAGAGAAGTTCACCTACCCAATGTATAAGGGTGACAGACTAGTCATTCACCATCAATATTGGAGTTTTTTTATAGGAGTATAGATATTTCATGTCCCTGTCTCCTGCATAATTTTTGACAAGGAGAATCTAGATCCTTAAAACTTGTTTGATTAGCTTGATTTTGTGGAGGAGATGGATGCTTATGTACCTGCCTATATTTCTTCATGCAAGTTTTCCTAGCAAATATATCTTGTGCTGCTTCATTAATTCAACATCGTTTTATTTTGGTGGTGCTACCGCTCGTTAGCTTGTTCGTTTGCTCATAATTTCTTTGGCTGGACCAGCAGCTGCTACCGCTGTTCACCATCGCAATTCGCAATCAACTGTGTGATTGTATGGCCATCGTCTGCTGCTGCTGCTGCTGCATGTATCACGTACGGCTGGCTCTGATGGTAGGTAGGTGCCCCCATGCCAAGGGAAACCAAACAACCTGTCACTGTGAGTACCTAAACTCTGCTTGCTACTCTTATATATGATATCGATCATTCACATATGAATGCACACCTCTGCTTTGGAATTGGATTGAGAAATTTTGGAGGAATCAAAACTAATTAAATTATGTGAAAATCTCGTAAGATTCCAGCGTTCCAAAGGGGCGTTTAGTTGATTCATCGCTTTTGTTAATCTTCTCGACCGGGGTAGAGGGACCAATACATCTCAAATCTCATCGTCTACTGACATCTAAAATCTCAAATGTATAGTTTTTTTTTCATGTGAAGTCCAAGACAGATTTGGCATGTACGATAGACCAATTAAAGGGGTAGGAGATGCCTACCAGAAACGGAACGATTAAACTGGTCAGCTTTCATGTATGGCTAATCTCTCTCTTTTTTTTTTGAAACGACAGCATGGGGGTTAGCAGAGGAAGGGCAAAGTTTGATGATTGATGTGATTTCTTACACGGGATCAGATCGATCAGGTGCGCTATCAACCTATCCTAATTAGTGTTAGTAAAGCATTTTACCCCCGGAAAATCATTAGTGCTAGCCGGTAGCATAAACTCGTCTGAAACTTTGCGTAAATATTCAGATATCCTTGAAAGAAACTCCTAGATGGAATTAATCGCGTGCCTTGTCTTCTTGGATAAAAACGTACAGCAGATTGTGATGATATAGGTACGGTGACAATCATCTCATGACGTTGTGATTTAAGCTGGAAACTGTCTTACACTACATGATCAATCAGATAAAAAACATGCTAAAATTCATCACCTAATGCACCCCTTTTTATGGTCGATTATTTGCTTGTGTGAATCACCTGATGCATGCATCCTACTAATCTAGGGGCCATGTAGCGTTTGGTTGAGAGAGCAATTATAAACTCTGAAGAATCATATGCATAGACAGCAACAAAGGATTCAACGCTCCATCGCTTTTCGTGTTATCATCAGTATAGTTGGGTGCCACGTTCTTTTCTACGGTGACTTGACTGCTAGCTCCTCCTGCATTATGCTGCGACGTACTTGCAAATGCAGACGAGTTTGGTAATTAATGAAATGCAGCCCCCAAAATTATTCTATCACCTTGTAGATTATTGGACTGTCATCTTCGCGCTTGTCTACAAATTAAGTTTTGACTCTGGAGTTTTTCTTTTTCTTCAAAAAAGCTTATAGGCTAGCGTAACTCAAAAACAAACATGTTTTAATAAATTAAGAATGCATTATTAAAAGTATGGTTTCTTTTTAAAAAAGATAAATGAAGCTTTTTATTGATATAAAGATAATTACATTAAGATAATATAACCATCTTAAGATCACTCTTGACCTCTGCATGACTAAAATGCACTGAACCTTAAAAAAGAACACACCTAAAAGGTAAAAATAATTGCATAAGAAGTGTTAATGATCATCAATCCAAAGACTAAATTGTCACCTATAAATATAGGCAAAACACTCCCTGCCCCATTACCCTATGTATGGTTTCTAATTATTTAAGAAATGACAACACAAGAGAATTTGGCTATTCAGATAAATAAATTATAACTCACAACTACCGGTCAAAGTCACCAGTACAAGTATTGATAAGAGCAGTACAGAAGTACCATGTACCACTACGCATTTACAACGCGTTCGTGCTAACCAGTTTATTGGACCAATCTATCGTAGTGTCAAGAGAAATCGACCTATGCGCATATAATGTATCAAGTGGCCATTGCATGTTATCTTGTCCTGCATTTCAATGATGGCCATGTGTTCGTTTCTGAAACTCTTCTTCAGTACATCTGTTTTGTTGTAAGCTTGTAAACCTGACTTGGCCGAACTGAACGTGTGTTCATCGTTCACTTCAATTTAGTTTACTTCCAAGTGCAATCTACCTATCTATCTAGCTACTACTCCTAGATTGCTAGACCAGTGATCAAGTTGTCGATCAAACTGTTCTGCTTGAAATCTTCATAATTAAACTGGCAACTTGTGTTTAATTTTTCTTTCCATGCATGGACCTAGTCATGCATCACTGATCGCTAAGTCAAAAGATCAAAATCTCTGTACCAAGTTAGGAATATTCTTGCAGGTTGTACATATAAAAAAAATGGAGAAGATATGAACAGGTACAGAATAGTGATTTCTTTGATCAATGTGCCTGGCAATTAGCAAGGAAAAAGGAGTCAGGCTAACATGTCAAATGGCCATATATATATTTAGCTCACAATTAATGAACTTACAAGATAATTTACTCTGAATTTTCCATGCACGGACTTCATTGGCCGACCTTTTTTTAAGGAGTCCTAGTTTTTGTTGGGGTCCAAGCTAAGAGGTAACAAGGGGTCCTGATTTTCTCTAAAGTGTCACATGAGTGTTGAGCACTGTCATATGGTGAAGCATCTAATGATGGCAAGTGAAAGCCATTGCATCAGCATCTCTTGCATTCATATGATGAGCTTTCTTTCTTTCCAACACTCCACAACTGTTAAGGCTGTATCAGATTCAGAGGCATATGCATGCCTGATCACTCTATATTACTACCTTATTACAGGGATTTATGCATCGAGTTAAGACACAATTGCACTAATTAATTGAGGCCATGTTGGCTGCTTTATTCCTTGCTTGTTGCCACAGCACAGTGCTAGCTAGGCAGCAGTCCTTGCTCTACAGCTTTTCCTTTTCTTCTTTTTTTTTCCCTTGATGAAAGCAACCGAGCTAGCTAGTCAATTACCAAAAGGAAAAATATGCACCCCCTTTGTTTGTTGCCTAGTCATTGTTAACATACTTTGAGTTGGGCACGGTTGCTTCTTTTTTTTTCTAGAGGCTGGCATTTTTTTTGCTAAATAATTTGCATATTTTCCTGGATGAACATTTCGGCATCGTCAGATTGAGATTTATACGTTTCTAAACTACCTTGACGGAATTGAGTCAAGCTAGCTAGCTACATTTCTAGGTGAGAATTAATAGTTGGTTGTTGAATATACTGTAGTCACTAGCTAGCTGCTAATACATATGATTTGCACATACTCCATATCGTTTTTTTCCTTATAAACAAGACATATCATGCATATTTTTCATCAGCTTTAGTATATTTTCTTTGTCAAATTGAAGTCACATATGCATGACATCTTTTTTTCCCATGTTAAATATGCATCATATTACATCCCGGTCATTGCATTGCATTGCATTGTACCCTACTACTAGTAATAAGTAGGCCATGATGAGCTTGTGATCATAACTTTGCAACCAACACACACAGATTCAAAGATTTTCTTTTATTTTTTTTCTTTTCTTTGCCTTTTTTTTCCTTTGCATTCATGAGTAGTGCTTTCTAGCTAGGACCCTCTACTGTGCATATGCATTTTCCTAATTAATAATTCATGTATGCAGATTGCCGTCGCTTCCATGCGATCTCACAGAAAAGGTCGCAAAGTGCCAAAGCAGGTCAGCGTCTAACTAGATGACAAGCCACAAAATGCACTACTTGCACCATGGGGCTAATTTACAAGATAATTTTATACCATGAAATCTGTTAATATTGACATAATTAAGTCCTAGTTGGCAGATTAATTAGGAGCTCACCCAATGAAAGATATGATTAATTTAGTCTCAGTAACCAACTAATAAATTGTCGTTAGCTGAGACAAGAGACAAACTAACAAACACTGATCGCGTCCTGATTAAGACAACCCATTTTTGAAGCTGCTCCTTTACTCCAATTTCTTGAGATAATAGACAAGTAGGCATGTAAGAGACTCGAATTGCATGCAATTCTTCAACTTATTTAGAACGTGGGGAATATTTTGCATGAATTATTTCCAAGTAGAGCTGTCTTACTATTGGCATACAGAGATCGCACCAACCGGCCGGCCAACGACTAGCTAGCTAGTGAGTGTTTCACCTGTTTTCAGCTGGAAAAATGGACGTGATGTGCGCATCAATTCAAAGGACATATAGTCTCTCCAGTCATGAAAACAAATTGTCTTAAGTATTAGCATGCTATTTGAAATATAGTAAATAATTTCTGATATGTCATATTTGTTAAATCAAATAAAACTTTTAGTATGTTTCTAGACAATTTTAACAATGTGATTTTCATGTATCCAATTAAAATTTGAGAAGATGTGAAGTGACCGCTGCTCAACTAGTTTAAGCTTCTCGTGGTGGAACCTGTTCATCTGGATTCAATTGTTAGGCCTGGCATGGGCGCTCATGCTCGTATTTGTAGCTAATTAACTTTACAGTGGTACTCGACATCCATTAACAATCGTCTTTGGATGCGTTCATAGTGTAGGTGAAAAAATATCTATACTATTATAAAAGACATCAGTGGTAGTGATAATTCTGACAACACTACTTTTGCACTTTTACAAATTAATCCTTAATATGTTTTGATATTATGTAATAGTTTTCAATCAAATGAATACCATATGTTAAAATAAACAAATAAGTAATACTAATATATTTGATAAAAAATATATTTTATCCCTAACATATTGTTATATATTGTTATATATGTTAGATATTTATGCATGCTTGAAATTTAAATATATTTTATTAAAGAAGTGCCCTAAATGACAAACTATCGGCAGTCAAAATCATGCATAGCCAGCTGAAGAGCAGAGTCGTGTCACCTGTTTTGATCGTTCGTATGGTATAAAATAATGGACGACTAACAACCTTCTTGCTTAACCTTGCCACATGGTCTTAATTAATCTTTAACTGGAACAATAGGTCCTGCAAACTAGGACTAACAAAACTTTAATTGTAGTCGCTGCTTTGTAAATAGCTATAGATGTCGGTTGTGAAACTCTCATAAATACCGGTTTTCTAATCGGCACGTATTAGACGACACATTTATGGTTTTCTCAAAGTGTCGGTTTAAAAACCGACATCTTTGAGGTTCACGATAAAAAGAATGGTAGCAGCTCTTTTTAACTCGACAAGATTAAAGAACACATAAACGTCAACAATGTTAAAAAAACAAATGAACATGAACATGAATTTGTCTTGATAGAGAGGAGAGGAGGGCGAGCCTCCTTCCCTCCCGCTGCAACCACCGTTGCCTTTCCTCCCATCGGATCTGGCGAAGGAGAGGTTCGGAGAATCGTTTTTAAGAGAATTGACACCTATAATATATTATAAGGGTTGGTTTTGTTAAAAAAATCGTATCAATAGTATAAGTGTCGGTTTTCGTTAAAACTAACATCTATTGTTGTTCACAGGTGTATTTTTTATTTTTTAGCCTGTGAAAGATAAAAAACATTAATAAGTGTCTATGAAAAAACATTAATAAGTATCGGTTTTGAATAAACCGTCACTTATAACGGAGTTTTATAGTAGTGCGGATTTTTATAGTAGCGAGTGAGGATCAAGAAAAATCTCCCAAGATAATTTTTAATTTTGAGATCTACCAATCAACGTCGATAGATCAAAAATCAAAAGAAAGCAAAATTAAATATGGCACACGAGGGTGACAGCCGTGCACTGTCCAGGTGCGTACACGTCGCTCGCGTACGTACTTTGTGTGCAGTAGCAGTAGGTACGCATGCACAGCGGTACACGTGTATGTATACGTGTACGTATGTTGGTCGTCGACGTAGGCAACGTCCACTACTCGGTCTCACTGGCCAATGCAGTGCTGATCACCGATCAGAGCGTAGGAGTACAGCGAAATAAGCTTAGCTAGACCAATTAGATTTTTTTAATCGGGATTTAATTTCTATTCTTAATATGATGTTCATATTTATAATTAATTGGTTTTTAAGTAATAAATAATGAGGCATCTGTGATTTTATTAATCTTGGTTTGGTAGTATAAAAATGCTCTTAACGATAGGATGTGTGCATCGGGCATGCGAGCGCCTGCGGTGTTGAAAAAAAGAGTATAATACAGCTCAGATTTCTGCGATCCAGCAGCCTACGTGGCGAGCATTGAGTGAGAAGCCTAGCGCAGTGAGTCACCCTCCACCGTGGCGTGGCCCCCACCTGTCTGTCTGTAACTGCCAACCAACTCACTGTAAAATTATATGGACGATTTTGTCTCAGTAAAACAGAGTGAAATTAGGAGGACCACTGGATCCACTATGCCAGGGATGTACTCATGTGATCTGGGCCATCCACGTGTCTGATTAATACTTGACACTGACATGATATACACTCATACTTAATGCACTAGCTTAATTAGCTAGCAACAATTGGTTTGCGATCATGGCAATGCAAGCTTCTAGCTAGCTAGGCATGATCATGCTCGAGACAGTCTGATGACTTTGATGTTAACAACATCAAGCAAGAGGGTTTATTTCACTAGTCTTGTCTTTCATATGTTAACTGTATGATAGTTGCTTAGTTTGGAGAGGCAGTGTCCTAATCCAGCAAAGGACAGGGCAGGGTCAGACCAGAAGTGTTGCCTCATGGTAAGTGGGAACATTAGCTTTCTCACTGGAATATGATGCCATTGCTTAAAACAACTGTGCTCACTGTAGTGTAACAAAATCTTGTTTCCTCTATCTTTGATAATGGAACCCGGCTTACTGTCTAATGAAGACGAAGACGAACATAAAGATGAAGAAGATGATGGAGAAGAAGAAGAGAAAGAAAGATGAGGAAAAGATCTTTCCAAAACAGCCAACAAAAGAAAGGATCAGAGAAAAAAATAAGAGAAAGAAAGATAGCCAAAGGAGAAAGCAGGGGAGAAGAGAAGAAGATGAGATGAGATGAGATGCTGCAGCCACATGAGGAATTGTACCTTTTGTCTCCACTTGATCATGGAGGAGACCAAGACCAGCCAAGCAAATCACCAATTAGTTAACTGCATTTGCTGCTAGTGCTAAACAAAAGATTAAGCGGTAGCCACCAGTAAACAAATCAGTAAGCAAAGAGGAATGGAGTTTTAATATTACCAAAGTCAGCAGGAGTGAGCCAGTAACATCCTAGCTGGACCAGCTTCCTGGGGATTTTTATTTCAGCTCAATTCTCAATTGCATTACACACTGATAATTTTTCTTGGGAACTCAGTACAGAACATGGAGTACACAGTATACATCACCTAAATTCTAGCAAGGTCAACTACTAGCAGAATTCACACATAACTATGTAGCAATAACTATAATTAAGTTACTGCAGATACCATTGTACTATATATGTAGCCTTTTTTTCCTCAGTAGTATTTGTATATATATTAGAAATTATATTACCCCCTTATTAAGTAAATAGAAAAGGGAAAAAGAGGAAAGAAATACTGCTTTTCCAAAGGTAATGAACTACAAAAGAAAAGGAAATTAAAGAAGATAACAAAAGAAGAAGAATTAAAACTGGTAATTAATCCTAGTAGTATATTGCTGTTTAGTCCTTGTGATTAAGCATCTGCTACTCCCAAGTCCCAAAGCAATGGCTCCTCCAGCCGGAGCTCCGCATTGACCTCGTCGACGTCGGCGAGCGGCGTCCACATGGTCGGGAATCCGAACGGCCCGTCCTGGATGTCGAACAGCAAGTCCGGCAGGTCGAACAGCTGCTGCTCCTCCGACGCCGCCGCCGCCGCCGCCACCGGCTCGCTGCTGGTCGACGGCCTCGTGGCGGACTCCGGCGCGGTGATTGAGTCGTCATCGTCGTTCTTGGCGGCAGCGGCCGGCTGCTCGTCGAGGTCGGCGTGGACAACGCATGGCGCGACGTCGACGTCGACGTCGGCCTCCTCCGATGACGACGACGACGACGACGGAGACGTGCTGAACGCGGCGGCCAATGCGGCGGCGGCCTGGACGTCCTTGGGCGCGGTGGAGGCGGCGCGCGGGAGGACCCCGGCGAGGTCCGGGAAGTTGAGGTGCGCGGCGCGTCCCTTGATGGCGAGCGCGGCGACGTCGTGCGCGCGGGCGGCCATGTCGGCGGTGGGGAACGTGCCGAGCCAGATGCGCGACTTCTTCCGGGGCTCGCGGATCTCCGACACCCACTTCCCCCACGCCCGCATCCGCACGCCGCGGTACACCGGGTGCTTCCCATCGCTGCTCCGCTTCTTCTTCGTCCCCGCTGACTTCCCCGCCCCCGCCTCCTCCTCCTCTCCTGCGCCGGCAGCCTCAGCCTCTCCTAACACCTCCTGCTTCCTCTTCCCCCCAACCACGGCATTGGGTCTCGCCGGTGAGGAGGGAGACGGCGATGACGACGCGTCCGTGACGGCGGAGGAGCAGGAGGACGTGGAGGCAGCCGACGAGGACGAAGACGAGGAGGTTTCTTGGAGCTCCTTCCCCATGGCCATGGAGAGCTAACTAGCTATAGCTACCAAGCTTAGCTGCAGTGTGAGCACGAGGTCGAACAGGTTGCGTGCGGGTGCGGGCAGGCTACTCCGTTGGAGTGGCGCCTGCGTCTGTATGCGTAGCGAGGAGAGGGGGTTTTTATTGCGAGTGCCAAATGCAACGAGAGTTTAACTTGGAAATTAACAACTGTGGGAGGGCTCAAACCGTCCTCTATATATATATGCTTGGTGTCCCCCCTGTCTTGTCCCCACGGTGTCGCCATATGGTTTTTTCCTCGTTTGCTGGTAGGGATGACAATGGGGACCCGATCCTCGATTTCCCGCAGGAAATTCACTCATTAGGGAATAAGAATGAGGAAAAATTCATTTCCGTGGGGATTGAAATGGAGAATTTTGATCCCCGTCGGGTATGGCGGGGGTGGATACGGGCGACCATTCCTTGTCATCGCGAACCCATGTACCCGACTCTCCCTCAATCTCACACGTTGCGGATAGAAAATTAACGGTTTAGCCTAGGGGCTCACCCCATGCCGTTCTATTTCTTATTTGCAAATTATTGAACAAGTGTTAATGAATGTTTGATGTTGTCTTTGAATTAGATGGTATGATTATGAATCTCTTTTTCATTTGCTTGTGTTAGTGCGTACTGGTGATGACCAGTAATAAGGTTCTTTGTTTGTGAATACATGTTTTGTCGTTGGGTACAGAATTCCCGTCGGAAACGAGGGTGAGAACAAAATCTCTCCAGCGAACATTGACGGAGACGTGGACGAGGAGGCATTCCCTCACAGAGAATTTCCTTTGTCATCTCTAGTTGCTGGTACATGTTAGGAAAAAAATAAACCTGCGTGAGAAAAAAAATCAGTTTTATCTGTTGTATGTATGGTGAGCTTTAGTTGGTCAACTTTTCAAGTAGTTGAGGCCGGGACATCAAATTGGTACTGGTGTGTCCAATACTTGTTCGTTTGACATCAATTCGGAACTGTCTTAAATTAAATTTAAGCGATAAAGATCTACACCATCTTAATCTACAACGAGCTAAGTTGTAAGCTTGTAATTCTCTGTCTGTAACAATTTATTTTTATAAACCAAAAATAAGGAAATTCCGATGGTTTTTTTTTAGGAAAAGAAAACGCGTGTAACACCTGTGTTCCACTTTGATATACAAGTAACATGGGACATATATCAGCATCCACATCCATTTCACCTCATATCAATGTAGAAGGTGATGGGATGGGCCCATGCAAAAAGGAGGAAGAGGAGGACTGTTCAGTCACTGACAGCTGGCCCTGAAGGAGGGCCAATGTGCATGGAGGGCAGCCCAAAGGACACAAATGAGGGTTTCTCCTCAATGTTTTGTTCCTTTCAAGTACTCAAAAACCCTGGTGTCTTGCTGGTGACACACCCCCAATTAAAGGTATGTCACACCAGCCCACACACACACACACACCCACCCTCTCATGTGTTGCAGCACCCCAATTTTACAACTCATCTGCCTTTTCCATGTTGCTCCCCACATTGGGCCCCTGTTGGCTGGCTCTTTCATCTTATCTCTTCCTACAAGGAATCACACAACTAAGAAGATTCTTATGTATTACCGCTAGTGCAATCAGGGTTTGCAATGCCGACGGCATATGCCATGTCACCCCTCGGCGGCACGGCAAATTTCGCCGAAATTCGTGAAGGTCAGCGGCAATGAACAAACAAATTTGAATTTAAATGATTTCGTGCGTTCGCGAAAAACCGCGCAAAACACGCGAAAACCGTGGAAACCGTGAAAACCGTAATTTAAATTTGAACCAAATCGAAATCCGCGTCGTGCGCGGTTTGCGAAAACCGCGTCATATATCGCGGTTTTGCGCACAACATCGCGAAATTTATATTTTTTATAATATATATATATATATATTTTGTGTTAAAATGATTTTTTTTTCAAATTTCTTAAATTTCTACGAAATTATTTAAACGAAACCACGGGGATGCCGTGCCACACCCCCACGAAACGATCGAATTTTGCGAAAGCCGGCTTTCACGAAATCCGGAACCCTGGTGCAATATGAGCCATTGACATGTAGGATCGGGCCTACTTGTCAGCGACCCGTTACCGCACCGGCAGTACTGTAGAGGATCCATGTCCATGGCACAAACACGCAATGCAAACAGCTGACCATTGTAGGTTCTGAAACAGGTTAGGATGTGAAAATGGCAGCCCATGCAAGTGGAAAATCAAAGCAAGGGCATATGAGCATTTGGCACTAGTTGTGGCCAGTGGACAGTAGTATGGCATTGGGATTGGAGCACATGGATTTGGTCAGTGGAGGTGAGGGGGATGTGTGGCTCTGGACCCAAGGTCTGGCTTTTGGAAGGCTCCCTGCTGTCTCTGGAAGCAAAAAAATGTGCTTGCCTTGCATGCAGCCATGCTGGGCTTGCTCCCTTGGATGTATGTGGCAAGTGAACCCCATGTATGCATAATTGCATTGGATTTTCCCTTCATTGGATTCCAGATGCATGTTATTGTTTTTGTTGGTATTCTCTTTTGTGAGCAACCATTCACTGTTTCGCTTTTAGTTTCCTTCCTCCTCCTACTAGTTTATTACTTCCTCCGGTTATTAAAGTTTGTCATTTTGGAAAAAAAGTGTAGGTAAAATATAGTTAATTTGGTTGTCAAAAACGTCATGTATAATGGACTACAGGGGGTAACTAATTACTGCAAAATTAACTATTTCGTGCCCCACCATTTTGTCTGCCGCAGATTATAAGCTGTAATACTTATTAGCAGCTAGAATATAATACGTGGATAAAACTTGTATACATGTTATTAGCGCAAGAAACACAAAAAATAAACTACAAGAAAAAAATCAAAAATAACTCTAAAAGTAAAAACTTAATTTTAGCTATAGACAATAAGTTGAACAGTTTAATGAGGAAGCCGACAGTGTTCTTATGTTAGAGTTGTGATTTTAAATCCTAATATCACGAATCAGCAGTCCCATCACGTGCACCCACACGGTGTATGTAGATTGAACTTTTAAAAAAAATATAGTATGAACACAGACACTTAACACAGGTACACGTGTATCCTATCATACAACCAACTTCAAAGACCGCAACATATCTTGAAATTAACAAAGTTATCAGGGATAAAAGATTAACAAAGTTATCAAAGACGTCTCGTTGTCGATGAATGAAGATTGACAAAGTCATCAAAGATGTCTCGCTGTCGATGAATACATCATCTATCAAACACAAAGTTGAACCCGGGTCACTTCACGTAGATTGGATTTTTCCAAGTACAAGGCATATGTGTGTTCGTATCGTAAGAGTGGACGCGCGCGGTACGTACCTACGTACGTACTCAGCCGTCAACGGCGCGCCTTCGTTTTCCACGGGAAAAACAAAGAAATCAACCGAGAGATGAATGCATGAAGCGTGCGTAGGGCCGGCCGGCGTGTCAGGGTCGTCGCCTGGTGCGGTGAACGCGCTGCAGAGTCCAGACAGACATCGGCGACGCCGTCGCGGCCTCCGAATTCTAACGCGCCGTACGTGCATGTGCCGGTTTAGCTCCCTGCAGGCCTGCCTGCCACGAACGGCGCGCGCGCGGCGCCCATGCCCATGTGCGCGCGCATGTTTTCGTGTCCGCTGCGCAGAGCGCGCGTTGCTGCTCATGAGGACGGCAGGCGAGTCGCTACCAGGCTACATGGTATGGTTTGCTCGGTCCAATGGCCGGGCGCCAGCCATAGCGGCGACCCCGGCTTGCTGGGAGCTAGCAATGCCCAGCAGCTGCCATAATCCATTCAAGGATCCAGCAGCCCAGCTGCCGGGACACGTAAAGGATGTTTGACCGGACTTATAGACCCTAAATTCTGATAAAGTGAAGTTAGAACATTGTCACTTATAGACCCTAAATTCTGATAAAGTGAAGTTAGAACATTGTTAAAAGCTTCGACTTTAAATAAATTTGAATAGAACCCTCCAATAAAATAAAATAAAGTGAAACTAACTTTCTTCAGCTTCAGCTGAAACTCTAGTTTTATTAACTTCGGCTGAAACTTATGAGTTTAGTTGAAATCCTACCAAACATCCCATATGCACTCCTCATCATTATTTTCTCATGTGTCTTCTTCCCACTCCTCATCACTGTGGCCATACAACTTACTAACTCATTGTGGGTTTATGCGTGGCAGTATGTGCGCGTAGCCAATCGATTGGAGTACAGAGCACAGTGCTATGCTTTCCATTATTTTTCAAGAGCTAGCTCAGTAGGAAGGAGCACAGTACGAATATGCATTCCCTCGTACTACATTCGAATTCGATGATAACCACAACACGGTTTTGTTTGCAAAAACACTGCATGTGGATGCATGGTTATATTGCTGCTGCCACGTTTTTCTCCACTGAAATAAAAAAACTCAATAGACCTGTACGTACTCCCTACGTTTTCAAATAGCTAACACTGGACACAAATCATTTCAAAACTTTGACAAACTCAGTCTTTTTTTAAAAAATAAATTACACATACTAAAAAGAATATCATACTATCTATCATGGTATATTGTATCTTTAAGAAGCTTGACACTTTTGTTTATCATAGTCGAATTATTTGAGAGCAATTAGTGTTAATTAGTGTTAAAGTTAAAATAGTGATACTTCCTCCGTTCGCTTTGATTTTTTATAGTCAAACTAACTATTTTAAAGTTTAATCAAATTTAGAGTACAATTCTAACTAACATTTAATATACTTTTAATAATATGTTTTTATACCAAACGTATTGTTATATTTTCTATAAATTTAATCAATTAAAATAATTGCTTAGAAAAAAAACAATGCGTCTTATGAAATCATAATGAAACGAAACAAGTAGTATGGCTCTGACTCGAGAGTTGGCACGAGGAAAATCTGACATCGTCCGGCGACGATATGGCATCAGGCGATATTGGCACACGGCAGGCTTGATTCGCTCAACAGATTTCTGTGCGTTACCAATATATGTACCATGCATACGCGTTAACTATGACAGCTGGTTTGCTGCGTTTTTACTCATCATGCTGGATTGCTGGTACTACTGCTCGCGGTAGCTAGCTGCATATGATGCATCTTTGGCCATATCTGAGATGAACAGTGCCGATGAAGCTGTACCAAAGTACCATGATCTGGCTGCATTACTGCATAAAACATATTTGCATCTATGCACTGTAGTCTTCCATGAATGCAATTAATTTAGGCGCTGGAGAATAACGCATAACTAATAATGGACTGAAAAATGCTGAGAAAAAGGGCACATGTATTGCTGGTACATCGTTGGCACTTGGCCGAGTTTTTTTTCTTCTGTTAACACGTTTCTCAACGTCTTAAACATTGGTTTTATAAAAAAAGGGATTATATAGAAGTTCCTTTAAAAATTTAAATAAATATATTCATACACTAATTGACTTTTTAGTTTCGCGTGCAGCTGAATATACCATACGAAACTCAGAAACGAACGGGCCCTTAAACATCAGCTGGCAAGTGAAAAAAATAGGCCCGATACGAGCATGCTGACTCCTCTCTCAAATATGGGCCGGCCTAGCAAGCCCACTGGATGCAAGAATGAGGGCCGCGTGAGCTGGCTCGGCAGCGAGTCGCTACTATCAAAATTTGGGCCCAATAAGAGATGGAATCCTATTTGGGCCGGAGAGGATAGCTGCAAACGTGCGGGCTTGCACTAATTGGGCTTCGTAGCGAGCCCACTGTTACTCAAGGGATGCGGCCCAAGTGAGAAGGTTGGGCCCACTACGGAACGGAAGCCAAGGGCAGCCGACAGCCGTCGGATCGAGATGGGCGGCCCCTGTGCCTCGCGAAGCCACGTCCTCGTCGCCGGGAGCCCTCCGCCGCCGCCGCGGCTCACCAAGCCATTCCCCGCCGCACGGCCGCATCCTCCTCCGTCGCGGTCGCGGTCGCGGTCGCGGTCGCGGACGTGAGCGAGCGAGCGGCGATGGCGCCGGCGATGGAGGAGACGAGGACGAGGAGGGGTAGTGCTCGAATGTGAGAGAGGCGAATCCACGTCTTGCCGCTGCGAAGGCGGGAGGGAGCAACGTCGTGAGTCGTAACGAAGACCCACCACGAGGTCGCTGACGGGTGGGCCAACCACCCGCCGCCGCCACTCACGCCCTATCATCTATCTGCCTCGTCTTCTCCGCCACGCCCGCACCCGCGACCGCGAGGCAGCAGCTTGGCCCCTCTAGCTGTTCGACGGAATGGCGCAGTGGGACGCGCTCGTGGATGCCGCGCTGGCGACGCTGGCCTCCAGGAGCCTCCTGCGCGCCACGCGCCCCATCGCCCTCGCGCCGCCTCCGCGGCGCCGGAGACCTTCCCGGTCCAGGCCCGTGGGACCGCGCCGCCGTCGAGATCCGGCTCGATCGCGCAACGCTCCACCAGTGGCTAACGGAAGGTCCCCTTTTTTTTGTTTTTGTTTTTACCATCTGCTTTGCTTCCATGCCTGTCAAATTCTCAATTTTGATTCTTCTCTCCCATTCTTCCTTGCAATAATCTTCTTCGAGATAAGCCTAAACAACCTGTTCTAGTTTCTTGCTGTATCCTTTTTTATAGGAAAAAGTGATATCAGCAATCCCTGTTCTAGTTGTTACCAAGTATAGTTTCAAGTGCAGAAACTCTACGAGACTTGCTCATGTTTCGTTTGACTTGATTAGGTGGTGAGGCGAGTGGCCAAGAAGAGGAGGTGGACGAGAAGCTGATTCTTTTCTCCGGGAATGACTACATGGGCCTCAGCTCGCATCCTGCAATTCGCAATGCCGCAGTGAAGGTGCTCCTGTTTTGTACCCATGGCTATTGTTTGGTGCGGAATTTTGTTGACAGTCTAGGATTTGCACATCCATGTTTCACTGAGGGGCAAATCCTAGAGTGTCAGTCTTGAAGGGACACATGATCGATTTTTCCTTGTCTGATCTATGGAGTGGACGATTCAATGCTTCAGTGGTTAACTTTGCCAACATTCTGGTGTATCTGCTAGGCAGCTGAAGAGTATGGCATGGGCCCTAGAGGATCTGCGTTGATTTGCGGATATACTACTTATCACAAAATGGTGGAGGAATCGTTGGCAGGGCTGAAGAAAAAGGAGGTACTGTTGTGTTCAAATTTAAGCAACCACATGTGCCCGGTATACAAAATAAAATAAAAAACTTGCAGCCTTACTAGAGTGCCTGTACAGGATTGTCTTCTTTGTCCTACTGGATTTTCTGCCAATATGGCTGTAATGACGGCTCTGGGAAACATCAGCTCTCTTTTGGCTGCTGGGAGAAAACCTGCAGAAGACGAAAGAATAGCAGTTTTCTCAGATGCTCTGAACCATGCTTCGATCATTGATGGGATTCGCCTTGTTGAGCGACAACAAGAAGTGGTAGCATTTGTCTACAAGCACTGTGACATGTCCCATCTTGAATTTTTGCTGTATGTTTTTTCACTTTCCAGTCATAACTCATAACATACAAAATGCTAAGCACTAATTTACTTTGTTATAAACCATGTTTGTGATTACACATGCAGATCCAGTTGCTCAATGGAAAAGAAAGTTGTTGTCACAGATAGGCAAGTTATATATCCAAGTAAATTTCATCATTTAAGAGGCATTTATTCTTTGTATTAGTGAGCAGCATACCAAACTCAGAAGCTCTTCTCATTGATAAAATGCAGCCTGTTCAGCATGGATGGTGATTTTGCTCCATTGCCTGAGCTTGTCAAGTTGCGCAGGAAGTATGGGTTTTTGTTGGTCATCGACGATGTTAGTATTTTATCTCCCCTGAAATACAATTTTTCTGGGCTATTATTAATCAAATTATGTTACAAATTTCCTTTTCAAGGCACATGGAACACTTGTTTGTGGTGAGAATGGTGGTGGTGTGCCCGAGCTGTTTGAATGCGAGAATGAGATTGACATTAGTGTTGGAACCTTAAGCAAGGCTGCTGGCTGCCAGGGTGGTTTTATAGCATGCAGGTATTCCATTACAAGTCATATTCATATCTAGCAAGGAAGAACTGCTTATAATGCATATTAAACTGTGGAAATGAAGAGGTGTGCTTCTATGCTTCTCACAGAAAGAACTGCACGGATATTAAAGCTCACGAGTGGCCTAGATTAAAAGTTAATCACTAACAGATTAAACGCCATTAGCGGGGCAATTTCGTCCTTGGAACACAATAGGGTCCATGGAGCCCCTAGGCCTCGTGCTTCCATGGGCATGGCGGATTGGTGGCAGCCGGCCAGGAGCGTGACGCCGGACGGCCAGAGGGAGGGTGGAGGGTTCTCGCGATCACGAACGAGGTATGGCAGACCTAAGACCTTGCCGTAAGCATAACAAGCCGCATGGAGATGGAGGCGGCTAGCCAGTCGCCGGTGTATAGCGGCTTGGTTAAGGAAGAGGGCGGCATTGCCAACGGAGGAAGAGAGAGCGTCGGAGATGTGCATCACGATTGGTTTTAATCTACTAATCTAGACTATCCAGCAGCCTTTAATTTCTGTGCAGATTTTTTTTTCTGAGGAGCTTAGAAGCACCATAGATGCTGTAAAATAAGGACTTCATAAAATATCTGAGACAGAACCTACTTGATAATATGTAAACAATGCAACATGCACATCAAGGCCAACAGGAAATGCTAGAACAAATGCTTGGATGACTTCAAACATTTTCCATATCTTTTTCTGTTCCAAGTAACTTATGGGCATCGGTGATTACAGTTTAGGAATTACGCTAAGTGCTTAACGTTTGATGTTAGTAGATACTCTGGAGACCACATAATATTATTATCAGGGTCTTGTTCAAAAAATTTGCACTGCAGAGTTCATGATTATAAATTCAATAAATAGAAGCTCTCTTGAATTAGCCCACCATAATATCTGCATTTAGGATGCATGCCATAGTCTCTCTTGACAATTTCCGATCTTATGACGAATAATAATTTGAAATTTGTCTGCAGTACCCGATGGAAGAGGCTGATTCAATCACGAGGTCGTTCTTTCATATTTTCAACTGCTTTACCAGTGCCAGTGGTTGCTTCTGTGTATGGTAATACTCTTATCACATTATGTTCATATTCTCTAATAATTTAAAATATTGATCTGAGAATCTGGTATTGATTGCTACAGACCTGTTTGTGTTACACTGTTTTCACGAGGAAGGGCATAGAAAAGCTTCTCTATCACATTAATCAGTAGGACGGGAGAATTTTAAATAAAACAATAACTAACTTAAAAATTATCTCATTGTCAAATTAAATATGTGTAATTTTTCTAAACAGAATCAATTAATTTCAGCTGCCCTCTATGTATCAAGGGAGGAGAGATGGCGGAGATCAGTGATCTGGAGGCACGTGCAGTATTTTGCCTCGTTGACAAAACTCAACATAACAAGCCCCATAATTTCCATAGTAGTTGGAAGTGAAAAAGCGGCACTTAGAGCTGGAAGGTTCTCACTTCCTCTCATTTTTGTTTCTTGATAATCAGTAATTGTGTGTTCTAATCTTTTCACTCTGAAACTGCAGGGATATGCTAAGATCTGGATTTCATGTCACACCAATTCGACCACCCACAGTACCGCCCAACTCATGCAGGTTAACAATTCTCTGTTCCTACCATTTTCCATCCTAATCTAATCTACTCATAGACTTCAGCAACCTAAAGCATCAGTGTTACTAGGGACCATAGACTGTAATTAGATTAAGACACAGGATATATATATTTTGTTTTTATTAATGTACTGCTCTGTAAAGATTGAATCCCTGCTAGAATTTGTCGTCCAGATATCAGATGGTCCTAGTGTTTATCGACATAATTAAGGTAGGGCCTGTTTCAACCAAGATTAACTGTTTTATTTCTTTCCATGAATTCTTGGCAGGTTGCGAATAACTCTCAGTGCTTCTCATTCTTCGGATGACATCAAAAGGCTGGTCGATGCGCTGACGCCGTGGCTCCCTCACAAACATGATGTTCAGATATATGCTGTGGCATCAAAGCTCTAAACAATGATTGATCTGAGTGTTCAGCTCATCAAGCTTCAAGAAGTGGCATAAGCTGAGATCCTGCCGGATGATATGGGAGAAAAGTGGAGAAGTTGGTGCTGGTTGACGCGATTAATACTTGTATCCATTTATTGTATTACAGCACAATCGATATGAATGTGAAACATAATTGATGAACCAGTACTACATCTTTTGCCCTCTGTAATTTGACTTTCCTGGTTGCCAAACATAAAGCATCACATAATTAACTACTACGTCCGTTCCAAAATATAAAAAATTTTAGGGTTGGATACAAAATATTAAAAAATAAGTAAAATTAAATGAAAAAATATTGTAATTGAATGACAAGTGAGGATAGGTGAAAAAATAAACGGTGAAAGGTTATGGTTGGAAAAAAATTTGATGAAAAAGTTGTTATATTTCAAGACAAATTCTGAATAAAATTGTTATATTTTAGGACTAGATCACTGCAAATTACAAAAACGTATGCGCAAACTACAAACATCGACATACTGAAAAAAAGGAGGAGCCATGTCTCAAGGGACAACTCAGATGAAAGATGTAGCAAATGGCCTAATCTGATTCTCTATCGTTCCACATGCAGCTTACTGTATTGACAAAAAAAGTGTAAGCTCTGCGGAAAGATAAAGATAACCTAAGGATCAATCTTAAGAAAGCAGAGGAGGTAAAATAGTAAGACATTCCCTTGCATTTTTTTTGCTGCACCATTAGTGAATATCAACATCTCCTCTCACTCTGCCAAACTCAATCGGGAGCGTGCCCTCTATGAGCATGACTTTGCTAAGAGAACGATCAATTACTCTATATCCGTTCCTGCCTACGACTGATTATAAACCCTAATGTTTATTAGCAACCAAAACATAATTTATGAGTAAGGAGGGGAGCGGAATATGGTTTTGATGTTGTCGCTCCCTTGTTTTTTTACGCTTCTTCTTCGCTTTGCTTTGCGCCGCTATCTGGCTCTTTTGATCCAAAACGGCGGGACATCTTTCATATCGTTGTAAAGGCTTAACTCTCCTCTCAATCTTAATACAATTTTGGTCGGCCGTTTCTGGTCGTCTCGATAAAAAAATAATTTATGAGTAAGATTTTATACATATACTAAATGGATATCCCGTGCTTTCTCACACGATATTCGGATGATAACTTGAGATAAATTTATAAAATGGTTAAGAAAAATAAAGTAAAAAAATAAAAAAAAAGTTGTATGCTTACTTGATGCCTAACTGAAGCGCTAAAACGATTGTTCTCACAACTGGATTGACTCTCTGTAAAAGTCCGGGTAAACAGGTGAAACATGACAACGAAGAATCAGTGCCAACCTCAGTTTTGCCAACCGCGGTGGAACATCCAATATATATTTTGCAGAAACTTATTGTGATGAAGTGATTGGAATAAAATAAAACACAATTTTGATGAAGTGCAGTTACAAGAGAACTGCAAAGACAAATTGTGGTGGAATCTGACAAAAGACGGAATATACACTGTCAAATCTTTCTACAAAGCTTTAATAGTACAACAAGTCGAGTTCCTCCACAAGAAAATTTGGAAATTCAAAATTCCCCTGAAAATAAAGGTGTTCATTTGGCTGCTAATAAAAAAAATAGGATTTTGACCAAAGATAACTTATATAAAAGAGGATGGAACAAAATTTGTCAATTTTGTGACAAAGAGAAAACTATTCAGCATTTATTTTTTGATTGTCCAACAGCTAGACTGGTTTGGAATGTGACGATCTGTGCTTCTCCTTTGAAACCTGTGTTGAACAAACAACAATTGTTTGGACAATGGCTATCCAATTTTGACTAAAACCTGAAACAGTTGATTGTTGTTGGAGTGGGCTGCAGTTATTTGGGTCATTTGAAAAATCAGAAATAATTTCCTAGTGATCCCACTGATACGGTCTTTTTTAATAAATGAGAGAAATTCGGTCTCTATATCCATAAAGGATATACACGGCCAAGATTATAGGAATACTTAGATTCCAAGACTCATGACCAAGAAATACAAAAACAAGAAAAGAAGAAGGCTAGCTTCGAACTTTTGTAGTCTAAACCATAATGAGACAAACTTAAAATGTAGTCTAAACTTCTATAGCCCGGCCTTATTCATGTTTCACACATTTTTGACTGACTTTTTTACCGGCCTTCCCCAACCAGCGGCCGGATCCAACTAATTCAGCTTCACAGCTTCAGTAACTCTCGGGCCCTAGTGCCTTTGCTTGCCGACACCATCCAGAGGAAGCAAAGAAGATGCCCCTTAACCACAGCTTGGCTCCGCATGATTAGATTTGGTTAAGACCACCTCACATCTAGCAACACTTAGACTCTAGATCAACCATCACGCCCCATCCATCGTCGGCATTGCCGACCAGCTCGTTGTTATCTTGCCGATGCCGCTTCTTGTTGTAGCCATCTTGCATTCTAGAAGTATACTGCTATCACCAAGCCCCAAAAGAGTCACCACTAGCCTCGATTGAATCATAGATTAAATCTTGGACTGCACTGCATAAAATTGAGGCAAATGAAGGAAGACTGCAGTTGGGGCCAAGCTCATAAGGCAGGTAGCAAATGAAGTTTTCAATTCCAGGTTTGGGTGGAGGACATGCACAAGAGAACTGGGAAGCCGAAGGAAGCCTGGAGATTGAAGCCCTCTTCCCTTTGCTGTTCATATTCTGATCTGTTCGGGATGGACGTCCGGAGTTAACTTTGCCTGTCTTTTGGCCTGAGCATGCTGTTGGAGCTGGTTGTGTCTGCCAGCTTAGATGGTATTTGCAGCTAAAAACTGTCAGAATTTCTCTCTGCCCTGATGGTGGGCATGCATGGCATGAAATGTTTCCTTTTCTGTTTAATACTTTTGGTTTTTGTAAGTAAGAACCTTTGTAGTTTGTCTCATTTCTGGTAATAGAAATAGGGGAATGTGTTGTTAGCTTTAGTCCTAGTTATATAAGAGTATTTATATTTGATCTGTCATGGTAGACTTTAAAACCACAACTAATATGGATCACCAAAAATATATTTACTAGTGAAACCAAGGAGCAAGTTCGGAGAATTAGAGGCTATCACTTGTCAGTAATATCAAATATTTTATATATATACAGGCAACCACTGAATATATTCTAGGGAATACTCAAAATAGCACAGTAGATGATTTAGTAATGGGCAAAAGGCGATTTGAAATAGCATATATATACGAAGAAAAACCGCAGCGTTTAGGAAGGGTATATAGTAGTACTTCAGAAGGTGGGAGTTCATGATCTCAATAAAGCTGAAGAAATAAATAATCAAGAAATATATAATATTATATTCACATCATGTTGCAATGCACGTCACCACAAATATATAACATGAAAATTAAACACACATTTCCAACTCAACCCAAGTGTCGTGCAATAAGAATATGGAGTAACTAATATATCCACATTTTACATGGTTTAGTATTTAGTCATGTATATGACAATTGATGCTTGATAGAACCTATCCTTATCCAAAATAGAATCTAAAAGCTTCAACTTATGAAGATGAAGATGATACATGAGCGGTAAAAACTAATGTAGAAACTATCCTCAGGAAAGAAAGACACCTGAAAACTTAATGGGCATATGAAAAAAAATATAGTGTTAACTATATTCACCCCGGAGAGCTAAGGAGATTGAAATATATATACCTTTATCTTTGAGAAATCATTATCTTCAGACAATTCGTTAGCATTGGAGTTATCAGTATCCATGCAGTCCTCCATTGGAATCCTAGACTTGTTTGTCTCTTTTATGTGACGGAAATTAATGTATGTCTGAATTTCTTATCAGATAAGCCAATTGCTAGGCAATGCTATAAAAGATGATTTAAAGATGCTTCTAGCTACTTAACCAGAAACCAAAGATAGCAAGTAGATAACATTTCATATACTATACCTTGAATATCGGTTGGAACTTGGAAGGGGATGATGCGTAATCACTTGTGCTGCCTGAGAATCCAAGTTTCTTCCCCTTTTTTCCCCGAACAGAATGCACAATGATTCTACCATTCATGAAATAAACCAGATATCATTATCAGAATCCACGGAAGAGCAATAGTTGTCACCCTTAAAAATTTGACCAATTTCTATACTACTTTGTATATTAAATTTTTGTGAAAAATCAAGATAGAATACACAAAATGATAAATTAATATGTATATTCAGATGAAAATAAAGTATAAATACTTAATATGTAGTCTTACAAAAAATAAGACAATAACAAAAGATCGATCGTAGCGTTGCTTTAGCTCCACTGCATAGACAAATTTAAACTAGGATATAAACCTTATCCTCTAAATATATCTTCGTTACTGTGGGCATTATAATTTGAGTTTGCTGATTGCCAACCAGAACAAACATAAAGTAGCAGTGGAACACATAATTAACTGGGTAACAACATGCATGTATAGCATCAACTGTTCATTGCAAATTACAAAAAAAGTATGCACAAGCTACAGACATCGATAGACGGATAATGACAGACACACATTTATTCCACGAGACAAGCAAAACATGCAATTAAGCTCTGTCCAAAGCTCTAGCTAGGGTAGTATGCTTGGACATGCATGCGTAACCACACAAACATCAACAGATACACCGATCAACTTGTCTCTCTTTGAGTAGCTAAACATACTTAATTTATGTGATTATATATGATGTAGCTCTGGCTGCAGCTTGATGATTCTATATCAGCGTAAGTGTAGCATTCATGTAGTTTTATCAGTTCAGTTGGGCTTGGAGCTTGGCACGTAGATCCTGGCCCAGAGGTGCCTCCCCTTGATCATGTACTTGGCCGTCTGCTGGCCGTCGAGCACCACCGGGATCATCGACGGGCACCGGAGCACCACCCGTCCGTACACCGGCAGCTGCCCCGCCGCCGCCTTCTCCACCATCACCGACTCCACGCACGGCCCGTACAACCTATGAACACACAAACACACATGGGTCGGTACAGGAGCGTGATGATCATGGCGAGAGATCATCGATGGAGAAGAAGGTGTTTGAGCTGGGTTTGGTTTACGAGTTGAAGAAGTTGATGATGTCGTCCTGTCTGATCGGGTAGCCGCGGGAGAAGGTGATGAACAGCGACCGGTAGTCCTCCGGCAATGGGATGTAGTTGTGCTGCGGCTGCGACTCCTGCTGCACCGGGAACCACGGCGATGCCATCGGGTTCAGCGCGGCCGCCGGCGGTGGCGGCGGCGGTGGCATCGGGGCCATGTGGACGGCGTGGTGGTACTGGTACATCGGCGGCGGCGGTGTGCCATCGAGCGCGTCGAGCACGTCGCGGGGGAGGAACGCGGTGGCTTCGGCGTCGTCGTCGGGGGTGACGACGGCGGCGACGCTGTCGTCGAAGATGACGCGGCAGACGTTCCTGTACACGTCGCTGACGCCCTCCATGACCTCGTCGCGGTGGGCGTCGAAGTAGGCGAGGCCCTCGACGGGCTCGGCGAGGAGCGCGTTGGTGCAGGGGAGCAGGCGGAGCACCGGGTCGCCGTCCCCCCGGCGGCGGCGAGCGCGGCCAGCCGCTGCGCCCGGCGGCGCGGCAGCCGCGCCAGGCAAGCCAGCGCCTCGTCGACGAACCGCAGCACGACGGGGCCCGGCAGCACGGCGACGCGGCGGACGAAGTCGTGGTGGCCGACGGACTCGAGCCAGAGCCACAGCGCGATCACCCACCTCATCGGCCCTGGCTGCTGGCCGTGCTCGGCGACCAGCCGGTGGAACAGCTCCCGCTCCATCGTGTGGAACATCATCAGCGCAAGGGCGCCGCTCGCCATGGCCGCTGAAAAGAGACGCTCGCCGGCGCGGCTGGAAAGTAACGCTCGCTGCTGTTGCTGCTGGCGCTGGCGCTGTTAAATAGCTGGCCGGATCGGCAGCTGGCTCGCCGGGGAAGCATGAGGCCAAGGCGGTTGTTGCGGCAGTGGCAGCTACGAGACAAACCGGGAGCGGACACACGTCACTGCACCTAGCCGTGCTCCCGCTCCGGCGAGCCAGCCAGCCAGCTCACGTGGAAAGCTCGCCGCCTCGTCGATCGCCTCACGCATGCATGCATATGCATGCATGGCCAAACTGCCAAAGCCCAAAAGCACAAAGCCTTCTTCCACCTCTGCACGCAGGCGTAGCAGCTAGCTATATAGCTCTGATCGATCATGCGTGATCGAGCTTAGCTTAAGCTATATCTTTTCAACAGCATCATTTGGAAATACATGCGTTAGGTAGAGAAAGTTTTAGAGAAACTTACGAACTTGGATAATCGATCTGCGTATCGATGATGGTGATTATCAGCTGGCTCGAGATATATCTGGCGTAGCAACGGGATGGATTGATCATGTGTGCTCTTCTCCAAAACTTTTGATCCAAGTGATTCATCTGTTATAGTAAATGTTGTTTGCTACCACCCTTGGGGATGTGTAAGCTAGGTGGGTCAATCCAAACATGGCATAATAAGGTCATGGTTATATGAGTTTTAAGTTCAAAAGTTATGGGCAGCTAGCATAACAAACCTTTAAAAAGGATCTCAGAAAGACTTTTTTTTAAGATTACACGGAAGACACACACGCATATCACAATTACCTACGAGCGAATATGTCTCCTAACATATGCTAGCTAAAGAGACAATTTGATTACACCAGGAAGCTAACAGATCCTTGTCGACAAATGCTAGTAGCTGGGAATATTCTATCTCCTGATCATTAAGTTGATTATTGTGGTGATCATTAAGCTAGATCTACTTGTATATCTGGCGTGGCAACGAGATGGATCATGTGTGCTTGCTCCAAGGCTTTCGATCCAAGTGATTCAGTTCGTTAATGTTGTTTGCTACCACATTTGAGGATGTGTAAAGGTAGATCGTATCAATCCAAACATGACTTAATAATACCATGCATATGGTTTATATCAGTTTCAGTTCTGAAGTTATGACTTATGAGCAGCTAGCATAACGACGTACCCTTTAAGAAAATGGATCCTACAAAGACACTTTGATTACACATTTACACCTGGGAGTTAACAGATCCTGTATCGATAATATATGCTCTGGCTCTATCTCGAAATTGAGTTGATTGTGGTGAATTAGATAGAGTAAAGGTGAACTCACTCAAAGGATGATGGTGAATCTCCTGACAGAAGTACAGAACTAGTCGACCAGCATGGATGGATTGTTGTGACCAGTTGTCCCCAATGCATTTGAGAGTGAGGAGCATGTTTCTAACAAGGGAAGGGGAAAAACAGTGATGAGAATAAATCTCATATTGGGAATTGCATCAATATTGCCAAAGAAAAAAATTAAAAGAAAGTAAACTTACTTTAAAAAATCTAATAATTGCCTTCCCCCTGTAAATAATAGAAAAAAATAGACCGTTGGATGAAGATCCGATGATCCAGACACACTTAATCTTATAACAACCCTAATTACTAACCCACCTCAATTGCTTTTGCTGTCACCACCATCGATCCCCTACCTCGCCGCCGCCAGCAGCGACAAGGTCGTTGATCTCCCCAGGCGCCTCCCTCTTACTATCCCAACACCTTAATTCTTCTATTTCTCTTTAAAAATCATCTGCAACAGCGTTGTTTTAACTTCTCTCTGGTGGCTATCGTCGTTGGATCAACCACCACCGTAGCATCAATCACCTCCTAATCACAAAGATTTCCTCTGCCTCCTCCCTGTTTCTCCCCTCACTCACCCACAACCTCATCCTACAGATCCCTAATCCAGCCAACATCGCCGCCTCCACCACCGTATAGCGAGAAAGCCATGATAATTTGGGTTCCGTTGGTGTATATATGGTGGAGAGGCTGCCTAAAATTCACAAATGAGGCTACGAGCGATGGAGGAAAGCAGAAAAGGTAATGAGCCTTTTGCCCTTTTATAAGCAATGACGGTTTTGTATCGATCTAATCGTATTTCTAAATGGGCCTAAAGATATATTTGGGTCTAAAACTATCGCTCCTTGTCTATCGTATTCTTTATTGGGATGAGTTGAGATTTTCATGACCATCTTTATGGGCTAAAGTTTTAGTCGATTTGTCGCCCTATCGTACTCATTATATTTCAAATTATTTCTCATTCTAGTAAATTTCATAACAAACAAATAACTATGACAAATTACATTATTACCCTTATTTGTCAGAGTACATCCTAATCATTTTCCAAAGTAGTCATTAACTCTGATTACTAAGGCTATGTTTGGTAGTAGTGGTTGGGAACTTTTTCTCCCTGCACGAAAAACGAGGTAGCTCATCATTAACTTTTCTATATATTTTTTTAAAAAAACATATTGTTTAGTAGTTTGAAAAACATATGAAAATAAAATAGTAGAAGTTAGGAAAGTTGGAAAAAGAACATAACCTAATTGTGGCTGCAGATATAGGGTATGGAGGGAAGATCACATTTAAAAATGCCTTGGGACATGAGAGTGACTAGTATTTTAGTTATAAAAAAAGAATGCTACTACAAATAATATGGAGGGAGTAGTTGAATGCCTTTTTGGGCCACCATTTGCCCATTGGGCTGTGACCACCCGGTTTGAGCCCATTTTAATGGACAGGCTCGTGGGCTTTGTTGCGCGAGCACGAGCCATGGCCGACATAGGTGAGAAAATGGTGATTCTAACATCCTCAGAAGTGGTTTTCGCACTTATACCATCGCGCAAAATGGTTTCGCTCTTATAACACTCTCAAACCATGGCACACAGCTGAAATGCACGGATCCCTCTTTTTACTATTTTCTCTCTCAATTTTATTATGAATGGACCGATTTGCCCCTCGGCATCTAAATCCTAAATCGGACCCCCAAATCGCACTCTCCTCCCGCCCGCCGGCCGCCGCCGGCGCGCCCGCCGCGGCCGAAGCCGCTCTGGCGCCGCCGCCGCCGTCCACGCTCCTCCTCCCCGCCGTAGCCCTCTTCCCAAATCCCGCCGACGCCGCCCGCCGCCGCCCGCCACGCTCCCCTCCCCCTCCCCCTTCGCTCGCCCGCCGCCGTGCACGCTCCCCTTCCTTCCCGCCCGCCGCCGACGCCGCCGCCGCCGCCGCCGTCGCCGTGCACGCATCCCCCTCATTCCTCGCCGCCGTCCCTCTCCCCAAATCCACCGTCCGCCCGACGCGCGCCGCCGCCCGACGCCGTCCGCCACCGCCCGCCGCCGTCCACGCCTCCTCCTCCTCCCGCCGTCCCCCTCTCCCCAACCCCACCGAGCCGCCTCCCTCATCAAAAATCGAGTCTCGAAAAACCCTAACCCTAGTGTTGGAGATTCTAAGGGCAAATGTGTCCATTCATCTATTAGAAAGGGCTACATAATTCAAAAAAGTAACAGATTGTGCATTTCAGCTGTGTGCCATGGTTTGAGAGTGTTATAAGAGCGAAACCATTTTGCGCGATGGTATAACTGCGAAACCCAAATCTGAGGAAGTTATAATCACCATTTTCTCGACATAGGTGGGAGACTGCAGAGCTCGAACTCCGAAGATGGCAGCAATGGCGGCCGGTCGCACTGCACCTGCACGTGCACCTACAAGGTGACGCGATCGGCCTACTCCGGCGCCGCCCCGAAGATGGCGAGGCCGGCCGCCTGGTCGGCGGCGAAGCTGCCCACGTTCTTCTCCTTGGGCTGCTTCTGCTTCTACTGGTGAGTTCAGAGTTGATTCCAACTTGGGTCAGATCTTGCGTCCATGACTCCATGTATTTTGGTCTTGTGGCTCAAAAGTGTATTTTTTTTAGTCATTTCCTGTTTTGATGAAACATGTGCATCATTCAAGTATTATAATCGAAGCCAGCCCCAAATTTGTGGAGGTTGGTACGATTCTTTCTTTCTTTTTTCCTCCTCATGTATTTGTAGTGTTGTAGAAGCCACCAGAGACTGCTGCTTATTGCTGAACTGCCACATATTGCTGCTTGGAACTCACAAATTTTCAGGAGTTCTACTCAATAAACTCATCAACACATTACACATCCAGCTTTGCCTCTGAGTGCTTCCAGGGATGAAGGTGAAGGCTATTAGAGTCCACAAGATTGGTGGCCCAGAGGTAAGTGTGTGCTCTATACCAAGAAGAAAAGTCCATCTAATTTCCTTTTCCTCATAATTCATCTCCTGCAAATTCAATCCATTTGGGAGTAAGCAGTCCTTCTTCTGATGTCCAAAGGTGCTAACTTGGGAAGAGGTGGAGATTGGGGAGCCCAGTGAAGGGGAGATCCGGATCAAGAACAAGGCTATCGGTGTCAACTATGTCGATATTTATTACCGTACTGGGATGCATCAAGAACCTCTCCCGTTTGTTCCTGGTACGGATTTTAGTATTTACCATCATCAATGATAGTGATGTGTTGAATGTTTTAAGATCTGGTGTATAGGGATTCTGATAACAAAATTCCAACTTACTTTGTTAAATCTAATTTCAGTTCATGGCCCAGAGAAAATTCTTGGTTGCCATCTGAGCTTATAAAATATACTGGTAGGCCAAGGGAAAAACTATACTCTACCATTTTTCAGTCTTCTATCATTGTTCACTAACTGGGCAAGTGAACAGTGATATAGGACTTTTGAACCTTGTAATTTCTATGTAGGATTTCTCAATCACTACGGCCAATCACCATTTGCATGCGAAGAATCACACTTGGTGTTATGCTTGAACAGAACTCAGTCTTCCCCTGAATAAAGTTCTTTTGTGTTGTTTGTACTAGCTGAGCACCAAATTATCACAAGAAGTGCAGTGTGTGACTTCTAGAAAAATTGAAACACACAAAGGAAACTGTTCAACTGAGTATTCAATCGAATTTATCAGGAATTACTTAATGGTATGCCGAAAAGGCAAGGTCACACTATCCATTTGGATGAACTGTCAAACTTGTTGAAAATGTGAATGATCTTATTCTTGGAGCATTGACTTTGTGTTCATCCAGGCAAGGAAGCAGTAGGAGTGGTGTCTGCTGTTGGACCTGGGGTAGCAGGTATCGAAGTTGGCGATGTTGTCGGCTATGCTGATACTCCAAAGGGCACTTACACTGAAGAACAGATTATCCCGGCAACACTGGCCATTCCTATTCCACCTTCAGTGGACCACATTACTGCAGCATCTGTTTTACTCAAAGGAATGACTACATATGTTCTTGTGAAACAAGCCTTTAAGGTGATTGTTCTGTGATAAGCAGATGCAGCAGTTCAGAACAATGTCCCAAGATTTAAGAGCACATCAGCTTTTCACCAAGAAAATGAAAACTGCTTTTGATTCGAGAATGTTTTTTTTTGGGTGCAGATTCATGCAGGCCATACTGTCCTAGTCCTTGCTGCTGCAGGAGGAGTTGGCTCTCTCCTTTGCCAGTGGGCAAATGCCCTTGGCGCCACCGTTATCGGTACCGTTTCGACACAAGAGAAAGCAATTCAAGCAGCTGAAGACGGGTGCCATCATGTGATCATCTACACCGAAGAGGATTTCGTCACCCGAGTTGCTGAAATCACATCAGGGAAAGGTGTTCATGTTGTTTATGATGCTGTTGGAAAGGACACCCTCAAGGTAGCAAAACCATTCTCTCGTTTTGCAAAACCTTACAATCACCTTCACCTTCTTTGATGTTGACAAAAATCATTGCCATGAAAATTGGGATTAAATGTTGAATCATAGGCTTGACATGAGGTAAATCTGCTGCCTGAAACTGAATTTGTTTCTGTCTGAAACTCTGAAATGTGAAGGGATCAATGGAGTGTTTGATGCAGCGTGGATGCATGATCTCGTATGGGCAGTGTTCAGGCAGACCTGACCCTGTACCAGTGAGTGATCTGGCGCCTAAGTCCCTGATCCTGGGCAGGCCAGGGATGAGGCACTACACCGCCACCCGCGACGAGCTGCTGCACGCCGCCGGCGAGGTCTTCACCGGCGTGGCGACCGGCGTTCTGCGCGTCCGCGTCAACCATGTCTACCCGCTGCACGAGGCGGCCCGCGCGCACGCGGATCTCGAGGCACGGAGAACCTCTGGCTCTGTGGTGTTGTTGCCTGCCAGGAGCTGAAGAGAGTATTAGCATCAATGTTCTTGTGTAAACTTTTTCAGTTGTTGAGTGATGCTAAATGTGATCTAGCGTTAAAAAAATCATGGATCATCCGGTCGCATCGTTTAATCAATGGCTGATAAGATGTGAAAAAAATGGACGAAGCAATAAAATAAAACTTTTATAGTTATGTTCTTTTAGTGAGTTATAAGCCAATGATGAAACATAAAATACCGTGAAAAAACATCAAAATCAACTTTAAAATTAAAATTTTAGCAAACGAGATGGAGGTGATCATCATTCTGATAACCTCATGCTGGCATGTCATTTCAAGCGTGGACTTGAAAGATTTTAGCCAAGGCTGATGGTGCTGTCAGTCCGACAACAAGAACAATATAGAGCTTCGCTACCTTTGCTAAACATGATGCGCAATTTGCTTCTGCATGTGCTTCACCGCTCAGTGAAGTGATTGGACATGATCTCAATTTCTCCCAAACAAAGACATGCATTTACAAACCACAAACAAGATGTTTGGTGAATAGACCAAGTGAGCTATTTGATTCGAGCAATCTTTCTAGAGGCTATCACTGTCCTCAGGTCACAACTGTGATGATACAAGATACATTACAAACCAAAAAATAAATAAATGTATCCGAACTTACAAAACCGAATGATTTAGGCACACGTTAAACCTTTCCACTCAATTGAAAAAAACATTAAAAATACATGGGCTTTCAACATTATATACTACTACATCCGTCCCAAAATATAAGGATTTAGGGTTGAATACAGTTATTAATAAACTAAGTAGAATTAAATGAGAGAATGTTATGATTGGATGAGAAATGAAGATAGATGAAAAAATTGAAGATGAAGGGTTGTAATTAGTTGAGAAGAGAATGTTGGTGTAGAAGTTGTTATATTTTAGAACAAAATCCTAAAGGTTAAAAGTTATTATATTTTGGGACAGAAGGCTATAATTTCCAATGAGATAGCTCAAAGGTTAATTGAGCCAGAGCACAAAACTCATTTCTCGTACTCATGCAGTCATGCCTGCACTGTGATGGAAGATATCGAGGATTCAGCTTCTGTTGTGTAATGGCTCCCACATTGCTATCTACAGTCAATGAGTCAAGTAACGGTGGTTAGTTTTTTCAGGCAGCTTGCTCGAAGGATGTGTTCAGTTCAACTACAATTTGCAGACATTGTTCTTCCTCATTGTTTCTATGCTTCCTGCTATGGTTGATCCAGCAGTCCCCACAAATCCTAGTGATGCACAGCAACAGACAGATTCTTCGATGTATAACAAAATTTCTGGTAGTTGAACTGGATCACAATCCTTCCTTGCGTTTGCTATGTTTTGGGGAATAAATCCAGATCTCACACCATGTTCAGCAGCCATAAGCCGTTCCGCTGTCTGTACCACTAGTTCATCACTTTCCTTCAGGGTGTGCAACTTATACCTCCCATCTTTTGAAATATCTGCAAGGTAGGTCTTAGACCAGTTTGCTGGTGGAAGATCAGTCATGATGAACATGTGAATAGGACTATTGCCCTGGGTTTTCTTCATTTCCAACTCAACAGCTTTTAACTTCTCCTTGAGGGCAGAAAACGTAGCTTTCCAGTGATTCTTGAACTGCCCATCTAACATCCTTAGCTGTGCACAAAGAAATGGCTCCTTGATCTTGTTCTTGGCGAACTCCTTCCCTGCGGCAATGATCTCAGGGGCAAAAGGGAGGAACTCAACCTTTTCAAGTATGGTCTGCAGTCGATGATCCTTTGGTGATTCGTGGATATCGAAATAAGACTCTGATCCCTTGTATGGTCCTGAGAAAAGTGTCCCAAATGCCAACAAGGAAGCACCCTCAGCTTCAGAACCAGGCCCTAAAGCCTTGTACATATCTTTGCGCCTCCTAACATACGCGATCCTCTTCCTCCTTTTCAAGTCCTCATCTGGTTGAAACGAATCCAGTGCTCCATCATTGTTCTTCTGATATGTCCAGACTGTTGTTCGACAATCGTCCTGGACAGGATACACACAGCCATTTTCGCTGCCCCCTAAACCAGACAGCATCGATCGGCATCTGTCGTAATCACCTGATAGCGATCCACCAGCAGAGACAGCACAGCACAAGCCAGAGAAGCAAGTCTTGCGCATGTCTACACCGCACCACGATGAGACAAACACCCTGAAATCAATCGTCCTAACCATAGCCTTTATCGGGGATAGATCGATTATGTCACCCATGGACACATACCTGCAAGTTAAACCGATGAATGGTAGAATAAATGTTCAGTTTTGAGTCTAATATCCGTAATGAATAGAATAATCTATGGTGGAAACCGTGAAAAAGTGGGAAATTGAACTACTGTAACATTAACAAGCAAAGAGTAATCTAGGATTAAGAAATCCTTCTGGGGAGTGAGAATTTTACCTCCTCTCCCGGAGGAGCTGCATGGCGTGGTCCCAGACGGCGGCGCGGAGGTCGGCGGGGTCCGCGACCCTGAACTTGGAGCAGCTCCCGAGGACGACGGCGTGGTGGTCGAGCACCGGGGGCACGACGAGGGTGCGGTTGAGCAGCCCGGCGGCGACTGCGGCATTCCGGAGCTCGCCCACCTGGTTGCTGAACCCGCTGTGAGGCGCGTACCACAGGAACCTTTCTCCCTCCAGCTCCGGCGACCGCCCACATCTTCTGCCCCCTCCACCGCCGCTGAGGCCGGTGAAGGGGAGGATGGAGCGGAGCAGCGAGGAGTAGGCCGATGAGAGGAGGAGGGAGGCCGGGATGAGGAGCACGAGGACGGCCACGAGGAGTGGCACGTGCGACCGGGCGCTCCGCTTCCGCCACCGCCCGCGGCTCGCCGGCAAGTCCATCTCGCCGCAGCCGGCGTCGTATCGGATCGGATCTAAACGGTTGGGTCGGTAAGCAAGGCCGCTCCTTCCCAAGATACTAGGAAACCACTGCAAATCCAAAAAATCGAAGGCCGTTTCACGTTTCACCTCTTATAACAATGTTTAATGTTTTAGTTCTTAAAAATAATAAAACACAATCAAATCATCCGAATGATCTAAGCCATTAAAACATCAAACATATTCAATTAAAAATCAAAACATAATCAAAAACCTCTAAAATTTTGATCACATCCATATACATTTATTGAAAACATCAAAATAATAACATGTGCAACAACTTAAAAATATTTATTTTAAAATTTTATTTTTAAACTTTTAATTGATATACATATAATTAGATTGTAAATTGGATAAGTGATTTAATATAAAAAATAGTTTAAAGCTAAAATTAAAATTCATCCTTTGCATACGATTGACCCTATTCCTTCATCATGTGACGTCACACTTTTTGCTAGTGTTACATACAACGGCGGCTTGCATTTGACGTCCGATAGAGATGGCCAAACAGGTAGTCCACATGGCCCGGTCTGAGAATGCTCGCGACACGATTCGTTAGGCACGACTTTTATAGCAGACCGTGTCATGCCGGTCCACATGTCAACCCCCCACGTACGGCCACGGGGTGTCCAGGGCGGACCGTGCCGTACGGGCCCGTCAATGGCTCATGGCAAAGGATGGCCCATTCGGCCCGAAAAGGCAAAAACCAAACCAGTAAACCCTAGCCGCATGCTTCGGGTCCATCGCTCCGTCTCCGGCCTCGGCCGTCTTTGTCGCGGTCCGTCTCCGTCCGCGTGCCGCGTCCGCTCGTCAGCACCCAGCCGCGCCGCGCCACCTCCGCGCCGCGGAGCCGACGCAACGCGAGCCGCCTCCGCCCTTGCGCCGCCTCCGTCGACGTCGAGCTCTCCGTGCAGGCACGCAACCATCCCTCCGTCCATGCCGTCGTCGTCATCGTCGACCTCTCCCTGTTGCCCCACGTAGCAGCCGCCACCGCCGCCGTCGCCCTAAACCCTAACCCTAGCGTCTGCTACGTCTGCTACGCCTAATAGCCCCTTCCCTCCCCGCCGTCCCGTGCCGGCCCGTGGGTCGTGTTGTGCCTGCGCCGACACGCTACAGGAACCGTGCCATGCCGTGCCGATCCACGGGCTCGACCTGCGGCCCAAGCACGACACGTCGTGCGGTACCGAACCGATGAACAGTGCTGCCATGTTTGGATCGACACGCCACGGCCCGGCCCATCTGACCATTGCTAGCGCCCGGCCACGAGTACTCTCCAATATATTATTACTCACACTCCCATGTAGGCCCAACCTGTCAGCCCACTAGTCCAGCATGGGCCACATTAAGCACGGCCTTACTATGGCCCACCCGTAAGATATTCACTCTCATGTGTGGGGCCCACCTGTCATTAACAGTCCAGCATGGGCCAGGTTAACAGGGGCTTTAGCATGTGTAGCAACACACAACTGCAAAAAAAGCCCACAAACGACAGATGAGGCCCACAGAAAACAATCTGCCCCTTCTCCCTGGCCCACTCTCCCCCGCAAGACAAGATAAGATATTATGGCATTCTTCTGTGGGCCTAACCTGTCAGTCCCCAAGTCCAGCATGGGCCACCCATGCGTACTCTAACTTGGGCATCGGCATGTGAGTAGTAAGCACAAGGAGGACAAAAAGAGAAGCCCAGAACGTGCGTTGCTCCCTGACAGGTGGGGCCCGGAGAAAATGGCGGAAAGCGTAAGGAGATGGCAACGGGTATATATCTGATGGGTAATGTCCACCCATATCCGTATCCGTTAGGATAAATTTTATTCATTGGGTTACCCTTACCCGCATACGGGTAAGAAAGTACTTTCATAACCCATAACCGCGCGGGTAATTCTACCCGACGGGTTACCCATACCTGTCAGCGCACCCGATATAGTATGTATATATACGATAGAGTATGTATATGTAGGTCATCCCACAAACAAAATCTTTCCATTTCAACCTCAAAATTCACAGTAAGGTAGCAAGACACATAAAATCATTCTATTTTAATCTCTAAATTCACATCAAGGTAGCAAGATTCATAACATATTATGTACATGTAGGAGTGCAGTTAGACTTACACGGGTAATTCTTACCCGCGGGTAGATGGGTATGGGTAGTACACACCCATACCCGCACCCGACATACCCGCTTGGTATGTGTTTTCATCCAAAAACATACCCACGGATAAAAAATTCAAACGTACCCACGGATAGAAAATTCCTCCCATACTCAGTTTTTTTTATCGGGTAAAACCTGCAAGGTACTCAGGTTTCGCGTACCATTATCATCTTTAGGGACCGTTTGGAAGCTAGAAACGGTTCCGTTTCAGGGCAGAAACTGGAGAATCCAAGTCAAACTTTCAGGGCAGAAACTGGAGAATCCAAGTCAAACGCTTTTTTTCCTGTGGGTTTCAGGAAATGATTCTCCTTTTACACGTGTGACTGCGAAACTGCCTCAGACCAATTTCTCCATATTCTCCTCCCGTTTCTCTAGAATCCAGCAAATATGCCAAACAGTTCCATAAGTGTTTCTGATTCTTAAAAAAATGTCCATAAATGTTTCGATTCTTACAAAATCCTAACCCTACCAAACGAGCTACCATGGCCATCTCTAGTCAGGCTCCAGAAACTCGTGACGCGTGCGGCGGAATGGTGACCTGCTTGCCCATGACCGCCAAGGCGCCAACCCCTTGTCGGTTTCTTCTCCAATAAATCCACGCGACGCCGCGCTACGCTACCACCCAGCTGAGCTCTCTCGCAGTCTCGCGCTCCACTCCGGGGAGGAAGGAGTAGGTGGGTAGTCGATGGCGATTGGGGCGTTCGTGGAGAGCGGCGGCGGCGGCGGCGCCGGAGGAGGGTACGGGGGCCGGGTGACGCCGTACGTGGTGCTGACCTGCGTCGTCGCCGGAAGCGGCGGGATCCTCTTCGGCTACGACCTCGGCATCTCCGGTTCGTGCGCTTCCGCCGCCGCCGCCTCGCGCGGTTACTTCGTCGCTGTAAATCTGTCGTACATCTCGTCCACTGCCTGTGCTCTGACTGTGTCGTGTGCTCGCGGTTGGGCCCGTCTGCATGGGCCGGTGTTGATAGCCGGCTCGGGCCCAGTCTACGTACAAGAAAGGTTGCAAAAGTTTTTTGTCAGAAATTAAGAAGCTGCATTTCCAGCTAAAAAAGATCTCATCTTCCAGCGATACTTGCTCTGCCAACCTGCACTGCATGCTGCAGTAATACAGTTCTCATCAATCTTGCCAGCACTCTACTCTTTGTATTCCTTTGTTTTTCTTTTTTTTTGTGTGTGTGATGGAAGACAAGGCTTCTTGTCCTGCATGGAGAAGTAGATAAGTAATGTAGTTTGGATGATCACACAAACATTGTTCAAGTTTTCCTGCTTAATCTGTCCACTGATGTTGTGACTTAACTACTACTAGTACGGAGGAAAGATCATGCTGAAAGCTCATGTACTCGTGTATGAATTGTGACAGGTGGTGTGACCTTAATGGACTCATTTCTGAAGAGATTCTTCCAAGATGTGTACCAGAAGAAGCAGGACACCAGAGTGAGCCACTACTGCATGTTCGACAGCGAGCTCCTCACCGTGTTCACCTCGTCCCTCTACATTGCCGGCCTCGTCGCGACTCTCTTCGCGTCGTCCGTCACAAGGAGGTATGGCCGCCGGACGTCCATGCTGATCGGCGGCACCGTCTTCATCGCAGGCTCGGTGTTCGGTGGAGCTGCCGTCAATGTGTTCATGCTGCTCATCAACCGGATCCTACTGGGAATAGGTCTCGGGTTCACTAATCAGGTATAATTCTCTGCACATATCAGGTCAGGAATCTCTGAATGAATTGAAATGTGGTTCAAGAGATAAGTAGTGCAGAGATATCTGTCACACATGTTTAGAGTGCCTGTCATATTAAAGAAACTAAGGAACTCTGTTAAACTATTGCACAATTTGGATATAAAAGAATTTAACTTGTATGTTTAGCATGGTACTCCTTATGTTGTTAGAAATCACTAGTACAGCATGTTCATGCCAGCATGCATATCATGATACTATCTAGAGTTCTAGACACTTGCATCAAATTCATAAATCTTGCATGCTGAAGATAACACCACACTTGAAAATGAAATGTAGGCCATGCTTGTAGTGTGCGCAAAAGTCAAGTCTTCATTGACTTGGAGTTTAGTGGGTACAGACATAGGTTTATGTGGATGTACTTTGTCCCAAGTTGATAACACTAGGCAAAAAAAAAAAAACTACACGGTTGTCTTTATAATATTAAGTGTCTTGTTTGTGCATAGATCATTGCATTGACCTGACAAGTCATGTTTTGGTTTTTGTGGCCACAAAGTTAAGAAGTTTTTACAGCCTGTTGAATCTCTGGTTTGGAGAGCGACAGTGTTTACTTATCGAGTCTCTGTTTTGGAGAGGGACAGTGTTTACTTATCGAGTGGAGATACAACGCAGAGGGAAAGCAACAAAACATGTCGTGGTCTAAACTTGGTGATTTACTGGCTAGATAGGAATTAGTATAGTTCTATGTGAAAAGCAGTGACTGCTCACTCACTCTCAGTCTGCCACATTGTGCAAGACAATGGAGATAAAGCCCAGTCCTGCAATCAATATTTTCAGAAAAGAAAGAAGAGAGATGCCATGTTGTACTAAACTTCATCATGTGTTTTATGTATATATTTTCCCTTTTGATGCATACTCCTAGACTTTAATTGATGCATTTTTTCTTTATTAATAATAGCTTCCTCCTTCCCGAATAATAGTACTGATACCTTGCTATGAAAACTATTTTTTTGCAGTCAATCCCATTATACCTGTCAGAAATGGCGCCTCCACGATACCGTGGTGCGATCAACAATGGCTTTGAGCTTTGCATCAGCCTCGGCATTCTCTTCGCAAATGTTCTTAACTATTGCGTGGCGAAAATCGCTGCAGGATGGGGCTGGAGGATATCTCTATCCATGGCTGCTGTCCCTGCTGCATTCCTAACCATCGGTGCCGTCTTCCTCCCAGAGACACCAAGCTTCATAATCGAACGTGACGGCGACACTGACAAGGCAAGGATCCTACTCCAAAGACTTCGTGGCACCACTTCAGTCCAGAAAGAGCTTGATGACTTGGTCGCTGCTAGTAACCTCTCAAGAACAGTTCAGTATCCGTTCAGGAACATTTTCAAGAGGAAATACAGGCCACAGCTTGTCATAGCACTCCTGGTCCCTTTCTTCAACCAGCTTACTGGAATCAATGTGATGAACTTCTATGCTCCGGTTATGTTCAGGACGATTGGTCTGAAGGAGAACGCATCTCTACTATCCTCAGTGGTCAATCGATTCTGCGCAACATTCGCCAATATCGTGGCGATGATTGTCGTCGACAGGTTTGGGCGCAGAAAGCTCTTCCTTGTAGGTGGTGTTCAGATGATCCTGTCCCAGCTTGCTGTGGGTGCAATCCTGGCTGCAGAGTTCAAGGACTATGGATCCATGGAGAAAGAGTATGCTTACCTTGTGTTGATCACCATGTGTGTGTTTGTTGCTGGCTTTGCATGGTCATGGGGGCCATTGACATTCTTGGTCCCAACTGAGATATGTCCACTTGAGATCAGATCAGCTGGGCAGAGCATTGTTGTTGCAGTGGTCTTCCTGATGACATTTGTGATTGGACAGACATTCCTTGCAGTTCTATGCCACATCAAGTCAGGGACATTCTTCTTCTTTGCAGGGTGGATCTGCTTGATGACAGTGTTCGTTTATTTCTTCCTGCCAGAGACAAAGAAGCTGCCCATGGAGCAGATGGAGCAGGTCTGGAGGAAGCATTGGTTCTGGAAGAAGATTGTAGGGGAGGAAGAGGAGGAAAAACAAGCAGGGAAAACAGCTCTCCCTAGCATGTAATGCTCTATGAATTGGAATGTATTTGACCATACAAAAACCATACAAGGTGTAGGGTTCCAATTAGCAGATGTAAGTTTGTAATTTTTTGCCTAAATGCAGTGTGTTGATGTGGTCAGTTGCCGTGACTGGCTCTTTCAGATGGTAATTACAAAGAAATATAACAGTAATGTTGTAACAAGAGTGCCATTTTGTTTCTGATTCCAGATGAAAAGGAAAAACTATTCCATATTGTGCAGGATTAAACGTTTCTGCTGTTCATAGCACTAGGTAATATGTCCCCCAAGTCAACACAAAGACTGACATATTACAGGTAAAGTCATTCCACTTCAGAGAAATACAGTAAAATCATTTTTTTTCCAGACACTAGATAACCTTTTTTTTTTGTTCTTGGTATATGCCAACTTTTGTAGCCTGCACCAGGAACAAAAATGAAGACTTTTGCTAAAGATGTAAAAGTGGCATGATGTCTTGGATGACCAAATAATTCATGACAAATGGATTAAAAGAGCCCAATATCTGAAAGAGACTGGCCAGCAGCCACTACTATCACCAACCACATATGTAACACTTGGTGCATAATTCAAGTGAGAGCATATCCTCCAGAATCAGGATTGAAAGGTACAATCTTATAGCGAATCCTTGGAATATAGCATGTGCAGCATAAGAATATATCAGTGTTGTGCTGGGTAAGAAACTACATGAACCAATTAGGAATAAATAATAATGTTGAAACCATAGCAATGCTTGCAATTTGCAGACGATAAAGCTAGACGCGGGTTGCTGGAATAACAATCTATCTCCAACAAAATAATACAGAATATAACTGAATGGCCAGCTCAGACCCTAACAGAATTTAAAAGCTGGATTCATCAGCACTCCATTCAGCAATCTAGATCAGGTAAGAGCATAAATGCACAATGAACTGAGATCCCTTCAAAATGACTGACTAATACTTTTTTTCTTATAAAAGAGTTTACAACAGTACAATCACGAAGATCAGTACTACCATTACTGATTATGTTAATATTCATACATAGCATAACTTACATGATACAGACTACAGAGAACGGTTAATCTTAAAATAAAAATAAAAAAACAAGGAGGCAAAGCTTCTTTTGCCCGGGATTCATCTAAATGCATTGTGTGCAGAAGGAGATCATGCCTGTGCCCTTGTTGGTGGATTTGCATGGAAAGCTGATTGTCTATTTTGACCTCCGACCAGATTTAGTGAAAGAGAAGTAGACACTGTCTCTTGATTGGACTCTCCTATGCTGAGCTTCGACATGCCTACAAGCTCATCAACATTGATTGGGCTCTTTGAATGAACTGGAACAGGCTTGACAATCTCATGAGTTTCTTGTGCAGGACCATCTTCATCTTTCTGATTTTGCCAGAAAGGGACTGAGAATTGCAAAAATGGTGAGAAATAAGCTGGAACAAGCACTGGATAAGTCGACTGCAAATTCTCTGGCATGATAGCAGAAGCAGAAGAGCTCTCTGCAATGGCAGAAGTATCTGACTCCATAGAATCAACCTCCTCCTCCTCCCTTGGTGGAGGTAGTGTTGGTTGATTTAATACTTGGGTCTCTGGTTCTTGACTTCCAGGAAGCGGTGGAAGGTCAATAGACTGCAAAACCACACAGTTCAATTCTCCATTATAATAGAAAGAGAAAGTACAACCTTCATAATGAGCTCAGGATAAGAGTGCCCTCAACTCATCATGCTTCAACAAACTAGTACATTATTTGTTCAAAAAGATGAGTTTTAGCATAAGGAAGCATTATGATATCTATCACCACATAAATGAGCAATCCCCTTGTTACTTTAAGAATAGACTCAGGCCAGCTTATTATGCTAAATATCAGCACAATAATGAAAATAAGATCGAGCAAGCTACCTCATCTGGCACCATGTCGAAAAGGCTAGACCTTCTCTTCCTTCTGGTCATATTGGCTTGACGAATAAAATATTTTTGAGCATGACTGGCTACTTGAGTAGGTGTTCTTGAGACCACGAAATTACGCGAGATTCCTCGCCAATCACCTTTGCCAAGCTTTTGCAATCCAAGCAAAAACCTCCGGTGTTCTTCTTCAGTCCAAGGAACACCTGTCAAAGTCATCTTAATCAGAAACATGGGGCATAGAATGTAATCAGAAACATGGGACACAGAATGTGGCCTGCAGGCACGTAGGTAGTGAGTAATGGCTGGAGTACAAGAAGTTGGTGAACCTCAACAGTTAAGCTGCCATCATATTGACAAAAATACGAACAAACTTGGGACTACTACACAAAATAACAGTACAGTTACTTCCTATCACCAAAGTAGCCAAAAAAGTATGTTCCTAAGAAACAACACACAGAGAGAGGACTAAATCTTAAAAAGCAAAAGGCTTCTATGAGATTCCAAGAGAAATGACAGAACATAAAAAGGGAAAGAGACAAATTTAATTTCTTTCTCCACCTTAACATGTTATCCAGAAGGTTAACAAGATAAAAACATTGTCAATCTCGCATAATCCTCTTAACAGAATAAATGTCAAAAGACTAGCAAAATGTACATTTCAAGGTGATTTCGGAACTTCCTTTATCCAATTTAGTATCTATATTATAAATTGAATAACAGACAAATATACAACTTTTGGCTTTTCCAACACGCTCAGGTCAGTAGGCATATAAATCCAAAACTGCACTCCAAGAATCAAATTTGGATGGAAGTAGAAGTTAACGAGGCAATGACAACTGGAACAATAAAGATCAAACAATCACGTGTTGCTTTGAAGCTTTCACACATTAACATAGGCATGCCATTAGGAAGGTTCTTCAGTTTTGAAAGCTGACAACTTGGAAGACTTTTCTCGGACCAACACGGCGAATACAACTACGCAGTAAACTAGAAATCATTCTGAATCAGAACAGAGCTAACAACGCAATACGCCAAAATACACCTGGCACTAGAATCATCAGAAGTTCCAATCTCCGACGATTGGGTCTAAAAATGAAAACACTGAGCTCGTTACCACCTACTCGCAAAATCACTAATTCAACAATCTTATCCTCTCAGAACACGTGGCCCCATGCATCCTTGAAGAGGCAAAGGATCAAAGACAAAATTCTCCAGGATAAGCCATCATTACTTGTTGGAACGATCTGGCCTGATTCTAAATTCTTATCCTAGAGAATTTCCTCGGAGCTGAGCTTGACAAAACGTCCTTGTGATCCAATCAAACAGTTGGAGGCCTCCATACGTCGTCCTTGTACCGAGAGTAATTAATTGAAGTCGAGTGCCGTATGCATGAGCTAAGTAGTACCAAATCATTCATCCATCAGTACAATCTGCCCATTAAATGCTTGTCTAGCGACTGTCCTACTTGGAAGAAACAACTAGCAGTGGTGGTAGTACTCCATCAATCTCCCAAATCTACACGCCGAAGCACCAAAGGAAGAAGAACATAGGAATATAGGGGACAAAAAAACTTTGAGCTTGAAGGATCTACTCGCATCAGGCAGGCCGGAATGGTTTAAACTAACTCATTAAATTAAAGGAAAGACGATTGGGGAGATCGGGGGGCTGACCCTTCTTGCGCTCGCGGCTGGCGGAGGAGGAGCCCTGGACGAAGTCGTCGGAGGCGTAGCCGTCGGCGGCGGTGGGGCGTCGTGGCCGTCGGCGGGGAGGCGCCGCCGCTGGTGGATCCGGCGGCGGAGGAAAGGAGGAGAGGTTCCCCATGCTGGCGCTCTTGCGGATGGAGCCATCGGTGAGCCGGACCCCGAAGATCTTGACCCCGCGGTTGGGGCACGTCCGCGAGTTGTGCCCGTTGTGGCTGCAGTGCGAGCACCGCCGCGTCATCCCCCCGCCCCCTCCGTCCTGGCCCTAGAGCGAGCTTCCCCCACCTGTGGTCGCCGCCTCGCCGCAGGTGGAGATCGATCCAGTGGAGCCGAGATGGTGGTGGTGGAGGGAGAGACGAGGAGGGAGAAGGGAAGGTGGAGGGGTTAACTCTTGTGTGGTGATTGGTTAAGGTGGTCGGGACTCGGGAGGGAGAGCGACGGCCGTCCACGTGGCGGATATTCGGGCGTGGGGGATATACGTGAGTCGAGGGAGGCAAAGCAGCAGGCGGCTTGTGTGTGGGTCACGCCTTCTTCTACTTCTATCCGTCCACGCGGTTGGGCTACCTTGGCCGCTCTCCTCCCCCTCTCTCTCTCTCCCCCTCTCGCTCTCACTCAGCCAGCCCGCCCTTCGTTTCGTATGGTGAACAATCCACAACAATGGCCCCCAACATACTCGTCAACCTGTCATGGTCTGTTTTTTTCTTTTTGGATGTCATGGTCTCTTTTAACTCTTCTGTTAACCAAACAGATATTAACTAAAGATGAAAAAATAATGCACGGATTGTTCTATAGCAGAAGTGTGGCTTTTAGATGGGATGCTCATCAGTATCATGCTACAACCCTAATGTTGTCCCAGAGTGAACGTAGATTAAAAAAATAATGCACGGATTGTTCTATAGCAGAAGTTTGTGGCTTCTAGATGAGATGCTCATCGGTATCATGCTACAACCCTAACGTTGTCACAGGGTGAACGTAGATTATGCGTACTAACTACCTACCACTCATCGGTATCATGCTACAACCCTAACGTTATCACAGGGTAAACATAGATTGTGCGTACTAACTACCTACCAGGACGTGTTTTTTTCTCATAACGCTCACTTTATTACATCAAAAGACAATAATGTTAATCATCACCTATCCTATATTGGAGATAGAGTCCATCCAATAGGGTTTACAAATATAACTGCGTATTGTTGATACGAGACCAAAAGTTATTCTTCCTTCATCAACTTAGCGCTATGTGGTATGCTATGATTCATTTCTATATACACCAACATATATACTCCAAAGGAATTTAGTAAGATAAGGAAGGTGTATGTGCTATTTGAATGTGTATTATGAGGACACTTCTCTTTCCGTTTTTATCAAAATCGGAGCGAATCCATAAAACTTGGGATAAAACCTATGACAATTAAACAAAGATTAAATCTAATGAATTAAAGCCGAATTGAAAGGGAAATCATGGAAAAATGATGAGAGAGTAGTGGGGAATCGATTTTTGCAATCAATTGGAGGAGAAAACGCATGGGAGGCAGATAAAAAAACAGATGGAAAAACCGAAAAAGGCAAAAAAAGAAAAAAAACACCCGAAAGTCTTATGTATTTTTTATTAGATCAAGACTTGCTAGAAAAAATGCAAGTGCGTTGCACGGAAAAAACTAAAATTATAACAAATATAAAAATATTAGATGATTAGGGTTTAGTTTTTCGTGATATGAATGTTGTAAAAAACAAAAAAAGGCCTCATTGGACCCTGCCGCTGCTAGGACATTCATGCTCGCGACCCATCACACGTGCATGGTCTAGCAGTGTTGCGGCCGAGGCAGAGACCGCCGATGTGGGATCGATCTCAACCGTTCGTTTTGATGGACGGCTCGGATCAGTTTTTATTCCATCAAAACCGTTGATGTAAAAAAACCCTAACCCTAGATTCACTTCTTTCCTCCTCCCCCCACCGCGGTCGCCTCTCCCCACCGGCAATGCCTCTCCCTCTCCGCCGCTCCTCTCGATGGCGCCTCTTCCTCCCATCCCCTCTCCCCACCTGGCGCCACCGCTTCCCTCCTCTCTCCTCCCCCGCCGCCGACACGGCGTGGCGACAGCGAGAGGGCACAACACAGTGCAGCGACGACGGGGTACGACGTGAAGATGGCAGCGACATACGTCCCATTAGGGTTATTATATCTAGATAGAGATCTGGTTATTGTTCTCATCGAGAAAGTTATATAAGTTTGTCATTCTTCAGTTCTTGTATTTGGGATTTAACCCAGGCTGATTTTTTGTGTTATTTGTATGTGTCGGTGATATGGGCCCGGGGTATGTCGTCGGGCGTGGCATTTAAGAAAAAGGAAGGCACCCCGCCCATCAAAGAGCGCCAAAATTATGCCCTGAAAGGCCGGGCAAGTCTCGGCCACGGGCGGCCACGTGGCCGCCTCGGCGGGCGGCCGTGAGGCCATCATGCTTCCAACGGCGGGTCCGGATCTCCTGACCCGGTCGGAGGGGGTCCGGATCGCCCGACTGACCTCGCTCCATCCCACACCTCTCGCAGAGGGCGAACCCAACCGCCAACCAACTCATTCAATGCTCAAACAGGGAAAGCCGAGCGCCCGCTCCGCCGCATTCAATGCGATGCGAGGCGCGCCGCGCTTTCCATCATCACCCCTTTTTGCCTATTACGAGGCAAAAGGGGCTAAAAGTTCTTGACTAAGACCGCGGTATGTCCGCGCACCCACTCCGCGCACGCCCTCACGCCCGTCCAGCCGCATTTAATGCACCGGGCGGTGCGAGAGAGAGTGCGAGCGCGAGAAGCACCGGCGCCTACACCTCCCTATGGAATGGGCCGCCGACCGGTGGGACCCATCGGAGGGGGTAGGCAAACCATCATCACGTCAGCGGCATGGCCATCACGATGACCGCACTTTTTCCACCTTCTATGACGCGGCGAACAGGGAGGAGTAGGAATGGAATGACTTCTCCGACGAGACAAAGCAAAACCACTCTCTCACGTGGAGTGAAGTAGAGAAATGGTAGGGCTGCTGTGGTGTTCCCTTGTTCTATAAAAGGAGACTCAATTCCTTCATAAAAGAGGTTCAGCTCCTTCATATAGACAGGGGGTTCCGTTCCAGTTCAAGAAGAGGAGTACACGTTCTGAGAAATAGGTTAAGCCTCTCCAACTAGCCTGCAGAAATCGCCCATCCACCACAAAGTCTAAGGGAGAGGAACACTCTCATTGTTCTTGGCTACCTCCCCCATATATTGCATACACACAGGAGTAGGGTGTTACACCGCGCTGGTGGCCCGAACCTGTATAAATTCCCGCCTCATCTGCATTATTTCATCTTTTATACGAGTTTGAGTCAGGATACATCGCTCCCCGTGCCGAACCAAAAAGGGGGTCCCATCCCTGCGTGTCGACCTACGACATCGACAGTATAAATTCTGGATGATATTTGCGGCGATTGGGTTTTTAATCAATGTTTGATTTTGTGATTGGCCCGCCGCATGTGATTATAATTTTGATTCGATCTCTAATATATGATTTTCTTTTTCTTTTGACAAGCGTACGTGATGCACACATCGCGTGTGTGGGGACGGAGGGCGCCGCTCGGTTGGATTTACATACAAAAGTTTTTTTATGTGACGATCAGAAAGTTAGGGCTTGTTTGGTAGGGCTCCTGATTCTATAATTATCAGATTTTAGATTCTGATTCTCCCGAATCAGATTCTGGATAGAGTCAGAATTGGTATAATAAAGTAATAATTAGAACAATATTTTAAGTGATTTTCTGATGATTCTTGGGAGAAACTGGTTTCAAGTGATTCTGAGGAGAAACTATTTTTAAAGTTGATTCTCACTCTCTATATAAAACTGTTGAATTACTTAAAGTGATTCTTTTTATAATCAGTTATAAAATAACCTGTTTGACATAAATTCTATCGATTCTGTTGAGAATAAGAAAAGAAAAATCTTTATAGCCTTAGTAGTAGTTAAGAGTTAAAAGATAAGATGTGAGCAAGCCACAACCGGTGAAACACATGGTGACATGGAGGTTGGGAATCAAGGGAGGGGTATGGTATCACTGGAGCGTGACACGTACGAGCATGGCAGGGATGATGATATCATCGGATCCTACGTGGCGCGTGCGGACCAAAAATCCGGACGACAACGAGACAGCCACACAAACGCGATGAGGCCGCAACTTGCACACACACATGTAACCCACCTGCCTGATCCAACGCGATTATCGTTCGTGCAGCTCAAGGTGTGGCCGAGTTAATTAGTGCGTACCTGTCTGAGTATATATATATACTTCACCGTAGCCCAACGTTTACATGTACAGTCTGAACCAAAGACGGATCTAAAAACATCATTAAAAAATAATTAGTAAAGAGTTGTTTAGATTAATTATAGAAGAGGTTATGTTAAGTTAAATGTCAGAGATTTTTATGGGTCGCAGAAGTAAGGAAATTAGGCTGCGTTTCGGTCTGTAGCCCCCTAACCCGGAGCCTGATCCGCCCCTGGTCTGGACGAATACGTCGACTTTGTACACCAGCTTCCACGAGACCACGACAAATAATCCTTGGAACTGCAGCTGCTCATCGCCTCATCCTATCCTACGGCCTGCAACAACCAACACAACACAACACAAGTCAGTCTATGCAGAAAGAAGCCAAAGAAAAAATGCATGGAGAAAACAGCATCATCCTGAACCAGTTCACCACATTAATCAAAGCCAATGAACGTACGGCAAGGTGATGATAACTATAGCGAGGATGTAAACCGGACTGCAGCGTGTAATAAGCATTATATTTTCAAGAACACAAGCTAGATCAACGGACCTGAACCTTAAGTAATTCACCTGCAAGTCAAAAGGGATCCACCGCGAGAGGTGGATTATTGTCGGTCTATCACTCGTAAAACCGGGGGACAGTGTTGTCGGTCCACCACTGCGTTCTGTATTATCATATATTGCTACAGGCAGGAAACAGTGACAGCTTATCTAAGCCAACAATATGTTTTCTGCTCATAACTAATTAAAATTGCATCCCTGGAGTTGAATCGACCAAAGGGATAACTTAAGAAAATGCGTGGCTAAACACTTAAAAAGTCGGCAATCGATCAGCGCACCTTTATCCCTTATGCACGGTAATCTTAAGCCATGACTATCACGGAACGCGTAAAAAAAAATACAATCACGGATCAATTAAGGGTGCAGTTAATAAAAATAGTAAAAACTTGAAGGTGTTAGGAAAAGTTTGACAGTGACTTGCTTGTTACAGATTTTACCTTCTTTTGTATTCTGTACTAAAGAGTATTTACCTATTTGAAGTAGAAAGGCATCATAATCTAAAGTAAAACAGAGTATGTATGCAACTGAGTGAGCAATGGCCTATATTATTTTCATGTGGAGATATTCTCATCTAATGTCATCAAGATTCAAGACAGAGGTTGCACTTGCACGGATCTAGAGAAAGGATGTGATTACCAACATCCAAATCTTGATGCCTATAATTTTGTTGATGCAGTTGGACAAAATATCCCTTGTAAGATACTAGTAGTAGCATATATCTTCAAATTATCGAATAAAATATAAGTTAGGATCCATCAGCTATGACTGGACCATATCTTTTTATATATATAAAAACTGACACTGGAGTACACGACCATATCAACAGGTGGATATATATTGTTTACATGAGTGATAATCTAAAGAAAGAACAGAACTGAACGTGATGAATTAAAAGTTATGAAAAAGATAGCATACCTGCAGGCAAAGGTACCCAATCCATATTGGCATATTCCAAATGTGCCGCTGCAACAGTTTCCACTATCAGACTCATATACTTTACCTGTATTGAATTGATAAACAAATCCATTTAAATATAACAAAGAGATAAGATGTAAGGAAATAAAAGGAAAAATTAAAAAAAATGCTCATCTAGATCAACAATGATAAAGAAACACAGTCAGTTCATTGAAAACAATAAGAAGATTCATGATTTGTTTTCTGTTTATATCTCATTCTCTAATTTAAAAACAGGTCAGTTGAACATTGCACAAAACAACGGTACTCCAGAGTCCAGAAGCCTACACACCTTATATTTATGTTACTTAATAGATTTAATTTTCTCAATCATACGCCCCCAGTATATGCCAGCAATATAATTAATCTGAAACGTCAGTAAGAAGATTTTACCGAGCTGCTAGTCTGAACCAACCATCGTGGACCTTATGGTTTCTACTAAACTAAAAATGTTCTCGCATGAAGAGTATTAGTATCATATAAACACTATAATGCACAGACATTTAGTACCAACTAACAAATACACTTGAAATGGTGCACTTACGACTGCACTTCATTATTGATCGAATAGTGCTGACCAGCAGTTACGTGCACCATTGTTCTGAAAGAATTCAGCATCAGGTCCCAAACTCAAAGGGAAAGATAAGCAACAACAGTGGAGTAAACAGTTCTCTGATACAAGATATGAATGTGCAATGAGCAAGAGTGAATGATAGTGGGTTGTGGTACAGTTTTAGAATGCTGTAGTTGTTGTTTGCACAGTACCAAATCAAAAAAAAAGCTTATGCAGATTTGCACAGTACAATTTCATTGCCGCCTTTCAAGATGGGAAGTGTTCTAAAGATAATTTAGCCAGACAAATGCAGAAATATTCTTTTGTCCTTTTAAGAAGCAAAGCTTGAAAAGGACATCCAATCAACTGAATGAAGACCATCAAGTAAAAATGCACGACGCCAGTTGACAAATTTTTCAGTTGTTGAGAAATGACGAAGCAGACAAGTACCTTCTGAAAGCCACTGATACACAACATCACTCTAATCCATCTTCCAAAGGCCAAATCAGAAATACCCGTTGATGCATCCTACACAGACAATCACCAATCACAATTGAACCACTCAACTGCATCGTAACAACCATCCAAAAAGTAAAAAATTCGATAATGTGATTTTGTCTCGAACTACAGGCAGTATGAGGATATGACGAAAGGCTCTTCAACTACATCTGGCTGACAGAGTCGCGCGTAACCTGAACAAATTAAGCAATAATCGAAGAACGCCACGGTTGTCGACGATCCCCTCACAATCCAATCTATCACCACTCCCCAGTTCACCACGAGCCCAAGATGCAAGCACTGAACAATCCTTACCCCTCTTTCCCCGAGGGCCACAGCGCCATCGCCCCCTCCGGCGAAAGCTCCAAGAACTAGTTGCCTTCCGCGATACCATAACCCTACCCAGCAAAACGCCTAAAATTCAAAATAAACGGGGACTTCGCGAGCGGGAACGCAAGGGAAGAGGAGCAGGATCGGTATCTACCTGCCTCCGGGAGGATTCCGCGGCGGCGCGGAGCCGGCTGCCGGAGGACGCGGCTCCCAAGTTCCCGCCTCCCTCCCCACCATCTCCGCTCCTCGCCGCCGCGCCGCGCGCCTCTTTTTTTTTTCTTTTTGAGCCCGCGCGCCTCTTGCTCTATTTGGGTGTTTCCATAAATGGGCTGAGATAGACGGGCCTTTATGGGCCTGAATCCACTGCGAACTACTGTAATATTGTCTATTTGGGCCGAAATTATCCATCCAGTACAGTGAAACTGACAAGTAGGCCATACGCGCCGCACTTGTCTCGCACTGCCGCTTTTTCCCCCTCCTCGGCGACTCCACTGCCTCGCCGTCGCCGGAGTTGGAGACGAAGACGGCGGCGCAGAAAGGTTAGGCTTCTCGACCAAATCCCTTTCCCCTTCCCGTCTTCCGCCCCGCGCAATTAGCAGCAATAGACGAAGGAATGGTGCGAATGCTTGCGGGTGGAGAAATCGATTCTGATTGCCGTTCATCCGCGCGTTTTGTTGCGCGCGCGCGCGAGGGAGAGGGAGCGCGGGTGATCCATTAAATGGCGCCTCGTCCCGTTGCTTGCTCGATCCTCCTGCCGGCCGTGGGTTTCTTTCCCCCGATTGGTTCCAATAATTTGTCCCGCGTTGTAGATGGTGATGACCAAGGGTTACCTCTGATGATAGGGAGTTGATTAGGAGTAGCATATTTCCTCGTAATTGCTGGAGCTGATACAATGCAGGATTCTTTTTAATGTTGATTTATACCATGGCAGGATTAATATACCATATTGCCCATTATTGTGCTGTTGATCACACGATATTTGCCTTATGCAGGGCCCTTGTAGAAGGGATATAGGCAATGCAAAACTGCAAGCTGCAAAGCCATGGACATCCAATATGAAGTTGAGAACAACGACCCAACTGTCACTGTTGGGTTGGCCGTGAGTAGCTCCAAATCCAGTAAGTACGCCGTGCAGTGGGCTGTGAAAAACTTCTGCACCAAGGGGATGGTTAGGTTCATGCTTATCCATGTCCTGCAGAGGGTCACCACGGTTCCGACACCGAGTGAGTGCATATTTGATGTGTTTCCTACTGTGTAGATGTATACTTTCGTTTGTAAATCATGTTGTTACTTTATTTTTTTTCCTTTTTCTTGCTTCTTTTGTAGTGGGCAACTATATCCCGATTGATAAAGTACGGGCTGACATTGCCAGCGCATATGAGAAAGAAGTCGAATGTAAGGCCCGAACGATGCTCCTTTTCTACAAGAACATGTGTGATGAGAAGGTATGACGTTGCCACTTCAGGCTATCCTTTTCTTCTTTTCCATTCCAAAATGAACATTCCTAAGGGCACACTGGAGCCAAATATAATGAAATACAACTGAATAAGCACAATTCACAACAGTGTTTATTCAGCACATTTCATAAGGTTAATTTTGTTCAGAATTGTTACTTTCGTATAGAGTCGGAAATTATGAGAACAGGTTAGAACTCAGCAATGATACTCATAGTTTTAAACATCCTGCTCTGCATGTGTACACATTTTCTGATTCCTTGTTCAGGCTAAAGCTGAAGTATTGGTTGTCAAAGGTGAAGATGTGGCAGAAAGCATTTCCAACGTTGTTTCAATGTATGAAATCCACAAGCTTGTTGTCGGTGACTCTTCTCAGGGCAACTTTGTTAGGTAATTAACATGTTCTGTTCTAAATAATGGTGAACTGCATGCATGAAAATGCTGATTATTTTGGACGAAATGTCTTAGGAAATCCAAGGGTACTAGGACATCTTCTCAAATTTGCAGAAGTGTTCCAAGCTTTTGTGCAGTTTATGTTGTCTCAAAAGGTGGTTTATCCGCGGTTTATTCTCCTGGATTTGAAGGTCACAAGAGTTCTGAGCTATTCCTGTCCAGTGATAGCTCCAAAACTGAAATCCATTCAGACGATAAGCCCTCATTATCAGGTGAAGTTATCTGTCCGTAAAACTGGCACTGGAAATTTTCACTGTATACTGCTTCCAACTTTGAACCTGTTCGTCTTGTTTGTCTTACCAACCATAGAAGTTATATGGACCGTCCTTGGTACTCTTTGAAGCTCATATAGAATGGATCTTTGCTAGTCTTTGAGAAGTTTGTAGCACCTAGCTTCCTTTTCAAATGCTTGCTTAGTTCTTTGCATTCAATAAGAATTTTGAATCGAGGTCGTTTGGTTTTGAAATTCAGCAAAAGAAACAGAGCAAGAAATTTATCCCTTTTGTCCAATGCAGATGCCACACCTTCGAGAAGCTTTAGATCAAACTTGACGTGGGAGAATCTGGACAGTTTGTCATCCGCAGACCATGATAGACCGCGCTCCTTAAATGAATATCTTACTGAAAGCACTTCAGCATCTGTTGGTGATAACAACAGTAGTACTCCATGTGCTAGCGGTCAAACCCCTCAACCAAGTGACGTGCTTATCTCAGATAAAGCTCCAATGACAAGCAGTCCCCTGCAGAAATTGATGCTTTCAGAGGACATGGTGAGTCATTCAATTTATTCACAGTAAAACTTTATCTTTGCATATGATACATCTTTAATGAATTGAGCTTGAGCCTTCACCGTTTAAACTTGTTAGATAGGAATATTTCCTCTCTTTTTTTCTGAATATACAGTAACTTAATTGTTCCCAATTTAGGATGATGTCAATAGCGAGCTTGAAAAGCTGAGGCTTGAACTTAGACATATTAAAGGAGTGTGCAAACTTGTTCAGGATGAGTCCATCAATGCTTCTCAGCATGTAAGTTTGGGAATACCGTGTTTCAATGTAATTAGTTGGTTACTTTATCTCCAATAGTCAGCACCTTATTTGTCAGCTTGACAATCATATGTTAGGCGATTGACTTAGCTGCAAAACATACTGAAGAGGAAGCCCGGCTCAGCGAGGTCTACTCCAGGATCAACAGAGTCAATGAGCAAGCACGTCAAGAGAAGGAACAGCGGCACACTTTAGAGGCTCAGTGCAGGCATGTGAAGGATCTTACAAGGAAAGAAGCTTTGCAGAAGCAGATTTTGCAGCTGAGGGCTTTGAAGGAGGCTGATAAGATGAAAAGGCTGGAAAAACTTCTTGAATTGGATGAGATGTCATACTCAACATTTACATGGGAAGACATTGAATCTGCTACATCGTCGTTTTCAGAGGCACTTAAGATTGGATCAGGATCTAACGGAACAGTGTACAAGGGCAATCTACGTCAGACATCTGTTGCCATAAAAGTCCTCACTTCTGACGACAGCCACAGGATCAAACATTTCAAACAAGAGGTATTCCTTGATCCATTAAAGATTGAGCAGTTAGGACTTAATATCATCATGATCTGCAGATCTTCAGATATACTCATAGGCTAAGAATTAAATTGAGATAACTATGCTATGTTCAAATATGCACTGCCACTCTTCGTGCATATATAATGCAAGATGCCGTCATTGTTATCTCTAGGAAATTCTTATAAGATGCCCCTGTTCTGCAGCTTGAGGTTTTGGGTAAGATCCGTCACCCACATCTGCTGCTGCTCATAGGTGCCTGTCTGGAGAGACCATGCTTGGTGTACGAGTACATGGAGAATGGCAGCCTTGAGGATCGGTTGCAATGCAAAAGAGGCACAGCCCCACTCCCATGGTATCAACGTCTCCGCATTGCTTGGGAAATAGCCCTGGCCCTTGTATACCTCCACAGCTCGAAGCCGGAGCCAATCATCCATCGTGACCTCAAGCCTGCAAACATTCTCCTTGACAGCAATTTCACCAGTAAGATTGGCGATGTGGGCCTTTCAACATTGCTTCCGTTGGGGGACGCCTTGTCGACGACACACACAATTTTCAAGGACACAGATCTAGTTGGCACACTGTTTTACATGGACCCAGAGTACCAAAGGACAGGGCAAGTGTCAACAAAATCAGACACATACGCCTTGGGCATGGTTTTATTGCAGCTGCTCACTGGAAAGCCACCAGTGGGGCTAGCGGACCTTGTGGAGCAAGCAGTAGAAAATGGTCACCTTGTTGACATCTTGGACAAGAGTGCTGGGAAGTGGCCTGCACAAGAAGCGCATGAGCTAGCGCAGCTTGGCCTAAGCTGTTTGGAAATGCGAAGCAAGCATAGACCTGACCTGAAGTGTAAGGTTCTTGTGGAGCTGGAACGGCTGAAAAAATTTGCCAGTGCTGTCTCCGACCTTGTACAGCCAGTGATATCTGGACCACCAAGCCATTTTATCTGCCCAATACTCAAGGTATTTTAACTACCTGTAGCTCATTGTCTAGTAAGACTGTTTCTGTTTCAGAATTTGAACTATAGTATACTTCAAGGTGGTCCATAATTCAAATTTTTACTCTTACCTTGTTGTATCCATTTTTTTTTCGAAGGGTCTGAGATGAAACTTCATTTTGTTCTTGTTCCTCCCTGTAGAGGATAATGCAGGACCCATGCATTGCATCTGATGGGTACTCGTACGACCGGGTTGCCATCGAGATGTGGTTGTGCGAGAATGACGTGTCACCGATTACAAAATCGCGGCTTCCTAACAAGGATTTGGTTCCCAACCATGCTCTGCTGTGTGCAATTACAAGTTGGAAGGCAGAAGCAAGGGACTGATTGAGTGATTGTGGTAGGTTACTGCTCTAACTTTACATGGATACGGCACTCGAAGGCTGATGATGTACATGTTTTTGCCTTGGTGATGGCCTCCCTAATCCTAATCCCTAATACTGTAGATACTGCGGTAATGTTCTTGTAAAGCAGCAGTTTTGCAGAATTTTCATAGACCATCTCTGAGATAAATTTTGAAGAGTTTAGAGTACTCAGAGTATCAAGAAGGTCATTTTGTAGGTTAGACCAGAAGAAAGTACAGTAGTACACTTTTACAGTTTTGCTCTGTGATGGTTTATACATATACGTCGAAATTCGAAAGGATTGAGAAATTCCCAATACTTTCTTATCTTAGTATTGTGATGGCTATAAATTTAAGAGTTTGAGACAAATTTCCGGCATAGACTCCGTGTTACTCTTGTGACTATGAAGGCTATAAACCTAGTACTATTTAAACTACCTCTCAGAGTAAGGGTTAGCAGGTGGTCGTCGTATCCCCATAGTGTTTTGCTAGTATTATTATTATTATGAACAATATTTATGGAGTAAGGTATGTGCTGTACTTAGCATATTCTGTTAGTATTAGCAAACTTGGACATGTGGTGTTCAGCTGTACAGTACATTCGTGTGCACTTGTTCAACTCGATCAACTCCAGGTAATGTGATGATTCTGACCAAATCAGGTTTAACAAAGCCACTTCGAAAACCACACTTGAGCTGCGTGTCAGTGGATCGTACCAGCGGCTGTTCAAACTACTCCAAGTACTTAGTAAGAGAAAAATGATGTGAGGAACTCTCTTGAAGGTATTAATTAGGACTAAAATTTTCATTAGTTTCTTTTGAAGGTATTAATTAGGACTAAAATTTTATTTTTCAGTGAATGTCCTTCTTTCTCCCACAGCGTGAATAAGATACGAATGAATAGAGGTAATATGATCTTTATACAGTATAAATTAATAAATTTAGTCTCTTTTAATTTTTACTACAAACAAGACTAAAATTTTTAGTCCCGGTCATCTGATACCAAAGAGGTCTTAAAAAAAAGATCAGTTAGCAGCAGTGGCATGACGAGGAGGATTGTCGGGCCTTTGGGGACGTGCTAGTGACACGTGGGCCCAAGCACAGATGACGTGGACACTTCACGTGAATGTGCAGCTAGCTATATCTTGTCCTATTATAGATTACTATCTTATTTTATCTTATTTTAGGTTGGTATTTTTTTTATGGAGTGAGGAGTAGTGAAGCGGGGATTTGTTTGCACTGCTGCTGGTGCAATAACAGGTGTGAACCTGGCACACTTGTGAAGCCAGTAGTAGTAGTAGCACGCTTGAGTGATTGTTTTTATTATATTTATTGAGATGATTAAATTAATAACTAGGTGATAATACTTTTTATCTTTACATTTATAGTGGTTGTCTTTTTTTTCTCAAAATAAATGTATTTTTAAATTTTATTGAATTAGAGAAGTTTTTGTTTTTATAATTTATAACGAAGGGAGCAGATTTTCGCAGGGAGGAAGTAGTAATCAATCGTCGTGGTGTCATCATCAGGCTAGGTAGTGTCCCCTCGACAGTATGCCGGCCGGTTTGGTGCCACCAGTAGTGACATTTATTAAGGTTAATGCAATGCACGCGCGCGCGCATGATTCTTCGTATGCAGTTGAACTAAAAGCAATAATTAAACTATAAACCAACTAAAAAGTTATATGAAAAATAAGTATCATTAATTTTCGTGTAAAAACTGATGTATACATGTTTCATAATATTTACATTAAATTTATAACGAGAGAAAAAGAGAGTAAAGAAAAAATAAAGTCTAATATTTAACCTATTATGCATGTTACCTATTACATAGGCTAAAGTTAAAAGTTAGCTCGATTATTAAACTTGCTCTAAGCTTGTAAGCATATGCTTCAAAATGACACATAAACTAATATGGTGAGGTGAAGGAGAAAAAAAGGAGAGGGCAGGAGCCACCTCTCATGAAAGCTAACCTTCACACAAATTTAAAAAAAAAGAAAAAAGATTAGACAAACAAATAAAATGAAAAAAAAATACGGTTAGTGTGCTAGAATTAGTGTAAAGGTGATATACTATACATACTAACTCTTTATGAACAAAATTAGATATGACAATTGTCTTTCCTCGGACAAATTTCAAAGAAAAAGAGAAAAGAAAGAGTACATTGGGCAAACAAATAAAATAAAAAAAATAGGATTAGAGCGCTAGAATTAGCGAAGAGGTGATGTATTGTATACACTAACTCAGTTTAATGAATAAAATTAGAGTGGACAATTACCACTTCTATAAAACTGCTCTGACAGATAGAAAAAAAGAGAACTTTTACGGTAATAGAAAGGAATCCAAATTTTTAATATAAATTTTCATAACTTCTAGTCAGTATCTCTTTAAAAACTGTAAAATCATTAAACAGATAAATTTAGTACGTACTAATATACGATACAGTGACAAAATTAGGACTAATTGTTAATATTGTTTCCCTTTATCAATATTAGATTGATTCTAAATAGGTCATTATATAGCATCAAAACAAAGGAAGAAACAGTGAACGAATGGTGTGAGCCTCTTTGAGCCTCTTTTGAGAGCTTTCGTCAGCTACCACTTACTCCTAAATTAAAAATTATCCTAAACAGTCCTCCAACTTTTTCATTCAAATTATAAGAATGTAAGAAGTTACAGTTGAAGAATAAGAAGTTACAGTTGCAGAATATAAAAAGTAAACTATAAATCAAAAGTTGATTTCTCTAGCTTCCTTATATTTTCGTCACCAGAATTCTTATTGGTTGTTTCTCAGAATTTAGAGCTAAAAAAGTACGGTGGAGTAGTATGAAAATTAAATATTGCTATGTTCTTGCTACCTCGCAATTAATTTTCTTTCTTTGGTATCTCCTGACAGGGTATATTAACACACCTTAACTAATAACATATTCGTGCTAACACTTTACTTTTTTTTAAACCTAAACATGCATGTAAGCTAAAAAAGCAAATCATGAATAATTTCTTAATTACAATTAAATTCATGCATGCGTATATACAATAAAAATAAAAATAAAATAAAATAAATAAGTGGATTTTGATTTTTATTCATTAGATTATAAGTAAGTAAAAAAATATTTAGATCAGAAGTGTTACGATACATTAGAACATTAGACTAGCAGTAGTAGCTATACATCTTGCCACCGAGGCAGGAAAATCTTGATGAGCCATCGTCTCATCAGCAGAAATACAAACTAGCATCTACAAAATTTCTACTTCTCACATCACATAGTGCTGCCATCAACCACTGACCCGTACAAATTTCAGAAACAAAAGTTATAGCTAATAAGAAATAGACTAGCAGGACATGCATCAATAGACTAGCAGTTCTTTGAAGTGAAAAAAAATATCAGTCTAATATAACTCATTAATTCATTAACATCATTGATTAACCTATGTCTTTGCGGCCAGGAGATTGATTAACCTTGACCAACACTGATTAATTCACTAACAACATTTTAACCTATGTCTTTGCACCACACCACCAGCAACAACAGCAGCATCTGGAGCACTGTCAGCTCCCACAGCACCAGCGGCATCTGGAGCAAGTTCGCCGACGGCCTGATTGGATTTGGATTGGCGCTTCTTCGATTCCACCGGATTCATCCTTTGCGCACGGATTTGGATTCATCCTTTTTTAAGCAAAATAATTATTTTCTAAATTATAATAATTAAAATTTAAATAATTATGTGTTAATGAGTCTTACATATAGAGTAAGTCGCATCAACGTAACATGCATTCCAAAGTTGGAAGAATAATTGGCATTGTCGATCGATCGATCGATTAATCTGTAATCTATTATCGATGCACCAACCAACCTGTTTTATAGTAACAGTCCAGCCATCGACGGATGGATGCATCAGGCCAGCTGCCGTCAGCGTCGAGTCTATGACTCTGAAGATAGCCGAAAGACCTACGTTTTATTAGGGGATCTTAAAATTCTAAGAATCTAGTGATTAGTAATCAGTTTTTAAAAGTCTGAAGCGAAACTGCTAAACCTAACTTCTGACTTTTAATTATTTTTTATTCAACAATTATATGTAATTTTGAAATCTACAATAATTTAAACTGTTTGAAGAAATTTTTGATTATAAGAGAAGCTAAAGCTGTTGTAAATATTTTCAAACAAACCCTAGTAGTAGGCGTAGCTGGCTGTCCAGTTCACACCACATGAGAGATATATTAATTGATTAACACGCGTACGGCCACGCATGCTTGGCGATAGATGAATGAATGATCACATCGCACGCATGCGACTGCTGATGCACATGCATGCGTCTGGTCGTGTTCCTCCGTCCTTGAATATAATTAAGATAATACAGTAAATAGTTTTAGATGAAATTATAATTAAGGAAATTTTAAGCGAGAGATGACGTACGTACGGTTAAAATTAACAAACAACATTTCTAGAAATACTTAAGCTTATAAAAAAAACTTAAGTTTTATATTTGTGGATGAAAAAAAGTAGCACATACTGTATGTGGCGCGTGCAGTGTGTCTACATGCATGAGCATGACGGTAACACGGCATATGCACGCGTACAGGCAGCTTGGTCGACGGATGGTCAATGGATCGAACCATCCAGCACAAGTGCCCTCGTGTCCAAGTAACTCCAATTCGTCATTACTATCACGCATGATCCATCGATCGCTTGTCAACTCGATCGATCATGCATGGGCCAAGGCCAAGCTACTATTATCGATCTTCCAAAACATGATGAATAATCATTGATTGATTGGTCGATGGATGGATCCTTGGAGAAGACTTTGAGGGAAAACGGAGGTCGGATTATAGTATTTTTATATCTTAACGTATATTTTTCTAAATTTAAAATCAAATACGAGTAAACGTCGAATAACATATATTACTTACCCTGTATTTTATCCCATATCATTTTTTTAAGTCGGATTCGGAAACAAATATCAATTTGTATATCTAATTTATAGATATTAGATATAATAAAGCAATTATAATGTTAAAGAGATGTATCAAGAAAAAAATATACAATATAAGCTTGTAAAATAGTGAACAACCAATCTTTTTATTATGTTTATGGGTAAATTTATAATATATATTTATATACTTTTTATAATATAAGACATACAGGCAGATACAAGTTTTTTCTATCCTAACCGGTATTTATTATGAATTTCAATTCAAACTTAAATAGTATTAAGTATCTCATTTGCTTTCCTATATTTTGCTCATGAGCCTGGGATCAGACGGACGGTAAAAAAAATACCCGCTCTATTTTCACCCCGTCGACAATGAAATTTCTAATTATACCCTCTATTAAAAAACGAATTTCCAGCTACGTTATGGTCAAATTCACATCAGAAGTTGGTCTTTTTTTTAAGAGATGGATGGATTAGTACAATTAACGCGCCAATGATGACATGAAGTTGCAGGGACGTGCATCCGTTCCCGCAGTGCGCCACGTGCGCGCGGACGTGGCGGGCTTGGCCACCAGCGAGCATGCATGCAGGTACAAGTGTATATATAGTACTACTACGTAAAGTATACGTCTAGATGCACGACGACTTGCTAGTCCAATGACCCATCCATGGTTACACACGTGTACATGTTACTGGAGTACGTAGTACGCGCGAGTGATAGAACACCTGGGTCGTAGTATACCGGTACACGTATGATCGATGGAGACAAATCAACTTGTCAAAGCTACATTATATATGGAGGAAATGACCCAGTTAATTACGAATTAAATTAGCTACAGTGATTGCTAGAGTACAGTTATGAGATATCCCATCACCAGGAGAAAAACCGAAGAATGCATTCATGCTACACGTTTGTACATATGGTCGATTAGTCGTCAGCTGGCTGCTGCCTAGCTAGGTGGTCAGTATCTCTTCTCTCCAATTAATCGACCGCTGGCTCCAAAATTCTAAATAATAATTTCCAAAGAATACGTACGTATATATACTCCATGGACTACTAAATTAATACGGACGGCTATAAAAAATAAAAATAAGCTTAACTTAAGTTTCTTATAATAAAACTTATTTTATTTGTAAAAAACTAATTCTAAAAATGAATTTAAGCATAGTATATATTGAGATTTATTCTCAGAATTAAATTTTTTTATGTGACTAAGAAAGTAATTGCTAGCTCATACCAAGTCGTGTCAAAAAAATCATACAACTACTATACTTTTTGTCTTTTTCTTCTGTGTATCTTTTCCATTCTTTTTGTGTGGAGACAAAAAAATTGGAGCAGAATTTACTTTCTTCATCGGGAGAGAATGTCAAACTGGAAAAAGCTACGAAAACAAAAAAAAGAGGGAGAAGAAAAGTGAATAAAGAAAAAAGAAACAAGCAGAGGAATGAAAGGGGGTGATGAGTGGCTCCAATGATTGGAGTAGGATACAATAGCAAAGCAGGTGTGCGTTGTCGGGGCCAGGCGAGGCAGGGGAGGCCCCACGTGGAAGCCTGCCGCGTCCGACGTGGCGCCTCCGCCCACGTGAGTACGTGACCCCTTCCCCCCGGTTTCCCGCCTCGGGCCACGTGACCCCTTGGGCCCACCAGCCCACTACCGTCTGGTCCCGGCTCGGCTTAGTCGTCGTCGGCTCGAGCCCGGCTTGTCGGCTAATCGGGTCGGCGTGGGAAGCGGGCAATGATGGGCATGATTGGGATGATGATGGCGGCGGCGGCGGCAGGTACAGTGGAGGAGATGATGAGCTCGTCGGCGCTGCTTGGGTGGAAGGGGACAGCGTCGGCGACCGGCACCGTGGAGCTCCACGTACGCACCCAACTGTAGTGCATCACCGCCACGGTGGATTGTGCCACGTCCTGCTACAGTCCTAAGCGACTTGACGAAGCCTGTGTGTAACGTATAAATTTAATTTTTATAGAAAGAGATAGGAGATGGTCGGTATAGAAATAGAAATATTAAAAATGATTTTTATGACGTAACGTCAGCTGATTTTGTGTCGATGAGCTTATATATCAGTGATACAAAGTCAATTGACGTACGTCAGAAAATCTAAATTAAAAAATATTAGATATGACTAGCTCTATATTGACTGCTAGCCGTCACGTGAAGCTGCGGCCAGCACTTCTCATCTTGCTCAAATTTGCAATCATATTTGATCAGGATATAGGCATATTGTTTGTTGGTGGTAGACCACTTCAATGTCACTTGCTTATTTCATTTTCATGTTTTTTGTTAGGAATATGCAAAAGATTTTAAAACTTTTTGTTACTAGCTTGTAACCATTTGTTCATACTTTTGGTATGGAATGCATTGACTATTTCACAGATAGAAGTACATCCGTCATCTTTTAAACTTTTTTAGCAACATATCTGTTACACCTTGGGTTATATATGTATGAAAGAAATAAGAAAACAAAGAAACAGACACTCCGAAAGTCAAACAACTCAAACGGAGCAATATACCACTTTCCTCATCCATAATTATAAACCTTTCGAGTAAGCATATTGATATCATGAAAAAAAACTCACCTAAACTAACACTCGTTAACCAAAACAACACATGTTTAGCCAAGTTGCTACACCAGACATTAAATTTGTCAAGTTTTTGTATAGAACATGTTCACTTGTCAAATTGTTACACTCTGACGTTTAATTCTCAAGTTGTTTTTTACTATATCACATCTGTTGATAAGTTGTCAAGTTGTCGTATCGTGGGTATGATTTACTCTATAAGTTTTATTGAAGTAGTACTACTTTCTCAATCCAACTATCACTAAAAAATCTATGCACTTCTAGATTTATTGTTGAGCGTGATAATTTTCCAATAAATTAAATTTACATATCTTAATATATGCTAAAACTTCTAGTAATACTTGCTCCCCTTTCAATTTACTCTGTCGTTTTATCAATTCTCACACTAAACTAGGAGCGTGGCAAATTGCATTGCTACCCTCATTAATTACATCTCAATCATCTTTTTTAAAGCAAGCATCAAAGTTCATATAAAAGTACTACTACTAATTAATTAATGTATGATGAACAGATAAAAATGAAAGAATCTCTAAAAATGCTTTACAATGTAAAACAAGTAAATTAGAATAGAGAGATAATATCTCTACTACTCTAAGCAGAGTTGTCCTCCTTAGATCCCCTCCTTTCAGCGCCGCACGGCCTCGTATGTTCCACGTGTGTAACCATCGGATCTAATACTTTATTCTTAATCATCTTCCAAGCTTATATTCAATTATATATTTTCTTCATGTAAAAATGTTAGATTTATTTCATATTTTAGCTTTTTTAAATAAGTTGGCCATATTGTAGTCTTTATGTACCAAGACTTAAATGAAGAGATAGCTTAAATGGTTAATTAAAATCCGAATATTTAATATTTATTGGTGGAATGCATGCACGTACTCCTCATTTTATCTGTTAAATAAAAAGTGTAAGATAAATTAACACTTTAGTCCTAATGATAAAAAAATATATATCTAATATTTTTTAATAGGGAGAGTAATTATATAGGCTGGCCCGTTATATTGTTACTTTGGTACTAAAAATTCGTTAGAAAGGAAATGCTACGCCAGGGTGAGGGTGAGGTGACCGTAGTTAAGTCAGGGTGAGGTGAGGCTCAACCAGAAACCAGGGTCAAAGCAAGCAACATGTCATGTCCGGTGGACCCCACCCGACCCCAACCCGGGGGACAAGTCAATGAGTGCCCCCTCCGAACAGGAAGCCCGAGCTTCCTCATCATTGCTCCGCGAAGCTGACGCGTGCACACCCACACCCCCGGGCCCCCACCCCCATCTCTCCTCTTCTCTTCTCTGCAAAAATAGCACTCCAGTGTCCAGACATGCATCTTTGACTTTTCCTGCTATCACTTTTGATCTAATCTTCTCCTTAATTACCCCCCTAATCAAGCTCCCTGTCTCCCCCGCGCTTTTAAAAGCTTCCTCCTCACCTCCCCTCATCGTTGCCAACAAGCCAACGACAACTCACTCTCGTGTCGTCGTGTTTGAGTAGAGGAAGAGAGAGTTGAGAGGAATCAATCAATGAAGATGATGGTTCATGGGAGGAGAGATGAGCAGTACAACCAGCATCATCTTGGCCTTGGGCTGGGCCTCGGGCTTAGCCTCGGCATCGGCGTCGCCGGTGGTGCGGTCGACGAGCAGCCGCCGGGCCGTGGTGGTTCCGGCGTCGCTCCGCCGTCGTCGCAGCAGCTGTGCGGCTGGAACGGCGCCGCCGGTCTCTCCTCCTCCTCCTCCTCCTCCGGTGAGCATAGACGTCGTGCATGCATGTTGCGATCTTGGCTTCTCAATTATCAGGAGTCGTGTCGTGTGTTCGTGCATGGATCTTACGAGGTTTGCGCTCGTGCGTGCAGATCGGAGGGCGATGATGGCGGCGGATGTCGAGATGCCGTTCCTGCGGGGGATCGACGTGAACCGGGCGCCGGCGGAGACGACGGCGAGGGGGGCCAGCTGCAGCGAGGAGGACGAGGAGCCCGGCGCGTCCTCCCCCAACAGCACGCTCTCCAGCCTCAGCGGCAAGCGCGGCGCGCCATCTGCTGCCTGCAGGAGCGAGGCCGCCGCCGCCGCCGCCGCTGGCAGCGACGATGAGGACTCCGGCGGCGGCTCCCGCAAGAAGCTCCGCCTCTCAAGGGCCAAGCCGCCGTCCTCGAGGACACCTTCAAAGAGCACAACACCCTCAATCCCGTAAGCAACCAACAACCTAATTACCAATCACCAAGAAAATCATCAGCAACACATCAAGAATTAATCTGATTGACAAGAAATGCAATCTTGTTTGTTCGATTCAGAAGCAGAAGGCGGCGCTGGCGAGGCAGCTGAATCTGAAGCCTCGGCAGGTGGAGGTGTGGTTCCAGAACAGGAGGGCGAGGACGAAGCTGAAGCAGACGGAGGTGGACTGCGAGCTGCTCAAGCGCTGCTGCGAGACGCTCACCGACGAGAACCGCCGCCTCCACCGCGAGCTCCAGGAGCTCCGCGCCCTCAAGCTCGCCGCCGCGGCACCCCACCTCTACGCCCGCGTCCCGCCGCCCACCACCCTCACCATGTGCCCCTCCTGCGAGCGCCTCGCCTCGACCACCCACAACTCCGGCGAGGTCGTCGCCCCCGCGCGGCCGGTGCCCACCCGCCCGTGGCCGGCGGCGGCGGCGCAGAGGTCGTCGGCGTAGACTCCACTACTGATCCTGCAGTGGCGTGTTGCTTAATTAGTTAGAGATGGGTACTGGCTTTCTTAATTAGCAGGGTACTGATTACTTACTTAATTAGGGTTGGACCCCTGTAGTTTTCTTGTTTATACATGTAATTTAGCTCTTGTTTTGAACTTTTAATTAGTTTTATAATCTTTTTTCTCTCTCACATCACCCTGTTTGTTGTTTACTCAACAAAGAATATGGTGTATTTGTATAAGTGATGCATGAAATGGATCATAAAAGTTTTCAATATTAATCCACTCATACCTGTGTTCTTGGAGTAGTAACTGCCAAAAGAATGATATGATTACTACTATATTGATCTGTATTATCCCTCTTGTGGCACTTGAGATCTCAGGATAACGATGGTTGATTTTCCTTGCTTTGTTTTGTTGATCTCATCTGTATGAGACCAGAGTAATTAATTAATTAACAGGGGTCGAACTGTCAAGGGTGCAATTATTAACATCTCCGAATGCAGGCATCAGTGAGGATTAATTCCAAAGTGGAAATCTTCTCCTTTTCTTTCCTTTCCCTGTGATCTTATCTTTGAAGCATTCTAAGCTTCCTGACAGGAACATCTAGCTAAGCTAGCTAAGCTAGCTAACTTCAAAGATGCAAAAGTTGCAAGAAACAAAAGGGGATCAGATAGAAACTGAAGCTGAATCTGAAGCAACAAATAACAACAGTCTCTGCAAAATCAAATTAATCAGTCTCTGCACGTGTGTCGCTGTTAAACAGGCAGTCAATTATTCAGTCAGAAGGTTTAGTAGCTGCCGTCTGAAGCGGGCAAGAAAAGATGAGCAGAATTTGACCTCTTCCAACACACAATTTGCTGCAACTTTGGCTCATATGTTCTCTGGCCATCTTGGCGAGTTGGCGTGCAGCTAAGCTACTAGTAGCAGTAGTACGGTGATTGCAATTTGCAGGGGAGATATCTCATCAAATCTGGATGAAAGCTACGTACATCCTTTTGAAGATGAGATGAGATCATTGGAACAAGACGAAGTTTCCTCGAACTTACCAAACTTTCGTCCAACAGATTATACCAATCAATTTCTATCTAAAATTTTTATTCACGACTATTTTGAAAAATTTTAAGTGTTTATAAAATCAACCTTGTAATCTTAATGCTAAAAAGAAAAGGATTACACGAGACTTCCACTTTAAAATAATTATGATAAAATAAAATGACGTTCATTGTAACGCACTATCATATTTAACTAGTCCAGTATAATTGGAATAAGGACCGGCTCTAAACATGTTTCGTTTAAATTATTGAGCCGGATTGTTTACTTGATGAATCAATATTCTGAGAAATGAACTTTAGTACTATATAAATAACTTTAGTATTTTTAGAATCTTGGAGCAAATAATCCGTGATAGAAATATAGGAAAAGATAAGCTGAAAATAACATGCCCTAACACTTGGGATTAACATAGAAAAGCAAAGCATGGCTTAATTAGTACTAGTAGATTATGTGTGAGTTGCTACTATTAGTTAAGTAATCCGTAGCTTAATTAGGAGTAGGTGCAGGTGTGCACGCATGATTTGGTCTGGTGATGCAATGCAATCTTGGTTAGATTTGCGCTTAACGCAATCAGGATCATTAGCCTCCCCTCCCCAGCATGCCATGTGCAGATGCCACTAAACTACTAATAATCATTTGGCATCATCATCATCATCCAACAGAGGCATAATGCGTGCGAGATGATGCATCATTGTTAAACCAGAGTGATCAATTATGTAGTACTCTTGTGTGCAGTGCTCAGATGTGGAGGGATCACGAAGCAAACAGGTCCCACGCGGAGCTCCTCAGCTTAAATCCGGGAGCAAAAGCTGCAGAGATGATAAGAACATCTGCTAATCCATGGGACACCTTGCTCCCTGCTTTTGCTAACACCTATACTATACTGTACCCCTCTTTTGCTGAACCTTGCTTTGCTTGATGAAGTTTTCAAAGCTGGTAATCAATGATGATGCCAACACTAATTGCGTTTTGTGCAGTTGTGGACTTGTGGTGTGCAAATGCAAAGTTGCTTGGTGATCAATGATTGTGCTAGTATTGCCTGCACAAAGTCCCTGATTAGAAAGGCTGAAATATTGTGCTTACTGCTCCTTCGATTTTATAACTTACGTTTTAGATAATGTTGCACTCAAATTTTTATAAATTTGATCATCGATGACTATAAAAATATTTAATTTGAAAACACTAAAACATATTTAAAATGTATTTATTTATTATATATTATAATAGAAAAATATGATCAAATAAATATTTTAAAAATCGTGTCATTGTTTAAAAAGAAAAAAACATCATAATGTTAATTACTATAGGGCCAATGCTATTGTCTTCACAATTCTTTTCTCTCTCTCTTTTTTTCCCTTTTCACATGCTTTCCTGGAGCAGAGTGTAGTTAGTCAGAGCAGAGAAAGCGAGGTTACTGGGAGTTTATTAGGATTAGGACTCAGTAACTGCACTTTTACTGTTGCTGCAACTGTTCAGTGCAGTCCATATTCAGAAGGGTAGGTAAGACATCCAGATTCCTGTTCTGAATTTCTTTTCTGATCCTGAGCCAGCAAGTCAGCTCCTGTGCGTGCACGTAGCATCTGATCTGATACGGTGAAGGATTGTTCGCTCCTGCTTCTGAATTATGATCCTTCGTTGGCGTAGAATGGCAGTAATTCAGAAGACCAACTCGCATTGCTCAACTCATTCATGACTCATGAGCAGTTTGCTTGGAGATCCTACTATCTGAATATCTGATGAAACCAATGGGAATATACTGAGCTACATCGAGCTCCGGCCATGGTCAGGTACAAGAGTTGAACTTCTGACCAACACATACAAACAGGCAAAGACACATCCCCTCTCCGTTTCATATTATTTAATACTTATCATTGTAATTATTAACACCTAAATTTGAAACATCAAATACAAATAGAAAAGCATGGTCAAATTTAAAAAGGACCCAAGCTTACCATGCGAGGTCGGTCTGATCACCGTCATAGAGCCGGCCAGATCGACGGTGGGGGCCGATCTGATCGGCGACATATGGCTGGTCAGACCGACAGAGTCAACTCCGAGTCCAATTTGTCGGTTCTTGGGTTTTCTTGGTTGAGCCTGAGATTTTAGAGTCATAATTAGTTTCTACACTTAATTGAATGTGGAAAAGACCCTAAGAAACAATTCCACCCCTCCTATAAATATAAGGGGATCAGACCGATGTAATACCGTCAGTCTGACCGGAGGTATCGGTTGATCAGACCAGGGAGCACCGGACAGACCGTTCCCGACGAGTGTTGTAGGATCAGCTTCTGTATTAGCCGTTCCTACTTATCCTATGGCCAACAACTATGTTCCATAATAAGCTTTAGCACCCGGTGTTGTTGTTGCCCCTATTTCTTCTATTAATGTACCCTAAAATTCAGGCAACAGTATTATCAAATCCTATAGTTAATGGCCCACATGTAGAACCTAAGAGACTTAGTGATGAAATTGCCAAAGTTATTAAAAACATTTTCGGTATAGATACTAGGGTCAAGAAGCATACATATCAAAAACCTTATCATGATCATTACGATAATGTCCCATATTCTCAAGGGTTTAGAGTGCATGATTTTGTCAAGTTTACGGGAGAAGACGACCGGTCTACTTTAGAGCATATCGGCCAATTTGTCATACAATGTGAGTAGCACTTTAGTAGTATTTTAAAACTTAGGCTTTTTTCATTATCTTTATCTGATGTTGTATTTACTTGGTTTATTTCTCGTGCATCCAACTCTATTCATGATTGATCTTAGTTAGAGCAAAAGTTTCATGACTATTTCTTTAGTGGAAAGACCGAATTAAATTTGTCACACTTAACATTGGTTAAACAAAAGCATAATGAGTCAGTTTCTGAATACATAGAAGATTTAAAGACATAAGAAATCGATATTATAGTTTAACACTTTCTGATAAGGACTTGGTAGATTTGGCTTATTCTGGTTTACTTTAATATTTTAAAAAGCTAAATGGTCATAGTCTCTTAGATGTAAGCCATTTACTTCAAAAAGCTCTCGCTCAGGAAAGTCGAGTTAGGGAAGCTAAGATCTCACAAAAAGTCAAAGTTTGATCATCCCCATGTTAATATAGTCAATGGAGCCGAATCTTTGAATGATGAGACGACGATGTATACACAGTCAAATGGGTTTGGTCCTCTACGTCCAAACCATTCGTTTGCTCTACTCTTAAGTCGATTGGGCGCAAGAATTGGCAAGAGAAAGTTAAGTTCATGTTTGGTATGGCCAAATGCGAGGATCTTTGACTACTTGTCCGAGATCAAGCAAATCAAATTGTCAAAAGGCCATGTCATACCGTCACTTGAGGAATTAAAGTGGCGGGCATATCATAAGTGACACAACTCTTAGTCTCATGCCACCAATGGTTGCAATTTATTTCGTAGGCAAGTTTAATCGGCCATTAATGAAGGACGATTGGAAGGACGATTGGCTTTTACAAAGATGGAAGTATATGAGTCACATATTTTATAGACACCATTGAATTGCAAAAGGAGAAGATCCTCGATGATAACATCGGATGTGGTCGGGATGGGGTGGATTCGCCGACAACGGGGAGAGAGAGAGGCGCAGATTTGAAACTCGAATCCACATTGATTTGGGCGCGGCGCGCACGGAAGGAGTGTGGGGAAGGGGCCTCGGCATCTCGGGTGGCGCGAAGTGGCTTGAGGGACGCGGGAAGGGCGGCGGCGTGGCTGACGTCGGCCCGTCTTCTCCGGCCGAAAGGTTGAGGACGGGCCCAACAGGTGAGACCCACCTGTCGACGCCCGAGAGATGGAGGGCGAGCGGCGGGGCTCACGGGCCACGGCCTTCGGCGGACCCGGGTACGACCCAAAGCGAGGAAAAAAAGAAAAAGAAAAATGAAAAAGAAAGGAGATTTGGATTTAATTTGATTCTAATAATCGTATTTTAATTGTTAAAATTATTTCATTTGCTCGAAAATTTTAAAAAAACTTCTATTAATATATTTTAGCATGAGGAACTCGAGAAAAATTTCACCAAACCAATTTCATTTATTAAACGGATTTATTAGTTAGAGTTTTGTTTTAGATTAATTTTTGATAATTATTTTGACAATTTATTAAATAACTTAAGGCTATAAGAGAGAAACTTCGGTACTTGACAAATGAGGTGCCCATTTTGACCCGGAAATCAACTGACGATGATGTGTGCTGCTGAATTCTCATCACCATGTGCCATTTCAGGAGGCATGACCGGTTGATAAATGCAGTTATCAACCATTGCACGTGTGCATCTGAATTTGACTCTTGCTGCATTGCAGCGTGATCTCTCCTTCATTCAGAAATCTGAAGCAGTAGCACACGCCAAACTTGCGTTAGTGATCTACTGAACTTTCTAATAAGCCATAGCTACTTGGTCAGAAAAATTTGTTAGGATCTTTAGTGGTTATTTCTGCACGTTTGTGGAGGATCGAGTTTGCATGAATAAAGAGGACAAATGATTGATACACTTAGAAGGAATTAACAGGTCAAGATATTCTGTTTTTCTTTTCCAACACATGGAATGGCTTGTCTGAACATCTGGAAGAAACTGTACTTCTGAAGAACAGAACAAAACAGGAAACTGTCGATTAAGTTAAATTTCAATTAGAAGAAGCATGTTTAGTGCATCAAAACCATAACTAGTGATGTTTCCTTATTTAATACATGCAAATAAAGCATCTGGAGCTAAATACAATCACATTTCAGCAACCTCAATACAAACTACACGAACAGTAAATACAGGTAGAGCAGAACCTTATCGCGCAAGTGTACCGTGCCATAGATACCGTGGTTTTCGCGCGAAAACCATAAAAATCATAATTTAAATTTAAACCAAATTTAAATCCGTGTCATGGACCGCGGTTTGTGGCAAACCACGCGAAATTTATTTTTTATAATATATATATATATTTGTGATAAAATGATTTTTTCAAAATTTTTAAATTCGCACAAAATTATTCAAACGAAACCGCGAGGATGCCGTGCCACACCTCGCGGTAACCCTGACCCACTGGTAGTTTCTTGCGAAAACTTCTACAGATTTGTCAGGATCTTCTTGGGTGAATATCTTCAAGTTTTGTGAAGATTCGAGTTCGCATCAATCGACAGGACAAACGATGAATCCAGTTAGAATTAGTAAGTCAAGATATTCTGTTTTTTTCCAACACATGGAATGGCTTGTCTGAAGCTCTGAACCTCTAGATGAAACAACATTTGAAATTCTGAAGAACAGGACAGGAAGCAGCCCATCAGGTTACTTTCATGCACAATGCAAATCCAGATAACTAAATCAGTTGAATAATATTTGGTGCATTTTTATGCCTCTGCTCAAACAGAGAAAATTCAGAAAAGCATCCAGTAAAACATGTGGAGTGAAATTGTCAAACTGCCAGCTTAACTTGACAGCAAGCACAAAGAATAACAAAATACATTACTAAACTTGTGTCAACGTTTCGGTATTTTATTACGGTCTAAAACCAATTCCCTAAGTGGGCCGACAAGGGCCAGGACGACGCGTGACATTGTGGGCCGCAGTTGGCGCCGCCGGCCCGCTACTGGAACGGGAACCGACATGTGGGCCCAGCATGTCCGCGTCAGATGCAAGCAGATCGAGGAATCCGTTGCATTCCATCACGAACGGGATCGGGTCGCTCGTCGAAGGCTCATCAACCTCGTCGCCGTCGGCGCAGCGAGGAGCGGTCGCCGTCGCCGAGATGAGCAGCGAGCGCAAGCGCAAGCGCCCCGAGCAGCCGGTGCCTCCACCCCGCGGTGAGGCGGCTCCTTCTGCAACGACGGCGACCGCCCACGATTTGCGGAGAGAGCATCCTGAAGCGCGCCATCACCCTCCGCAACCGCAAGGTGTTCGTCCAAAACGCCGGCAAGCCGGAGCTAGGACGACCCACGCAGTACAAGAAACGGTAACCTAACCTCTTCCCTTTGGCTGCGCATTTCAATCTGGAAACCTTGTTTGGTTTCCCTTCCACCCAGAAATGTGTTTTAAAATAGGGAATTTTGCTTGAAAGAGGGGGGTTTTGTATGTTTTTCTTCACAATAGGAATTCGGATCAGAATCCCCTTCTCCGTACATGACCGAGGCACCTAGCTGTTTCACTTTGTTCGATAGTATATTAGTAATGTCAAAATAATTTTGGTGGAATTCGATCGGTGTAATGCACTTGAGACTTCATGCATGTGAATGGTCATCAAACTGATTAAGCTCTCCAAATTATGGTGCTTGAGCAGATATTATCGACTGTCTCTAAGTCAGTTTTCTTCTCGACTGGATTTTTTGGGATTTTTATTTTTTATTAAAAGATTTGTAAAAATAATTTTTGATTTTAAACTTTTGCAAAATTAGTCGTCCACCGTCCTTCGAGAGGACGTTTTCTAAATTGTCCTCTTTCGAAGACGATTTTAGTGACGTGGCAAACGGTCGTTAGCCGTCGTCTGCCGTGTGTGTTATTTTGCATTTTGCCTCCTTACAACCCTTATAAAAGACGTTTTTCTTGTTCAAATTAAAAAACGACCTTCACGAGAAGCTGTAGGAGCAAAATGTAAAATGACACGTGCGTGTGTCACGCCCAGAAATTCACACCGAATTTCTGCGGCTAATTTGTGCATTACATCCTCGTCCGGAATCGTAGAGGTACACAAATCGACGTTATTGATAATACGAGAATCCTCGTCTTAGAAACAATATAAAAGAGTTACATAAATGCGGCGGAAAAGAAAATAAAGCGACTTAAGCTAAACTTGACACGAGCGAGCGGAACACCAACTCCACGGCTAAACCTTGACGAGAACAAGCCTACACCTCCTCGGAGACCTCGCTCTCAACCTCGGCCCTGAAGGGGAAAAGAAGCAAGGCGAGTACAACCACCGTACTCAACAAGTCACGGAAAAAGGGTACATGATGCGAGATAAATAACAAGGAAAGGTCAAGAGGTTCAATTTGCATAAACGGCATTTGCGAGAATATGATATTAATATTTGAAGACAAGAAAAACAGTAGAAATATTTTAGCGGTATTAAATAAACAACGTCCAACGCTCAAACCACGTTGCAACAGGCCCATCCATCCACCCGCACTAGTCATATTCCAACATTTCATGCGAATAAAGTAAATGAGACTAATCAAGGTGAATCGGTCGATCGCCCGTAACCGTGGGCACGGCTATTCGAATAGTTTTTACTCGATCGAGAGGTGCACAATGTACCCACAAGACACAATCCCACAACACATTACCGTGCGCCGGTGCACCACCACGGTGCCCGGAAAGGAATTGTGACAGGACCCTTCACACAACCCCTCTAATCAATCGTACCACACCAAGGTTTCGCCCCCATCCCCATCGGGCAATGGGCGCCCCTCTAGTGCCGCGGTGAATCCGGAAGTGATCAACCCTTAAAGCCGGGCCGACCCAACTCCATCACGCTCACCTCTCGGGATACGTTAACTAGAGACGAGCTATGCTACGGGCCCGACCATTACCCATGCGGCTTGTGGTATGCACGGCATTTCTTCCGGGGTTTCCGAGAACCGGTCCTTAATCGTCATGAGCACGCTAACCAAAGACCAACCATGTGCTCACGACCCACCTTTTTCGTAATTCAATATTATTAAAACCAAAGTCATATCTTAATATCATCGGAAGATCCACTTTAGAATTGAACTTGATTAGTGTGACCCCTTAAGTGAGCTAGTTGCGCTAAGCATAGTTAAGCAACCCTAAGCTAACATCTAGTCATATTGAACCCCAAGTTATCAATGGTATAAGGTAAACAATCCTATGGTTAAGTACAGTAGGTATAAAACATCCCATGAAATGACATTCTAAAACATATGCAGTATTTGAATGAAATAGAGGTATTTACATAAAATAGGTACAATATGGTCAATGTAAGGTATGACTTGCCTTGCTCGGAGGCGAGGAACCTCGGCGACTACTTCAAGAGAACGGGCTCGCGGAAAACTCGCGATCTACACGACAAACAAAGCACTCAACAAACACCCTAAAAGTCTACTGAAACAGCACTGAAAAGTATTTTTAATGGATTCTTGACATTTTTCGGATTTAATGAAATTTGAATGGACTAAAACGGAGCTCGGATTCAAAAGATATGAATTTTAGAAGTTTAATTGCGATTTTTAAACTAAAAAAAGATTAAATTATTTATTGCGCAATTAAGTCCCTGGTGACGTCACCCTTGCGCGGCACGGGCGACGTCGGCATGACGTCGGTGGCGCGTCGCCCTAGGGGCGACGTGCGCACGGCAGAGCGCGGGAGACGGGCGCGGCGGCGGATTGCCGCCACGTGGCGCAATCCGAGCGGCGGATTAGCGGCGGCGCGCGCGATCGGGCGGCCGGATGGCGGCGATCGGACGGCGCAAATCCATCGCGATCGGACGGCGCGGATCCGTCCGATCCGCAAGATCGGACGGCACGGGGCGCTAGGGTTAGGGTTAGGGTTAGGGTTTGGACGCGGCGGCGCGGCGCGGCGGGCGCGGCGGCGACCATCCGCGGCGGCGGGGCGGCGGCGGCACGGCGAACGCGGCGGGCCGGGCGGCGACCGACGGCGCGGCGGCGTGCGCGCGAAAGGAACAAGGACGCAAACGAAAACAAAAAAGGAGCAGAGGATGGCGGCGAGCTCACCTGGCGGATGAACGACGGAGAACGGCGGCGACACGGGCTAGAAACCTCGGCGATCAAAGGGAAACGAGGCGGAGCTCGGGGGGTTTATAGGGAAGAGAGGAGGCCGAAACGGGCACGAAAACGACGGGGATAAGGTCGCGGAGTTCTCGGACTCGAGAGAGAGAGGGAGATACGGCGGCCGTTTCGGGCGGCGGCGGCGCGTGCGGCGCGCGGGAAGTGCGGGCACGGGTGCGGCGGCACGGGCGGAGCCGGCGTGGGGCCCACGCGGCACGAGGCATGCGGAAACGGCCGGAGTAAGCGGCGCGGCGAGCGCGGCTATGGCGGCGGCGGCGGTTGGGCGGCCGGCGCGGGGAGAGCGGCTCCGACAGTGGGGCCCACTGTCGGTGGCCGCGCGAGGAGGCGCGCCGGACTTCGTGCGCGGCGGGACCGTGGGCTTCGGCCCACGTCCAGAAGAGCGCGCGGGGAGCCGGGCGACGGCCCGCTAGGGCGATGGGCGGGAAAGGAAGCCGTACGGCGTACGGAAAAAGAAAGGAAAAGAAAAAAAAAAAAAAAAGAAAAAGGGACTTAATTAAATTCTGTTTTCTTATTTAATTGATTAAAAATACTTAGAGTGCTCTAAAAATTTCCGTAAAAATCCTGTTAGCGTATTTTGGCATGAAGAATTCAAGAAAAATCCTATCATGTCATTTCCATTTATTAATTGTATTTTAAAATTACGGGTTGACTCCGGTTAATTTCGAAATTCCGATTATTGGGTAAATTATTTAAAATGAATTAGGGACAAACTCGGGATGTGACAACCTACCCCTTAAACGGAATCTCGACCCGAGATTCGGAGGTATGCGCGAAGAGGTGCGGGTGCGCGGCCTTTAGCTCATCTTCTCGTTCCCAAGTAGCTTCTTCCTCGGAGTGATGAGTCCATTGAACCTTGCAAAACCTGATAACCTTGTTCCGAGTCCTTCTCTCACTGACCTCAAGAATACGTGCTGGTCTCTCTACGTAGGTTAAGTCCTCTTGGATTTCAATCTGGTCTGGACTCGCTTGTTCTTCTGGTACCCTTAAACACTTCTTCAACTGGGACACATGAAACACGTCGTGAATACCAGTCTTGTTGGAGGGAAACTCCAGCTGATAGGCCACTTCTCCTCAACGTTCCCGAATCCTGTATGGTCCCACGAAACGTGGTGCCAACTTACCTTTGGTTTGGAAACGGTGTACTCCCCGGAGTGGTGTGACGCGAAGATACACAAAATCCCCTGCTTCAAAAGCGAGATCTCTTCGACGATTATCGGCATAGCTCTTCTGTCGGGACTGCGCAATCTTCAACCTTTCCCGAATCACTCGGACCTTTTCCTCTGCTTCGCTTATTACTTCCGTGCCAAACAATTGGCGCTCACCCGTCTAGTCCCAGAACAGGGGTGTGCGGCATTTCCGTCCATACGGTGCTTCATACGGTGCCATTTGAATGCTGGCTCGTAACTTGTTGTAAGAGAATTCGCATAGGGCAAGCTTTTGTCCCACGCTTTCCAAAATCGAGCGCGCATGCTCTTAGCATATCTTCCAAAATCGATTCACTCTCTCGGTTTGACCGTCTGTTTGCGGATGATAGGCCGTGCTAAAATTCAAACGGTCCGAGTTCTTCTTGCAACTTCTTCCAGAATTTGGAAGTAAATTGACTTCCCCTATCGGACACGATCTTCTTAGGCACGCCATGCAAACACATGATCCTTGCGAGATAAAGCTCTGCCAACTTCTTCACCGAGTAGGTAGTATGTCTGGTATGAAGTGGGCCACCTTGGTGAGTCGGTCCACTACGACCCAAATCGAGTCATATCCGACGTTGTGCGGGGTAAACCCGTGATGAAATCCATCCCAATTTCTTCCCATTTCCACTCTGGAATCGAAGTGGTTGCAACGATCCGGCGGGCCGTTGATGTTCCGCCTTCACTCGCGACAAACATCACAAAGTGCAACAAACTCGGCTATCTCCCTTCTCATGCCGACCCACCAAAACTTTTCTTTAAGGTCTTGATACATCTTTGTACTTGCCGGGTGAATTGAGTATTGCGTTTGGTGAACTTCCGTAAGAATCGTCTTTTCAAATTCTTGTCTTCGGCACACACAACCTCTTTCCCATCCAGTTGTGCCATGTTCATCTTCCGAAAAACCACGAGCTTTTCCGACTCTCATGTTCTTCTTGAGTTCGGCCATTTCGGGATCGACGCCTGAGCAGCCCGAATTTGATCAATGAGAGTGGGTTGGGCTTCCAGAGCGCCACAAAACCAAAATCCACCGCTCGTAGATTTAGATTCTCGAATTCCGCAAATCGGTCACACATTCTTTCGACACCGAGGGTGGTGCAAGTAACTCTTTCGGCTTAGTTCCGCAACCACATTAGCTTTGCGGGATGGTAATGTATCCCTAAGTCATAATCTTTGATCGGTTCCAACCATCTTCTCCTGGAGGTTTAAATCAGTTGGGTGAAAATGTACTTAAGACTTTTGTGATCGTATACACTTCACAACGATTACCAATTAGGTAGTGTCGCGGATCTTCAATGCATGAACCACTTGCGGATAACTCCGGATCATGAGTGGGGTAATTGTTTTCATGTGGGCGCAATTGACGAGATGCATATGCGACCACTTTGCCTTCTTGCTTCAACACACATCCCAACCCTTGGCGAGATGCATCACAATAAACTTGGAAGTCCTTTTTTGGGTGGGCAAGTATCACACCGGCGCAGACACCAACTTCCTCTTGAGCTCTTCAAAACTCCTATTGCATTCTGCCGACCATTTAAACTTCTCATCTTTCTTCAACAGTTGAGTCATTGGCTTGGCGATTTTGGAGAAGTTCTCAATGAAGCGGCGGTAGTAACCCGCAAGTCCAAGGAAACTTCGGATCTGCGTAACCGTCTTAGGCGGGGTCCACTTAGTAACTGATTCCACATTTGCTGGATCCACGGCCACTCCTTGGGCATTCACAATGTGGCCGAGGAACTGTACCTCCTTTAACCAGAAAGCACACTTGCTAAACTTGGCGTAGAGTTGATGGTCTCTCAACTTTTCGAGTACTGTCCGAAGATGTTGCTGATGATCCTCCTCTGACTTAGAGTAGACCAAAATGTCGTCAATGAACACCACTACGAATTTATCCAAGAACTCCATAAACACCTTGTTCATCGGGTTCATAAAGAAAGCCGGTGCATTGGTTAACCCAAAAGACATGACCGTACACTCGTGCAGTCCATACCAGTGGTGAAGGCGGTCTTGGGAATGTCCTCTTCCGAATCCTCAAGCGATGATAGCGATCGCAGATCTATCTTGGAAAATACCTTGGCCCCTTTGAGTTGATCGAATAAGTCATCAATCCGTGGTAGGGGATACTTGTTCTTGATAGTAACCTCATTGAGGGCTCGATAATCCACACACATTCTCTTGGTCTTGTCTTTCTTTTCCACAAAAATCACAGGAGCACCCCAAGGCGACGTGCTCGGCGTATATACCCTTTTTGCAACTGTTCATCCACTTGCTTCTTTACTTGACCAACTCGTTGGCTCCCATCCTATATGGCCTCTTGTGTATTGGGGCTGTCCGGTACTAGGTCAATCAGAATTCAATTTCCCTTTTTGGCGGCATCGAGTTAAATCCTCGGGAAAAACTTCGGGGTATTCTCGACGATGGGGATATCCTCTAACTTCACAGGGTCTTGGCCGCCATTTCGGACGATTCCCGGTGGAAACATGATTCAAACTTGCTATGGACTTGACTTGCATGGGAGAGCGAAAAACAACTCTTTCTCCTTTCGTATTAATTAGAGTAATGGTGCGACTAGCGCAGTCGATTACTCCCTTATGTCTGGACAACCAATCCATCCCAAGAATAACATCTATGCCTTTGGACGAAGGAGGATAAGGTTGGCTAGAAACACGATCCTTGGATTTCTATGGCTACGAGGACGATCGAGTGGTCTCCAAGTGGTTTCCGGGGTTTGAACCCTCATAGGTATCTTAAGTCCCACTACCGACAACCCATGTGCCCCAACAAATTGCTTTGAGATAAATGAATGTGTAGCGCCGAATCAAATAATCGTGGCGGGAGTATAGTTTACGGAAACATACCAGTATAACTTCGGGAGCGGTCGTGCTTCCTCGGCGGACGCATGATTGACTCGAGCTGGATGAACCTTGGCCCGGCGCGTCTTGGCCGGACACTTGTCCGCAAAATGCCCCGGGTCACCACGGTTGAAACAGACTCGGCTTTCCTCCCGAGTCCTTCCTTGGAGGTGGTGGCCGTGACGTTCTGCGGGATGGCGCCGTTGGAGGGCGCGGGTGGAGTATCTGTATGCGACCGCCGCCACTGCCGCGTTTGGAAATTCCCGGGTGATAAGGTCGATCGACGAACAATCATGGTGGTAGGTCCACTCGACTTCCAGGCATGAAACGCGGCCTCTGCGATTTCCCTGTTGAGGAGGTCGTGTCCGGAATGCTTTTCTCTTCTTGATCATCTTGTTGCGCTGATCTTCTTGTCGAATGGCCTTGTCGACCGGCTTCTCAAAGTTAGCATACTCACCAGAGATAAGCTTGTCCAGTGAGTTCATCATCCAAACCACCAAAAACTTTTCCCGCCTTTCGCATCGTGCGCACATCTTCGGAGCATAACGGGCAAGACGATTGAACTCGTGCGGATACTCGATAACTCGATTTGTTACCCTGCTCAAGGGAACGAAACTCACGTTTTTTACGTGCAACTATTCCCGCAGGAATATGTGCGGTCCCAGCTATGACGAAACTCTTCCCGGTAACCATGCTCCGCCGGCGAGTAACCAAATAGTTGTCCCACCAAGTGAAGCGGGACCACGAATGCGATGAGTGGCAAAAGAGACTTTCTCTTGATCCGTGCACCGCAGCAGATCCAACTTCTTCTCTATGGCATGAAGCCAATCATTAGCCTCCATGGGATTAGTGGTGCTGGAGAAAGTCGGCGGTCGGACACGAAGGAACTCGCGGCTTGATGGGGTGGTGGGGCGCAACGATTATTCTCGCTTCGTTCTTGCATTTGTTGCAGCATCTGCTGTTGCATCCGGTGGTGGTGTTGTTGCATTTCTTTGCATCATTGCGCCATCATCCGTGTCGTGAAGCGAACACTTGAGCAATGGTAGGATTCTCGGGTGGCGGTGGAGGAGCATTGCCATTGGCGTCGTGAGCCTCGTGGTTGTCGGCACTGATCGCCCATTGTTTCTTTCGCCGCCGGTCCCGGTGTTCACCATCCGAAGGAGACGACCGACCAGAGAGAGAAAAGAAGAAAAGCAGAGACTTAGCACTAATCTTTATTATTTGAATTCAAATGCATTGTTCGATCTTGACTAAAAACAAGGAAAAGCACCAAACATCCTTAATTGGTCAGTCATATCACACTTGATATCGACGCCGCTATCCCACACACGGCCTAACACACAAAGAACTACCAAGAAGACAAACTAAGAAAAACGGTAAAACTAAGGAGGGCAACTAGAACGATCCACGAGACGAGGAAGCGAAACTTCTTTCTTCGAAGATCCCCATTCTTCCGAACGGCTCCTGGAGTCCTCGGGCGTTACCTCGGACTTGGAATCTTCGAGTCGGTTGCCGTAGCCGACCGATCCCGCCTCTTCCCTCCGAGGAATCTTGAGTCTCTTCGAGTCCATGTCTTCACCGAATTATCGAGCTTGAGTCACTGGAGACGGAGATCCAACCATTACGCCACCTCCGCCTTGATTCGCCGAAGCTGGAGCAAAGGTGAGAGGCGGGACTGCGCAGGAGGAACTGGAACCGCCGGAACCGGAGCGGGTGGAGCCGGAGAAGGCGGTGGAATCCGAGGGGCTAGCCGGATACGGACAGCGCGATGGTGGTCTTCCGAGGCGTAGTGCGGAGTCGACCCCAACCGGTGGCGGGAGTCCCTTCAACTCGGCTACCTCCTTCTTCGACGAACCACTTCGTCCCGGTCGCGTGATCCTCGGCATCTTCTTGTCGTTCGGCTCCTTGGTCGCCTTGTGTAGGTCGAGTGCATCGATCCAGTCCTTTGAGCACGGTGCACATGTGACCGAAGGTAGTGTCATTCTCTTCCGCCGTTGACTTGAATGCACTGACCTCGGAGGAACTACCTCGACGGGGATGATAGAGGTAGGAGGGGAGATGCGAAGGTCGGCATCATGCGCTCCCTCATCCTGGCCAACATCGGGTAGGCGGCTTCTTGACAAGCGTGATCGACGTGCCTCCGGAGCCGTGACCTCCATGTTGGGAAGACACGTTCCCACAAACCCGTGAACCTCCAACCGAACACGGTATGGCAACTCGCCACCGAGAGGCGCAACGTTGTATACTCGGTGCTTCGGGATATCCAACCGCAAGGGCCATACGCGCCGGCTACGCCACAAAACCTGTCATCCCTTTTCCGCGTGCGTCGCGGGGAACCCGCCATCTATAGAAACAAAGGAGTGGGAAAATCAAAACATGCTCAAAACCCACGACCACATCCCATTTTCGTAATTCCTAAACCCTAGACTGACTCCACTTTTCAAAACACCCCTTTTTCTTTCAAAACATATGCACATGAAAAGAATTAGAGGGCTCTTAAGGTTTCCAGTTGGCTTGTCCTACAGTCATAGGAAGGCTCTGATACCAACTTGTCACGCCCGAAATTCACACCAGAATTTCTGAGCTAATTTGTGCATTACATCCTCGTCCGAGAATCGGCGAGGTACACAAATCGACGTTATTGATAATACAGAATCCTCGTCTTAGAAACAATATAAAAGAGTTACATAAATGCAGCGGAAAAGAAAATAAACCGACTTAAGCTAAACTTGACACGAGCGAAGCGGAACACCAACTCCACAGCTAAACCTTGACGAGAACAAGCCTACACCTCCTCGGAGACCTCGCTCTCAACCTCTGGCACTGAAGGGGGAAAAAGAAGCAAGACTGAGTACAACCACCGTACTCAACAAGTCACACCGGAAAAAGGGTACATGATGCAAGATAAATAACAAGGAAAGGTCAAGAGGTTCAATTTGCATAAACAGCATTTGCAGAATATGATATTAATATTTGAAGACAGTAAAACAGTAGAAATATTTAAGCAGTATTAAATAAACACTGTCCAACGCTCAAACCACGTTGCAACAGGCCCATCCATCCACCTGCACTAGTCATATTCCAACATTTCATGCGAATAAAGTAAATGAGACTAATCAAGGTGAATCGGTCGATCGCCCGTAACCGTGGGCACGGCTATTCGAATAGTTTTTACTCGATCGAGGTGCACAATCAGTACCCACAAGACACAATCCCACAACACATTACGTGCGCCGGTGCACCACCACGGTGCCCGGAAAGGAATTGTGACAGACCCTTCACACAACCCTCTAATCAATCGTACCACACCAAGGTTTCGCCCCATCCCCATCGGCAATGGGCAGCCCCTCTAGTGCCGCGGTGAATCGGAAGCCGATCAACCCTTAAGTCTCGGTGACGTCACCCTGCGCGGCAGTGGCGACGCGCATGACGTCGGCGGGCGCGTCGCCCTAGGGCGAGCCGCGCAGACGGCCTAGCGCGCGGGAGACGGCGCGGCGGCGGATTGCCGCCACGTGGCGCAATCCGAGCGGCCGGATTGCGGCGACGCGGCGCGATCCGGACGGCCGGATGGCGACGATCGGACGGCGCAAATCCATCGCGATCGGACGGCGCGGATCCGTCCGATCCGCAAGATCGGACGGCACGGGGGGCGCTAGGGTTAGGGTTAGGGTTAGGGTTTGGACGCGGCGGCGGCGGCGGCGGGGCGCCGGCGACGACCATCCGAGCGGCGGGGGCGGCGGCGACGACCCGACGAACGGCGGCGGACCGCGGCGGCGACACCCGACGAGCGACGGCGTGCGCGCGAAAGGAACAAGGACGCAAACGAAAACAAAAAAGGAGCCCGAGGATGGCGGCGAGCTCACCGGCGGATGAACGACGGAGAACAGCGGCGACACGGGCTAGAAACCTCGGCGATCAAAGGGAAACGAGGCGGAGCTCGGGGGGTTTATAGGGGAAGAGAGGAGACCGAAACGGGCACGAAAACGACGGGGATAAGGTCGCCGGAGTTCTCGGACTCGAGAGAGAGAGAGGAGATACGGCGGCCGTTTCGGGCGGCGGCGGCCGTGCGGCGCGCGGGAAGTGCGGGCACGGGTGCGGCGGCACGGGCGGAGCCGCGTGGGCCCACGCGGCACGAGGCATGCGGAAACGGCCGGGTAAGCGGCGGGCGGCGCGGCTATGGCGGCGGCGGCGGTTGGGCGGCCGGGCGCGGGGAGGCGGCTCCGACAGTGGGGCCCACTGCCGGTGGCCGCTGGAGGAGAGCGCGCGCCGGACTTGCGCGGCGTGGCGGCCGTGGGCTTCGGCCCACGTCCGAGGAGCGCGCGCGGGGGCTGGGCCGACGGCCGCTAGGGCGATGGGCGGGAAGGAAGCCGTACGGCGTACGGAAAAAGAAAGGAAAAGAAAAAAAAAAAAAAAAAAGAAAAAGGGACTTAATTAAATTCTGTTTTCTTATTTAATTGATTAAAAATACTTAGAGTGCTCTAAAAATTCCAAAAAATCGTTAGCGTATTTTGGCATGAAGAATTCAAGAAAAATCCTATCATATCATTTCCATTTATTAATTGTATTTTAAAATTACGGGTTGACTCGGGTTAATTTCAGAAATTCCGATTATTCCGGGTAAATTATTTAAAATGAATTAGGGACAAACTCAGGATGTGACAGTGGCAGACAGCGACCAACGGCCATGTGTCACGTCACTAAAATTGCCCTACCCTATAGAAGAGCGAATTTTAAAAAAGTTCTTCTGGGATGAACGACTAATATTGTAAAAGTTCAAAATCAATTTTTTCCTGCAAATCTTTTAATAAAAAAATTAAAAATCCCAAAAATTCTGAAGAAATATACGTAAGGCCCACGTTGCGGCCCATGCTGTTCTACTTCTTTCCTTTTTCGCTGCTGCACAGTGATGCAAGTCCGGTTCATTGTAATTATAAGTTCTGATGATAAGTCACCTTTGTTGATAGAGTCACAAAGCCACGAAATGATTTTATTAGTGTGCACTGAACACTTGTAAGTTTGTTCGTGTTCTAAAATTATATGAAGCAGCTGAGGGCCCTGAGGCTTGTTAGTGAAAAGAGAGAATCTACTCTATGCTCATGAGTTTACTTAGTTTAATAATTTGCTATCAACTTTGTTCTCCCTCTGTAACATGCCATTGACTTTATTAATTTTTCCTACAATATATCATAGGGTGAATACTTTTCAAAAAATGCCTAAAATGCCCTTAAGAAATACAAGATTTGCCAATTGATTCACTCTTTTTATTCAATGTAGAAATTTGTATGTATATTTTAATTTTTTTTTTTAAATTTTTTTTGAAAAACTATTTTTATGTGGAATATATAAGAGGATCACATACACAGAGCATGGCCAGATTAAAAAATAATTTTGTGTAGCATATAAAAAATGATTTACATAAAAGAACATCAACGTTAGAATATTCTATTAACATATGAAACATAAATTATATTTTTCTAAAAAATACATACAAATTGAAAATCTTAAAATATACACACACTTCATATTATGTAAGAAAGCTATGTAAAATTTTTCATATTTTTTCAATACTTCTAGTAGGTTAATCAATTGTCAACCCTATGTCTTGAAGGGCATTTTATGCAAATGTCTAACCCAATGATATATCATAGAAAAAATTGATAAAATCAGTGGCATATTATAAAGAAAGATAAAGTTGATGGTAAATCGTTGAATTGAAGTAAACTTAGAGACATGAAATAGATTAGACATTAGGCACCTGCTCAGATTTTGACTGAAAGCATAACAGTTGGTACTGAGCTTGTAATTATGTTTTTTCCTTAATTATAAGTTCAATTGAGTTGTATACAGTGATCCACACGATAGTTTTATGAAGATGAATTTCATTAATTCGCAAAAGGGAATTACATCGGACTCTTGCAAACTTAAAAAAAAGAATCAATTCCGTTCTTCTCATTAATTACAGATCGGTCGAGCGAGATACCTTAGAGCATCTCCAAGAGTTTGGTAAAATTAACTTGCCAAATCTTGTGATTTGGCAACTTACTAAAACATATAGCAAACAAAAAAACTAGAGTGTTTCCAAGAGTTTGCCATTTTCACTTGGTAAATTTTAAAAAGAAGGCCCACAAGCCCAACTGAACAGCTCTTCGCGTGCGTGACGAGCAATCGCGACGGTCCTCCTTCTTCCCCGCGTCGCGCGGTCCTTCATCCCACGCGTGAAGGACGCAGCCGTCACAGTCCCTTCCATCTCGACGGCCATCTCCTCCACCGTGCCAGGGAATCTCCTCCAGCCGGCCATCTCCAGGACCAAGCCGGCCATCATCTCCTCCTCCCATCAAGTCAGTATCACATCCCATCCCGCCCTGTAGGAACCCTTGTCTTTCAAGGCGGCCATCTCCTCCTCACATGCCATTGTTCAGGAATCATGCCTAGGAAGAGATCCCGTCTTCGAAGCCAATTGGATGATTCATCATCCGATGATGATGACACTTTCATACTATCGTCGCTCGAATTGTGGAAACCTTTTCCATTGCCAAAAACATGGTGGCTCCGTCCGGTCATAAAGTACTTTATCGTGATAGAGAAGGCGGCCACAACAGGATGTTTCAAGATTATTTGGCGGACAATCCAACATACGACCTTGAATTATTCCGTCGAAGGTTTTTGTTCTTTCACTTTGAATTGATTTGTTGTATGTTCTTAAATATGATTCTAGTTGTTAAACTGTAGTTTTGTTTTCTTCAGATACAGGATGTCTAGGGAGCTTTTCATACGCATAATGAACGCCGTTGAAGCACATGATTACTTTGTGCAGAAAAGGAATGCGGCCGGTGTACTTGGATTGAGTTGCTTCCAAAAAAATCACTGCCGCAATGCGTATGCTCACTTATGGTGTTCCAGCTGATACGACAGATGAGTATGTTCGCATTGGCGAAAGTACTGCACTTGAGAGCCTACGTAGGTTTGTTGCTGCAATTGATGAAGTTTTTGGAGAAGAATACCTTAGATATCCCAATGAGACGGACACAGCTCGCTTACTTGCAATGGGTGAGCAAAAAGGCTTTCCAGGAATGTTGGGATCCATCGATTGCATGCATTGGGCGTGGAAGAACTGTCCATATGACAAACAGGGTCAGTACAAGGGGCATGTGAAGAAGCCCACTATCATTTTGGAGGCAGTTGCTTCCAACGACCTTTGGATATGACATGCTTTCTTTGAAATGCCCGGGTCTCATAATGACATAAATGTTCTCCATAGGTCTCCTTTGTTCGATAACTTGGCGGAAGGTAGAGCTTCAGAAGTGAACTATTCCATTAATGGCCATGATTACACAATGGGCTATTATCTTGCAGATGGTATATAGCCCTCATGGGCTACTTTAGTCAAGACGATCACTCTTTCTATGGGGAACAAGAGGCAATACTTTGCCAAAGCGCAAGAAGCAGCGAGGAAGATGGTGGAGAGAGCTTTTGGAGTTCTTCAATCTAGGTTCGCCATTGTTCGAGGACCAGGTTGCATGTGGGACATAGAGACATTATCAAAGATCATGAGGGCTTGTGTGATCATGCACAACATGATTGTGGAAGATGAAAGATTCATGGTTGACCCAAACGAGCGTTTCGATTACGGTGGTGAAAATGTCCAACTTGCTCGTGGCCATGCTACTCGTACACTTGATGAATTTATTGAAGCGCACAGAAAGATCAGAAGCAAGGACACACATTTTCAGTTAAAAGAAGACCTCATCGAGCACCTGTGGAGCCATCATCCATATTTATATGCTACTTAGTAATTTTATGTTCTTTATATTTTATTATGATGGACAAAATTGTATTAGCTAAACATGAGCCAGGGAATGTTCGCCGGTCACCAGTGCCTGCAGTGCCAAGCAACCAGCACAGTACCATGCACGTCGATTTCAGCCAGGGAACAGTGCCAAGCAAGCAGCACATTAGCATACATGACATTAATAAATTGTACTGCTGATAAGATAACAATTGTAGCTAATAGAACTACAGCTTCTGCTGAACAAAATTAATAAACTACAGGTCCAAAACAAAGGTTCTGGTGAACTAATTTAAATGAATTGTTGTCCATTACTTAACAACTCATATAAGAAGAACCAAAATTAATTTTCGGAGCGCCTCGTGACAATATTCTTCGCATCTTCTCAATCCATTCACGCTGCAACGGGTTGAGGGAGGTCATGTCCGCTAACATAATATTTTTTTCTTGTTTAATCAAGTCCGATTCCGCTTTTTTTGCTTCAATTTCCACCCGCTTCTTCTCAAGCTCTAGTGTAGCCTTCTCTATCTCTAGTGTAGCCAGGAATCTCTTCTCTTTGGCATCCTCCTTTTCCTTGTCGAAAGCCTCCTTCTTTTCTCACATCTTGTCCAAAGCTTCCATGCAAGCCTCACCACCTTCTCGCCTCGCATTTTCTTTTACCTTCTTTATCCCATCCGACCTTTTCCTTGGTACGGTTTCTTCAGCATCAACTTCTACGACTTGATCATTATTAGTGGCTCCATCATCCCTTGGCCTAGACACCTTGGTATAACTCTTCTGTTTTTTCTTGCTTGCAAGTTTCTCCAGCTCGGCAATGTCTGCCATCTTGGCTTTCCACTTATCTTCCTCCTTCAATATGGTCCAACAATGATCGTGACCAAAACTTTTTTGTCCTTGTCTAATTCTATGTACATCTTCTTTGCTTCGTTAAGTCGTACAGGAGATAGTCAATGTATATATCATTTGTAGATATACAAAATTGCAGTAATAAATTCAACACATATTACATACCTTGTCTTGGATAGTTGAGCCACTTTGATTCCTACGTTCAACAGCCTCATAGCATGAACAAAACTTGTTCACTTGAAATTGAATTGTCAGCCACCTATGCATAACGGAACTCTCTGTCCTCACAGTTGTAGTTTCCTTGTGTTCCTCAAAGTAAGCATGAACTCTTTCCCAAAATGTGGACCGAGATTGATTGGCCCCGGTAATGGTATCTTTGCTCACATTCAACCAGCCCGAGCATACAATTTCGTCTTCCTTCCAATGAAAATTTTTTGTCCTCTTGGTTCCTTTTGTACTACGGCTTGCTTGCACTTCGACTTGAGTATTCGAGTGTCTTGAGAGATTGGAATGGTGATGTCGTCCAAACCATCAACATGAGCATCTTCTCCTTCTCCATTGAGAAGAATTTGAGACAAGAAATTTCCATCTTCTCCTTCCATCATTCTACAAAATTTATGACAAAAATACAATTTCGAGGATTACATCATGGTATATGACAGAGCATTACGTCATGTGGAACTCGGGGCACAGTACACATGAACTAGAAAACTTTATTGTTTTATAAAAAACTGCTATATTTTGTGTACTGATTATTCGATATACATTAGAATCAGGACTGAAAAAGTGGAATTGCTCAGTGCAATCAGTAACAAGACAAAGAATTAGCATGTCTGTTTCAAGTATGCATGTACTCAAGCATCAACAGGGTTTCTGACATTTACAATATACGACCCGCAGGCCGCTGTGCAGTGCTGATCCACTAATGTATACAATACTACTCCATCTAACATTTAAGAAGACTAAGCGTAGGATGTAAAGATTATTTACAGGCATGTATCTACCTACCTACTTTTACCCATAAAACAGTGGGCAATAACTCATCTATTTCCAATCTGGCTGCAAGAAGTTGATATCAAAGAACAGAACAGCTTTATTGTAGCAATGAACATATTCAACTGGAACCTACCGTCACAAATCCAGCACAGGCAAGGCTGAAACCTAAGTATAAAAGACCCTAGTCAGGATAAGTATCAGGCCAAATCACGGACTACCCTAGCTACCTAACAGATCGATAAACCCTAACACATCGCGGACTACCCTAGCTACCTGGGCATGAAGACCGGACCTGAGAAGATGAGATGGGGAAAAGGACGGGCGACGTACCTGAAGGCGCCTGGCTTCGCGTCGAAGAGGGAAACAGGTACGGCGCGGCGCGACTTCTAGACTTCTGGGTTCGCGTGGAAGAGGGATAGAGCAATGAAATGGCGGCGCGACTTCCGGACTTCTTTTCTTGGCGCGGGAGAGGGAAGGCAATCGCGCGGGCAGCGTTCGCGCGCGCGGGGAGAGGAGCGCCGGCGCAACTTTTCGCGAGAGAGGGAAGGAAATCGCGGATGGCAAGTCGACTCCGAGCGCGCATATATGCGCGCGCGTGGGAGCCGTATTCCAACTTGCCAAAGATAGCAACCAATTTTACCAAGCTGTTGGAGAGGATATTTCCATGTTTTAACAGAAAAAAGAATGACAACCTCATTTGAGAAACTGTTGGAGATGCTCTTATACAATGTTCCATCTTCACCGTCATGAAGTTGTCGTCCATTGGGGTGGACACTGGACAGCGGAGGGTCTCCAAATCCAGCAGGACGAAATCCTGTCGCGACATCATCAGGCTCAAACGGGGTCGGAGAATAAAATTTCGAACCCCCTTATGTTTGATTTGTTTTCCCCTGCATGAATGCATGTCTGATGTCTCCTCCTCCTTATCATGCATGCATGCATGCAGTAAAGTTAACATGACCGAAGAAATATACTTTTTTTAAAACGAAAAAGCACGAGATTGATGAAGAAATAGACTCATGAGCATCTGAAATAAAATCTTCCTTTGTTTCTTTGGTTCCTTCAGTAAAAATTTCAGATTTTTTTTTGCTAATGATGCAAGCTGGAGACGGCCGGATCAAGGAGAGTCGGAGATTAAAACTCTGAACCCTTTGACCTCTTTATTTCTCACACGCGCTCTGAACATATGGCTATCTTCTTCTCAGGGTGCTCCCGCCGGCCAGCCGGCCGCCGGGATCGCGTCCATGTCCGACGATGCCGGCCGGAGTCGCTCGCCGGAGTAGCTTGAGGTGTTGATGTGATGTATATATGCACAGCACAAGCACACCCTTGTGGTGGTCACCTGAATGCATATGCCGCTTTCTGATCCGATCCATAGATGTTCACAGAATCACAGTTTAGCTCCATCGGTTTGTAACGTCGTGTCACGTCAGGATCTAATCATCCAATTCAAAGGGCGGTCAGAGATTAAAACTCCTATCCCTTTGACCCTTTTTTTTTTGCCATCTCCGTGCGTGCGGCCCATGAAGAACCGTACTTTCCGTGCGTTCGGCCCATTACGAGCTGTACGTAAGGCCCACGTAATATGCAGCCCGTGTAGTTTAATTGGACTCTCTGCTACACTGCACGTTCCCCGTGTATGTAACGACGAAGATCTATATGACTAATATATATATACGGTAGAAACTAGAATTAAGTTACAAAGATGTCTTTGATGCTCAGGACGCATCTACTAACTGTTAATCCATCAATTATACAGTTGCATGAGTTCTTGGAGTTAGCGACTAAACACAATCAATATTCTCTTCGAGCAATGCACAACAGTTAGAGCGGAAGTTAAAAAGGGGAAAACATATGATAGCTTCCACCGAATAATCAAGTGGGCTGGTTGGGACACACGGTCAGCGATTTGAGATACCTTGTCATTTACCTCTGTACATGTAGAAGTCAACTTATTACAGATATGTACATAACATACCCAAGCAACTGCACGCACTCTTTGCTTGCTGAGAGGATACTGGAGTTAAGGACTTCACATTGCATATGCATGTTCTTGGCTTTAATATATACGGGTGACATGCCAGACAAAAAGGAAAAGGAAGGGCTTTGGCGCATGCAAGTCGACCGATCATGGATTAACCATGACACCTTGAAGCAAACATGGGTGAGCTTTGGCAAGTTGCTCTGCCTCAAGGGAGCAGCTCTCGCTCCCGACATTATTGTTATTCTCAGGGACAGGGTGTGCCTCCTTGTTCTTACGGGGGGCACGGCATCGTACCCACAGGTATGAAAATCCTGCAAAGGCCGCCTGGCTCGCAAACTGCACGCGGTATACTAGGCTTATTTCCCACAAGCCACTGCCCACGTTAACTGCCAAGGTATCTGCATCATACCCTTCAAGGTCCGATTTGGAAACCATCACGAACGTCTTCTCGTCAAATGCAATGAGGTTGCGAGTGGCAAGGAACAGTGGTGGCTTCGTGATTGGATTGTCCAGGCAAATGGTTTTCCCAGATTTCTTCACCCTAAGCTGGTAGAATTGCTCGACAGCCTAGAAAATATGACATGTGATACATCAGCGTCAATGAAGGCTGACTGTTGCATATGAACGAAGGAGACAAAAACATAAAGGTGTTCCTTGCATACTATAAAATATCACCAAACATCTAAATCTAAAAGATGGAGTTGCACCGGTTCACAAAACGAAAAGGAGGGGCAGCTTGATAGCCCACTGTCTATTACTGTCATGAATAGTGGACAAAACCTTATCTCTTTTATGGAACTAGCAAAAATGCAAGGAGCTCCTTGACCACTAAAAAGCATTTCAAATATCTAATAAGTTGCATCTATTAGTGTCTAATGGTTTTTTTTCAAGATAGAAGTCATATGAATGGGTCCACTTGATACTGAAAGCAGTCCTATTTAATTCTGACTGCATAATATTTTTCACAATAAGAGCATTCTGAATTTCAGATAAAGGTAGCCATGATATCATTGTGTACACAAGCACAGAAAATTTTTGTGGCAACTTACCTGCCGCTGTGCAGAAGCTAATAGCACCCTTGGCCTGCGCAAGCGAACATGTTCATAAGCTTCGGCTGGAGTCATTTGTTTGTATTGCACCTAAGTACAGAGTCAATGGTCAGTACCAAAATTTCGATTATATAATTAAGTCGTATCTGCATGACCAAATAACCTAACATACCAAGTAGCAAAGAACAACTGTTGTGCTCCGTCCACGTCCAGCTTTGCAGTGAACATATGTCAACTTCCCACACAAAGCATTTCCTTCCCAGATTTAAACAACATAAACAAATACATGAGACCTAGTTAAAAATCACAATTGCAACAGCACAATAAGATAGACTCTACAAAATGAATGAACTTAAATTTTTGTCTACCTCCCCATTAGAGGAAGTGAATATCACGACATGCTCCAAAAGAAAAAAATGTAGAAGAGCAAGCAGAGCAAAAAAGGCTGTAAACAAAAGGTCTTTAAATCTTTGTGTGCACAACGAAGCAGCACATTCAGTCAAGCTTCAAGAGGAAACTGCAGTAGCATACTGCAAAACCAAATTGCAACGGCCATTATTTTCATAGAATTAAGTACAGCACAAAAAAGTTATTACAGGTGTCGGGACTAATAAACATAAAAACATCTCTTACTACAAACAAACCAAACCGAACAAAAGGTGTCAAATCACAAATTTTGATATCTACTCATGCAATGAACAGTACAGTACAAAACAAACTAGAACATACATAGTGATTCCATCATATTACAGGATATGCATTTCGAGTAGATTCTTACTGTGGATGAAGTCAGCAGCCTGGCAAAGGTTCTCAAATGATGGTGCATAAAGATAATCTCTAGTTGGTAACACCAGGTTTTCAATTCCATGAGCCTAAAAATCAAAAAGAACATTTCAGTTATGTGACCTAGAACTGCTAGTTATTTGAAAATTTTATCATGACCAGCAGGCAGAAACAGAGATATGTAAAGTTTAGGGAAGTTAGCATGAACATGGCACATCAGTTGTAAATTACAGAAAAACAGCACCATCGTGATTAGACAACATGTAAAGATTGTACCAAACATACAGTTAAATGTAAAAGAAAGCAGAATGTTCAAAAAGGAGCATGCTGCATGAACATTTCAATGCCTAATTAGCATTTTTTTTTCTGAACTAACACAATGGTTGCAATAACCTTGTCATTTAGGTTGACCATGAGTAGTTTACATATCACTGACCTAGGATCTTCAATCTACCTTAACTACTACCAAAGTCAGGTAATAACAACCTAGTACCTAACAAACAGCGGTTTGCGGTCCCATCAGCTAAACAAAAGGGCGCTTCTAGTATTTTCTCAAACCCTTATCTGATGGGTGGACATCTAGATGGCAAACAGTGAAAACTCCAGTAATTGCTCTGTTCGCATTGAAGTATTGCACCATTGAGACCACTGGAACCTGATTATGCTATATGCCAGTGTGGTTTACAACAAGGCCATGCACCTCCTTGATATCAGAGGAACCAACAAATAATAAGCAGGAGCCATACACGAAGGAAGGAATTAATAAACAAAAGCAGCAAAACTTTACAGAACAACATATTATTCGGCGCACTTGATCAGTCAAATAGTGGAATGATTTGGCTGTGTGACTACCTCATACAGGCACCTGGGAACCAGCCTCTCGTAGGATTCGTTCAGTGTCACAACACCGCAAACTCCAAGCTCCTTCAGCCGCAGAACATCGCTGGGAAACGGAACAGCACCAAGCAGAACATGCTGATCAAACCAAAAGAAAAGTACACAATTAGAGCAGAGCAAACTAAAACTCTTAAACAGATGGAAATATCAATACTGCTTAAAAGGTAGTGCCGATCACCCACATACAGGTCCAAAACAATAAACGAATCAAATTGAAACAAAATCCAAATATGGCAATAACTATAAACGAAGAAAAGCTCTTCTCCACTATGCATATGCAGTAGGAAAGACCTGACCCTAAACGGTTGGAGCGAAAACTGCCATGATGGCCAGCAACCACCGGAAGAAGCTACATTACAGGGCAAAGCTCGTCGCCGGCAGAAAATGAACGCGAAAGCCACGGCGATCAACAACCAGAAGAGGGGAAAACCCTCCAAAAACAACCGAAATCAAAAGAGAGGTAGGAAATTTCCACACCTCGTCGACCTGATCCCACCAGTGGAAGTGCGGCTCGAAGCGGTTCCTGACGACGTTGTACACCAGCGTCGGGTAGAACAGCATCCGGGCGCCGACGCCCACCGCCGCGCGCTTCGCGTCGAAAGCCACACGCATCACCACCCCACCCTCCGCCGCCGCCGCCGCCGCCGCCTCTCCGCCATCCCCGCGACGCAGCTGCAGCAGCGCCCCAACACCACCATCCCCACCTCCTCCGCCGGAATCGCCCGGAAGCTCCTCGATCCGCATCCCCACCCAAATCGACCCGATCTGGAGCCGATCCGATCGGAACCTCTCCCCCCACAGAAAAAACACCAGGAAAATCCCCCCAAAAAAGGAATCGAACGATTGGGGGGAAAGCAAGCAGCGCGAATCGGAGTAGCTGGGCGGTGAGAGGTGGTGGAGCGGAATCGAATGAATTCGCGATTCCGCAACCGGAAGAAATCGAGAAATCCCCTTCCCTCGCGCTCACGGCTCCCCACCTCTCCAAAAAGTCGAAACAGCCCAAGCCGAGCAGCAACCCCCGCGCATCCGATTAGTACCCGGTCGCCTGCGACCCTCAGGCTGACATGTGGGGTCCATTTCACCGACAGGTGGGGCAGGGTAACGAGGCGGGACGTGGGTCCCAAGAGGTGACGTGGCGGCCGTTGATTTGTGGATCGGCTTGGATCCGACCACTCGAGACGCCACGTGGACTGTAGAGGTGGGGTCAAGTAGATCGTGTGTGGGTGGGTGGGGGTTAAACCGCTAATCCAGTAAAGCGTTTAGTTCCATTCTTGGATAGGACGTTAATCACTAATCCATTGCTTCTTCTCGCAGTGCCTTCTGTGTGTTTATGTCATTCTCTCTTTTTCTTGTTTTCGAACAAATGCACGTAGCTACAGATTTCTTTACGGAAATAAAAGTAGAAATGTCCAACATAATTGACACGATTAGTGGTGTAGTCATTTAATATGTAAAACTTTTTTTAATTTTTGAGATTACACGGCAGACACAGATGTACATATACCACTATCACGCAAACCACAGTCATATTCCTCCGAATATTTTTCCTCTAACACATGCTTTATAAGACAAAAACCAGCGTATATTTTTAATCCCACTAAAATTTTATTGAAAACTCATCTGTATATGTCGTAATATTTGTTATTCTTTTTATTAACTTAATTGAATTATTGTCGTAAATTATTTGTTACACTCCTATAAAAATACATTTTCACACTTTTCTTTCACTTTATTAATTAGATTCCATGTTCCAACTTATGTGTTAAGTTTATTAATCAAAATATTCATCTATATCTATAATTGTGTAGATAATTCATTACAATCACCGGATCAACAGTAATCTGTTTTAAACCGAGCCTAACTCAATCTATTATTTGGCAATTGAAACCACTAATGAGTTTCAAAAGTAACACTTTGTAAAGTTGAAAAGAAATAATATGATGATGACCTGTTGATATCCTCCTAACTTTCTGCCTACCTGTTCTTTGCAGCGTAACACCTCACTCCTTCACTCATGGCTACACATTCTTGGAAGCACAACAACCCATGGGCATTTCTTTTCGATGCCTTGGTATGTTGTTTGTTTGTTTTCGGAGCAAAACTTAATCCCCAAATCAATTTCAGCATGATGCCAGGATGATAACTGACAAAACAACCGACAACGATGCGTCAGCAACGCACCAAGATTAGTCTTGGCGTGCTTCCAACAACCAACCGAAATCTAATCTAATTCTCAACATGCTGCCATAGTATACAGTAGAGAGAAAAGTACAGAGAAATGCAGTACTAAAGGCAGCTTCTCAAGTTAATTAATTACAGGCTTAATTACAATTCCCGGTGCAACTGGGTAAATTTGGACCACTCATCCAACCGAGGATTGGAATCAAACCAGCAAGCTAAAGTCTAAAGGGTAGCCTCTGATCAGGAGGATCAGATTCTTCACCAGCTAACTGAAGCAGAATACTGAATGGGAAACTATAAACTCTCCAAGAAAAATCTATCTCGTTAATATGGTTATAATCTTTTTTAAAAAATTAACAAAATAAAGTAATATGTGATAAACCATTTCACAAACATGTAAGATCAAATATAACTTATACAAATGATAAAAAAACAAATTTAATTAAAAATATATATTAACTAGCTAGTTTATTTTTTCAACTTATAGAAAGTGAATTTTAACTTGCGTCTTTGAAATGAAATGATCTATGACATATTAATCTATTTTATTGATTTTTTAAAACAAATTTCCTAACAATTTAGATGTCATATAAAAAAAATGTCTCGAGAGTTAAAAACACACCCCCATGCTTAATTCTAGATTGCTTACTGCTGCTGTAAAGGGCACTGAACTGAATTGTTCAGTTCAGAAGAAGATATAGTGGAAGTAGCAGATTACTACTCGTTTTAGTAGATGGCCAGATTATTAGATAATGGAATAAATATCAAGTTTGATTGTCAGATGCAACAGTCGATCTCTTTGCCCAGAAATTTAGCACGAACATGCACTCACTCTTGTTCATCACCTACATGAATGTAATTTGTTTACAGGTGGTTCTTGATAACTAATTAGCTATCACAAATACTCCAGTACCGTACTATCTACCTCTGCTCAAAAGGAGAACAAAAAAGAAAAAAAATAAAGCGGCGCCGGTGATCGCCGGCGGCGGGCGGCGGGCGAGCTACTTGCCGTGCTTTACACCACGCGGCCCGGCGGATTTCTTTATCGACTCGATTCTCTGCAGCCTGATCTGCTCCCTGAACCTGGCGATGAACTCCTCGGCCTTCTTGTCCACCTCGTTCTCGTCCACCTCCGGCGACGACTCCCTCCTCGGCGAGTTGCCCCTCGTTGAGAGCTCGCCGTCGCCGTCGCCGTCGCCGTCGTCGTCGTCACTGCTCTCCGAGGACACCGTCACGTTTCCCAGGATGGGGTCGCTGCTGCCTCTCTCGTACTGGAACCTGGGGATGGATTGGTAAGCTCTGTAGCCACCGTACGGATCGTCTGAATCTGATCCGTGAAGAAGAACCGGTGCATCGCCGGCGACGGCGACGTCGGGTTGTTCTTGGCTCTGGCTATGAACTGCTTCTCTTGCCCCTCTGATTGTTCTCACCGATTTACCAACTGGGTAGTACGAGGAGGAAGACGAGCCATCAATGGAGCTTCTTGGCTTCGCCGACGAGGAGTTGCTGCTGCTGCTACGGCTGAATTCAGATGTAGTGAAGCTGTGGGAGGTTTGCTCCTGCAGCTCCTCCTTGAAGCTCTTCGCCGCCGTCCGGCGTTCGGCCGCCGGCGGATGGTAGCCGTGGACGAGGAAGGGAGGTGGCGGTGGAGGCGGCGCCGGTGGGGAAGACTTGTACGGGCTCCTCCGCCTGGAGGAGTAATCCTCACTGGCCTTGGCTAATGTCTCCTTGGAAAAGGACGACGCCGGGGAGAGCCTCTTCGGCGACGGCGAAGGGCTCGGCGCCGACGCGTCGAACCTTCCCGACCGTGACCGCCACGGGATCGGCGAAGGGAGCACGAATTCATGGCCGCCGCCGCCGCCCCGGGCGTATCCTGTGAGATCCTGCGTGGCCGCGTCGCCCGCGGCTCGCCGCCGTCGCCGTAGCCCGCGCTGGAGGACGACTCGCCCTGCGGCTTCAGTGCCCGGACGGGCAGCGACAGCGGCGGCGCCTGCTTCGCCTCCGCGGCGTGGCTCCGGCCGCCGCCGCCGGTCGCCACCACCACCACAGGCTCGTCGGGGTGGTGCATCGCGCTCCACGACCGTATCTTGCCACCCACTACACCTGGGCTATCGAGCATGACGTCGCCACCACCATCGTCGAACACCAGCGAGTCGTGGATCATCTGCGACACGTACCCGGCGTCCGCCTTCGCCTGCACCGCGTTCGCGGCGGTATCCTTCTCATCACCCCGTCTCCCGGCGTCGTTCCGGCGGCTGAACAGCCCATACGACACGGCGATCCCGACGACGAGCAGGTGGAACAGCTCCCACACCTTGGCAAGAAACGCCTCCCCGCGCCCGCCACCATCTCCCACCGCCGCCGGCGCCTGCGGCGAGGGCACGAGAGGGAGCAGCAGCACGCACGCCGCGAACACCGCCGCCCTGAACGGGAAGCTCTGCAGCAGCGAGGCCTGCGCCACCGCCATTGGAGGAGGCAAAGAGAAGAAGAAGAAGAGGAGGAAGCGGGAGGCAGCGTGACGACGCTCTTTTTAAGCTTTTAGCTTTTGCTAAGCTTTCTCTCTTCTTCTCTCTCTGATCGCTTTTCGCGCGCAAATAAAGTTGTATCAAATTCTCTCCCTTTGGCTTAGGCTTTATGGCCAATTTGCTTGACCAACCATGCGTTGGACATGCATCGAGATTACTAGAGATGGTATCTCATCTCATTTCATCTCATCTATTCTCTCTTTCTTTTGAGTTTCTCTTCTCCTCTACTCTCCTAGGCAACTATGTAGTTTGAGATGGTGAGAGGTTTGAGGAAAATGGTATAACTTAGTTAGTAAGGTAGGAATTTTGTGTGAGAAAAGGAATATATGCACTACCCTCTCGGTCTTCTTTTGTTTTTCACGTTCTCTTTAAATAGACTGATCTCGACCTCTGTATCATATGATGCACACGACTCGTCGTTTAGTACGTGTAAGTCAGAAAAAATCAGAATCCTAACAAAATCCCTAATATACATATGCACATGCTCTGCATGTATGAGAACTTTTTTTCTTTTGAAAAAAAGGCTCTAAACAAGCAGAAATATGAAGGGATATGCATTTTTTGTGAGAATGACAGAAGAAACGAGTTGAAACAAAAAGATATTGTACAAACTAGAAACGAGTTGAAACAAAAAGATATTGTACAAACTATGGTCCTTTATTTTTGCAGTACGTGCATTATGATTATCAGATTTTATAACAAAAACACACACACACGAGACTAGTTTCTTTTTTTATGGGAAAAAGTGAGCAAGTACTCAAAATCATAAAATATGCTATCTCAGATAAACATAGCATTTGCACTTGCAAGTACGCCTTTGATTCGCTCGTGGATGTTACGCGAATATTGTGCTGCTTCAACGTGATCAGAGCTCTTTGTCTTCTCTCACTGACGCGTCTCTGACGAAATGCTGATCGAGCATGCATATGCATAAACCCACCCTGCAGCTGTTAATCTCTTTTCAGGACAGGACAGTAAATTCAGGTAAAACTGCAAATATTTTCTTTCTTTTATGGGAAACTCAGAAGAGCTGCATTTCATTTCATTAAGAAGTAAATTCAGGTAAAACTGCAAAGATCATAACTACTGCGAGATTACAATGTTAGTTTCCATGAAATGGCGCATTAACATAACATATACTTCAGTCATCAAGCAGCTGCTTAATTGTTAGCTGATCAGAACAAAGCTATAAAGTCTGCACATTGGTCATCAGTGAAGTCAGTTGCAGAACTTATCCACCTGCTGGACATTTTACTTAATCGTCAGTTAAGGACTAAAGTTACTCTTGTACATATCCAAACTATAAGCTCATAAAAAAATACTTTTTTGTGGATTAAGACGAATATAAGCTCGTTCAACACTTTGCAGTAAACTACACCTAACTCTGGATCATAAGCTAAGAAGAGCAATTTTACACACGCAGCACAAAGTAGAGCCAAATAGCCAATTAACTAGCATACAATATGCATTGGTGATCAGATGAGTTAGATGGCGATTGGAATAACGGAGATTTTTCAGATAACTGAAGCAACTTACAATCTCTGTACCAACTAGAACATCCAAGATGTAGACAGAGAAGGCAATGCAAATATGCAATGCAAGCTGATCTGGAGGCCTGGAGGAAAAAAAAAAGAAAGAACAGGATCGAACTCATCATATTGCGTGGTTAAAAACCAAAGATTCCACCTCTTTTGGGTGGCGTACGCAACTGCTGCTGCTGCTGCTGCTGCTGATAGCTTTTTTGCAAGTTTAGGTGGGTTTCTGAACTGATGGTACTGTGGTGTTCATGCATGCATGTGGTGGGATTAGTTGCGTTGATCTTGTTTTTTGAGGCCAGCATGAGATGCTCCTACTCATCTCTGTTCCCTTTTGGCTTTAAGCATCTTTTCTCCTTTTCTTTTTCAAATGGTTTGGGAATTCAGTTGCTCTTTACTTACTCATCACCGCACGCCAATTTTGATTTTTCATACTACGTCAGTCAAAATTTTCCAAGCGAATGTCACACTTCGCATGAATCGACAGAATCTGTTGCTCTTGGTATTGTGAAGCAGCCATGGCATATGGCAGTGACTCTCAGGTTTCAGCTGAATTTGACTGTTAAGGGCATCTCCAACAACCTTCTTACAAGTAGAATTCTTCATGGTTCTGCACGTTTCCACTTCTTCCAGTGCTTGAACTGCTCCAGCAACTTGCAGAAAATCTCTCAAACTGAAGACACTGTACATCCTCTTGGCTCTGCTCCTTAGGTAATTTTTTTCACGACCACGCACAAGACTTGTGTATGTCTCTTACGCTCCTTAGTATAGAAAATTGAATGTTCACAAGGTTTCTCACACGGAACACAACAACCTCTCTGGGAAGTGTCCAAAAGCGCATATGTTCATCAGCATTTATAAGATGCAGCAAGCATATATCATCTTTGTGTAAATCTCTTCGTGCTCAATCGGTTTTCTGAAACTTCGTGTACGACCACAGATGCAAGACAAGTTTTCCAGCTTTGGCGCAGACCGTGTTCTGCTAATATTGGCCCATGCTCCATCAACGTGTTTCAGTAACAAGCAGCCTGGGAGATAAAATCGACACAAACTAACAGACAAAGATTCAGAGTTTCAGTTCAGTTTATTAGCCATCTACTATATACTTAAAATCCATTAAATTTTCTATAAACAATCCTAACCTCCATGTGTCACTCTTATAAACACTTCTAGGTTACCATATGTCATATCTCTAAATTAAGCGAAATTCGGAGGAAAAAAATAAAAATATCCAACCGTTGATTTTCACGACCATTAGATTCTCCCAAACTCGTCGTAGATGTACAACAATAAAAAAAATGTAGCATTATTAATTTGCACGGAAAAAAATGAAAAAACATACACACAAAAATAAACCCCTCCCTAACTACCGTATGTGTACGTACAACGGAAAAAAAAAACACGTAGATCCTCCCGCTCACGTAGACATACAGAACGTATGTACGTACCCTCGCTCGATCTTTAAAAAACCGCATCACGTAATTAATACTAGCCCGTATTAACTAAATGTAGTAGGATGTATTTTATTTTGCCGAAAAAATATTTTGAAGACAAATCTTATAATATATTTTTTTCAAAAAGTTATATATATAGTAGGGTAATTGTTGGTCAAAGCCTTATTATAAAACAAAACATATCTCATATTTTAAAATAGAAGACGTACTTTAAACTATATTTTAACTTAAAAATAAACATTTTAATTTGGGTCATATTCTAAAATTTTACATACCAGTCAAATAATCATAAAAAAGATATAAAAACAATATAACTGATATTTTAAAAAATTACTTCCTCGGTTATGAAATTATGATATGTTAAAATAAATTTACTATTAGATTTGTAACGAAAACTATAAGAAAACTAATATCATTTATTTATATCATCATAAAAATTATAATAAAAAATATTGATTACACCATTATATATAACTTCAGAAATATGGATAACTAAATTATATCTACGACCCCATAAGAAATATGATGAAATATTTGAAGAAAATAATTCCTTCGTTATGGAACTGTGTTAAGTTATAATATCATTATTAAATTTGTCATCTGAACTAATTTCATGTATTCATTTTTAAAATTTTTATTATGAATATATTGCAAGAAAGATAAGTAGAAAACATATGGGTGCAAAGCTCTTACTATGGTCCAATATACTATGTGGATAACTTAATCCATTTAAAGCTAATCCATTAATCTTGAATGTCTCAGTTCCATGTATAAATCAATGTCCACGGATCGTAGAGGTACAATTACTAACGAGGTGTATGTGCATTACATCAGCTTTATATATAAAAGATTAACCCATAGGTATTATATTTAATACATCGGCTTTATGTATAAAAGAAGGTTAACCTATAGGTATTATATTTAAAGCGCCAAGATTGAATTGTAAGTTGGCTTTCATCCACCTAAGCTTGTAAGGTGGTAATAAACCACCAATTACAATAACTTTTACTTAGAGGGTTTCCAAAAGTTGTATCGTACCGATCTCTGACGACAGGTGTTTTTCCGCAAAAACTATGGTTATCGCGCTCAAAACCATGGTCAACCCGCGTCCAAAAGTCGTTTCGCACCCGTACGGTACATCGGAAAACCACGGTTTTCGCGACGGTTTTCGCGGTTTGGAAACTCTCAACTACATTAGAATTCTATTGGCATCAAACAAGTTAAGGAGTCATGAATGGGAGGTCACCCAAACTATAAATATCTAGCATAGCTAAGAACTTCTATACTTCGTATTAATTAGTGCCAACACATTTAGTTAATTTTATCATAATTGCAATAAAAGTTAATAACCAATTTGGCATCACTAGAAATCATGATAAATTGCTCATGAGATAGTAAGGAAAATAGAATTTCAAAATCCAAAGAATAATTAGTTCTGTATTATCTGAAGATTTCATTTATCGTTTTAAACTGGGTTTCAGAGGACCGAAAATGAGACGATCGAGAAGATATGCAATACGAGATAAGCCATTATTATATGATTAATCGAATATTAAATATTAGATTAGTGTGATTTTTATAGCTACTTTCATATATAACATTTTTAAAAAATGTAGTTCGAAAAAAATACGCATAAAAATAAAGAAAATATTCCGTCAATCTTCTTCTAACAAACGCGGCCTTGTTCGTCAAAGTTCATACATGCAACTAACTCTCAAATTCATTACCCACAATCAAGCTTTGAAGGAACTAAGACCAACTACATGATGTATATATGAACATTTTGTGAAAATGTTGCATATAAATACACAAAAATTTTTAGCCATTATAAACGCTTTTAATAAACAAAAATACCTGTGTAATTGTGTGGGCTACCTTCCTAATTATCATAAATGAAAATATAAAATCCACAGTTTGCTTGTCTGCTCCAACTCCAAGTAGTCCGGGTGCAGTAAACCAAACTAAAGCTGTTTTCCGCAATAGCAGATTAAGTAGGAAACTCACTTGTTATCCGCATACACCTTCCCAAACTGCTAAATAAAATAACTTTTAAAAAAATTATAAAAAACTGTTTTAAAAATCATATTAATTTATTTTTAAACTTTAAAATAAAAATTATATTAATTTATTTTTCAAATTTAAAATAATTAATACTTAATTAATAAAAAATTAATACTCAATTAATAATATGCTAATCGCTTACCTGCGTTTATTTTCAATCTCGTCAAAAACACACCCTAAACTATTCAAGATTGGGCTGGATCAGGTATGGGCCGATCTGTAGCTACAAAAGTAAGCAAGCCAGTCAAGAGTATAGTTGGGCAATGGGTTCGCGGTCCACGTTGAGTCCTTATGTGGGCTAGAAACTATATAGGCCGCGTAACAGTGACACACGACACTAGTGTGGCCAGATGTTGGGCCCACGTTCAGGTCCATAGTATCTAACGGCCACATGAATCTGGCCCATAAAATGGACCAGCTGCTCTCTTACGTGTGCTTGCTGGGCATATTGATCGAGCTCGTGGTGTAGACAATTGTTAACGGTTAAATTTGATAATTTTTATTAGTTAATGATTGGGTTAAAGATGAAATTTATGTCATGATTATAGAAGTTTCGGTCGATAAGTTTATCTAGGTTTGTATCAAACTTTCATGATAAGAAAAGTGTATTTTAGTTTCTATTTTTGTTAATAGAGTCCTAAGCCGATGAAGTTGTATTGAAATCGAACTTAGTTATTTTGTTATGTTAGAAGATTAAGATCATATCTGAGTCGGAGTCTATAATGATAGTTTCCTTAATCAAAAATAGAGTCCTGAGTTGATCCGATAGTAATAAAATCGAACTTAGTATAGCCTAGGATATAAATATGTGCATCTAGTGTCTTTGTAAATTTACAACAATTCAATATAGAACTTTAACTTTTGGCATATCGTCACCCTAACTTTAGTCTCATGAATTCTTAGTTTTGAGTTTGCACTGCATCAGTTAAGTTCGATCTCCGGGAGAAAGTAAGTCCCATCAACTTCACATGTATCGGTGAGATTAGTACCTTTTCGATTAGGTTCGATATACTAATTTAAATTTTACTTGTGTTGCTTATTCAATAAATTTGTTCTTTTTTATATTGCTTTGTCTTCTTAGTTAGATTCAATATATCAATCACGCATCAATCGACTCGTTTTAATCTATCCAATTTGTTGTTAACCTAGAATTTTCTTGGTTAAGTCCAATCTTTTGGGTTATAATTTGATGGCTAGATTTACTCAGTTCAATAGGTGTTAATCATTGTTTCATCAAAGTTTTAGCTAATAAGGTATCTGCTTATCGTATTATAATTTGCTACATTGGTTAAATTTACAAGATTTAGTATAGTCGGCTAGTTACTGTTATTATTATATTCAATCTGATATTTCTCGGTTAGGTTTGATCTATCTGGATTGTGATTAATAATTATATAATACTAATAATTTATACTTTACCTTGTTATAATTACTGATATCGGTTTATCTCCATATAGAGTATTGATAAGTTTTATTTTAAACACATCGTCCCATATCCAAAGATATACATATTTACTCAAGATTACTTTATTACTCTCAATATTACACTATCTCGGTTAAGTCCGATCTATCAAGATTATAATAAGGTCAAGATTATAATAAGGTTAGAAGATTTTGTAAATATATTATATATAAGTTTCGGCCGATGATGTTTTATTACTTTGATATCTGAATTCTATCGGTTATAGTCGATCGATTCGAAATTCCATCGACATCGGCTTAGAGCGAACCATGTTATATCGGCCTCTTGATCGATTAGCCCATTGATCTAATATTTATTGTTTTATTTTTGTTGGTTGCAGGATCAACCCGATTTGATAAATCTGCACTAGAGTAAGCAAATCTTTCGGGCTTTCGTGTGAAACGATAAATTTATCATCAATAACCCTTGTCGGGGCGGAGTCACATTCTCCCTCCATCCAAAAAAGACATAGGATTGGATGTGATATATCTATAGTGTCCAAATTCATCGTACTATGGTTCACATTTAATCGTACATTTTTTTTTGAGACGGGAGGAGTATGAGGCAACTTAGGTTTAAGCCGAAATACCACTATTTTTTAATTAAAAAATTCCAAAAAAGACTAAACTCCATGGTTGAGCAACCCCTCCCTCCCCTCCCCTCACACAGAATTGATGTGGTGCGGGAATAGGCGGTATCGGGGAGAGAAAATTTACTCATGTGATGGAACAATCTGAACTGGTGGTTGCCCACAGGCTCTTCTCCTTCTTGATTCTTTCAAGTTCTTCTCCTAGGAGCCTCCTATTCCCCCTTTGTTCGTTGTATAATATATCTAGGCTGTGTTCGTTTTTTTCCCCTTGGGTGATGATTGGAACCCTTCTCCGGTATATAAAAGGGAGCGACGGATTTGTGCATGATTAATTGAGCATAGATAAAAAAAACTTTAAAAAATGGATTAACATGATTTTCTATTGATTTGTTTTTGCAAAAAAAAAACGCAGTTCGAAAAGCATCCGCAGAAAACAAAGAAGTAGATGTTGAGAAAACGTATTATACAATGCATCCCTAGGAATGATAATTGGCTAGTGAGCAAAATTTAAGTGCTGGGTTAGGTCGCGGTTCTGCATGTTCATCTTACATGAGCCTTCACCGATTGATGGTTTTCAGAGAAGTCCTTGAGAGCGTTTCTGAATAATGGATGAAATTTCTGAATTTCTGAGCACCAAATGGATTTTGACTGGCGTCCTGCGATCTCAAATACTTAAGATTTTTGGAGAAGCTAGCTGCAATCATCCCATTTGTTAAGATGAGACAAGATGATCAATTGATAATAGCGCCTGTGTAGACTGTAGTGACAAGATGTCGCATTGCACATTTGCAACTTTCAGAAAAAATCAGAGTCCAGGCCATGCCATCCTACAGTTCATTGATTCAGTCCATCCAAGATAAGAGGTCACGACCTACAATTAGTTGCATGTTTATGTTTCTGAATCTGGTTTGCTTCAAAATTTTCTCACTATCGGACTAACACATATGTATGTTCAGAATTCAGATCCAGTGCTGCAGGACCGCAGATTGAAGTTTCACGGCTCATTTTGACTGACACAAGGATGAAATGAAACAAAGTCAACACCTGGACACATGAAGCAAAGATAAGTCTTGTTCCTTCCCATGAATTCAATTGAAATAGCTACAAGTAAGCACCCCGTACTGTGAGAATTTCCTATGCAATTTCACTAGTAGAATGTAGTACATATAAACTACTCATGACTCATCCTTTTTGCATCCACCTGTAGTGTTGTAATTCTTCACTCTTCCCAAGCTTCTCGGTAAGTAACCTGTTGACTGAAAAGGAAAAAAAAATGCTAGAGAATCAGTCGATCAGCAGGCAAGAGCTTGGGAATTAGAAGGAAATGCTGCCATGCTTTCGTTCTCCGTAGCAATTTCTTGACTATATTCTTGTACTAGGAAGCTGCTCGCTAGCGTAATCCCAAAGACACGACTTGACCTCGTACTTAAGAAATACTACTTAAACCTACTTCAAGTTCCAGTCTTCCAATACAATAACTCAAGATATCATAAGAATCTTTGGTACTCAACTCGTGCAAGTGGCTGAATTTTGACGAGATGGTCGGTTGCTGTTGCCAATTTCCTTGGCTCTTCTTGCTGATGCGCAAGTTATGCCAAACTAGGATCTATCTATTTATCTGTCTACTTATTTATGGCTAATTTTTCCTGATCAGAAACGATCCACCTCGTGATCTTGTCAATAATTTTTGCAGCCGCAATATCTCTAACGAGGTTAGCACCAATAAAACAACAAAATCCTCCTATGCTAGTGACATTATTCCATTGATTTGCCACCTCGAGAAACAAAAAGTTGTGACAACCCTGAAAAGAAGAAAACAACTCCAGAAAAGGATCTCCACTCCACCTTATCTCTGAATATCATATTTCCCAATCGTATGATCCTCGCGTCCATTTCTTTATTCATGCATCTCTCTCTTTCCTTTCTTTTGTCGACGACAGGTTGCCATCGACTCTGCACCAGCAACGGTGGGGGCATGCAGGCACGCACCGACGACGACGACGGCGATCGAAGAGGCCAAGAGACAAAGTTTACAGTGATTTTGATGAGTTTCAAGCATGCAAAACAAGCAGCAGCAGAGATTCAGTTGAGAGCCACCTAGGCATGCATCTTTCTTTGCAAAGCTTGAGACCCAGCAGCAGTGCAGCGTGCTTGACATCTCCTTGTGTTTTCTCCTCGTGGACCACTTATCCTATCAAGATCCACATATCCTGGCCTAGATTCGACCACATCCCATCCATCTCCCTTTTTCCTTCCTATGCAGCTGCAGAGACCTGCAGCAGACAGACTCTGTATAGCATATGGCATGATTTCTGCATATCCATTATCTTGCTAGGTCTAGAGATCTTAACAGTTGGGCCATTATTGATGGAAAGAAAACTGGTGCTTGCTTCTTTGTGGAGTAGCTGTAGTTCACTGTAGCGTTTGAGTCCTGGCAATCTGGCATGCAAAGCAAGCATAAGTGACCAGCATGTTCTGACAGTAAAAATAAAAAAAGAAACTGAATTCTGCATGATTCTTCACTGGCTTTCAATCTCTGCTGTTAGAAGTAAGCATAATTCTGGAATGAATGCATGATGACAAAAGAGGTTGTTGTGTTTTTGACGAGAGTAGCATGAATGGATTGGTTGGGGCCAATGGTCACAAGGATTGAATGGACATGAAGGGGAAGGGTCCAATTATTGAAGCACTGGAAGAAGCTCAGAGCCACACAAGAAGCTGTCCCAGCTGCCTCCTGTGATGGGAACAGGAAACAAACTAGACTTATGAACAAGATGGAGACCCTTCATGATCTCTGCATCAATATACTCCAATTTCGCAACCGTACAATACAGACAGGCTACTATCTGGTTTTCTTTTCACCAACTTATACCAACCAACCAAGGCTTAATTAAACATGTCTCGGAAGGTACTAACATTCTCACTGTATTACATAAAACTGCTGAAAGAAACACCACATGACCCAACTACAAAGTTAGCATGACAACAACAACAACAGCGGCGACGAAGAACGGTAGCTGAAGCCGACCCAGATTCCTTCGGTGAAGAATTGCGTCTGGATCACAGCACCTTGATGGCCTCGATCGCGCAATGAGGAAGCGCAATACTGAGCTCCAGACTGCTGATGGATGATGATGCCATTTCCAGCCCAGAGATCATGGAGAGCGACATCTCCTCGGCGGCCTTTGATCTCTTCACATATTCAGTTAGTTCATCAACCTGACAGAAGGATCAGTTTGTGTTAGTTTTGGTCAGACTGTTGTTGAGTTATATAAAGATGTTCTCAGATGCAAAGGTGCTGGTTTTACCTGCACGCTATCGCCTCTAAAGCCTCTAGCAACTGGATAGCTTGGTAGCTGCAGTAAGGTAAAAAATTCAGCCTTCAGATATGATTGTTTGTCTCAACGTACAACAGCTATGGGTAATTATAATTCAACCTGTGACTGCAAAGAAGAAAAATGGAAGCAAACAAATCTGTAGAAAATTACCGGGACATCGCCGCGGTCTGTATGAATTATCTCCTGCGTAAGAGGCTTAGTTCCAACGCTCTGGGGACTTGGAAGCTGCAACAGAAGGTTACAGAAAAGAGCATTAGCTGCAAGATCCTGATGCACGATCCCAATATGTGTGGATCTGATCAAAGAGTGCACTGACCTGATCATCACTGTACTCAGCAACAACATCAAACAGGCTGGCCCGGCGCTTCTTCTTGCCAGGATTGGTCTGCCGGAGGAAGTACTTCTGGGCGTGGCTTGCCACCTGAGTTGCCGTCCTGGTGGTCACAAAGTTCTTGGAGATGCCTCTCCAGTCCCCTTTCCCCAGCTGCCTCAGCCCATCGAGGAATTTCTTGTGCTCCTCCTCAGTCCATGGGACCCCTTCACAGATTAATCAATCAGGCCAATTAATTGTCACGTGATCTTCACAGGAAGCAACAAACAGGGAGTAATTACTAACCAACAAGTTTTTCAGGTGTCAGAGCCTTGTGGATTGTTAGATATATGTTGCCAATTGACTGATACACAAAAGGTTAATCCTTTTTCTCTCTCTTTTGAAAGATGAGATTTTTAATCAGTTTCGTTGGATGCTCAATCATAGATAACATTTTGCTTTCACAAATCATCAAATTGCGTCAAGAATTAACAGGGAGTTGAAATTTCAGAGTAGAAGGAATCAGGTGGTTGCTCGATCAAAGATAACATTTTTGCTTTCACAAATCATCAGATTGCGTCAAGAATTAACAGGGGGTTCAAGTTTCAGAGCAAAAGAAATCAGTTAACGGAAGTATGGAACAGTAGTAGGTACAAGAGCAGACAAAGGGTGGTTGCTACTTGCTATTGCTCACCTTTCTTCCTCTCCAGCACCTTGCGGCGGCGGCGCTTCTGCTGGCGGGAGGCGAGCTCGGAGTCGTCGGAGGCGCGCTGCTTGCCGCCGTCGGCCGGCAGCGGGTCGATGGAGGTGAGGTTGGGCATACTGGAGCTCTTCTTGATAAATCCACCCTCCGCCTCCTCCTCGTCGTACTCCTCCTCCTCAACTCCGCCGCCGCCGCCGCGGACCTCGACGCCGAACAGCCGGAACATCACCGGCGGCGGCTTCCTCTCCACTACCTCCTCCTGCTGCTCCATCTCGATCGGCGGCCGGCCGCTGCGTGGTCGCTTTTGGTGGTGAGATGAACGTGGTGGGTATCGTCGCCGCGAAGGGGATTATTATGGTTTGGAGCCTACTGCTCCCACTCCTTCTCTGTTTATTTATAGAGGGGTTTATTTTTATTATATAAAATTTATATGTATTTTAAAAGAATAACAATAAAAAATTAATTTCTTTACAACAAAAGGATAATTGAAAATTCTAGTTCTTTCTGTTGGTATTAAATTGATAATTGACGAATCAGATGGTTTCCCTGCAATTACAGGACTCGTTGACCTCATCTCTCGCATGCCCAAGGCAAAGGGAAGAGATGCCATCCCCCTGTCATTTCCTTCGGACGGGTGCAGCTACCTCTGTATACACTTCTTTGTGTTCCAGACATGCAGTGACGTCGGTACTTACGTCTATAATCTTCTTAAATGATCACGCGGTATTTGAATGGAGAAACTTTGTATCATATCAGATATATCATATCAGATGTTTGAACAAATAACTATATAATCAAAGAATAATCCACAAAATTAATATATTAAACATAATTAATCCATAATTAACATAAATAAATATTTATTGTAACATTAGATTCGTCTCGTGAATTATTCATCGATTATAAATGGATTTTGTAAATAGTTAAATTTTAATTTCTATATCCAAACATGTACATAAAAAATAACTGCCTGATTTTAGTAAATTACAGTTTTTTTGTTCAGGAGTTTTCGCATCAAGTTCTTGGCAACCGAGATGTGAGCCTGTACCTGAGTACGTGTACTGTGTACATATCTACACATATACCGTCGTGTCGATATCGCCATTTATTTTTCAGGGCATCATCGTGTCAGTGCCTGGTGGCTAGTGTTACACCGGACAGAAAGAGCGCTGCAATTGCGAGAGTTTGACGGTTTGTCAATTGCTTGACAAATTGGTTTGCAATTGCACGCAGCTTCGAATAAATATTCCACGTGCTGATCGATGAACAGAGTCAGGACCACGTCTTTTGTCGATATCAAAATTAAAATCTTAAAATTTACTTTTAAGTTGGTTTTAAGATTTGCATCATAGTTATTTCAACATTGATATTTAAATCATTAAGAATATATAAAAAAATATTTAACTATACATTATTTTTAAATTATGAATATGTTGTTTAGATTATTATTAGTAATTGGTCTACCGATAACAGCCTTACATATTCTGTTCGTAGGAACGTTCAATCGTTTTTTCTTCAGCATATTTCTCGTCGATCGATGCATGATTAGTTCATGGTTTGCATATATATGTGGGCATAAATATCTCATCACATTGGAAATATCTTACACTGCTAGCTAAGATAAGACCTTGAATGTATCGATCGATGATGGCATAATATGGTCGGGAATATATAGGTATAGCAGGACGATTGAGTAGCTAGCATACAAATATCACCATTTTTTCTGAAGAAAATAAATTGTATGACAGTATAGTAGTTCTCGTAGCTGATCGGCTACTTGGTTTGTCAATGCACAGCAACCCAATCATGCATGCTGCCTTTGTAATTGTGTTTAGTTACTCCATTTACGATGTAGCTATAGTACTCCAATTAGGACTACCATTCTAGTAGTATCTTCGTCATAACCGTGGATAAGTTCACATTTAAAATCGATGGATTTCATCGGGCTCTCCTCTCACCCTGAAAAATTATGAACAAATTGCAGACAAAAAAAAGATAGGGACTTTTGACGTAGAGTGAGAAATGGCAACCCTGGAATTCTCATTTTCGCCTCGTATTTGTCGCCTCAATGCCTCCCTTTCCTGAATCAGAGCAATGCTACCTCGTATGTTATCGCATATTCACACGTCCTTAGTTTTTTTTAACTCAGTAATTAATTAATCAGTAGATAGATCCGGTGGTTTAGCATAAGAATGGTCCAACTAAAAATATGATGAGCTAAACAATAATTGTTTTTAATATTTTGTAAAAAGTTTTAACATTAATTTATATTCTACGATGATCTATGACACAACGTGTCACTTAGCCAACTATGCCACTCAATAGATCTCGGTAACTGAAGTGGATCTGTTATCAGTAACTGAAGTGGATCCACTGATTTTAGGGCTCGTTTGGTATGGTTCGGATTCTCGGAGAAATGGAAGAAACGGGCGAAACGTTTCTAGTGATTCAGGTGTTTTTGAGAAATGTTTCTTCTATAAATCGGCGAAACTTCCTAAAGGGTGTTTCTTATTTGTAGTTAAAAATAAGAAATGTTTCTGCTGATTATTCAAGAAACGTTTTTTTATTTTTTACCGTTTGGTACAAATTTTAAAAAAACATGAGAAACGACACTGAGTAAAGAAACACACGCCTACGATGATAAAACGGGCCCATAGGCTGTATCTAGCTAGGCCACAATTACAGCCCACAATGCCTTCATTTAACTGGGCCGGGCTTTACATGCTCCAAACACGAAATACTACCTCAATCCCTAAAAAACCGAGTTACTCAAAAGACCCATTTTAGCTATAAATAAAAGACATTATTTTATCTATGAATCAGTTAAAATGGAGTTTTTTTAATAGAGGCGGCACTACATAGCTTTATGTTAAGTAAATGTAAAAGTTCTATGTTAGCCAAAATTTTATTTTTATTATGGCTCATGTATCGGTGGTACAACTACAAACGATATAGAAACGATATAAACGATATAGAAACGATATAGGATCTTTATCTGTTTTGGAATATGGTTTTAGATATGTAATATGGTCATGACTTTGCTTAATTCATGCTTATGTTATTATTTCCAACGTACTCGGACTATCCTTTATTGTGTGATTTAACTGAAAACTAATCAGAGCTCAGGAGAACTTATTGTCCTTGCATTAAATCAAAGGAGAACTAAGTTTTTAAAAGAAAATCAAAGGAGACTGTACTGAAAAAACATAGACGAAGGCCCGTTCGTTAGCGATTAAGATAAAGGTTATGTATGCGCACTAGAACGAAAGCGTATAGTTAGTTGAGTTTTAAATATTTTAAACCTAAAATTAAATTTATTTGATATTTAAAACAATTTTTATATAAAATATACGGTTTATCCGTTTAAAAAAGTTATAATTAAAATTAAGGTAGACCTGTATCGAAACAAATGGGCCCGTATGATGTGAATTCAACAGAAACTTGTGTTTCAGGGATTAGGTCGGCACGTATTCGACTCTGTGAAAGGTGTGATTAATCTTTGCTTGAATTTGATTCGTTTACGACTGTTTACTTATTTCCTTAAAAAGAACGAGTGTTTACTTATTACAGTCTTGGTCCTCTTGGACGGTGATCTCCATTACTTTTTGCTAAACCCTTTCTTTAAGTGAGCTTTTGAAAAGGGCCCCAATTAGTGAGATACTTAGTCAGAGGTTTTTTTGGCGGGGATTGTTAGATCAAAGTATTTGATCTAATCGATCATCTAGTCTAATTACATATACTAATGCATAAAAGATTAACATTTCGGTGAATACCGGTGGCCGTGGCGTCCATGGTCGTTGGTGATCCCGTAATGAAGTTGATGGTATGATCTGCATCAGGAAAGTAGCGCAGACGTTCCTTAAGGGTGCGCTCGGGGTAGCGGCGTCCTTCGGGGCGCCACCTACATTGTCCTGGGCGAGGAACTCGAACTTCCGAGCCTTCCGGTGCGCTAATAGATCAGAGGGTGGAATTAGGGTTAGGAAAAAGGACGGGATCCATGATTTTCGCGTTAGGGTTTAACTCGGGATTAATCCCTTCTTATATGGTCGCACTGTAGGCAAGGGGCCGAGCCCATAAGGCTAAGGATCGCCAAACGATCACGGCGAAATCGGACTCGGGATAAGATTCCTAGGCCGGTAAGATATGTATCCATATCTTCCTTATACGAGTTGGTTATTATTGACCGAAATCAAAAATTAACTTAAATAAAATATCTAACAGGGATATACTTAGTCAGAACGGACGACACAAATTTCCAAAGCCTGACGAAGTACACGCCTACTACACAGTGCACACTCGTATGCCCACATGATGCACATGTCGCCGCATCGCGTCGTGCCGTCTCTGCCTCGCCGCGCCACGCCACGCCACGCCACGCGGCCTATAAGCCGGACACCCATGCGCGCACACTCGCCACTCGCGAGCTTCTAGTGCTGTCTCTGATACTGCCAGTGCACTGCCTGTGTGTCCGTCTGTGTCGCGAGTTCCCGGCCATGTCCGCCGCCACGGTCACCGCGACGCCGCGCCACACCCGGCCGTCGCCTCTCAACCCCAACGCCAGGGCCGCGGGGGTGGCGCCGCCGAACGCTGTCTCCACCACCAGGACGCACCTTGCCAACCTCGATCGCCTCCTCGTCCGGCCGCCGCCGCTCCCTCTGCCGCTCCAGAACAAGAGGGTGCCGCCGGCCGAGGAGCTCGGCGACGGCGCCGCCGCTCCCGACGACCGGAGCGGCCGTGGCGGGCTGCTCAACGCGCTCAACCTTTCCACGTTCCTGCCCTTCACCCGCAAGCCGGCCGTCGACGAGATGTCGCCGCGAAGCCTCGCGCACCTGCAGCGCCTCCTCACGCTCTCGCCGCGCCCCTCGCCGAAGGGCTCAATCGCCGACGAGTGGAGGAGGTATCACGGCGAGGGTGGCTGGGATGGGCTGCTCGACCCACTCGACCAGAACCTCCGCCGGGAGGTCCTCCGCTACGGCGACTTCGTGCAGGCCGCGTACACGGCGTTCCATTCCATGCCGTCGGCCGCGGCGGCGCCGCAGCACAGCCAGCACCGGACGCTCGTGCTCCCCGAACGGTCGTACCGGCCGACGCGCAGCCTGTTCGCCACGTCGTCTCTGTCCATCCCGCCGTGGGCGCAGCGGCGGTCGGCACCCAGGTGGCTCACGCAGCGCTCCAGCTTCGTCGGCTACGTCGCCGTGTGCGACAACGAGCGCGAGGTCCAGCGCATGGGCCGCAGGGACATCGCCATCGTCCTGCGCGGCACGGCGACGTGCCCCGAGTGGGCCGAGAACCTCCGCGCCGGCCTCGTGCCGGTGGACGACGACGACGTCGGGTCGCCGCAGAACGCGCCGAAGGTGGCGAAGGGGTTCTTGAGCTTGTACAAGACGCCCGGTGACCACGTCCCCAGCCTCTCCGACGCCATAGTCGACGAGGTGAGGCGCCTCGTCGAGGTCTACAAGGGAGAGGAGCTCAGCATCACGGTGGTAGGACACAGCCTCGGCGCGTCGCTGGCCGTCCTAGCCGCCGACGAGCTCAGCGCTTGCGTGGCCGCGGACGCGGAAGCTGACACTACGGATCATCACCGGCGGCCACCGCCCATCGCCGTGGTGTCCTTCGGCGGCCCGAAAACCGGCAACCGCGCGTTCGCCAACCGTCTTCAGAACGAGCGCGGGGTGAACGTGCTCCGCGTGGTGAACGCCGGCGACGTGGTGACCCGCGTGCCGGGGCGCCGCCGGCTATCGCGCGGGAGGGGCACGTGCACGTGGGGGCGGAGCTGAGGCTGGACAGCCGCGACTCGCCGTGCCTGCGCCCGGATGCCGGGCCGGCGTGCTGCCACGACCTGGAGGCGTACCTCCACCTGCTCGACGGCTTCGCCGGCTCCGGCCGGCCGTTCCGCGCCGACGCGAGCCGCAGCGTGGCGCGGCTGCTAACCTACCAGCGGCCCAACGTGAAGCGCGCCTACGTGGAGCGCGCCAGGGTGCTCGGGTTCGAGCCGGCGACGCCGCGAACCGCCACGGCCAACGGCGCCGGCGGCGGAGCCGAGGGGCAGTACGGCTACTTGGCTAGCCCAACATGATCGTTGCGTACTGCTACTGTAGCATGCATGCATGGTCGTGTACCACCTTAGTTATTAGTTTGGTAATTAACTCGTAATTAAGATGTATCTGCACGTGTTTCTTGATGTGCATTCAACTTGTTTTCTTCTCTACTTCTTTGGTGGATTTTTGGTTACTATTTGGCCATTTTTGCATCGTGCTTGTGGCCTATCGATCGTGGAGATGCATGGTCGAGTCAATGATGAGCTTGTTAATGTAGCCGTGCGTGATGCATATGCTTTTTGGTGAACATATAGCTTAAACAAATTAAATTATGGTGGCAAATTAATTCTGTGGTTGTTATCGAATGACTGGTTCTGGACATTACGAAATCCGAAGGGGGGATCTGTCAACCACTCATGATCGTGCACGGAAAAAATATCACTGGGTGCATATATGCATCATCGGGCACAACCATATGTGACATACAGTACCGATTTGATGCTGAACTGCTCAAGTACGGAGCTCACGCTACTTTAAAAAACCATTTATACGGTCAAAATCTGTTTATTTATACGGTCAAAATCTATTTTTTTATAAAGTCAAAATCTATTTTTTATAAGGTTGGACGGTATGTCTGTCCGAAAAGATATACGAAAATAGTGATTTTTAATGCAGGTGCCGCACCTGCATGTGAAAATTCTGCTTCTTACGTTGTTCGCTCACAAAAATAAAAAACTGAAAAAAATTAAAAATCTCAAGAAAAAGAAACCCTAGTTGTCCATGGCACCGGTGGCACGGATCCGGTTGTCATGGCGGCGGCGCCGTGCCGTCGCTCTCGACCGCCTCCTCATAATCGTTGTCGTCGTCCGGTAGCCTTCTTGCCGGTGGCGACGCCACCGAGGTCGTCCTTGCCTGTCGTCCGCTCTCGGCCGCGTCCTTGTTGATGGCGACTCCGTCTAAGGTCACCGCCACCTGCCGCCTCCTCATCGACGGCGGCGCCGTCCGGAAGAGAGGAGAGGAGAGGAAGACAGACAGGAGAGAAGAGGAGAGAAAGAGAGAAAGGAGAGGAGAGGAAGAGAGAGATGAGAGGAGGTGAAAAAATTTGAAGTGTTAAGAGAGAAAAAAAGAAGATGGGAGCAAAATATGTGGATCGGTATTTTCGAATGCGGACTACTTAAGAGAATTTTCATATGTGGCCCCTTAAGTGGTCCAAATGCAAAAATAATCTTATTTTTGCATGTGACCCCTTAATAAACCCATTTGCAAAAAATATTTTTTTTGCATGTGTGACTTTTAAGATGTCGTATGCGAAAATGAGGATCGACGTGAATATTTATGATCCATCAAATACCATAAAATCGTTTTTTCAAATACCATCATTATTTTTAATAAGGGCTCCACGACCAGTTATTACTCCCTCTATCTATATTATCTATATTGATGATAGTGGTGTTCAAGTTTGTCTCCAAAGTCATAATCTGACATGTGGATCCATAAAGTTCTCACATATGATCGATATTGTTTTGGATATATTTCTAATCAACTAACGATGCTATAATATATATTTATATATATACTTTTATCTTTTATATAAGAAAAAGTTTATTTTACTCCCTTAAATTTTTTGTCGGAGCACTTAACTCCCTAGGCTCATTTTACACCCCCAAACTATTGAAAATGGATCACCTCCCTAACAGTATTTGTCTTTTTGTTTCTTTCTATACAGGTTATATTTTGCAATGAAATTTGGTGGGATTGATATATGCATTATAACTTATTTCTCAATGTTTTTTGAAATTTTTTAATCATTGTTTATGTAGGTTGGAGGCACTTATACTAATTTAAACATAGAGGTTTTAAATTTCAAGCAAACAACCATAAAAATTTTTAAAACTATTTTAGAACTTTGATAATAGTGTCATATATGGCTCTACACAATTTAAGCTTAAAATATGACTCGTATAAAGAAAAAAGATGAAGAAAAATGTAATTAACCAGTAAAATGAATCTTTAAATAGTTTAGGGGTAAAATAAATCGAAAAAATATTTTAGGAGGTTAAGTGATCCAACCAAATAGTTTGAGGGAATAAATTAGACTTTCTATTATATAATATCCAATATAATGCGTCGGTCTTTAGCTAGTATAAATAAAAACCAATTCCCTGCGTCCAGATTTATATTTATGAATTGATTTTTTTATGAAGGGAATGCTGAAGAGGTTAAGCAAGTAATGTGCAAACTCTCTAATCCATATGATATGCATATGTACACGTTTCATACAGATAATAAGACATGTCATATATTAACATAACTTCCGTTCAAATGCTTGTTTCTGAAACAAGCTATGATTTTTTTACTAAAAATCAATAGAGAGAAAATCTACTCCATATATATCCATATATATGACATACATCGCTCTTCGAGAGAAAAAAATCTACGTCATATACTTGATCCATCCAAAAAAAATAATTATTTTAATTTGAAATTTAGTGCTATTTCTTCACCTAAACTTGCAACTCAACCAATCATAATTCTCTCATACTTAATATCCTCATATATCTCATATACTTCTTTTTTATTGATCAATCATAACCTTTCATAATTTATTTTTAATTATTTTTTAATTTCCACGGAACTATGTAGAAATGCTTATATGTTTATCTTTAGACGAAGTAAGCATATATTATTCGTGTGTGTGTGTGTTTCGAAAGGTCTTTTTTGTGTGTGTTGGTTGAATGTAATATGGGCAACAACGTCAATGACAGAAGTAGCAACGTGCAGGGACAAACATCTCTACCACGTTCACAGCGAGAATGCAAGTGGATGCACTGATGCAGGCGTTGGTGGCGTGCGTGTAAACAGTGGTCAGTGTAGTGGATGATAAATCCTTTCTCCTCTATTATCGTCGGAGACGATGATACAGCTTCTGACAGCTGCAGCCGTATTTTTTTTAAAAACAAAATCTTCATCAAACCATTCAACTTTTTATTTAAATTATGAGAAAGGCTATAGTGTTCTATAAATTTTAAAAATAAATTAAATTTAAAAATTAGTTTTCACCTTTTTTTATATTCTCATTAGTTAAATTCCCACTAGCTATTTGCCAAAAACAAGCCCAATCACACACTATCTAGTTGATGGATCGATCACACAATGCACCTTAGTGGTAGTGGAGTAGATCAGCAGCCAACCATCAAACCGCAACGTGCTCAACGCTGACGACGTGCTAGGCTAATGGTTTAATTTACCTTTTAGCTCTAATAAAAAAAATATCTAACTGCTTCAGCAGACACGCCTGCTTGCTGGCCTGCTGTGGCTTGCGTTAGATTTGTAATAATACTGGTTTATTATATGGTTGATTAATTAATTATTGGCAGTCCCTTCAAAAATTAATGATTAGCAGTACTTGTGTAGTACGGAGATACTTTGATGTCAGTGTATGAATGTATGGGAGTTGAAAAAAAACTCGAAATTTAAAAATTAAGTCGCCATACTTAATAAGCATACTGTGTGAACTAAGGCTGGGTGAACTACTAGGTCCATATAACGCCTCGATTTTCGTATGAGCTTAAAAAGCTAATTTAATAGAAATTCTATATAAAAAATAGGAGAACATCTCGGTATTCGTGCACTTTGTGTGGGTATCACGGTCGCCTTCAAACTTAAAATATAAGAATATCTTAGGTAAAACTTGGTTTACAAAGTCTTTGGAAAACCCGACGCCTGGATCGATGCCTTGTGAAAGAAAAGAAAATAAGTTTTAAAAATAAAAATCGTGAAAAGCCATTCTTGGGCGGGATGCTTATATGGTGGACCGATTCCTTTGGAATTACATTTGAGCATATGATAAGTGCGATGTGAAATGGAATGCCCCTGGCTGATTAACTAGGCCAGGGAAGCCTTGATGCCTAGGGATAAGTGGATTCATCAGGGTGGTGTCGAGGAGGACCCCTGGGCTTCCTGGCACAGCATGATCTATGACCTAACTTGTTGTTGGTCCGTCAGACCCCTCCCGTTGACATAAGGTGACCTTGTGTCGGCTTTGAAAATGTCTTGTTGCGAAAACCTCAAAGTAACCAGACGTGGCTATTCTGCACAGGTTGGGCAACCCGGGTTAGTAACGTCGTGTGGGTAAAGCATACCTCTTTGCAAAGATTAACAAACTGTTTGAACAGTCGTGTCCACGGTCATGGACAGATGTGAGGTGATTCCTTAGCATAGTTTTTGTTTTTACCCTGCTTTGTGAAAAGGTGTTGTGATTTGGGAAACCTGATGTTGGGAAAGCAAGTGGCTGTCAGGGAGACAACGGGATAGGGAATGCCTGGAAGTAATTGGCTGCATGGGACAACAAAACTCTAGGAGTTGAGAAAATTGGTTTGGTTGGGGAAATCACCTTTGAGTCCAACTTTGAAAGTTATGCAATCTTGAAAATAAAATTTTTCACTTCTCACCCGTGACCGAGCTGGGACTTATCTCACTCTGGTTGTGGGAAAGCACACACTTAGGTTATTCAAGACTTGAAAACAAAATTGTTTGCAAAATATCCAACTTCCCCTTGCAACTGCAATAACCACCTAAGTTCTCATGGCTTGCTGAGTACATAAGTGCTCACCCTTACTCTATATATAGTCTGCTAGCTCTAAAGGTGAAGTTGAAGTGAAGTGAAGATTAGGGTTTCATCATGGTTCTCAGCTATTGTCTGTGGCGTTGGGAGTTAGTTCATTGGTTTTCGCTGCCTCTACTTCTGTTGTTGCTTTCGTGTCGTCGATTGCTCTCTGTGGCTTCTTTCGAGTGTTGCAACTTAAGTTAAGGTAAATAAATCATTTGTTTAATTTAAGGATTGCAATGGTTCATAATTGTTGCCGTGGGTACAAGCGCTAAGTCCTAGGACTAGTATCGATATCATGATCTCGTAGAAAGCAGTTTACACCTTTTCCTACGACACATTCCCATCAGGCGTCGTTTTGTATGACGGTGCTGGATTGGGGTGTGACAGCCCAGATGCCTAGTCTGACCAAACAACCCATTTACAGGTCGACCACCTTGTCTCGCCACCTGCGTAGCGATCCTGCTTTGACCCAACTTGTGCTTGTCCCGCTAAGAGGGAGAGAGAAGATGGGAGGAAAGCAAAGATGACATTGGGGTTCACTTTTAATGTCCAGTCAGCGCGAGTGGATCGGGTCAACTTGTCACATCAGTGAAGCGAGACATATATCTGTCGGAGTGTTGCCACAAATTTACACCAACACATGAATGCCTGAGAGATCTGCTTAGCTCTAGTGTAGGTCCTAAAAATTAGATTCAGGACATGCCAGTTAGTTTGATCCTGCAACTAACAAGATAGATAAAAGATCATATAAGATTAGGGGGACGATTAGCCAATGAGCTGATGTAAAGTCGACTAACCAGCCAATGTTAACAAAGTTTGGATCAACGGCTATGGGTCCAATGTAGATTCACACAATTAGATAAACAATGAAATCCATGCTATCATCGACTAAAACTAAATCATGTATACTCATCAATAAATGATTCTTTATCAAATATAATCTTAATAGATCGGACATAGTATAAGATTGAAACTAATAAAGATAGATCTACCAGGTCAATATATAAAGTTTATCATGAGTCGATGTAACACGAAATTGTAATAATATCTTTCTAATATTCATAATTAAAGCATACATTGACTGGAGGTCCAATGTAGGTAAGCTCGAGTGTATATCGGACCGATACATCTCATAACTGAAGCTTAGAATAATAACTTATCGGCTAGAACTCTGATAAACGTTGTATAAAAACCTATCAACTTAATAAAAATAAACTTATTAGCAGCAATATAATAGATCAGACCTAACCGAGATAGTATAAGGTTAAAGATAATAAGAAAAATATATTTAGCTGATATATCTACATGAACGTGATGGATATACCAAATCAGACCAAGAGATCAAAGCGATATAGCCTTCGCCAAAGCCGATATATCAAGACAGACAGTGATTGTAGCAACTAGTTAGAGTATCAAACCAAACAGATAAAGTATTAACTAAGCCGATACAATCGAAGTTGGCGGAACTTACTTTCTCGTCGGAGATCGAAACGATGCAACCCTGCTCGAAACTAAAAATTCACTAGGAAAAAAGATGTCGATGCACCGAAAGTAATCTGCGGAGATAGATTACAAGTACTCCGGGTGTACATATTTTTACCCTCAGGTTGGTACAAATCCAAATCAGACAGGAGATAATATTTGCTAACAAGAAAAGAAAAATGACTAATCTTGTCTATTTAAGAAATATACTAAAAATATAAAACTTTCTTATCATGGTCTTCACGATTTTTCTTTGAACTTGATCTTATCTAGATAAACTTTTCATCTACCAATCAATTTTTTTCTTCAACCAAACATACTAACGAACCATATCAAATTTTGGTGTTAACATGGAGGACCTAATTTAATCCTGTTTTATAAGTTGTGGAGGTTAAGATTTATGGTATTATGGTATAGGAATGTGATTCAAACTCGATGTCCAAGATGAATGACCTAAAATGAACTTGTTCCGGGTTAAAAATGCAAATCTCTTCCACAAGGTAAGGGTGGGAATTCAATACGGCTTAACATGGAGGCCATTACTTCGCGGTTCAGCAAAACGGCCCATTAAATATTCGACACAAGTAATCTCGGCGCGTGCGCGGCTATCCCATTCCGGCCCAAATCGCTGGTGAACTGCTCGTGGGAATACGGCCCAAATTGTTCGGCCGCGCTCGGGGCCGTTGGATCAAGACGGATGGCCTACGATGCTCCACGTAGTCAACCAGCCAGCTCTCCGTTTCCGCCCCCGGTTCCCGGCGAGCTCCGGCCGGTGCCGCTCCACCGCCTCCTTCGCCGACGATCTGGCCTTCCATGGCCACCCAGCAAGGGGAATTCTGTAGATCTCGGGATCTCCCAAAGACCCAAACCCCTCGAATTCGTCCAACCCGAGTGGAGCCGCTCGCTGAGAGGAGAGAAGAGGTTGCTGGTGGTGCTCTGCTCGGCGAAGATGGTATCCTCCTCCCCGACCTGCTTCCCTGCTTCGTCCACGCCGCCTCCGATCGATCACTCCGCGGCTAAGACCATATCCATGAGCTTCCGTCTCGCCTCCCCGCGCTCCCAGTACTCACTATCTCATCGTCGCCCGCGCCGCCACGGCAGCGCACTAGGTCATCACCGGCTCCAGCGTCAATCTGCGGATCGTTGAGCAGGATCAGCCTCGTCATCAATCTCACCATGCCGGTGAGTCGTCAGCATCCTTCACTACCGCCTTCTCGTCTGACGGTGCTGCCGCAATCGGTTGGGATTGGGATTTGGTGGTGGGATGGTTAATTCAATGGTGTGCCCTTTCTTCAGTCCTTTGATCCATGAAAGTTCTTTTTTTGATCCATGAAAGGTCATGTGTGCCAACGAATGTGCTGTTAATAGTTTTGCTGCAGATCTAATACATGTGTTCTCCACCACGTTGCCGCATGGTCTAATGACCAATGTGGAATTCGTGTGGATGGTGATTAAGGGCAATGCTGAATTGCTGTGTTTAACTTTCAGGAGGCGATTGAAGCTTGTGATCATTGGTTTGGGGTTTTACATGAAAAAAGATGGCCAATGGCCAATGCCCTATGTATGAACGCTCTTCAGACTCTTCAGTGGTAAGGGCATTACTTGGAACCTATCTAATGTTTTGCAATTGATAAAACTGTCCATTTGTCAGGCCGATAGAACTGTCCATTTGACAATCGATTTCTAGCATTAGCTCAAATATTTATATTTCTGTAGAATTTTGTCGCTCACACGTGTACATTGATCTAGCTGGCTAATGATTTGCTATTGCATCCTGTCCTTGGTTGCAACTTGCATCCAGATTATTAATTTGTCCTTGGTGAAGTCTTAAATGATAATCGTACTGTTGAAAGTCAAAAACTATATGCTCATGGATCTTCCCGGCTGTGCCACCAATCAACAGTAGTGGCACAAAAACACGAGTTAGCATCAATCAAAACTCTTAGTGCAACTGAATTAGTCTGCAAAACCATGCATATACATGTGTTCCTTTGGTTTGATGAAGTAATGGTGCAATCTAAGTGTTGAATGTGATGAGCATTTGTCTGTTTAGGTCTCTTGTCAGTATGAAGATCTGTTTCTTTTCCCCAGCAAATCAACGCCTAATGGTGCTGTGTGCCAACTGCCATAAGGCTCATCCAGTGCTCGTCTTTTTGGTTACACACACTATTTCATGGTCAACAAAAACCACAGCAACAACCAGCTCTCTTGCAGACGTTGTTCCCAGAGAAGATTACTTTGGCTCTTCTTCTACATAGGAGTAGTACGTTGCAGGCTTGCAGCTGATGTCTCTTCTCCTTTGATGGTTACAGGTCAAAAGCTATTTGTCATTTCTCTGGCTTATTCAGAAAGCATTCTTCCAACTACTGCTGCAATGCTGCTGCTACTCCACTACAAACAAAACTAGGGAAAAAGAAGCAAGGATGCTTGCATCACATTGTGTGCCATGATCCGAACCAAAGCTCCATCGATCCCTACACGAAGCAGCAGCAACAACCTTGTAGCACACCACTAAACTAAACTCTGGAGACTGACAAAGTGAAATCGGCGCATCAAAGAACGAGACACAGGTAAGCACTAAGCACCACATTCCCCCCTTTGACCGATCTTGCCTCAGCTAAATCTACAAAAAATGCAACATCAATCTCTCTTGGATCAAATCATCAAAAGACATGCTCGCTTCTTTCAAGAAAGAAAGGGAAAGGAATCTGGTGATGGTCTCCTTTCCCTTTAATTTTTTCACCCTTTTCTAGAATAAAGGGAATGTTGGTTTTGAACAAGATGATCCCTAGGAAGGACAGTTTAGGAGGTAAAGAATATGCTAATATTCTACTCATAGCAATGACATTGAGTAATATAGAATGCTCACTGTATAGAAACTGAAACACAACGCAAACTTCTATAGGTTAGGTGCAGAGTAAGGCACAGCATCATGCCATTGAAATGTGCCAATTCATAAGGTTACCGCTCCGTCCAAAAAAAAAAGAGTAGTACTAGTAGTTGAGTACTAGAGTGCTATTATATAGTAATACCTTCTTGTGTACAATATTAATAGTTGGTTTGAACAAATTAGAAGATCATGTCCTGAAAATTCAGGATTTGTCCCTATTGAGTGCTCTAAGACTTGTTTGTCATGTCTATATAATCTCGAAACCTTGTAGAAAATAGAGTTTGCAGACTACAATAAAGTGGTTTAGCCATCTAATTTCGGTCTGAAATATAAAAGAAAGTCTTTTAACTCAACAATCTGAGTCCACTTACATCTCCGACTCCAGGATTTTTTTAACCGAGACATACCTAGCTTAAAAACTTGAAGTTGGATTTACGATACAGAGAAACTAAGTTGTGAATCATTCTCTCTTATTGTTGAGGCCTCCTTTGGACGTATGGTTTTCGGAGGATTTCACGGAGTTGAACTGCTGTTTTGTGAAGAAAATCATGTAAAATTCCTGTTTTTTTAAGAATTCCCAGACCTGTTTGGAACATGAGAACCGAACCATTTCAAGAGAAAACCCGCTCCAAAACCGGTCTAGTGTAGCAGGCCCACGACACTGACAGCCGCAGCTTATCAACCAAAACCGCTACTAGTATCTGTACCTGTTCTTCACTAACGGTAATATAAGCATTGCAATCAAACAGCAAAATCTAAGCCGAAGCAGAGGAAGAAGACAGCAGCAGCAGCTCTTCCTCTGCACCTCACTGGGATTCTCTCTCTCTCTCTCTCTCTCTCCTCTGCAAAGTCTGCAACGCCTGCTGCTGCGGCTGCGGTTTCTCTCTCTAGCTCAGCTTCTGCAGCCTGCAGTGCTGCCTCCTGTCCCTTCCCCAACCTCTTTTGTCCGTTGCATTTCACCTCCATTAATCCAAGCGCACACACACACACACACAGAGAGAGAGAGAGAGGTGCATCCGGTGCATCCGATGTCACGCTCACTGCACGCCAAGCCGCCAAGAAGCCACCACCATCACGCGCGCTCGCGCTCCCAGCTACCCGCCGCCATCTCCGCGGCCAACCAAGATTTCCAGTTCCAGTTCCAGCTTCTCCCCAAGGTGTTCCAGTTCCACATGGACGGCAGCGGCGGCGGTGGCGGAGGTGAAGGGCGGGTTGCGGGTGTGGATCACGGCGGAAAGTCGTCGGAGAAGAAGGTTCTTGCTCAGCTGGAGCAGGTGAGGCTCAGCATTGCGTCTAGTGAGGACGAGGAGGACGGGGACGCGCCGCCCAGGAGCTCTTTCTCCGGGGCCAGTCACCCACCGGAGCCGGTCGACGAGATGGATACCGTGTTTGTTGCCGTGGATGGCCGGGACAAGGCGGCCAAGCCGGTGATCGTGTGGGACGCGTCCCCGCCGCAGAGCGGCGCGGCGAGCCCCCATAGCAGCATCGACAGTTCTGGCGCGGCGGCCACCGTCACCAGCATCGCGCCCAGCTGCACCGTCACCAGCCTCAGCGCCAAGACCAGCGTCAGCAGCAGCGCCGCCAGCGACGGCAGCGGCTGGAGCAACAGCACGGCCGGCGTTGGCAGCTGCGCCGGCTCCGGCGGGAAGCCGCACAAGGGGGGCGACCCAAGGTGGAAGGCAATCCTCGCGGCGCGAGCCCGGGACGGACCACTCGCCATGGGCAACTTCCGTCTCCTCCGGCGCCTCGGGTGCGGCGACATCGGGACGGTGTACCTTTCCGAACTCAGCAACGTCGCCGGCGGCGGCGGTGGCGCGGCGAGGGCGTGGTTCGCCATGAAGGTGATGGATAAGGCGTCGCTGGAGAGCCGGCGGAAGCTGAGTCGGGCGCAGACGGAGCGGGAGATCCTGCAGCTGCTCGACCACCCCTTCCTGCCCACCCTGTACGCGCACTTCGAGACCGACAGGTTCGCCTGCCTCGTCATGGAGTTCTGCCCCGGCGGCGACCTCCACGCTCTCCGGCAGCGCCAGCCCGGCAAGCACTTCCCGGAGCACGCGGCGAGGTAGTACTCCCAACTCTAGGCTGTCAACCTTGATAGGATTAGCATTTAGCAATCAATCAGACTCTGTTTAGTTGGTTGATTTGGTGACCAATGACCATGGGACAAGATCAGGTATGGCAGCTGAGAGCTGCAGAAATCTTTCAGTACTGCAGAAATTTTCTTCTCTAAAAAATGAATCTTGCCAAGGCTGGAGCTGCCTGCAACTGATACATGATTGAGACATTACCAAAATGGCTTAGATTTTTTTTCAGCATTTCAATTGACATTAGTGTATTAGTAGTATGTTCTGACTTCTGGAGTGGACATTCTGCCTGTCTGCTGCTTTTTTATGTTATGGAACAGGATATCTAAAATTAACAAATCTAGCAGACCACAAAACATGTGGGAGTTCTCTCATGTTAAAGGTAGATAGTAGCATTTTCCCCACTAAAGACATTTGTGTTCGAATTAGGTATCTGTAACATAGACATCTTATCCAATCTGTCCCTGAATTAACAAACATGATTATCCTACTTGTTTTCTACCAAGATTTGTGATGCATTTTGTAATCTTCTTCGTGACATTTGTTTGATCCACCAAGATGTATTGTACTGGGCAGCATCATATTCTTCTCTTCAGCAGTTCAGCTTAACTGAAGCATGATTCTTTTCCGGGGTTGCAGGTTCTACGCCGCGGAGGTGCTTCTTGCGCTGGAGTACCTCCACATGCTCGGAGTGGTGTACCGAGACCTCAAGCCGGAGAACGTCCTGGTCAGGGACGACGGCCACATCATGCTCTCCGACTTCGACCTCTCGCTCCGCTGCTCCGTCTCGCCGACGCTGGTGAGGTCGTCCCTGAGCTCCGATCCCAAGAGGGGCAATGCGCAGTCGTGCGCCCAGCCAGCCGCCTGCATCCAGCCGACATGCTTCATGCCCAAGCTGTTCGGCCAGAAGAGCAAGAAATCCAACAAGGGCAGCCAGCCGAGGCAGAGGCATCATCATCAGCAGCAGCAGCTGGCCGCCTCGGCGTTGCCGGAGGTCGTCGTCGAGCCGACCGGCGCGCGGTCGATGTCGTTCGTGGGGACGCACGAGTACCTGGCGCCGGAGATCATCAAGGGGAGGGGCACGGCAGCGCGGTGGACTGGTGGACGTTCGGGGTGTTCCTGCACGAGCTCATGTACGGCAAGACGCCGTTCAAGGGGCAGACGAACCGGGCCACGCTGTTCAACGTCGTGGGCCAGCAGCTCCGGTTCCCGGACTACCCGCCGACGAGCAACGCCGGCAGGGACCTGGTCAGGGGCCTGCTGGCCAAGGAGCCGCAGGGACGGCTCGGCGTGAAGCGCGGCGCGGCGGAGATCAAGCAGCACCCCTTCTTCGAGGGCGTCAACTGGGCGCTCATCCGGTGCAGCACCCCGCCCGGCGTGCCCAGGGCCGTGGAGCCCGTAGTCGCCGCCGCCGCGCCGCCGGCCAAGCCGCCTCCTGTGGACACCGTGGAGATGACAATCCACAGCAACAGCAGCAGCAAGAGGATGGCAGGGCCTCCAGAGGTGGAGTCTGGAGGCAAGTACCTAGACTTCGAGTTCTTCTAGCATGACGAATGAAGTGTATGCAAAATCTGCCAATATTGCATCAGGCAGCTGAGTTTCTAGAGAAAAAAAATCAAGTTTTTAACCATACTTATTCTTGTAGTTTGAGCTGTAACTCTAGTCGCTAGCCAGTCCCATACTTTCAACATTTGGGCAAAGGCATATCTGAATCTGACCAACCAGTTGTACTACTGTGTTTTCCCCTCTGTTGTTGCAATTCTATCACAGATAAACTAGTTAGCACCTAATACTCCAATAGGCAAAATGGAGTACCAAAAGTTTCCATGTACAGCATGTTAGTGCCATGCATAATCACACATTAGTTCTTGCCATGATTATATACAAAAATGTTATATTTTACAAGAGCAAGGATAGTTCATAGATAGGGGAAGCATTGTGTATCAAAATGTGAATGCCCAGAGACAAAAGGGCGAGAGATTGTCAAGAACACGAGAAGGAATTAAAGAGACGCTTTGACAAGTCACAGTATCAGTAGTACATCATTTAGTTAGTAAGCAGTAGCAATAGATTAGTGGATCACAGGACGAGGTTATGTGAGGCGGCGGCGGTGGCGGCGGCGAGCCCGACGCCGCCGGGAGGGTTGCGGTGGTGGGTGAGAGCGCGCAGCTGCGCGCGCTGGCACTCGAGGTTGGAGACGAGATCCACCCTCTCCTCCCGCGGCGGCCGCACGCGCACCGCCTTCGGGAACTCCACGAACCCCTTGATTCCCCTCGCGATGTGCGGGTTCTCGCCGCCGCCGGCGACCTCTCGCCGGTGCAGCTGAGGCTGCCCGCTCGCCGTCGCCTGGCTGATCTGCTGGCCGTGATGGGTCGTGGGACTTGACTTGCTGGTGGTCGTCGGACTGCCGCTGCTACTGCTGCTCTTGTTGTCGTCGGCAATGGCAGTGGCGGAGGCGGCGGCGATCTCCCGCAGCGCCTCCTCCATGGCGGCCTTGGCGTCGGCGAGCTTCATCTGGACGCGCTCCTCCCGCCAGTGCTCGGCCACGCGCAGCATCCGCCGCTCCTCGTCGACCTCCTCCAGCGCGCGCTCCACCTCCGCGCGCATCTCGCCCACCTCCCCACGCATCCTCCTGCACTCCGCCTCCGCCGCCCCGCGCCGCCGCCTCTCCTCCTCCAGCTCCGCGGCGAGCACCTCGCTCAGCGCCTCCGCCTTCCGCCGCATCCGCCGCTCCACCTCCAGCTCCGCCCTCAGCTCCCTGATCTCCACCTCCGCCGACGAACCCGCCCCGCCACCACCGCAGCGATACCACTCCACTATGTCATCCTCCACCTCCAGCTCCATGCCGCCGCCGCCGTCGAGAAAGACGATCATAGGAGGCCGAGACGAAGCGCGCGAGGAGGCGTGCCTGCGCGGCAACAAGTAGGGAGGGTTTGTGATCGATAAAGCTAGGGCGCCATGATTGGGGCGCGGAGGGGAAGATTCCTTGGGCTTGTCTCCGCCATGGCCACCACCACCACTTTCATTTTCACCTACGCCATAGAGCTTTTGTGAGCTCGGGATCCAATATTTTAGTCGCCATGAGTCTCCACCGCGTGGCCGGCATGGTCGCCGGCTTTGTGAGCTGTAAAAGCGACGGGCTAGCTAGGGCTAGCTAGGCCGGCGGCGGCCGGACGAGCAGGGAGATGGTCACGTCGTCGATCGAGCACGTTGCGGATCACTCACATGCGCGGATCCCGATTCCGATGCCGCCATGATGGCGGCTCATGCTCGATTGCTCCTGCTATTGCAACGCCGCCATGAATGATTCTTGAAGCTTGGCAAATTGCAAGCATTGAACGATTATTAATTCGGAATTGATTTCTGCTGCATTGTGCAGGCAATTAAAACGTACGAACGCCATGAATTGATGTTTGTGTGTTGCTGCTCGATCGATCTGTTCTTCGTGCGTGGATCGATGCGATTGTCAGGATTGCGTGGTACGCGAGGTCGTAGTAATGGCTACACTGACGCTTTTGTAACGGGCACTGGATCGCCATGAATCAGCAACATCCGTGATGTGATGCCAATCAATGCTGCTGCCTGTACTGTACTTGACACTTGTTGCTGCAGTGCAGTGTACAGCCCAAAATGGGCCGGAGGAAATGTCTATGGCGCATGGCCCATTATAATGCAGCTACGGGTTTGGGTCATTTGGGCTGGCCCATTAATATTAGGCCTGTGTTTTGGGCCTTTTAGCCCTTTGCTTTGGTGTAAGACATCGTATGAGAAGGGAGGTTGAGGTCCCAATTAAGAAAGCAGCGACCGACGAACCAATGCTTTCATGGCGCCGCCGTGCCAGCGAGGCCTCCGCCGCTTCCCTTGCCGGCGACCACCGGCCTCGCGCACTCGCTGGTACGTCCTTGCTTCCTCTCTCATACTGGTCCATGGCATGCAAGGCACGTCGCTTTGTATGCGTGTTCTTTGGTGTGAGTTTTCAACTTCATCTCTCTCATTTTTTCCCCATTTTTCTTGAACGGTTAAAATGATATATTTTTATTAAAAAAAATTATATACACGTTACTTTAAAATTATATTAATCCATTTTTAATTATTTCAGCTAGTACTTAATTAATTAATTCTTCGTTTCCATGCGCCCACGCCCTAGAGATACTGATATTTTTCAAGTTTGTTTTCTGTTTGGAAACTTGTCCGAACGAACACACCCGACTGGTATTTGGATCCTAGATATATATTTCGCTACATTGTGTTTACTTTCTTCTATTTAGATCCTTATTAATTAAAAATTGCATACATTTTTGCTACACGGCCAAACCTCCGGTTATGATTCATGAAAATGAAGTGGTCAAGACAGGCAGATTCTTTAAGAATGCTGAACATTGATATCTTTTTTATATATTTCGATCAGATGATGTATGGAAATCACATGCATAGACTTGCCTAAAAATTTACTGTTACGAACTCATGATATTATGAATTTCTCTTTTTTTCCCAATGTTTTGCAACCAGAATTAGCAATCAAAGCCTCATTTTTGAAGACCTTATAGTTCTTGCTCACAGAAATGATCGAGTGAGCATGCATCATCATTGGTATGTCATGCACATGAACATAATAGCCCATAGGCGTAGAGCCCATCACAAGCCACAGCACATCATTAGCACTGTTCCGTATAGAACATCATCATACAATTGCATGACCAGAGTAAAAAAAAAAGTGAGCTTGCCTGCCACTATCATGTCTTCTTAAGTTCTTATCCTCTCGTGTAAGAATAGAAGCTCCCACTTATAGGTGCCATGGCATTGTCTGGTCCAAAACACCCAATTAACACCTACACCTGCAAAAGTCAGCTACATACAAAACAAGACACACTTCTTTATCACCATATTCTCTATCCAGCATGAGAGTGTTTTTGGACCCTTGCCCTAGCCCACAAATCATCTCTCAACTTGGGTATGAAACAGCAGCGGAGGACCAACCAGGATTCACAAAACCAATCGATTTTCATAAAATCGTCAGTGGTCGGACTGTGAAAACCAATCGATTTTAGCTAGTTTTTTACGGCGTTGATCGAAAGTCATAAGTTTTTATTGGTTTTCGATAAACCGATGAGAAGCGGTTTTTATTTCCAAAATAAAAAGTTGGCACATGTTAGATGCCATGCCCCAAGAATTTTTTTTTCTCCATGCTTCAAGCCATCAACCAACAATGTGGTATTAGTATCATGCATGCCATGGAGATGAATGCCACAACCACTTTTTCATGCCCTTTCACAAGAAAGAAAGGAAGGAGTAGAGTAGTTGCCCTTTGCAAACCAACAGCCTTGTCATGCATGATGCAGCTGTGTCCAACAACCAGCATAGGTCCAAATTGCCAGCCTTGCTGCTATTCATCCCAGCCAGCCAAGCCACCATGTTGTTGAAGAAGAGGGCAACAACTTATCACTGATCAGATAGATATTCAGATATATTCGGATATGCCATGCAATGCAAGCTATGGCAGACAAGAGAGGGGCATATGCATTTGACTACTCCCTTCGCGGCTAAGTCATACTAGCAACTTTAAAAGGCAGGTCCTCTTTTACAGTTGTTGCAAACTTGCTGCAGGTAGGAAAGGAAGAACAGACGAAACTTTAGAACGAAATGCATGTGCAAAAGCAGATATGATTATGTGTCGTTTCAGAGAAACAACAAAAAGAGGCTGTAGTGAATTGTGAGTATCAGAGCATTGGCCAAAACTCCAGAAGTCTAAAATGACATTGCTAGATCACGTTTTAGTTAATCTTGGACAATGCAGCACGACATTAATTAGATCCAAGACGAGTGTCCTCCATCCAGACAACACAAAGATGCAGGGACAGCTCCAAGTCTCCAACCACTGGGAAACATAGCTAATTCAGTTCAAAATTCAGACAGAATTTTTCCACAGAACAAATGGTTAGTTACTATCTTTCATGGGAGAAGCGCAAGCATAACTCGCCGTTAGATTTGCTAGGTGAAGTGACCACAGCGTCTGTACATTGTAACCTTCCTTGCACTTCACAGGACAGGCAAAAGAACATCAACAATCCTGAGTAAAATCATTTATCTACAACCAAAATGATCAACTCCCAACAAGGCAAAACATCAAGGGAGCCTTCTCCCCCATATTCTCATCACTAATTTTAGCTATATATATTGCATTTTCCCTATATAAATTACTGAACCACCCAAAAAGACTTAACGAACAGTTTCTTGGAAAGTCTGGCAGCACAAAGCTTCTACCGCACCGATCCAGCTCGCCTGCAGACAACGTCAAGGGCTTCAACAACTGTTCCTGAGAAACCAGCTATGGCTTGGAACATTCCTGGCAGGCCTGTTTGGATGTTGTTCAGCGTCATTGATCTAGTTACCTCCACTGCCTTAGCATGCCTTGTCATTTCATCCTCCACCTTCCGCCGACATTGGGCAATCTCGGTTTTCTTCTCTGCAAGAGGATCGCGGGCATCGAACGAATGGCTTTCAATGCCGTCACGCCCACTGCCAGGAAGGCCAAGGCCAACCATTGAATAGGATTGGTAGTACTTCTTCTCAATGGCTCGGAGTGAGTTGGTCTTCTTTTCCAGCTCCTTTGAATATGTCTCTGCCCGCTTTTTTATTTTCATCTCCTCTGCCTGCTTAGTGTAGATGACATGGACAACATTCACGAAGCTCTTGATAGCCTCTGAAGCCGAAGCATCTGGAAGCCGGTCCAGTGCTTGCTTCCACTCGTCACAGAAGGTGGTGAGTTCACGAGAGATCAGCGACGTGTAAGCCTCTTGTGGGATATTACTGTCCACTTGAAAGAGTGTGAGCTTCAGCCAGCCATAGAGGGCACGTATATAGTCACGTTGATACTTGATGAGACGGTTGAAGTTTGAGTGCCATGCTGAGACAGCAGCCTCAAGATCACGGGTTGCAAGCCGGTGAAGGTCAGATGTTGACTCAGCCATGGAATTGTCCACCAGACCACGTACTTGCTGAACAATTTCATTCTGGATCTCATGGAAATGGTTCATTGATCTCCACATGCTCAACAGCCTGCATATCAATATTCAGAAACAGTTTAAGTACTTCCACACAATGTCGCAGAATCTGGAACCATAGATGCTGGAACAGGGAGCAAGTCTTACGCAAAGCAAAGCTCGACAAGCTGTGGTGCAAGCTCATTGTCACGCACTCTGACAATGGCTGAGGATGTGGTAGTTGCAGCCTGTGAAGTCACAATGATCAATGATTGAAGCTTGTTTATGGAGGCCTTGGTCTTATCCAGCTTGGCGCTATCCCTCCCTCTGTACTCCAGGCTCTGCAGAGTAGAAAGCTTCTTCTCGTGCTCAATCTTAACACTCTCTCTAGCCTGAAGCAGTAAAAGGTTAATCCATATGGCAATAGTTTCAATAAAGTTTAATAAACTCCTTAGAAAATAAAAGCATTTAGTACGTTGACACAACCTGACAGTAAGAATTCATTATGTTATAGATTGCAGAAATGAAAAGAATATTGGTTGGTCTCACTTAATTATCTAATAGAAATGATATGTCTCACCCCCACCAAGGGTAATGCCTCTAAATACCTGCAATTTTTTTTAAAATGCCCCTAAAGGCCTAACCATCTCTGGATTCTGGTGCTCGGGACATAGATATGCTAAATCTATGTTTGCCATTATGAGATAAATTTATGTACACTAAAGACAATTTATTGAGGATCTAGACCTTCATACATCAATAATCTCAAAGGACAGGAGTAGTGTAGACATAAAAATAGCATAAAACAAGGGTAGAGAATATGAAGTTCTGGTTGAGAGGTCAATGGCCATGCATTGTGGCTTTTTCCTTTACTGAAAGTAGTGAAAATTATCAACCAAATAGTACAGCTGTTCCAGAGTAGGCAAGTGCAGGACCTCTGTAAAGACACTTTATGCAATAGGGACCCTATGCAATAGAATCAGATTCTTCTACCACATTTGAGGTGGGCTGCTCAAAACACCAATTTCAAATAAGGTGAAGCTTCACCTAATCGATTAGAAGCTACGACGTTTATCTATTTTATTTGCAATAGTTCATTACCACAGCCCTAGTCAAGAAACAAGAGAAATAATCTCTCTTCTGGAAAGAAGTGTTAAAGTTAGCCTTCACTTCATCCTTGATCATATGACTGCTAGTTAGGCCTATGCTGCAATGCCAAGTGCAACCGTTCGCGCATTTTATTCTGGCATCATAAATTTCATTATTCTGACGTCCAACAAGGGTGGATACTAGAAGATCACACCTCATTAAACTTGCATTGCTGCTAAAGTTGTGCAGTGGCCTAAATTTTCTGCTAGTCCACTACTATAGTCTTTTTTTTTGTTTACGAGAATAACTGCTAAGCTCTAGCAAATATATATAGCTGGATAATTTCCAAGTGGAGCCAAGTGAATAGTTTGAAGAAGCTTCATCGACAACTAATGATTGAGGCTTGCAACAACAAATTACACAACAAACAAACACCTCAATTTTAGTGATGCACTCATCTCTTAAGTATAACCAACAGTCAAGAATAGCACTGTAATCTGAGTGGACGAGCAGAATTACCTTGACCTCCTGATAGAGCTTTTTCTCCCAGGCCAAAAGACGCTCCAGTGTCGACCCATGGCTCTTCCCTTCCATTGACTCCATCTCTAACGCATTGGTGTCCAACTTGTAGCGCACAGCCAATGGTGGCTTTGAAGTCCATGTCGACGACAGTGACGATAACAAGCTGTTCGAGTGGTACACCGTCTCTGCAAAGGAAGAAATAAAATTAAGTGAAATTGTTAAGCAATTGCTTGCGTTTTTCACTAAAATGTACATTGCCACACCAATTCAAACCACATTATAGTTTTATTCAAGCATAATATGTCTACTGTGAATCTCTGATTACTTTTGAGCTGCCGGAAGTTGCGGTCCAGCTGCGCGCGGCTAGCCTCCAGGAGCTCGGACACGCCATTCCCGGCTTCGGCCGCCTTGATGAAGTACTCCTCAATGGCGGCCACGATCTCCGCCAGCGTGCGGTGGCGGATCACCATCCGCATCTCGGCCGCCGCCGTGACCGTGGAGGAGGAATCCCCGGCCTCCGACCTCTCGTCCCTCCTCCTCAGCGGCAGCGGCACAGCAGCATACTCCGACGGCGCCGTGCCGCCGTACTCCGATCTAGCCGCGAAGCCGCACTCCGATCTGTTCCCCATTTCCCCCTCCTCTGATCTGGTCTCCGAGGTCGTCGTCGACGCGTAGTGGTCGTCGTCGTCCTCCCATCCGCCGCAATGCATCTCCTCCTCCCTCTCGTCGTCGTCCTCCTCGTCGTCGACCTCGTCCTCTTCCTTGAGGTGGTGGGGGTGGAGGTAGCCCCGGGCCTTCTCCTCCTCTTCGAGCTCGCGGAGGCGGTTGGCCTCCTCGATGTCAGCCTTGCGGCGGTCGAAGAACTCGGAGTCCGGCGGCGACGGCGGGTAGAAGTTCTCCCAGTCCCACGCCGACGACGACGACGGCGTCCCGACCACCGGCTTCCGGAACGACGACTGCGCCGGGCTGGCGACGCTGGAGTCGGACAGGATGTGCGGAACCTTGAGGCGGCGCGGCCCGCCGCGGGGAACCCTCACCGCCACGGGAGCAGGCGGCTGCGGCTGCGGGGGCGGGGGCGGCGGCGGCGGCTGGTGCTTGGGGAGCAGCGGCGTCGGTGGAGGGAGCGAGGAGGACGCCGTGGATGACGGCGCCGGCGGAGGAGGCGGCGTCGGTGCCAGCGCGGCGGGCGGCGGCGCGGCCGTGGTGAGGAGCACCGGCGCGGTGTGGTGGGAGACCGCGAGCGACGGGTGTCCCTGCGCGAAGCGGGAGAGCGCGGTGGCGGTGAGGCGGAGGGAGCGGAGGTAGTCGGCGTGCGCCGAGGCGAGCTGCTGCCGCGACGCCACCGCGTCCTTCATGTGGCGCCGCCGCTCCTTGCACCGCCGCACCGTGTCCTCCTGCTCCACCTTGGACGCCGTGCACCCCATCGCACCCACCGCCGGAATCCTCCGATTCGATCTAATGCCTCTCCGATTCGTCTTCTCCCTCCTCGCTGCGGCTAGGGAGAGAGAGGAGTACTCTTCTCTACTCGAACTCGACTCGATTCGAGTGGGAGGAGTGAGGCAGTGAGCTGCAGCTGCTGCTTTCTTCTTCAGTTGCTCGCCATTGTGTCCGGTTTTTGTTTTTATTTTTTTTTCTCGCCCTTTCGCTTTCGTGTTTCCTGGCCCGGTAGCCGTGTGAGGTGGGCCATGGCGACGAATTTTGATTATTATTTTTTTAAGGTTTTGAGCCTTTACAGTTTGGGGTAAACTGGTTCTTGAAGGCTTTTAGCTGCTTCGGTCACCATAAAACACAAAATAGTGATATATTTTGCTTATAAAATCGTGCTATATTTTGTTTTAGCTATGATTTATAAACAGCCGCCAAAACTGAAATGCCTTGTTGGGGCTTTTTAGGCTACCAAAGTTTACCATTTGCCATATAATCAGCTGTTGAGCTTAATTGGTTGTTTGTTAGCTGTTGAGCTTAATTGGTTGTTTGTTGGCTTATCAATCGGGACAGATTTTAAATTTTAAAACTTAGAGTCTGATGTTTTTTATGATAGTTTATTTTTTATCATTGGTTTTTAATCAGCCAAGAACGTAAAATATACAACTTTTGTTTATAAATTATTTTGGGTTGTTTTGTTTATTTTAACATAGCTTATTAGCTTAACGATGATATGTTTATTTTTAGAACTCGTTACAATTTGTTGAGTTGTGTTGAAAAGCTTTTCACATGCAAAGGTAGATGGTGCTATTCCAATAACGAAAACACCCGAAATGCTAAATGCATGGTTAATCTGGCATAGCTTCTGAATTTTTATATCAATGTCCTCTTAAAGCAATCCCAACAGTTATTATCAGATATAGTGGCTGTGACAAACGAAGAGGAACCGACGATACATGTTTGATAGGGCTCTAACTCTACCTCTAAACTTAAACTCTAACAAAACTGTAGTTTTAAGAGTATTTCATTCAGATTTATTTGGAGTTGAAGCGTTTGAGTTTTAGCTTCGATCCACTAAGATTCATCTTGAGACCTGTTAAATACCCTCATATTTACACATCAGATTTAGACCAACCTCACTACAGTGAACAATAATGAAGGACTACTACGTTTGCACACTGTCAGAACACATCCTCAGAGAAAAAAGGCACAACTTGGAGAGCATATGAGGCCAAAAGGCCAGCCTTTTGCTCTAACCACCATCACAACGTGATTTAACCAGTAAAGAAAAGATTAACCGAGTAATCAGAAGAGATCAACTTAGCAGGCATCCGATGATGCCCTGCCATTGCTGCTAATGTCCTCCATTTGATTACTGTTATTAGTACAAGTGGTGTTTTCCTCTCGCCTACTTTTTATAACTTTTATGCAGTTGCGGGTTAGGATCATTCCGGGGAAAATGCCGCGTGATTAACGTCTTAACGACGGTGGCTTCTTCTTCTGAAGAAGGCCTGCAGTGCTGCACGAGCTCTGAAGTGAGCAAGTGCAGTGACCACACTTCGAAGCACGATCTTGGTCGGTTCCGTTCTTTAATCGCCGTGTCGGCGCCTTTCACTGTTCATTGTTAGGCTCCGTTCGAGACAGATACAGATGAAGATTCACTATGATCACTTAAAAGAAAACCATTCACTTATATTACCTCCATTTCAAAAATACAACGTCATTGATTGTTTTATAAAAAGTTAAACCATTCATCTTGCTAAACAATTATATAAATATTATTTATTTTATTATGGCTTATTTTATCTTCAAATGAAGTATGTATAATCTTAACTCATATTTTTATATATTTATATAAATTTATGAATAAGACAAATAGTCAAACGTTATATAAAAAGTTAATAACGTCATATATTTTAAAAAATATAATTAATTAAATTTTGATCGGTATAAATTAAAAAAATGAATTTATTGATATTTTAAATTAACTTTTATATTGTTTAGCCGTTTAAAAAATATACTAACAAAAATTTAAAAGAAAAATCAAGGTAAAATATGTATAATAAAGTAACATGTTGACACCCGGGTGATTTGCAGTACCACAAACGACACGCATTCACTAGCCTTTGCTAGTTCGATAGGTCGCGCAGTATAATCCGTGTGTTTCAAGTCAACATTGGCTTAGGTGAGTCCTAATTACTTAATTAATCAGGGATATATATTGTTAACTGATCCATGTATATGTGGTGTCATCCCTGTCCCTGTGGACCACCATCAGGGCATCTTCATTTGTCGGAGCAAAAATAACATGATTTTCATCTATAATTCGTCAAAGAATAATAATGGAAGTGTGGAAAAGAGCAGGGAATGGGATGGATACAAAAGGCACAAACTAATTTAGTATGGTTCAATTTGGCCTTTAAACTATAAGTTCCATCCACCACCATGTGAAACTTCAAAACGGCGAGAGTGCGAGGCGGCACCCCATGTGTTCCCCTTCACTTGCTTCTCCTCGATGGCTATTTCTGTATTTTTTTCTCAAGCTTTCTTTTCTTTTTATTGGATATATATGCTTTAAAAATATCTCAAGATTTTTCCGTATACACATAAACACGATAGAGTTGATGACACGCATGTACATAGTCACCTAGCGATAGTCACCTAGGTGAAATGCCACGTGGATACAATATTTTCGTTCCACCTCATTTTCGTCTTTTATAACCTCATTAGCAGGGTTTATCTTATCCGATGAGAAATTATTGCACTACTCTGATAAATCTGGTACATCCGGCTACATTAGTGACCAATAAAAAAAACAAACACAAAAGTTTATTTATTTATTTATTTATTTTAGTATGGTTATTGGCTACCTTACCCGACAATAACCAATAACCAATGGTAAGGAAAGTAGAAAACCCTGGTCATGAGCCTCGCATGCACATCATCTATTCTCCCTAGTTAGCTACGTGCTACCTTCCATCCAACCCATCACAAGCTTTTCTCTCCTTCAAGAATCATGATCGAGTTCGTTATCACAACTTTCAAGCTTATACGTGTCACATTGTGTGTGTCGATCCATCCATCTAGCTAGCAAGGTCTCTGCTTTTATGCTTTCATGTTATAAAGTGGTGACTATATATAATAATTAGTCCGAGAATATATATATATATATATAAGTATGAATTTTGCATTTGTAGTTTTGTATGTACAGTGGGGAGAATAGACGGAACCATGGAAGCTGCGCCGGTGGTTTCAGGCTTTCAGCCTACCTGCATGCCCCTGTACTGTATCACCAGAAAGTGCTTTGTGCAATTGTGCTGGAGAGATTCTGCTTGCAAAAGTTCAGAATAGAAATAAGAAATCTGATTTGGCGATTTGTATTCTTGCGAGATTCTTTGGGCCGGATAGGAAGAAGGCATGGATAGGTCTGGCATTTTGGCCCATCTTGGTTAGATTCATGGTAGTGTGATGCTGAAGCTTCATGTCGTCTATTTGGGCTGAATGATACTGAGTTCTTTTGGTAGGCCTGGTCCCTGCTATACTTTACAACTGCTGCAATTTTAGCAATTTTACTCAGGAAAAAAAGACATGTATTTTTTTTTGAAAATTTCATTATGAACTCTCGAGGTCGTATCCCTACTCAATCGTAGAGTTGAATATAACGACTTCTTCAACTGTTAAAACCGCTAGCAATATTAAAGCAGTATTGAAGGTGATCCTCCACATTCATGTCATCCATTTGGGCTGAATAATACTGAGTTCTTTTTGTAGGCCTGGCCCTTGCTATACTTTACAACTGCTGCAATTTTATTCAGAAAAGAAAAAAAGGCCTTATGCATTTCATGTTCATTTTGTTTGCCGAGGGAGAACAGTTCAGTGCGTCAGATGATATCTGTAATCCTGAAAATCGATTTTTTCCCGTGTGTGTGTGTGTGTGTGTTCGTAATTCAAATCAACATGTTCAGGATTCCTTTGTTTTACTGATTTAATTGTATATCACCGCAAGGAAATTCACTGTAATTGTTAGAATTTCGCATCATTTATAAATCTACAGGCTGTTCAGCACAAGTGTTGTTTGCCAAACTTTGTAGCTTATGCTGAAGCAAACGCCAGAATCTTTTGCCAATTATTACAAGTCGTTTGGAGTGAGATTTTGAGGGTAAAGTTTTCCGAACAAAACAAAACAAGGACCATGTATGATACGCCGACACGTGCAAGCAAAGCATGCGTACAAAATTGGAGTACATGTATATAGTCGTGGTCCTGACGTGCCTTGAATGGCGACTTGGCGACTAGGAGGACCCTTTGATTCTCGTTGCGTACGCCTTGAAAATATTGGAAGCTTTGAAACATCGCCAAACACACGACCTTTCCATGAAGCACCTGTAGTCTTTGTTCTGCGTTCTAGGATGCACACCCATCAAAACCCTCTCATGGCTCGTTCAGAATTAAAAAAAAACGTAAAAATGTAATCGTAAAACAGAAGAAACAGAAGATTTGAAAATATAGAAATTTTATATGAATAGAGGATTGGATGGAGTAAAGAAAAAAACATAAGATTCTCTTTTTAAGAAAATAGGTGCACCATTACAAATCGTCACATAGTAGTGAATTAAACAGCATTAATCAACCTAATAATGTGCTTTAGTTGCTTGATGGCATGATTTGCCTCGTTCCCACAGAAGGGAGAGAAAAAAGAGCTCTGCATATTGTTTTTTTTTCCTGTGATCTTACCGTTATATGGCTAGCGCAGGAAATTTCTCTACGAATTTCCTAAGACTGATTTCCTATGATCCGAATGACACTACAATGAAGCAATTCATAGGAACCATAATCCTTCATTTTCCCTATGTTTCTCCTCCATTCCGAATGAGCCCTTAATAGTTCATTTTCTACGGAGTTGTGATAAACACAAAAAGAAAACCCTGATTATCCGTATCACTTGCATCCCTCTACTACACGCACCTAGCTCGTTCATGCCTCCACGTAAAAAAACACTTTTGAAATTTGAAAAAAAAGCACACTTACTATACCATTTTCATAAGAGAAAAACATGAATTGTTAAAAGAACAGCGCCGCGTCGCCAACGTGCGGACGGCTCGGGGGCGAACCCTAGCCACCTGCCGCTGCCCCTCCACATCATCTCCGCCTCGCCATTGCCGAAGGGCGCCGGCGGGAGAATCGAGCGGCAAGGATGATGGCGGCGGGGCCAAGCCTCAGCAACGCTCCGCCTTCGGCACGAGGAAGGAGGAGCGAAGCTTGAAAGCCAGAGGACAACAACTGCTTCTTCGGCAGGAGGTGGCGGATCCGGCATCATCCCGACTGGATCTGGTCCCCTCGCTTCCAGATCCGGCGCCCCCGCTCGGGTATGGCCTTGAAGCAACCGGCACGCCCGACGCGCACGGCGGGAGGTTGTGCATGACGTGACACGGCGGGAGGCTGTGGATGGCGCGGTGGAACCAACGGCTGCATGGGACAGCGTCGACGGCATCAGTAGCATCAGGACACCATGGATGGCATTGGCGGTGTTGATGGCGCGGGAGGTCAACATGGGTGGCGCCGGCGGTTGCGGGGAGACGCACAGGTGGCATCGACAGCACAAGGATGAGGTCGATGACAATGGGATGCCGACATGGGTGGCGGTGGCCGGCGGTGGAGGTGTCGGTAGCGTTGGGACAAGAGCAGTCAGTGAGCGCGACATGGAAGCTCGTGGCCGGCGAGTGCGGCGTGGAGGCGACGAGGCCGGTGTGGCGGCGTGTAACATCCCGAAAATCGTAGGAGCAGATCGGGACGTGAAAATCGGAACTCATAAAAACTTTTTTTTGAATCATTGCTTCTTATCGTATTTATCGTTCCTATTTGCCAAGCTCGTTGCATAAGAGTTCTTTTGAATTGCTTTGATGCGAAGTTGGATAAAAACCCTAAGCTTTGATATCCTAGGTGAGAATAATAATTCAAAATGTATATATTTGGAGAAGGATAAATACCTAATTTTGTGGACTTACAAAAGATTCTTGAAAAGAGTATATTTTGGTTTAAACCCTAACGGTGGAAGAAAAATACTAAATATTTGGATTTGGATGATAAAAATATTTTGAAAAGGAAATATGAATTTAGAAATTAATTAAAGACCCCTAGTTATTGATTTTAAAAGAAGAAATAAAAATATGAAAAATATATTTTGAAAAAATAAAAAGTAGGGGAAAAGTTTGAAAATATAATCTCAAAGTTATTTTGGGAATATTAGAATTCATTTAGAATTTTTAGGGATAAAAGAAATGGAAAATAGGATTTTAAAATCGGGATAAATGAAAAAGTGCACTTGTTCATGCGTAGGCGTGTTCGACAACGTCCCGCACCCGTGCGCACGCACACCACGCATCGCCGCGCCGTACGGGCCCCGCGCACGCACGTTCTCGCCGTGCCGCGTTTTGTCGCCGTACCACGCCGTGCCATCGCTCGCGTCGCCATGTCGCCGCCGCACCGCGCCGGGCGCCCCGTCTTCGCCCGCACGACCGCGCACGCCGCGTCCCGCCCGCCTACGCTGCGCGTCGCTCCCGCCACGCGCAGGCCGCCGCACGGCCCCGCGCCGCGTGCGCGCGTGTTGCCGCCGCGCCGGCCCGCCCTCGCGCGTGCCATGCGCCGCTCGCCGCGCCGGCCATGCCGCCCTCGCCGCGCGCGTGCTCTCACCGTCGTCACCATCCTATTCCCACGCCTTGCCGACGTCGACCACGCGCGCGCCACGCCCGTGACGCACGCGACAGTGTCGCGCTGCGCCCTGCAACGCCACCGTGGTCTCACCGCAAAATCCATATAAGTAGACCGCGATAGCACAAACTCTCTACACCAATCTTGATCGCGATCGTTTCCTCTGTAAAACCCCTCAAATATCCCTAGCCACCATAGCCCGTGCGCGAAGAATTTCGCAAAAGATCAAGGCCCGGTCGGAGGAACCCTAATTCGGCCGCCCGGAGCAAAGAATCAAAATTCATCGTCCTCGATCAAGTTCTTCCCAAATTGAAGGTACTTCCATGATCTCCGTGCTCTAGGTTTTGTTTCCCCATGATTCCCGAGCCAATGCGCCGCCGGAACTCGCCGGCGACGAGCGGCGCCGAGCCCCTGTTTCGGGCCGCCGTGCACGTCGCTAGGCCGCAACGGAGCTTCTCCAGGCAAACCGATGCTTTAGTTAGCTTCTCCACACCTCATAGATGCTCCCACACCCGCTACCTTGGCCATGCCATTGCCGGAGCACCGCCGCGACGAGCGACGCCGCCGCCGCTAGGAGCTCGCCGTCGCCGGCTCATTTCGCCACCTCTCCAACCCGCCCAAGCCTTGAATTGGAACCCTCGTGGCTCGTAGATGGAGGTGGGACCCCTTGCCCCCTAGGTCCGGCCATCCTCACCGCCGGCGTCCTCTTCCCCGTCGGCACGGCGCAAACGAGAGAAAGGAGAGAGAACGGAGAGAGACCGAGAGGATTAAAAAGAAAAGGAAAAAGAAAATAGGGAAAGAAAAGGAAAAAAAAGAAAAAGAAAGGAAGAGAAGGAAAGAAAGGGAAAATAGAAAAAAAGAAATATAGTGAAGAAAATTTGGGTAAAATATTTTGAAATGTTTTGGAAATATTTTAGGATGAAAAGATAGGGTTTTTGAAATATTATTGTCTAGGAATGGGTATTATATTCTTTTTCCTTCCAAAAAGAATTATTTGGAGAAAGTAATTTCTAGATTAAATTTGTCCTTTTTATGAATTCAAATATTGTCCGACCTCTAATTTGTTATCGAAGTTCACATGAGCCCCTTTTTAAAGATTTGTTAAGCATGAATGTCATTATTCGCGTTAGAATTTCAAAACCCTAGCAAATATAATTGCAATATTAAAGATCAATTATTGAAGATATGGAAATTAGGAATCTAATTATTTTAGGATATCTTCAAATTTAGGAACAAAATATACATTTATTACGATGGTTCGCTCGGTTTAACTGGACTTCTTTCCGTTGATTCAACTATTAAAATTTGCGGAGTTTGAGGTTGTGTTTGGAATCCGTTTTTCCGCGGTCATTTCGAGATCTCTTTCTCTTCGTTGATATTGTTGGATTTTAATTGGATTCAACCCTTCTTTTCGCACGTACGGATAGCGTCCGAAGAAGTGAACGCGACTACGCGGAAGACCCCACTCAACTAGCGTGCGAGCAAGGCAAGTCTTCACACCCTTTGAACATATTGATCCCAATTGCGAAATGATGTTACTTTAAACTTTAAACATGCATGCTTTACCGAGTTAACTATACTTGTTATGCCATACCTTGCTATTGTTTACCTTTAGAATTACTCCTTGTAACTCGCGATGTGATACAAATAACCGAAGCATAACTAAGCGCTTAGCCATGCTATACTTAGATTTATGCATACTCATGACTTTATGAAAAAGCTTTGTGCTTGGGCAACTACCTTAGGGAAGGTAGTTGAGATTCGGCATATGGAGACATGAGCGCCACATGACCATGATGAATTAAGTTTGATGAAAATTGAAAGTACTATACAAATGTTTTAGATCTGGGCGGCCGGATGATTTGGGTGGATTCCGGAAAAGGCAAGTGCCGACCGGTCAATTAAGGACCGAGCCATGAGATAGCCGGAAACGAGCCGCACAACCGTACTTCTTGAATGGGTATAGACCTAGCCGACTAGATAGCCGAGCGGAGGCAGTATCCTTGCATAGATGGTTCTCTATGATGTGGTTATGGGATGAGGATGAGGCTGCGGCCTTTTGTTATAAATGGTGGAATTAAACTACTGTTAATTAAACTTAAAGATTGGAAATGTCCTCCCTTACCCCGGGTGCGCCAGAACTCCTCTCACTGCTAGAAAAGGACGGCTAGAGTGCATGAGGGCATAAGTTCATGGAGCGGGTACTGCCAAAGTGAGGTTATGGAAAGGCTTTGCCGTGGCCGTCTCATGTGTTGAGACGTAGGCTCATTTGTTGGGCTGTCGCGGAGTACGGGTAAAGTGTACATCCACTGCGGTGTGAATGAGTCAATCTATTCGAATAGCCGTGCTCGCGGATATTGAGCATCGTGACAAGACTTTCGCTTGGCTAGACCTTGAACTTAAAAATGCTGGGATGGGTTGCATGATGATTTTATTCGCTGGTGGATCAACTTCTCGAGGATGCGAGAAGGGGTGGACTCCCCAGAAAAATCATGACGAACCGGAGGCGGGAAGCCATCCCTGAAATCACGATGGATGGTAGACAGAACCGTCGCCGGGATTAATGAACTATGAAATTAAAACTTGTTTTGGCTAGACGATAGGTTTGTGAAAAGAATTGTGAAAACTGGCTTTACGCAAAAATAACCCTAGCCATGTTCTTTGAATACCCTTATCATATGCATCAATTCTGTGTTGGCTTGCTGAGTACGGTTGGTACTCACCCTTGCTATACGCACAAACCTCCAGTGAAGGAGTTGAAGAGCCGGAAGATCCATACGCTTATCACCGGGAGGACGAGGGAACGACGGCGCATATTAGACTTTAGCTCCGGTCGTTGCCCGTGGCAATGGACAAGCGCCGCCTCTTTCCGCGCCTTATCTAAACTCGTTTTTATATTGTATTCGGACCATAAGGTCCTGTGGGATGAACAATGCCTTCGGGCCTATTTATGTAATAATGGTATTGTAAGACTATTCGTGCATGCGCACTTGATTATCCAGTACTGCATTCGTGGGTACCAACTACTTGATCCAGGGAAATGGTACTATGAACACGAAAGATTCCCGACTCAAAATCGGGGGTCCACAGAGCTGGTATCAGAGCCATGCGACCGTAGGCTAAGACCAAATGGCGCCCTACCCCTAACGAGATGGCCAAAGGGAAATATCCCTACGGTAGGATCAGTTTTAAACTATTATTTCCGAAAATGCAAATATATCTTTTCTACATCCGTATTTCTTTTTACCAAATGATTATGATAGCTCCCTCCCGCTAACCCTAAGTTGCCTGTAAAGCGAGATGTCAAATCACGACGGAACCTGGGAAGTCACCGTTCCGCGGGACGAGGGGTTCGTGGTCCAACTCCAGTCCCTACTATGGTGCTTGAGATACCCGGAGCCACCCACCTATCACATCAAAAGGCATGGCTCCGAAGAGTATCCACTGGGAGGCTTGTATCCATAGAAGCCCGCATGGGAAGCGAGACATCTTATCGCTTCCATACCCGCTACCAGGGACCTCGCAGAACGGCTATTCGGGATGCGGCTCGCGAGGCCTTCCTTCGCCTTAATGCGGAACACCGTGCCGAACTCACAATGACGAGTTCGTGCATCATCCTTACCGCGAAGAAGGCAACCCGATGCGCACGTGGAGGCTACCCCCGCTGTTACAACCCGATGGTCACACGTCTATCGCGTTGGGCGAGACGACAGACGACATTACGAGGAGGCCCTACTCGAGATCAACGATCGCGATCACGCCTCAATGATCGGTCAACAGCCACCAAGGCGTGGAGACCGAGATAAGCATGCGAGACTCAGTGCAGCCAATGGTGCTCGGTATGAGCAACTCTCGGACCGCTACATGGCCCGAGGGGAGGCTCGGTAGAGCTGGAAGAGCGGCTCGGGAAAAGCAAGCGGCGAGATCAACCGGCTAGAGGAACAGCTGCGCACTCGTCCTATCTACGCTGCAGGTACTTCCACTGAGCCTGTACCATCACCTCCTGCCCCTGTGCCCGACCACTATTACCTTATGACTCCAGCATGCTTAGATACTTTTCAAGCTATGATGGAGCAAGCTTCATGTTGAGCACGAGCACGCACCGTGCACAGTCGACCCCACGCTGCTACATCCATGGGACCCACCCCGAGCTCCGTACCGGTACCATCCGAGCCGGGATCGGGAGAGGGTAACCCCATCCGGATCTACACCGATACGGAGTCCGAGGCGAGCCCATGGAGATCAAATGGGAGTCTAGCGACACCGACTCAATGGAGGAGGAAGTCCCCCTCGTCGCTTGACTCACACGGGAGGCCCCCTCACCCGCCGATCGCTCGCAAGAGTACGCGGCCACCGAGTCGGAAGATTCGGCGTGACTCCGAGGCCACCACCTCCGAGCCGTGGGGACTTCGGTTTGCTTCAACGGCAGACCACCCACTTCCGGCGCCTGGCTCTTGCGGGTGGTTGGATGACTAGGCGGAAGGACCTTCCCAGCTCGGCAGCACTTCCTATTTACCCTTAATTAGTCGATCTAGTTGGACGATATAATTATTATTGCTATCCTGGCATGAAGGACTGTGTATGTACGGTCCATGTACCCCCTTTATGTAATATGATGAACCTGGGCATCGCTTTGCGACGTCTTAATTCGTATGCTTATTATTATTCCACCTTGTCTGTTGATTGAAGATTATTCAAAAGAGCTTGAAGAAAAATTTCCTGTGCACTATAACCTAAACTAGTCCGATCTCTTGATTCATCTCCCTCCTTCAGATGGCACATCGCCGCAGGGCCGCAGCGACCAACGAGAACCCGCCAGAACCCAACCCCTCCACCCTGGCGGAGGTCATGGCTATGCAGACCCAGCTTCTCCAAGCAATTGCTAATAATCAAGGAGGTCGAGGAGGATCGAGTCTGGGAGAATTCATGAGAGCTAAGCCGCCCACTTTTTCCACGGCCGAAGAGCCTATGGATGCCGAAGATTGGCTAAGAGTAATAGAGAAGAAGCTAACTCTTGTCAGAATCCGAGAAGCAGATAGAGTTATCTTCGCTACTAACCAGCTGGAGGGTCCCGCGAGTGACTGGTGGGACACCTACAAGGAGACACGAGTGAAGACGCCGGCGAACCAACATGGGAGGAATTCACGGCTGCGTTCGCGAGAATTTCGTGCCATGCGGTGATGAGGATGAAGAAAAACGAGTTCCGCAGACTGCGTCAAGGGAACACCTCGACAGAATACCGAACAAGTTCACCCAGCTTGCCGTTACGCCACCGGTGATCGCGGACGAAGAAGAAAAGATAGACAAATTCATTGAAGGGCTAAATGATGAACCGGGGACCAATGATCGGGCGGGATCACACCGGTTTCCAAAGCCTCATCAACAAGGTCGTCCGCTTGAGCATGACCAAAAGGTAGTAGACAATAACCGCAAGAGGAGGCTCGCTATGGCTCGCCCATTTCGGGACGCCACAACGCCCCAAGGGAGCCACCCCGTCGGATGGAAGCCAAACGTTCCGGCAACCGGACGTTCTCCCGCCTCCGACCATGTCAACAGTCGGCTACACCTCGGTTCCGTACGCCCACACCAACCCTAGCCGCTCCAGGAAGAAGGAATGTGAGCTGTTTTAATTGCGGAGAATTCGGGCACTACTCCAATAGCTGTCCAAAACCACGCAACGCCCCTGTACGCACTGGCGCCAATGCAACGCCCGTCAGAGGAACCTCCACCTGCGGCGGGACGAGGTCTTCGGGACCCCGCTACCCAACGAGGCGCCACCGGGTTTCGACGTGGTCGGGTGAATCATGTGCGGGCGGAAGAAGCTCGGGAGGACCGGAGCGTATTGATGGGTATGTTCTCTATCAACTCTGCACCAGTTAAAGTTTTATTCGATTCTGGAGCCTCGCATTCATTCATATCTTCCCAAGTAAGCAAACAACGCCACCTACACCAAGTAGCACTTAAGAAGCCGATGTTGGTACACTCACCGGGGGGAGACATAACCGTACCCCATGCCTGCATTAATGTGCCCATACGGATTAGAGACGTGGTGTTTCTCTCAAACCTTATGGTGTTATCTCCCCAAACCATAGATGTCATACTCGGAATGGATTGGTTGACCAAAAATAATGGAATCATAGACTGCAGTCGAAGGGAAGTCACGGTATCCACCCCGTGGGGATCACCGATGAGCATAACTATGGATCAAAACCCAAAGCTATGTGAGCAAGCTGCGGGAGTGTTCACCATGCTACCCTTAGGAGGAATGCCCGTAGTACAAGAATACCCGGATGTATTTCCCGAGGAATTACCCGGAATGCCCCCGGATCGCGATGTAGAGTTTATCATCGACTTAATGCCTGGTACTGCCCCCATATCCAAGAGACCTTATCGAATGCCAGCCAACGAGTTAGAGGAACTCAAGAAGCAGATAAGGGAACTACAAGAGAAGGGATTTGTACGCCCGACTCTTCTCCCTGGGAGCCCCGTACTCTTCGTCAAAAGAAGGATGGGAGTATGAGAATGTGTGTGGACTACCGATCGCTGAATGAAGTAACTATCAAGAACAAGTACCCGCTACCTCGAATCGATGACCTATTCGATCAACTTAAAGGTGCGCAGGTGTTCTCCAAGATTGATCTACGGTCAGGATATCATCAGTTAAAGATTAGAGCCGGAGACATACCTAAGACGGCGTTCTCTACACGTTACGGCTTATACGAGTTCACAGTGATGTCCTTTGGATTGACCAATGCCCCTGCGTACTTTATGAACTCGATGAACAAGGTATTCATGGAATACCTGGACAAATTCGTGGTGGTGTTCATCGACGATATACTTATCTACTCCAAGAACGATGAGGAACACGCGGAGCATCTACGACTAATCTTGGAAAAGCTACGAGAGCACCAGCTGTATGCAAAGTTCAGCAAATGTGAGTTCTGGCTCAAGGAAGTCGCTTTTCTTGGTCACGTGGTTTCAGCCGGAGGAGTAGCCGTAGACCCCGCCAAGGTCGAAGCCGTTACGGGATGGAAGGCACCCAAGTCGGTGACGAAGTTCGGAGTTTCTTGGGCTTGGCCGGTTATTACCGACGGTTTATCGAAGGGTTTTCCACTGTAGCCCGACCTATGACTCAACTTCGAAGAAGGAAAAGAAGTTTGAATGGAATGAGAAGTGCCAAAAAGCCTTCGACCAATTAAAAGAAAAGTTAACCACTCGCCCCAATCTTGACCTTACCCGACAAGGAAGGACTTCGTGATGTCTTGTGATGCATCCCGACAAGGATTGGGAGGAGTATTGATGCAGGATGGGAAGGTCGTAGCGTATGCCTCTCGACGTTACGACCCCACGAAGAGAATTATCCCACACACGACTGGAATTAGCCGCAGTTGTACACGCATTGAAGATTTGGAGGCACTATCGATCGGGAACCACCGTGATGTGTATACCGATCACAAGAGCCTAAAATATTTCTTTACTCGCTGATCTCAATCTACGACAGAGGCGATGGCTGGAGTTGATCAAGGATTACAGTCTAGGAATCCATTATCATCCCGGCAAGGCAAATGTAGTGGCCGATGCGCTGAGCCGCAAAGCCCAATACAATCACACATGGAATTGGGAGGTATGGCCGCGAACTTCAATAAGAAATGGCCAGACTCAATCGCACCGATTTCTCACGGAGAAGTGAACTCATTGGAAATCCAACCCCTACGAGAACTCAAATAGAGGAAGCCCAAAAAGGGAATGAGGAAACCCGGGAAATCAAGGAACGCATGGCGTGGACGCGCTCGGGAGTTTTCGAGTGGATGACAAGGGAATCCTGTGGTACAAGAAAAGAATCTGTGTGCCTGAACGAGGCGGTTTGAGGGGATTGATCTTAAAGGAAGCCCACGAATCGGCATATTCGTTACATCCCGGAAGCACGAAAATGTACCAAGACTTGAAAGGAGAATATTGGTGGCCCAATATGAAGAGAGATGTAGCCGAATACATAGCCGTGTGCGATGTGTGCCAAAGGGTGAAAGCGAGCATCAACGGCCGGTGGCTTGCTTTCCACTCAAGATTCCCGAATGGAAATGGGACGAGATAGGCATGGATTTCATAGTGGGACTACCCAAAACTACGACTGACTACGATTCCATTTGGGTAATAGTAGATCGGCTCACCAAGACTGCCGATTTATACCGTGAAAACTAACTACAACGGCGTCAAAGCTAGCGGAACTATATATGAGTAGGATTGTATGTCTTCACGGTGTATCAAAGAGGATCATATCGGATCGTGGTACCCAATTCACATCTCATTTTTGGAGCAAAGTCCACGAGGCACTCGGAAGTCATCTCGCTTTTAGTACCGCCTACCGTCCACAGACCGATGGGCAGACTGAAAGGACGAACCAAGTACTGGAAGATATGCTGAGAGCCTGTGCATTGGATTTCACCAAGGATTGGGAGAAATGCTTACCGTACGCCGAGTTCTCTTATAATAATAGCTATCAAGCCGGTTTGAAGATGTCGCCAAACGAAGCTCTATTTGGTCGCCGATGTCGAACCCCATTGATGTGGTGAGAAACCGGTGAACGAACCGTATTCGGGCCGACATAATCAAGGAGGCTGAGGAAAAGGTTCGCCTGATTCGGGACCGACTACAAGCTGCTCAATCACGGCAAAAGAGCTACGCGGATACTCGACGAAGAGAATTGGAATTCAAAGAGGGTGACTACGTGTATCTAAAGGTCTCACCACTACGGGAACACAGAGGTTCAAAGTCAAGGGAAACTCGCACCACGATACGTGGGCCCATTCCGATAAGCGCTAGGAAGGGAGAAGTGGCTTATCAATTGGGCGCCCGAGAATCTCTCCGATGTCCACCCAGTATTCCACGTATCGCGTGAAGAAATGTCTACGGTACCGGAAGAGCAAACCTCGTTAGAAACCATCCATGTCCACAGTGATCTTACCTACCCGGAGCATCCAATCAAGATACTAGATGAAGCAGAAAAGAAGACACGAACCAAGTCGTGGCGCATGTACAAAGTACAATGGAGCAATCACACCGAAGAAGAAGCTACCCGGGAGAGCGAAGAATTCCCGAGGACGAGAACATCCACACCTATTTAGTAATCGTAAGAAAATCTCGGGACGAGATTTATTGTTAGGGGGTAGGTTTGTAACATCCTAAAAATCGTAGGAGCATAATTCGGGACGTGAAAATCGGAACTCATAAAAACTTTTTTTTTTGAATCATTGCTTCTTATCGTATTTATCGTTCCTATTTGCCAAGCTCTCTCGCATAAGAGTTCTTTTTGAATTGCTTTGATGCGAAGTTGGATAAAAACCCTAAGCTTTGATATCCTAGGTGAGAATAATAATTCAAAATGTATATATTTGGAGAAGGATAAATACCTAATTTTGTGGACTTACAAAAGATTCTTGAAAAGAATATATTTTGGTTTAAACCCTAACTGGTGGAAGAAAAATACTAAATATTTGGATTTGGATGATAAAAATATTTTGAAAAGGAAATATGAATTTAGAAATTAATTAAAGACCCCTAGTTATTGATTTTAAAAGAAGAAATAAAAATATGAAAAATATATTTTGAAAAAATAAAAAGTAGGGGAAAAGTTTGAAAATATAATCTCAAAGTTATTTTGGGAATATTAGAATTCATTTAGAATTTTTAGGGATAAAAGAAATGGAAAATAGGATTTTAAAATCGGGATAAATGAAAAAGTGCACGGTTCATGCGTAGGCAGGTGTTCGACAACGTCCCCGCACCCGTGCGCACGCACACCACGCATCGCCGCGCCGTACCAGGGCCCCGCGCACGCACGTTCTCGCCGTGCCGCGTTTTGTCGCCCGTACCACGCCGTGCCATCGCTCGCGTCAGCCATGTCGCCGCCGTACCGCGCCGCGAGGCGGCCCCGTCTTCGCCCCGCACGACCGCGCACGCCGCGTCCCGGCCCGCCTACGCTGCGCGTCGCTCCCGCCACGCGCGCCGCCGCATCGCGCCCGCGCCGCGTGCGACGCGCGTGTGCCCGCCGCGCCCGGCCCCGCCCTCGCGCGTGCCATGCGCCGCTCGCCGCGCCCGCCATGCCGCCTCGCGTCGCGCGCGTGCTCTCACCGTCGTCACCATCCTATTCCCACGCCTTGCCGACGTCGACCACGCGCGCGCCACGCCCGTGACGCACGCGGGTGTCGCGCTGCGCCCGCAACGCCACCGTGGTCTCACCGCAAAATCCATATAAGTAGACCGCGATAGCACAAACTCTCTACACCAATCTTGATCGCGATCGTTTCCTCGTAAAACCCCTCAAATATCCCTAGCCACCATAGCCCGTGCGCGAAGAATTTCGCAAAAGATCAAGGCCCGGTCGGAGGAACCCTAATTCGGCCGCCCGGAGCAAAGAATCAAAATTCATCGTCCTCGATCAAGTTCTTCCCAAATTGAAGGTACTTCCATGATCTCCGTGCTCTAGGTTTTGTTTCCCCATGATTCCCGAGCCAATGCGCGCCGGAACTCGCCGGCGACGAGCGGCGCGAGCCCCTCTGTTTCGGCCGCCGCCGTGCACGTCGCTAGGCCGCAACGGAGCTTCTCCGGCAAACCGATGCTTTAGTTAGCTTCTCCACACCTCATAGATGCTCCCACACCCGCTACCTTGGCCATGCCATTGCCGGAGCACCGCCGCGACGAGCGACGCCGCCGCCGCTAGGAGCTCGCCGTCGCCGGCTCATTTCGCCACCTCTCCAACCCGCCCAAGCCTTGAATTGGAACCCTCGTGGCTCGTAGATGGAGGTGGGACCCCTTGCCCCTAGGTCCGGCCATCCTCACCGCCGGCGTCCTCTTCCCCGTCGGCCACCGGCGCAAACAGAGAAAGAGAGAGAAAGAGAGAGACCAGAGAGGATTAAAAAGAAAAGGGAAAAAGAAAATAGGGAAAGAAAAGGAAAAAAAGAAAAAGAAAGGAAGAGAAGGAAAGAAAGGGAAATAGAAAAAAAGAAATATAGCGAAGAAAATTTGGGTAAAATATTTTGAAATGTTTTGGAAATATTTTAGGATGAAAAGATAGGGTTTTTGAAATATTATTGTCTAGGAATGGGTATTATATTCTTTTTCCTTCCAAAAAGAATTATTTGGAGAAAGTAATTTCTAGATTAAATTTGTCCTTTTATGAATTCAAATATTGTCCGACCTCTAATTTGTTATCGAAGTTCACATGAGCCCCTTTTTAAAGATTTGTTAAGCATGAATGTCATTATTCGGCCGTTAGAATTTCAAAACCCTAGCAAATATAATTGCAATATTAAAGATCAATTATTGAAGATATGGAAATTAGGAATCTAATTATTTTAGGATATCTTCAAATTTAGGAACAAAATATACATTTATTACGATGGTTCGCTCGGTTTAACTGGACTTCTTTCCGTTGATTCAACTATTAAAATTTGCGGAGTTTGAGGTTGTGTTTGGAATCCGTTTTTCCGCGGTCATTTCGAGATCTCTTTCTCTTCGTTGATATTGTTGGATTTTAATTGGATTCAACCCTTCTTTTCGCACGTACGGATAGCGTCCGAAGAAGTGAACGCCGACTACGCGGAAGACCCCACTCAACTAGCGTGCGAGCAAGGCAAGTCTTCACACCCTTTGAACATATTGATCCCAATTACGAAATGATGTTACTTTAAACTTTAAACATGCATGCTTTACCGAGTTACCTATACTTGTTATGCCATACCTTGCTATTGTTTACCTTTAGAATTACTCCTTGTAACTCGCGATGTGATACAAATAACCGAAGCCTAACTTCGGTAAACTGCTTAGCCATGCTATACTTAGATTTATGCATACTCATGACTTTATGAAAAAGCTTTGTGCTTGGGCAACTACCTTAGGGAAGGTAGTTGAGATTCGGCATGTGGAGACATGAGCGCCACATGACCATGATGAATTAAGTTTGATGAAAATTGAAAGTACTATACAAATGTTTTAGACTGGGCGGCGGATGATTTGGGTGGATTCCGGAAAAGGCAAGTGCCGACCCTGGTCAATTAAGGACCGAGCCATGAGATAGCCGGAAACGAGCCGTAAACCGTACTTCTTGAATGGGTATAGACCTAGCCGACTAGATAGCCGAGCGGAGGCGTATCCTTGCATAGATGGTTCTCTATGATGTGGTTATGGGATGAGGATGAGGCTGCGGCCTTTTGTTATAAATGGTGGAATTAAACTACTGTTAATTAAACTTAAAGATTGGAAATGTCCTCCCTTACCCCGGGTGCGCCAGAACTCCTCTCACTGCTAGAAAAGGACGGCTAGAGTGCATGAGGGCATAAGTTCATGGAGCGGGTGCGCCAAAGTGAGGTTATCGAAAGGCTTTGCCGTGGCCGTCTCATGTGTTGAGACGTAGGCTCATTTGTTGGGCTGTCGCGGAGTACGGATAAAGTGTACATCCACTGCAGTGTGAATGAGTCAATCTATTCGAATAGCCGTGCTTGCGGATATTGAGCATCGTGACAAGACTTTCGCTTGGCTAGACCTTGAACTTAAAAATGCTGGGATGGGTTGCATGATGATTTTATTTGGTGGATCAACTTCTCGAGGATGCGAGAAGGGGTGGACTCCCAGAAAAATCATGACGAACCGGAGGCGGGAAGCCATCCCCGAAATCACGATGGATGGTAGACGAACCGTCGCGGGATTAATGAACTATGAAATTAAAACTTGTTTTGGCTAGACGATAGGTTTGTGAAAAGAATTGTGAAAACCGGCTTTACGCAAAAATAACCCTAGCCATGTTCTTTGAATGCCCTTATCATATGCATCAATTCGTGTTGGCTTGCCGAGTACGGTTGGTACTCACCCTTGCTATACGCACAAACCTCCAGTGAAGGAGTTGAAGAGCCGGAAGATCCATACGCTTATCACCGGGAGGACGAGGGAACGACGGCGCATATTAGACTTTAGCTCCGGTCGTTGCCGTGGCAATGGACAAGCCGCCGCCTCTTTCCGCATGCCTTATCTAAACTCGTTTTTATATTGTATTCGGACCATAAGGTCCTGTGGGATGAACAATGCCTTCGGGCCTATTTATGTAATAATGGTATTGTAAGACTATTCGTGCATGCGCACTTGATTATCCAAGACTGCATTCGTGGGTACCAACTACTTGATCCAGGAAATGGTACTATGAACACGAAAGATTCCCGACTCAAAATCGGGGGTCCACACGGCGAGAGCAGTGTGGCGGTGAGGCCATCATGGTGGGAGAACGGTAAAGGCAGTAGCGATGCGACTAGGTAGGTCGTTGGATAACACGACCAGCCTGGCTACGGCGGCGGCGACGACAACGCCATGAGGTAGGCGTTGAAGACTACGACGAGTTCCTCTCCAAGTGTTTGTCCTCTTGCGGCGGCGCCTTGCTGCCACAAGATGGCCATGCTGTGGGCTAGTGCAGGCGAGAGGGGATCCATCCTTCTCTCTCACCCTCTCCATCTCCAACCTGTCCATGTGGATGGATCTGGATCATGCTAGAGGTTGAGATTCTGCTTTGATGGCTGGCCGACGGCAAGGCGTTGGCACGATGGTTGCGCGTTGAAGGGGTTTAGCTGGTGGTGGCTACTGAACCTGATAAGTACCGTTGAGCCGGCAACGATGACGCCTACGGGCGTCGTATTTTCCTTGGGACATTGTTGCTTTTTTACTCATCTTCTCAATGGCTTCTTGAGGTGAAAACCACGTAGCTCCTTAGGATGGGCGACAGCAACATTCTTATGTTGTATCCTCCTTGAAGGCATTGTTTAAAAGATCATTTATTAGGGGTGTTTGTGTGCTTATTTTGCATTGTGCAGCAGGATCAGACGTAAACACATGATGTGGTTGTATTTTTGGAGACTATAGTCTCTAAGGGCTATAGACTTTATATTTTTTTCTATCAATAAAAACATCGCACTATCAACTGTTGTTTTAAACAAAAGGAAAAAAATTGAAGAGCTAGCAAAATTAACAAGATCTAGTAAAAGTCTCTGATTAAACGAGCAACTAACTAATTGACGTTGCGTGGTTTGACAGAAATTTTAATATCCCTGATGCTACTGCACTTGATTAGCTTGCGATTTTCGTTTAAGCATAAGCATAACGTCGTAACTTTTGGGTTAAGAATTTTCGAGCTTGTCTGTTAATCGATCAATCACCTCATGGTTTCTTCCAAAAATCTCAGCCACATCTTTATCCGTTGGATCAATCCAATGCCATACCTTTGTTTCTTCAACCTCCTGACGGTGCTTTCCAACCAAGAACTCACCACGGCCATGAACGTTCATGCTTTGATTTCTATCGCCGACGACGAGCCTCCACCGCCATGCATGCTATTCTTTCCCCAGCACGATAGGCGCAGTCGAACCAAATTAAACTAACCATCAGATTTAACGACTGACATATTTTGTATTTGACATATATCTCGTTTAATTTATTGATGCTCTATTGATATATTAAGCAAACATCTTCATATTCTTTTATAGATAGACAGATAGGGTTAATGACTGCACAAATACAGGGACAAAAACAATAGAATCGGCTCGATCAGGGTAATCTTGCTATGGAATTTCCAACACCACTAAGCTAGAATCCAAGATAGCTTAGCTAGCTAGCTAGCCAGTACTTTACTTACTAAGTCAGTTTGACTTCAAAGATGCAAGAATTAATACATTAAGCACATAAATTGCTTAACATATATAATAAACGCATCAGGGCAAGCTATAGATCTTTAATTCGTTAATTAAATAATTGAGCTAGCGTCAGGCAGGCGAGCAAATGAGACCAGCAGCTTTGGTTGATTGATTCTTTGACCACCTTGGCGTGGCAATTTGGATTCTTGCCATTTCCAGCCAGCCACTCTCACAGTGTCATCTCCGACTTGTCCATAGACTGCAAAAGAACATACATATGCATGGTACTAGCCTGTATGACTTTGGACCGGCTAGCCTGACTAATTGTATATTGCTGTTGAGTGTTGACTCGATACTGTACATGTCGTTAGCTGACCGGTAAAGAAGCACCAAGTTAATTAAATATATAGCTAGTAGTGTTACTGCTTCAAATTTAAATGACTCTTTTAAAATAATTGTTTATTGATATTTGAAGACTGGTTGAATATGACTCTAGCTGGCTGGTATGTAGTATACTTACTAGTGATAGAATTTTGCTAGAACAAAATTTAAGGCAATTTTGAATTGTAATCCAAATAATATTTGATTTTTTAAAGTTAGATTTTTAAGAATAAGTTTAGATAGATTATTCTTCTTCTCTTGTTTGGAAAAACACACATGTACACTAAAGGAGAGTAGGAAGTTATGAAGAAAAACATAATTTTATCCTAAAATCAAACTAAAAAACTAAACTAAGCTTTGATTATGCATGAAGTGGAAGATAAAGATAAGCTTACAGGTACAGGTAAGTTTTGAACAAAAGTTTAGTGAGATCAAAAATAATATGTTGTTAGAAATGCATTTATGATTGTGTGAGCGTGATGTTACATGTGTGTTTATGATGTGTGTATATGCGTCTGTCCTATAATTAAAAAAAAGGCTAGAGAGTCAAGTCTACACTCTTAAAGTTAGACTCAGATGGAACGGCACCATGGACTCCTTGTCGTCTATATATAGTAAGTAAGTAACCACCGTCCACCGTTGTATATATGCAAGATGAAGATGCCTGGAAACGTTCTAATTAACCAAAGGTAGTAGCTAATCACGGGTTAATTAGATACATCGTCAGATAGGTTAGAAACCCACGGATGAGGCGCATATATAGTCGGTTCAAAAAAAAAGACGCATATATGTTTACCTAGGACCATATTGGAACAAAATTAACTCTGCATGTTTGTTAATTTATGTGTATCAAACTCTACTTTCTGGAGAGCGTGTCATTAGGCATCTAGAACACGTGCAGGAAGCGTGCTGTCTCATTTGAACGGATGCAAAATGGATTATTCACCGGATTATAATATGTTATCTATTTAATTATAGGGACGAATAAATATTTTGTGAGATAAACTTAAAAGATACTCGTATCTAATACATCAGAAAAAAAGTTTATTTAAAAAAGTGTGGAATAAATATATAATATTAATTCAGTCAAGCCTTGTTTGGTTAAGGTCGAGAGAAAGAAATTGGAGGGTGCTAATTTCACACATCCATAGAAGCGAAATAAATTAAATCTTCTCCGCTAAATTCTTTAATTTGGAAGAGGGATTAAGCAAAAAAAAAGATCACGGGAATTGATCCTCAAAGGGCATGCTAGTTGGCCGAGTTTTTACGGTAGGATTTTCGATAGTTATACTTTTAATATTTTACAGATATACTATTAAAAAATACTCAAGTATTTAAATATGTGCATCGAAGATTGTATCGATAAAGACCTAAACAAGCAGTAAAAAAAGAAAACAAAAGAAAACGTAGTACTACAAAACAAAGTCAATTAATTTACCGCCAAATTAAGAGACAAAAAGTGTGCCATATCATTTTGCTGTTATAAATTGCATTCTACTACTGGTTACGTGTGCTGCCTATCTCAACACGACACTGGTTACACATATTTGGATGATACATGGGTCTGTTTTGGGTACGAGAATCGGTTTCGATTCAATGTGTTTCTTCGAGAATCTGTACCAAACGATTAAAAACAAGAAACATTTTTTGAGAATTAGCAGAAACATTTCTTATTTTTCAACTAAAAATGAGAAACCTCTTCTAGATAGTTTTGTCGGTTTTGCCAAAAACGTTTCTTTGAAAATTACCTATGAATCACTAAAAATATTTCTGCTCGTTTATCTGTTTTTTCGAAAATTCAAAACTATTTGATGCGAATCACTAAAAATATTTCTGCTCATTTTTTGTTTCTTTTGAAAAATTTAAAACCGTATCAAACGGACCCATAATAGAGTACGTGCACTGCATGCTTGTTCTGGACACGGCCAACTTAACTGTCGTGTCGTCGATAGGAACAGACGAACAAGGCCGGGGTTTACTTAACCGAGAGCTCCTGCCTCCAATACTTGCCAAGTTGCACTAGCATGCGTTCTCATCTTTATTTTGTCTAGTCATTGTAGACCATGCCACAGCCCACATGCATCTTAATTGGTCGGCAACATTACTACTACAAAAATCCTATCCTTAGACCGACTTACAGACCGACTTATTACCAGATTATTCAAAACCGATACATATTAACGTTTTTTCATCTCTCATAGGCTAAAAAATAAATAACCGACATCTTTAAAAACCAGTATCTATACTATTACTATCGGTTTTTAACAAAAACTAACATCTATAATATATTATAGGTGCTGGTTTTCTTAAAAAACCGACATGAGGAGACAAGGTCTCTCTCGGTCCCTTTCTCTCGCTCTCCCCTCTCTCCCTCTCGCTCGGCGACGACGGCCCTAACGGCGACAACATCCTTCCCTCCACCAGATCCAAGGTGAAGAGGAGGCGGTGCCCGAGGAGAGGTGGCGGGCGGTAAGCGGTGGCGCCCGAGGAGCGGTGGCGGTGGCGGGCGGCGCCTTCCCTCTGCCAGATCCGACGGGAGGGGAGGCGACGGGCTTTGATGATGACAAGGACGACGCCTTTCCTCCGTCAGATACGGCGGGAGGGGAGGCGACGGGCTTTGATGGCAGCAGGGACGGTGTCCTCCCCTCCGTCGAATCCGACAGGAAGATAGGTGGTGGCCTTCGTCGATGGCGGCAGCGGTGGCTGCACCCTCCCCTTTGCTAGATTCGATGGCAGGGGAGGCGGCGGTGGCTGCAGTGGGAGGGAAGAAGGTTGCCCCTCCTTCTCTCCTCTCCATCCGGGACGACGACAGGGGTAGGACGTCGACGTCATGTGTTCATTTGTTCATGTTCATGTTCATGTGTTCATTTGTTTTTGGATGTTGTTGATGTTCATATGTTCTTTGATCTCGTCGGGTTGAAAGGGAGTTGCTCGATGCATCGAGCCATTTTTTTTATCATGGAACCTCAAAAGTATCGATTTCTAAACCGATACCTTTGAGACACCTTTGAAAAAACCATAAAGGTACCGACTAATAAATGTTGGTTAAGAAACCAACATCTACGAGGGTTTCTCGACCGGCACTGACCGGCACCTATAGCTATTTCTGTAGCAATACGTGTGCCATGCATGTATCAAAACACTCATTCATATACCAATGATTACTCAATTAAAGTTCAAACTCATGTCGTATAATAAGGCTTAGGCTCAGCTTAAAACATATTATCGAGCTTGTTTAGAAATTATTTACTTAATTATAAGGATAAACCAAATATTTAATAAATAGTTTTAAACAAATTATATAAGAAATACATTGCTTTTTTTATAAAATATATTTTTGAAGCATAGAACAAATAATTATTTATGGTTAATTATTTTTAAGTGATAGACGATGTATTCGTCGACAACAAAGATATATGAGTGCAGTCTTTTTAAAATTAGTTATAGAGGTAGTGTGTGTATGCTTATAAGATGAGTTTACGTGTGATGTAAGCGTGTGATTGTAACGTATTTATAAAAAAAGAAAAGAAGATGGTTTTTAGAGCCATCGCACGCAGGGGGGCAAAATAATCTAAGCTATTGGAACAGTCAGGGTCCACCTAGCTACAAGTTGAGATGACGGCGACGTTGATCTCGTCGTCACCGAGGGAGAAACGACGACAGGTGAGGCGAGGACTTGTAGTAGGACTAGCAGACGACATAGACGATGTAGACGAGACGATCGATGCGGCCTCCTTCGTGCAGCTCCCCTCGAAGCCTCGGCGAAGCCACACCCCGCGCGCCATCGTATGCCCCGCGCCGCGCCTTTAAATCGCTCGCGCCCACGACGTCCGCCACACTCCTCACTGCCAACCACCACCTCGCGCTCCACGTGCGCGCATCGTTCAACCCAGCAAGTACGCCCCCGTCGTCGCCATGGCCGGCTTCGGATTGCACCAGCACCTAGACCTCATCCGCGCCCACCTCCTCGACGATTCCCACCACCACGTCGTCGCGCCATCGCCGTCGCCACCGGGTGGGCGCGTCAGGCCGGCGCCCGTGTCTCTGCCCCCGAGGCCGGTGGCCCTGTGGGCGCCCCCGGCGGCGTTGCAGGAGCAGAGCCAGCAGCAGGAGTTCGAGCTTGGCGGCTGCGTAGGGGAGGATGAGGACGACTTCCGGCGCTACCGTGGGGTGCGGCAGCGGCCGTGGGGCAAGTACGCGGCGGAGATCCGTGACCCGGCGAGGAAGGGCGCGAGGGTGTGGCTCGGGACCTACGACACCGCCGTCGAGGCCGCGCGCGCCTACGATCGCGCCGCGTTCCAGCTCCGCGGCTCCAAGGCCATCCTCAACTTCCCCAACGAGGTCGCCGCCGACGCCGCCGTCAAGTGGGCCCCTCCCGTCGGCCCTATCCCCGCCGCCGCCACAATGACCGCCGGAAGAGGCAAGAGGATGAGGTCGGAGGAGCAGTACTACTTGAGGGAGGTGAAGAAGGAGAGGATGATGGCGCCGCCGGAGGAGTCGTCGTCGTCGCGGGCGGCCGGAGTAGGGGCGGCAGACATCTGGGATGAGCTGAAGGGGATCTGCAGCCTGCCGCCGCTCTCGCCGATGTCGCCGCACCCGCACATGGCCTTTCCGCAGCTCTTCGTCAGCTGATCATTTCAGGCCGGCCATGAACGGCGTCGCGAGCTTTGTAGCGCAGCCATGGCGCGCCCGGTGCAGTACACGTAGGCATGCGCATGGCTGCCGCGTGGTGGTGTCCGTGACGTCACGTGCTTGGGCGCGGCGAAGGGTGGCCTTAATCCTGAATTAGATAGGGTGTTCTTTGATTAATTTGCTAAACTTCGTATAGTAGGTAATCCAATTGGCTCGGCCAAATATGAAATTCTTTCGTTCTATTGCTGCTCAGGTGATCGATGATCATAGTAGCTTCATTGCGATTCGTCAATGAAATGATAAAATTATAAATGCTCATAGTAATTATTAAGCTACAAACTGGGCGCGCATCTCATCATGTTTTGGAATCGATGATTGGCTAGTAGGACTAGTACTTGCAAGACATCGACCGTTGAAGTCGTGATTTTGCTTTCGACTATGCTATTTAATGGTTAAACAGAGAAGAAAGATTCCTCTCTAACGAGAACATATCATCAAGAGGACTAATTAAGATGGGTCATTTCACTTATATTTTAAACTAAAAAAACTAAAGGAACACTAAATCTCTTTGATTTAATTCCCGTTGTTCGTGATAATTGTCAATTTTAACTTCATGTTGTCCTACTTTGATCAGTAATATTTTCGACTGATCGAACTGTTTAGCATCAAATTGTATCGCTAAATATGTAATAAAAAAGTGCTTTACTAAAACTCCCTTATATTTAAATATATTTGCTTTAACATCGTTTAAAATTAATGGTCAAAGCTTATCTAATATATAATCAAAACTACTACGGCCTCTGCTTTTAATATATGATGCCATTAAACTTTTATATTCGTTTGACCATTAAACTTATTTAAAAATTTTATACAAATATAAAAATATAAGTTTAGTTAATCTACAATAAATGATAATTATATAAATTTTTTAAATAAGAATAATGGTAAAATGTGTCTAAGAGATCAATGATATTGTATATTAAAATAGTAAATTTCATAAAACCCATCTATTACAGTTGCACAAAACCATATAAATTTTGTCACGATGCATATAATCACATGTATTATGATATAAAGTTTCATAAAACCACACCATTGACCAATTTAACATATTCCTATATCAAAATTTAAAAAGCTTTGTTTATATGAATGCAACATTTATTTAATAGATAAATAACTAGATACGATCATAGAACTAAAAAATATGGTAAATCAAAATCAAAATGATCAATATACCAGTCGAAACTTTATGGCCATAACACCAGGTTATGTGTCACATGACAAAACTCCTATGGTTTGTGTAGCTTAGACCATATAATACCTATGGTCATGTGAAATTTACTCAATGAAAAATAGATTGAGTACTAGCATTCAAACTTTGTTCAATTCGGAATCTCATTCCCAACTAGGGTTGGAAAAAGTCCAATTTGACTCCGTCAAATAGATGTCGAATTTGATTTGTATCCCTCAACCATAAAACCGGATATAATAACTCCTTCAACTGTTAAAACCAGTGAAAGAGACTCCAAAAGCAATATTGAAGGGTGGTATTTGCTGACTTGGCATCCACGTGGTAAACCAATCACTAAATAAACTTAAAACATAGACATGGGGTCCACATGTCAATGTGCTTTCTTTTTTTCCCCTCCTTTCTTATCTCCTTTTCCCCACCCACTTTGACAGGCGGCACATGCTCACGAGCCCACGTGCTATGTTGTCGTCTTCTCCTTCTTCAACATTGGTAGAGGCGGCGGTCCAACATCGGCACCTACGCGATGATGTCACCCTAAGTTCGCGGGAGCCCCATCCCTTCTCCATCTCGCCACCCGTCGGCAGCGATCGCGGGAAGATCATGGTCTCATCGTCCTCCCCCACCATATTGTTGTTCACATTGTTCCTTGGCGGTGTTTGCGGGTGTGTATCACCGCTCCTCATACACTTTCCATTTTGGGAAGGTGAAGAGGGGAACAAGAGGAGAAGCAAACACTACATATAAATCTAGTTCTAGGAAGAGAATATGTTGAAGGAGAGGGACAAGGTGGTGCGTTTGGCGAATCTCGCCGAGCAGGCGGAGAAGGTGGTGCGTTTGGAGAAGATGTTGAAGGGATAGTATTACTAGATTTTTTGATTGCACGTTGCTTTTATGCAATATACTTGTTCTTGTTCTGTTGATCCTGTTCTTGGTGGAGTATCGGAATGATTTGGAGATTCTTGATTCATTTTTGACTTATGGGTTTACTGCTTTGTGATCTTTTTCTGATTGTCTCTGCCTTTGCTGGATTTCTTGAACAACGGAGAGGCCGGTCATTGCGATCATTGTGTTTATGTGTTCTATCCATGAGCAGAATGTTTAGATGTGTATTAGTTTGACCGGGGAGGCTACTTCTTGGTGATTAGTCTGAGTCAATTTGAGTGTTTTGGCGATGGTTTCAAAAGTATTCAGTATGATATGGATAATGAGGTTGAGGATGTCGTTGGCCGCTACCGTTGCTTCCTCCCTTTCCACGGATGGGCGGGTGAGCTTGAGCTCAACGGAATTCGCCGGCTGTCGTATGTGAACGCCAAAATTTGGTAAGCCCCAAAGTCGTCATCGGCCTAAAGTCAATATCGGTTTTAGAGTCCTAGAATTGGCCGATGAAAATTATCAGTCGCCAGTAGTCAGATTCTTAGTAGATTCGGTTAATCAATTAAAGAGGCCGAGTTCAAGAAGAATGCAACATGACAATTTATTTAATAATTAGACATAGTCAGTTAGTTTTTTTATCTTTAGGAAAATATGTTTAGTGTCTAATTTGGACTTTATGTTTTTTCTTTTATCTTTAGAAAAGATTATGCCATATCCAATTAATACTCATATCGACATGTGGATATAAATATGTACACCTGAGGTCTTTGTAATCTATCTTCACAGATCAATACAATTACTTTCGGCACATCGCCACCCTAGTCTTCTAGGTTTTATTTCGACGAGTTCTTGTTTTGGAGCATGGGCTGCATCGATTGAGTTCGACCTTTGGCAAAAAGTGGGTTCCGTTATCTTTGCTTGCGCTGACGTGACTAAGACTTTCTCGGTTGAGTCCGATATTCTAATTGGGCCGATGCAACGGTTGCCTATATGGCATATCATCTCCATTACTGTTTATAGTCACATCAGCTTAGTTAGTACTTTCTCGGTTAGGTCCGATATTCTGATCAAGTTGACGTTTCTTTAAACATAATGTCGTTTTAGATAGATTTGTTATATCTATCATATTAGACAGATTTATCAGCTCATTGAATATTAAATTATTATATACAATCTCGTGCTGCATCGGTTAGGTTTGACCTACTATATTGTTATAGATAATCTAAGTCTTGTTAAACCGATATGTTTATGTTAATGTTTCATCGGAGGGTTAGCCGGTCTTATCTAATGTGTTAAATTTCTCTTTGACATTTTTACTATTTTGGCTAGATTTAATACATGACCACTTTAATCGGTGTCATATCGGTTTGTTTAAAGCTATCAAGTAATTATCAACCTTATGCTACATCGGTTAGGTTCGACCTATGGGGTTATGGTTATAAGTTAGATTTATTTAAGTTAGTAGACATCAATTATTATTTCATCGGGGGTTTCAACCGATGAATTATCTGGACGTTGCATTGGCTTACAAGGATTATATACAAGTTGGTTTTAGCCGATTGCATCAAAGGTTTCATTGATTACTTAATCATTTGGATTTAATGACATCAAATTACTAGCCTATGTGTGCTTTAATCGTCGGATCAATATTTATTGTATCATATTAATATCGGTCGATTGATTCATTATCTTATTACGTTATTATAAGTCGATTGTCTTTATATTATTATTTATTCAAGTTTCAGAATCTACATCGGACCTATAGTCGATTGCCCAAAACCTTATCGACATCGGCTAGTAATTCTACATTGGATATCTGTTGATATAATCAACTATTGCATATCGACTATCACGTTATCGGCCAATTCTACATCAAACCATCGGCTGTTGGTTGACACATATTTTTTGGATCGCTCAGTGAGACCAGGCTTCGTTTTATCGACATCGGCCTGTTGACCGATCAACTTTATATTTTGTTAGTTGTAGGATCAAACTGATTGGTATGTCAACATCTCATCAAAATTCGGGACTTGCCTTTGGAGCTAGCGGATCTCTTAGACCATTATGTTTGTTGACACAATTCGCATAAACATAGACTTAACACCATCGGCCAGACACAAATTTTTCGTCAACACCGTTGTCGCTGTTGGGAGCTCAAGCTCCCTCGCTATTGCTGAAGAGAGAAGAGGGAGGAGAGAGAGATACACTATGAGAAAGAGGAAGGAGAAAGAAGAGAGGGAAAGTAAAGATGACATGCACGCTCCACAAAAAATATTTTAACTTTCTTATTGAGTCAGCGTTTTTTACCATGGTCAACGTGCCCCATCAGCCAATACCACTCATAATACGGTCTAGGAATTATTTTGAACCGGTTTTAGCAGTTATGGGAGTCGTTGTACCTGATTTTGTGGTTGCATAAGTACGAATCAGATCTGGCGCATATTTAAGGGAGTCAAAATGAACTTCTTTACAATAGGATTTGCATGTCCTGGATTCCCACTCCGGCCCATATAATGGCTGGTCGTACTGGGCTGGCTAAGAGGATACGGCCCACATGGCTGCGAGTGCAGCCCATGTAATTGTAGGCTCGCCACGTACATCGCAGGGAGCCTGTGTAAATGATTAACCAAATAGGCTCGCTTAGCCTGTCTTGTATACTGCTATTCCAAACGGCTACTTCCTCATTCTCTGTAATCACGTTTCGTGTTTCGAGAAAAAAATATAAAACTTTCTTTAAAACATAAATTTATTTTTCAAATTTATAATAATAATACTTAATTAATATGACTTATATTGTTTGGAAAATTTTTCTGCCCAAATACACTTCCGAACGAAAGCCTTAGCCCTACTATCGTTCTTTTTCTTTCTCCAAGTACTGTTGTTCTCACAATCTCACTCTGGTTTTGGCGGTGTTTTTCGAATTAAGTTGAAGTAAAACATAAGATGAATTAATCGTACGATTGATTAATTAATATTTTAACTATTATTTAATGTGATATTTTAATTAATTTTTATATAAATTTTTTTACATAAAATGTATTTGCATACATCGTTTGTTCATCTGTCTCATTAAAAATGTCAGAAACTAACAAGGAATTTTTTTTATTTTGGTGACAAGCTTACTTTTGTCGATGTCGTAGATCGACACGCAGGGATCCTGGAGACCCCCTTTTTTTCGGCACGGGGAGCGATGTATCCTGGTTCAAACTCGTAGAAAAGATGAAATAATACAGATGAGACGGGGGTTTATACAGGTTCGGGCCATCAGTGAGGTGTAATACCCTACTCCTGTTTGTGTGTAAGTATATGGGGCAGGTTGCCAAGAACAATAAGAATGTTCCTTTCCCCTAAACTTAGTGGTGAACGAGAGATTTCTTGCAGGCTAGCTGTAGAAGCAGAACCTGGAGCCAAACCTCTTTTCTCGAATCGGAACATCTTTTATAAAGGACTTGGGTCTCCTTTTATAGCGTAAGGGAACACCACAGTAGTCCTACCCTTTCTCTACTTCACTCCGCATGAGGAAGTGGTTTTTTGCCTTGTCTTGTCGGAAAAGCCATTTCATTCCTACCCCTCCCTGTTTGCTGCGTCATGGAGGGCGAAAAAAGAGCGGCCGTCGTGGTTGCCATGCCGCTGACACGATGATGGTTTGCCTACCCCCTCCGATGGGTCTCATCGGTCGGCGGCCCATTCCATAGGGAGGTATAGGCACCGTGCTTCCTGCGCTCGCATTCTCTCTCCCACGCAGCCGCCCAGTGCATTAAATGCGACTGTACAGGGCGTGAGGGGGGCGTGCGCGGAGTGGGTGCGCGGCCATACCACGGTCTTAGTCAAGGACTTTTAGCCCCTTTTGCCTCATAATAGGCAAAAAGGGGTGATGATGGGTGCAACTGACAGCCGCGCCTCACATCGCATTGAATGCGGTGGGGCAGGCGCTCAGCTTTCTTCTATTTGAGCATTAATGAGTTGGTTGGTAGTTGGATCCGCCCTCTCGAGAAGTGCGGGATGGATGATGGGGTCAGGGTGATCCGGTTCCTTCCGGCAGTGTCAGGAGATCCGGACCCGCCGTTGGGAGTATGATGGCCTCCGGGCCAGTCCCTTCTGGGGCCGCCCGTGGTCGAGACTTGCCTAGCCTTTAAGGGTATAACTTTGGCGCTTCTTGATGGACATGTGCGCCTTCCTTTTTTTAAATGCCACGCCCACGACATACCCCCGGTCCCATATCACCGACATACTTATGTAGGATTTTTTTGTTAGAAAATTAATAAGATCAAAGGATAAAAAAGGCGATACTTTATTAGTCTTTACTATTGTGGTTTTCTCGATTTTTTATTCGAGATATTGCTTTTCATGTTGTCAATGTGGGCATAATTTGCACAAATGATGCTTGGGGGCAACAACTTAGCTGCATTAGGGTCATCTAAATATCTAACTCAACACAACTTGAAACTTTTCATTTTCTTTTTTCGAAAGGATCTGGAGGCTGAATGAAGCTTGTAAGCAAAGCGGAACACAAGCTTAGAAGCGACTTCGCTTATATGTGGGCCCCTTCCTACTGTAGGTCCCGCCACGTCAGCTCTCAACGGCTCCTCTTTCCGAGTCGTCACGAGGCTTAGCCGTCGCCGCGAAAAACACCACGCCCACCGGAGCGGCAGTTGGGCCAGTTGGCCTGGGCCCACTTCTCCCCAACCGAAATCTCTCCATCTCACTGACATGTGGATCCCACTCATAGGCCGTCTCCAGCTTCCGCGACTACCGGACCGGCAGTTGGGCCAGTTGGCCTGGGCCCACTTCTCCACGACCGAAAGCCACCATTACACACTGACAGGTGGGTCCCACCGATGGCCCCACGCCTCCGTCTTCTACCTCCATGACTGCTCCGCCTCGTCACAAGAGGCGAAAGCGCTGCGCCGTCGCGGAGAGCAGAGGAGAGGAGGAGCGGGAGCGGGCGAGCGGGGAGGCGATTCCCCAGCCCTAGCTAGCTACCCTCGCTGCCGCCGCCGCTGGCAACGATGATGGCCTACGCGCTGCGCGGTGCCGCCATCGCCGTCATCCTCCTCGTCGCGGCATCCCCGTCGCTCGTTCCGGTGGCCTCCGCCGTGCCCTTCATCGTCCTGCACGGTTAGGGTTTTTTCGCTTGTTTACCCTTGGTTTAGTGCTCTGCTGGTGGTTGGATTTCGTCTGAGGTTTGCTGGTTGTGTACTTCGTGTCCTGCCTCACGCAGGGATCGGAGACCAGTGCGAGAACGGTGGGATGGCGTCCTTCACCGATCTGCTTGGGGAATGGTCCGGCTCCAAGGGATACTGCATGTAATGGCGCCTCCTCTCCCCCATCTCTCTCTTGTGTTCAACATGTTTTTGTGTGTGGTCTGGAAGTGGAAGCTGTTCGAGTTGTGATGATTGTGGTGTTGCCTTTTGTTATGACGAGAAATCAGTTGCTGTTTCAAATGCAACTCTAGTGCTCTGGTTTCCATTAATATATACATACAGGCTATTAATTGATTATTTCTTATTTTTCCATGTGAAATTGTTAATGCGGATAAATATAGATGCCCAAATTAGATATGGTAGCCCTAATTATATATCCTTGGGGAGGTTTAAAAAAGAATAGACTGAAATACTGCACCCGTGTTTAGCAAATACCAAGACAATGAAGTATGATGAGATGATTACTGCCAAGTTCTATTTGTTAACTTGTCCCTGCAATTTCATGAGGAGGATCTGTTGTGACATATACAATTTTATACATTTGTATAGTCAACCACGGTTTCTTGTTATGGTATGTACACCCAATGTGTGATCTCACAACCAATTGATCTCCCAACTTCTTTTTTGAGAGTTTAGCCCATGCTGCATTTGTTTCAGTCAACCAGAATAGCTGTTTCTGTTGTTGGATGCCTGGAGATTTTATCGCGACATTCACCTCTTTCTTACACGGTTGGATATTCACCTATGCTGTTGTTTCAGTGTCTTATTTTTTGTACCTTACTATCGTGCTCTCTATTTTTAGTTAAATGCCAACTGTTGTATGAAGCAAAGTTTGGGCAATTCAATACATCTTAGAAGTCTCCTGGCTCTATGCCCCGTTGAGGAACTAATATGTTGTCTGTTGCAATTGTTTTTGCATTACTTAGTATGGCCTTCCTGGCTGTTGGAAGTGAGTTTAACCTGTCGCAGTCCATAGTGGAGACGATGAAGATTCTGATAACTGGCTTCATAACTTTGTATTTGTTCCTGTGGAATGGGCCTTAACAAAATATGCAGAAACAACTATTAAAAATTCATCTAGTATTATGGTATGTACACCCTAATGGGTGACCTCACAACCAATTGATGCCACAACTTTGTTTCTTGAGATGTGTTACATCATATATCGGTACAATTTTTATAAAGTTTGGCCCATGCTGCATTTGATTGCTAGTTTACTTAAGGAGATTAAATGTATTCCTCAGTGAAATTGGAAGAGGAGCATGGGACTCTTGGTTGATGCCACTTCAAGAGCAGGTTGATTGCCCTTGATAATTTCCTTTTTTTTTAAAATCAAATAGACTGTTCTTGTATAAGTTTCTGAGATTATGTATTCATCTACAGGCAGACACTGTTTGCAAGAAGGTGATTCAGAACCTCCATTACTTCTATTTCTGTAATGTATGCTGAATTCTCAAGGTACTATATCATTGCTGCAATTGGTTTTCCAGGTGAAGAAAATGAAAGAACTCCGTAAAGGTTACAGCATAGTTGGCCTTTCTCAGGTGTGTTCACGCTATTATGCTATTTTTTGTTCATGACAATAGCTTTATTTGTAACATGCAGATCTGTTCGTGGCTTCTTCTTGTACCTCTATGCATTGCTGTTCTCTTGTTATGTCTTCTTTTAATCTTAAGCCCATTTGTTGTCTTGGTTAACCCAAAACCAAAAAATTCCAATGATGCCTGCGTGGAAAATGAGTGATTTTTCCTCTCTTTGTGCTGTTGCCTAACGCGGCCTTAGGCCTGTGCAGACATGCCTTGCTTTTGTTCTATGCGGACCTCTTGAGTATAAACCGTTGGAGTGTGCTGTGAGACCCTGTGATAGACTTTTATTTGGATTATTGACTTAGTGGGAGTTTTGTTTTGAACGCCATGTATTTTCACTAGATAATTGCCTTACTGTTTCTTGTTGCATGTCAAATTTCCCTCATATGTACCCCTTTTTATTACCTTTTACAGGGGAACTTAATTGGTCGGGCAGTAATTGAGTACTGCGACGATGCACCACCGGTAGGTGAATCTAGTTTGCTTCCTGATGTTATAATCATTAATCTATTTTATATGGTTGTGATTAACATAACACCACCAAGGTGAGAAATTTGTTGTACTTGTGGTTCACCATATGCGTCCCAACCTTTCTTGATCCAAATGATGCCTTGGACCTTTCTTGTAATGTACAGTAATAGTTTATTTGTTGACTGTAACAGGTAAAGAATTTCGTCTCGATTGGTGGTCCTCATGCTGGTACGGCATCAGTGCCACTTTGCGGTGTAAGCTCACTCTATCCTCCCCTGGTCTCCTTTTGCCTATGCATATAGACCAGTATTTAAGAGTAGACTGCTTGGAATGAATGACTGAAGTTTTTCATGTATATAAATTGATATACACACTCTTAACATTTAGTAGCCAATGGTCACTAATAAGCAACAAGTGCTTGCTACTTTCCAGGTAGCTATTTGTAGAATGACCTATAGCTAAAACATCACTCCCTCTGGTTTAAGATATATGTTATTTTAGCTCTATCCAACACTTAAAAAAAACTAGGAAAAGCTAATGTCATAGATCTTGACATAGAACAAGGAATGCTTATGTGATGGGGAAAAAGTTTTATAAAAAATAAGTATTTTCCCAAAGAAATCTTGTTAGAATGGCATAAAATGGACCGGAGACACTTATTGATAGAACATGAATATGTCATATAACATAAATTTTTCGGGGATGATCTGCAGCATTGGCCAAAACATGTTGGATGCAGTTGATGTTTGCTAACCATCCATTTGCACACCTATCTTGACTCACTGGATAAAAACAGCAATGCATTACAAGCGAATTGTAATAACTTATTTTCAATTTGCCAGATTTCAAGGGAGGGAGAAAGCACGCTTTGAGTCCTGCATGAGGATCTTTTGTTCGTTTCTTTATTAACCTAGATCACCAACTGACTGTAGGAGTTATGCTCTTGTTTTAAACAGATTGAGGTGGTATGCTAATTTGAAATTAGCATGAGGCCTTGAGACTGCTCCCTTACTTTTGTGCGTGCATATGAATGAGCATGCCTCCAACAAGTTTTCCATGGGGTTTACTTCGTGCAATGTTTTCTCTAGTTATTTGAATAATGTAGTTTCTGGTAAACTCATCTTCTGTCATTTACAGCTGCACTAGGAACTTCAATTCTCAGGATAGTAACGTTGCTATCTAACACTTAACCAAGTACTGTTGCGCTACTAACCCTTTCTTCTTCTTTTTTTGCAGTCTGGCATTGTTTGTGTTCTTATTGATGCTCTGATTAAATTGGAGATATATTCAAACTATGTACAGGTGTTTATGACTTGTCTTTTGCCATGTCTTAATTGTTATTATCACTGTTAGGCATTACACATCATTTCTCTGTAAGTAACTTGAAATTGGTGGTATTGCAGGCACACCTTGCTCCTAGTGGTTACCTAAAGATACCCACTGTGAGTTTTCTATTCTATATTTTCCTTTTAATTCCATAGTACCAGAATCTCTGTTCTTCATTTCCCACTCCTGTTTCTATTATCCAGCCATCTCTTAGTGTTTTAACTAACTCAGAATCCTTATTGGCTTGTGTGGCTGTACATTGGTATCTAATGTGCAATAGAAGGTTTGAGTCCCAATATATTCATTAACGTGCATGGTTATCCTGCATGGGCTATTCATTAGTATAGGTTCTTGTGGACTGCAATCTGTCTGTAACAAGCGGTAAAAATACCACCGTACCAGTTAATTAATAACTACTCAAAATATGTAAACCATTAACTGCCAAATTTTACCATCATGTGATTATGTGAAGCCCATTTTGACCTTTCCACCTTGTTTCAGGATAAAACTGAGCTATTTCGATTTACATGCATGAACAAACCTTTTAGTTAGTTTAACCCATCTTATTTCTCCAGGATATGGCAGATTATTTGAAGGGTTGCAAGTTTCTTCCAAAGCTTAACAATGAGATACCAAGTGAAAGAAATGCTACCTATAAACATAGATTCAGCAGCTTGGAAAATCTAGTATTGATTATGGTAAGATGAACACGTAATTGTTGCTATTTTACGTACTCTGGGTTGGGTATTTGTATATGGTGTAGATGGAATATGTTGTGTGCAGTCCTTGTTAGCTACATAACTTTATATATATATATAACATTATGCATTCAAACGGTCACATCAAACTAATCAATTAAAAGTTGTTTCACCAAAAGCAAAAGAAAACAAATAGAATACATATATTTATGATCGCGATGTGTAACATAATGTGCTTTTAGTAAGCTACATAAACCTTTTGGTTCAGTAAGTCAGACGTGCATCTTGTCTCGTGTTTTGTATAAAATGTTGTCGATTTATAATCTTACTGCACTCAAATGTCATTTATGCCTGCCCAAAAGCAAATGGATTTAAGTCGCAACACATGCAGCTTAGTTATTGCATCTCAAATAGCTGATTTTGAAGATAAAAGGGTTACAAGAAACATGAAACCATACTGGACCAATCCATATGCTGAGGACTAACCCTTTCGAACTGCTAAACAGTTTGAGGACGACGCAGTGCTAATACCCCGGGAAACGGCATGGTTCGGTTACTATCCCGATGGTGCCTTCAGTTCAGTGCAGCCACCTCAAAAGGTACATGTATATCTTGAGTTGTTCAAGTTGCTCCTTTTTTTTTTGAAACTACTGGTATTTGGGGCTGTATTTTAAGTAAATCATTTTTGTGTGATAGACAAAGCTGTACACGGAGGACTGGATCGGCTTGAAGGCTTTGGACGAGGCTGGGCGTGTTAAGTTCGTGTCCGTGCCAGGAGGTCACCTGAGCATCTCCAGAAGTGACATGAAGAAGTACATAGTGCCATACTTGAAACCGGATGGATCATCCAGGTTGGGCATTCGTCGCATCTTGTCGGATTGATTCACGGACGAAGGCGTTCCGAGTGACCAGTTCTAACGCCATATGGATTTGTATGTAAGCTCTGAATTGTGGACTTCATGTTGATGCCATGTAAATACCTCGGTAAAGGTAATGGAATACGTTGTGAACTGTAGGGCGGGCGGTTAGCGTACCTGAACTGCAGAACTAGTAATGCCGAGTATTGTGCTGCCTATTAGCGAAACGCAACTGTGGGCTTTTTTAGCAGACCGCACTAGGAAAAAGTCCAATTCGACTCCCTCATATATAAGTTCGGATCTAATTCATGTCACTGAACCGCTTGGCAGATATAATGACTTCTTCAATTACTAAAACAAGTGCAAAATAACTTCTTGATGTCCACGTAGGAACCAGGGTTTTACTTACCGCGGTAACCACCCTTATCGCCGTGGTAAGGGTAACCAGCGTCAAGATGTGTCCAAATTTTGTCGAATTCAATTTTTTTTAAAAAAATGATTTTTTTAAAAGTTGTGGAGGTAATTCTTGAATTAGTGACAGATATTGAAGAAAATATTTAAAAAGAACGAGATAAAATCATTTTTTTAAATTTACCTAATTAAAAAGGCTTACACTGGTTGGACCCAAATAGGCATTGTTCATGAGGCTCAACTTTGAAACCGTCCTTAAAACCACGGTAACTGTGCAGCTCCAGTTTCAAAATTCGGCTAAACCACGGTTACCGTCTTAGAAAATGGAAACCTCACCTAAAACTATAAGTCCTAGCACCTCAGTCATAATTTTTTTAAAAATAAAGTAGAGCTCGCCCTCCCCTTTCTCTCTCCCTCCTCCCGCTGCTGGTACGACGCCATCGTCCAGCCAAGGCCTCCCCTCTTGCCGACGCTGCTGTTGCTGTCTTCTCCGTCGTCGTCCTCGTTGCCGTCACCGTCCATTGTGAAGAACAGGGTTACGATGCCGTGGGTTATGCCGTGCCGCCTCGGCGGCACGTAAATTTCGTCCGAAATTCGCGAAAGCCGTAAAAACACCGGCGATGAACAGTAACAAATTTGAATTTGAACGATTTCGTGCGTACGCGCAAAAACCACGAAAACCGCGCAAAACACGCGAAAACCGTGGAAACCGTGAAAACCGTAATTTAAATTTGAACCAAATCTAAATCCGCGTCGTGCCGCGGTTTTCGCCAAACCCCGCGTCATATACCACGGTTTTCGTGGCAAACATCACAAAATTTATATTTTTTATAATATATATATATATTTGTGTTAAAATGATTTTTTTCAAATTTTTAAATTTTTATAAAATTATTTAAACGAAACCGTGGAGATGCCGTGTCGTACCCTTGTGAAACGGGCGAAAACCGCGAAAGCCGGGCTTTTACGGAAAGTAAAACCCTGGCGAAGAACACCAACTTTGTTGCGTGCCCTGTCGATATGCATGCCGGCATGGTTCTCGGAGTAGGACAGACCGGAAGCCCGTCGAGATGGCGAGCACGACGATGGCACCAAAGAGGATCCCGAAGAAGAGAGACTGGCCTACTATACCACCAACCGACTTTTAAGTAAACTTATGTACTATCAATTGAATGAACATCATAGTATTTGGGCGTTTGAAACCAAAATACCCTCTGTCACTTCTAAGACTGCTAGATGGCGCCTAATGATGAATGCCACAATTCTACTATCAATTGTTCTATGTTCTTTTTGTTAAAGAAACAACAGAAGAAAATTCTACTACGTTAATATATTAATTAAATATAGAGATATGTGCGAAATATTTACAGGTTACTAGAGTGTCAAGCCATAATTGTCAAAAAGGTTTGTCTACTTCTTTTGCTCTATGCAAATGTAAAGCAAAGTCATTTTTAAAATTCTTCTTCCATTAAAGAAAGAGAACTGGGGATGAGCGCATTCCTTCGATCCCAGATGTTCCAGCATGCTATGCCTACCACCTCCACAAAAGAAAAGTCGTTCAAAATGAAGCTTACTCGATTGTATCATATTCATTAATTCTATATTTGTGTCCCATTGTATGTCTAGATTGTCTCAACATTGTTGAGCAAATGAACATTGACATGTGAAGAACATGTGTACCATATCCTCCAGCTGATTATTTGTGCACATCACATACTCAGTCCCAACTGTCCTGTGTTCCTCAACATCCTGAGTACATTAGAGAATTTCACTATTTAAGATAGACGGGTTGGTGTGTCTCGTGCCATTATTAAGCCATCAAATACGAAAAAAAACACATAGAGCGTGTTTGGTTGCCCGCATGGGACTTGGCTCGCATTGCGGGTGCAGGCGACGGAGTGTTTGGTTGTCTGCACGCCTGTTGGAGCCAGGCCCAGCTCGTGCAAATCGTATCACGCAACCAGCTGGTTGGGAGGAAACGGAGAAATCGGGCTTCGCTCGTGCAACGCGTGTGCAAGGATGCATGCACGGTGCAGACGTGGGACGAGGGCGTGAGTCCGCTTAGGTCATTCGCAATAAAGATTTTATGAAGTTTCATAAGTATTAAATATAATATTATATTAATAAAAAAGATAATAAGAATTCTATAAAAATAGTTTTATGAGGATGAATTTTTTTTACATTATTTTTAAATTTGAAACTAGGACATAAAATTTTTATTGAGATTGATGTTACCTTTCTCGTGTCACCTCTCAATCTCTTTTCCTCGTCTCGTCATCGCCATTTGATTTCCCTCCAACCTCCGGGAGCACGACGGGCTTCGAGCGCCAATGGAGCTCCTCCAGGCTCGACCTCGGCCGGCCCCAATGAAGCCCCATCCTTCTTTGCTGCAGCCGCCAACTCCATCTTCTTTAGCCACACCTGCCTTTGTTGGCAACTCCATCTTCGTGTAAAATGTTCACTGGGTTGTGAAATATGCACGTCATCGTGATGAGGAACATGCATTGCCTTCAGTAACCAACCATCAACACTAATTCCACATTAGTCGGTGACTTGGAGAATCCAATCCCATTCCCATCCGACGAGATGAGGAGGCGTTTGGTTCCAATCCAAATGGAGACCCGCGCTTGCTTGTTCAACCACCCGCACGCCGCAGCCGCCAGCCAGTGATGACCAGGGTTTCTGATTTCACGGAAGCCGGTCCGGCTATCGTCCGTTTCGTAGGGGTGCGACACGGCATCTCTGTGGTTTTATTTAAATAATTTCGTGAGAATTTAAAAAAATTTAAAAAAATTCATTTTAACACAATATATATATATTATAAAAAATATAAATTTCGCGATGTTTCTTTGCGAAAACCGTGGTATATGGCGTGGTTTTCGCGCGGTTTGAGCGTAAAGCTATGACACGACACGGATTTAGATTTGGTTCAAATTTAAATTACGGTTTTCACGGTTTCCACAGTTTTGCGCGGTTTTCGTGGTTTTTGGCGCGGTTTTCGTGGTACGCACGAAATCGTTCAAATTCAAATTTGTTACTGTTCATCGCCGGCGGTTTTCGCGGCTTTCGCGAATTTCGGCCGAAATTCGCCGTGCCGCCGAAGGACGGTACGGCATACCCTGTCGGTATCAGTAATCCTGATGATGACTGAGGTGCGAAACTACAATCCTCTTGGGATTTTGGGGTGGAAGGATCAAAGGGTTTGGTTACTTGTACGGATGACCGGATGGGAGAGGCCAGATCGCTGGCGAAAGAGGCGTGGAGTGCCACCATAACTCGACCGACGTAGACCGACCTATCATTCTCCATTAGTGCCATCTCTACATTCTATCATTTCTTCATGAGTGCCCAGGTCCATTTGTAAAACACATATCTGAGGGTGGACAACATGACACAACACACCCTTGTGAAACAACAAATTCGGGAGCAAATAAAATTCCTCTAAAGATTCACATCTTGGAGACAATCATGTACTCCTCCGTTTCAGAACGAAAGACGTTAGAGTTGTGTCTAAGTTAAACTTATTTAGTTTTTACCAAGTTTATAAAAAAGTAACAATATTTTTAATGTACCAAATAAATGCATCACAAAATATATTCAGTAGACGATTTAATGAAATTAATTTGGTATCGTAAATGGTAATATAATTGGTCAAATTTGAATAAATTCAACTTAGGACAAAACTAAAACATCTTTTGTTTGTTCTGAAGAGAGAGGACTACATAGTACTTTTGTTGGTAAAAAGAACTACAAGGCATGCATGTTCAGCCTAAGATTATTGGTACAAACTCAAATACACGACTACCTCCTTTTTATAAATTATAAGTCATTTTAATTTTTTAAGTCAATTTTTTAGCTTTGATCAAGTTTATAGAAAATATACCAATATCTTCAATGTTGGATGTAATCAAACTAATTTGGTGCTATAAGTGTTGCTATATTTTTCTATATACTTATCATACTTCCAAGAAGTTTGACTTTAAAAAAAAGAAAGAATCTACTCGGTACCACTGAGTTCATCGCAGTTCAACAATATGTCACTGATTTTGTCGACATCCATAATATGCCATCACCTTTCCCTTAACCACTACGATTTACCATCGCCATCCATAGTCTACGACGAATGGTATTTTCCTCTTCGAGCGCCGCCCTTCCCACGCGCCGCCACGCCGCATCTCCGCCTGCCCCCTTCTCGTCTGTGCAACCCTAGCACAAATGGTTTCAATGCCCCAACCCCCTTTTTCCTCCTCGAATTTCGCCCTTCCCATGCGCCGCCACAATGCATCTCCGCCCACCCCTCCCCGTCCGTGCTGCCTCACCGCCGCCGCTCACATCCTCACCGGAGGCGCCTTGGATTTGTCTCTCGTCACCTCCCTCCTTCCCCCGGCTATCCCAACCACCTCCCCTAGCGCCTCCGTAACCAATGGCCGCCCCTGCTCTAACGGGAGAGCCGACTCCCTCCCCAGTGTCGGCCTGACCGTCATCCCTAGCGCACCACAACCGACGGGAGACGACGCCCCTGCTGACGAGCCACCACCGTCGTCGTCAACGTCGCCGTCGCAACTGCTGGGACATGGTGCCCCTGCTGGAGAGGGGCCGTCAATGCAACCCTGTAACATTCTGAAAATCGAAGAAACCGAAATCGGAACATAAAAATCGAACTTTCAAAAACCTTTGCTTGTTGCTTTTTCTCGGGTTTGTTGCTTTTTATTTGCCCCTCAGTTGCATAAATTTTTACGTGATCAATTTCCCTTTCGGTGTTTTTGGATAAATTGGAGTTGTCAAAATAGAGGTGCGAAAGCCGCATCGGGTTTTTAAAAAAGGAAATCGGGAAGCGCGGATTTATGAAAACGCGTTTTGAGAAATATAAAACAAAATTTTTGGTTGGGAGAAGATAAATTAAGACACAAAATAAATAATAAAATTCTCGGAGTCGTACTCGAAATCCGGAAAGTTTTGGAAAAATATAGGAGAGGATATTGAAATTTGAAAAAAATATTTTAAAATAAATAAATATGAAAAATATTGTGGGAAAATAAAAGTGGAGAAAAGTTGAAAATATTGTGTTAAAAATTATTTTTGAATTAGAGGAATTTATTTTGGAATTTTTAAAAGAAATAAAAATAGAAATGGAAAATTAAAATGGAAAATCGGAAAAAACGAAAATGGCATTGTTCATTGCGCGACAAGTGTTCGACGCCGTACATGTCGTATGCCGGCCCCCGCGCGCGCGCCGCGCCGCCCTTACCCCCGCGCGCGCGCGCCGCACGGCAGCGCCGCCGCCGCCGCGCAGCCGCGGACCCGCGTGCCGTGCCGCCGCGCCGCCCGCCGCGCCCGCCGCCCGCGCCCCGCGCGCGCGCCGCGCCGCGCCACGCGCCGTGCCGCGCCCGGACCCCCACGCCGTGCGCGCCGCGTGCGCAGGACCCGCCGCGCCGCGCGCGCCGCCCGCCGCGCCGCGCCGCCGTCCGGGCCCGACCCGCGTCGCCGCGTTGCGCCCGCCGTGCCGGCCCCCGTGCGCCGCCGCGTGTCTCCACCCCGCGCCGCGCCGAGCCGACCCTCCTCCTTCCCCCGTGCCGCGCGAGCGCGCTCGGCCGCGCCTATAAAAGGGCGGCGCCGCCCTTTGTGCCGCACACCGCCGTTTCCTCCTCTCTCCCGAAGCGCGCCGCCGTCGCCTAACCACCGGAGCCGTCGCCGCCGTGCGCAAACTCTCCTCCGTGCCCCACCGCTGCTCCTCCGAGCCCGCCGTCGCCAGTAAGCCCCCTTGCGCGCCCGTTTTGTCGTGTTGCGCCGCCTCTATTTCGGCGGTCACTGGTCGAGAGTTATGCGCGAGATGAGCATGCGCCGGTGAAAAAAAAAAAAAAAAAAAAAAGAAAAAAAGAAAAATAGGGAAAAATTTGTAAAAATTTTTGGAAAATTTGGAAAATATTTTGGGATGACTTGAGTAAAATTTTGGGCAAAAATAAATTATTTTCTCGCATGTTTTCTCAGTACAAAGTTTGAAAAATCGAAATCGGACGTTTTCCGAATTTCGTTTCGCGTCGTTTTAAATCCGGACTCCGTTTAATTCTTTCTCGCCATTTAAATAGGCTTCTCTTTTGTGCTCAAACCCTCAAACCTCGAGCACGAATTTCCTCCGCTGATATTTTCAAACCTAAATTCCCAAATTATTACGATCGCCGTCTTTGCGAAAACCCTAGGAAATCGACTCGACTTCAAAACTCGATTTTCCTAAAGCGACCTTTATCCCGACTCAAGAAGAGTTTTAGGCAAAACATTCGGAGTCGTTTTCGTGGCCTTTATGGTTCTTCTCGATCTCTCGGTATTTTATTGAATTCTAATTGAATTCAATTGATCTTTCGCACGTACGGGTAGCACCTGAAGAAACCGGCATCGACCCTGAAGATACCACCCCTCAAGTGTGCGAGCAAGGCAAGTCATTATACTCTTTGAACATATTGATCCTATTTTATGAAATAATGTTGATTTCAAATTACAAATTGCATGCCTTACACAAACAGTACCTATGCTTGATATACCCGCTTTGATATTGATCACCCTTAGAATTTATTCTTTGTAACCTTCGATGTGATATGACCGGAGGATAACTTCGGTACAAATTCTTAGTCCTGCTTACACTAGATCCCTGCATACTCATGATTTTGCAAGAAAGCTTTGTGCTCGGGCAACTACCTTAGGGAAGGTAGTTGAAATACGGCTGTGGATACATGAGCGCCACATGGCCATGAGAATGTTGAACTAGGCTCGATGAAAATTGAAAATGCTATACAAATGTTTTAGACTGGGCGGCTGGATGATTTGGGTGGATTAGGAAAAGCCAAGTGCCGACCACGGTTAATTAAGGACCGAGCCATGAGATAGCGGAAACGAGCCGTACAACCGTACTTCTCGAATGGGTATAGACCTAGTGACTAGATAGCCGAGCGGAGCAGTATCCTTGCATAGATGGTTCTCTATGATGTGGTTATGTGACGGGAATGAGGCTGCGGCCTTTGTTAGTGGAATTAAATCGATATTATGCAAACTTAAAGATTGAGGAAGTTTTCCCTTACCCCGGTGCGCGAACTCCTCTCTTGCTAGAAAAGGACGGCTAGAGTGCATGAGGGCTTAAGTTCATGGAGCGGGTGCGCAAGCGAGGTTATCGAAAGGCTTTGCCGTGACCGTCTCATGTGTTGAGGCGTAGGCTCATTTTGTTGGGCGTGGAGTACGGGTAAAGTGTACATCCACTGCAGTGTGAGTGAATCAATCTATTCGAATAGCCGTGCTCGCGGATATTGAGCATCGTGACAAGACTTTCGCTTGGCTAGACTTTAAACTTAAAAGCTGTTGGGATGGGTTTGCATGATGATTTCATTTTGGTGGATCAACTTCTCGAGATGCGAGAAGGGGTGGGTTCCCGGAAAATCATGACGAAACGGAGACGGGAAGCCATCCTTGGAATCACGATGGATGGTAGACGAACCGTCACCGGATTAATGAACGTGAAATTAAAACTTGATTTGGCTAGTTGATAGGCTTGTGAAAAGAATTGTGAAAATTGGCTTTATGCAAAAGAACCCCACCATATTCTTTGAATAACCCTATCATATGCATCAATTCGTGTTGGCTTGCTGAGTACGGTTGGTACTCACCCTTGCTATACGCACAAACCTTGGTGATGGAAATGAAGAGCCGGAGGATCCATACGCGTATTACCGGGAGGGTGAAGGAACGACGGCGCATACTAGATCTTAGCTCGGTCGTTGCTGTGGCAAATGACAAGCCGCGCTCTATTCATGCCGTATCTAAATTCTATTTTTGTGTTGTATTCGGACCACGAGGTCCTGTGGGTTGAACATTGCCTTCGGGCCTATTGATGTAATAATGTTGATGTAAGAGTATTCGTGCATGTGCACCTGATTATCCAGTACTGTATTCGTGAGTACCAACTACTTGATCCAGGGAAATGGTACTATGAACACAAAAGATTCCCGTCTCAAAAACGGGGGTCCACAAACCCCTAGCCACCCCTCAATAGTCGTTGCCAAATCAAGCTCGCCCCTTCCTATAGCCTCAAAGGAGTTCATTGATGGTTCCACTAAGCAAGTTGTGCCGATTGCCGTTGTTGCTCCCTCCATTGACATCTAACATAGGTAACTTCTCCTCTCCTAAATTTGTATTTGTGCATTTCCAGTTGGTTCTTATGTTTGTTTACGATGTGTGGATCCATAGGATGAATCCATATTACACTTTTAGGGCTCGTTTGGTAGGGCTCCTGATTCTATGATTCTATGATTCTAGATTCTGATTATTCTGAATCAGATTCTGAAGAAAATCAGAATTGGTATAATAAAATAATAATTAGAATAATATTTTAGGTTATTTTATGTGATTCTTGGGAGAAACTTGTTTTAGGTAATTCTGAAAAGAAACTGCTTTTTAGGGGAATCACTTGAAGTGATTCTTCTCAGAATCAGTTGCAAAATAACCTGTTTGACAGGGATTCTGTTGATAATTAGGGAGGAGAATCCCTCCCAAACGGGGTCTTATTCTCATGGTGAGAATTATGCGCGCGAGCAGTAGATTTGGGGGGTGCATGGGTGTTTGGCTGGCCAATTGATTCTGACACAACTAATTTAAAAGACTTTCTTGATGACATTTGTGGAAAGTATCCATGGGCATAAATGAAACTTTGCAAAAACAAGGTATTTTCTTCCTCTATTGATTGGAGCATTCATTACATTGCAATAAGTTACTCTCGTTATAATTGTTGTGAAATCAATGCATCTAGGCAAAAGAGGAAGAAAGAACATCATCAACTTTAAGAACATGTACCGCTAATATAATATTGAAAGCCCGCAGATGTCGTCTAGAGGGGGGTGAATAGGTGTTCCTGAAAATACCTTCAAATTTGTAGCGGTTAAATTCAACAGGACCAAAACTTCTGGCAAGAATCCAGGAACTTCTGGCGGCTCGAGTGTGTGAAACTTTTGGTGTTCGTTTAGGAACTTCCGGTGTTCTAGCACCTTGATGTTTAGATCAAGATTCTCAGGGAACTTGCCTATGTGCAGGAAACAAAGTGAATCAAGCATGACACAGAAAAACTCAATAGAAGGCACAGATCATACACAAGGGAGACAAGGGATTTTTTTCTCGAAGTTCGGATTACAAGAATCCTACTCTCCATTGAGAAACTCCGTAGAGCCGGGTCTTGATGAACCCCTAGCCTCACCAAGCAAAACCCTAGGAAGAAGTTTATGATTTTCAATCCAACATCTCTAGGTCCTTCACTAGGATTCAAGTGACCACAAAGATCCCTAACTTGAACCCTTAGTGAATACCATGAACGAGAATAGCTCTACCAAGACAACCTCCACAGGCTCAGCTCGGAATTCCACTCAACTTACCTCGTTTCCTTGCGTAGGTGAAGAAAACCTTTACAAACTTGCCCGGGTCAATCCACAAATCGAAGGAAGCTCGCGGGCGATGCCTAACAGTCTAGGAGGTCACCCTCCAAGAGAAATAAGCACCAAAACGTAGCCCAACGAGAATCATCAAGTGCTCAAGTCATCCTAGAGCACTCAACATCACCAATCCTCACCAACACCCTCAATTCTCACTCAATTTCACTTGAAAGGCTCAAAAACAAGGTGGAGGAGGCAAGAACACCATGAGAGAAGCTAGGAGACAAAAACAAAAGTGGAATTGTCAAAAGTGAGCTGTGGAAGTGTGGGAAATATGTAGGTTCGTGCTGATATCATGTAGTCATTACTCACATTTTTAAACTACAAAGGTGCCAAGAAGTTTTGGGCCAAGATGTCAGGAACTTCCAGTCAACACTTAGAAAAAATTTGACTAGAGGAGGCACCAGAAAGTTCCGGGCAAAGTGCCAGGAACTTCCGGCATGCACTTGCTGTCTTGCCCAGAGCCTTTTTAAAATTTTGAGCTAGAAATTTTTTTCTTCTATGGATTTTGACTTTAAACCCTTAGATCATCTCAGGCAATCCTTTGAAACCCCTCATGATAGTACGGCTTTCCTAAACTCAAGAGCAAAATGTAAAAAAAATTTTAAATAAAGCTTTGAGTCCTATCGTCGCTTTGCATTTGTTGTTCTCTTTTATACACACTTTGCACTCCTAAGCCTTTTGGAACTAATTACCTACACTTATATCAATAAACATATAGTCCCTAAATTATTTTGTCATTAATCACCAAAACCCACTTAGAAGGCTAGATACAATTTCAAGTACTCTTTGTCACTTCAACTTCAACTCCAACTTTGGTTGGTCAACCAAGGTAACTATTATTTCCTAAATCTGATCACATAGTACTCTTTGGCACTTCAATTTCTTAAATCTAATCACTAGTATTTCATTTTGTTGCAGCAAAAAGAAGAGGGCACCTGCACCTGATAGTTCTAGTTGTAATTTAATTACTTTTGCAAATACAAATGCTACATCAGTGAGGTATACACTTCAAATGTTTTTAATTCCTATTCCATCTTGTGATTGTGTTGTGCCTATTTTAATATATCCATGAACTTCTTTCATTGTAGTTCAAGTGGCCCAAATCAAACACAAAGCCAATGTGCCCTCCTTCCTATAACAGACGCGAGCACACCACAACCAAAAAGCAAGGGCTAAGAGCACCCCATAGCAGTACTACCAGATATCCCATCTACTAGAAGCAAAGAAGAAATTGCCATCAACTAGTCCATCCATGTCAACTAGAAGCAAAAAGAAATAAATAGATTGATGTTACATGTTGTGGTTTTTATCATTGGATATGTGCTTGTAACGTTGCCACTTAACTTATTGTTTTAGCTCTGGTAAGGTTAAACTTGGTTATGCTAAAATTGGACATGGGATTTTATGCACCTTTGTGTCTTGTGCTATGGTCTCAATGTGGTGCTATGCTCTCAATGCTACTGGTTGTGCATCATGTATCCCAAGGGCATATTTGTCTTTTCTCCAATGCAAACTTACATGTATCTCAAGGGCATATTTGTCTTTTCTCCAATGCAAACTAACAGGCTGTGGTCGTGATGGTCAGTCATAGAGATTGAGAACGACGTTGGTATATTATGAATATCGACAAAGTCAATGGCATATTGTTGAACCGTGACAAAACGAACTCATATTGTTGAACTGTGACGAGACGAACTCAGTATCACTGAGTAGATTCAAAACGATATAATGAGGTAGTAGTGAACTAGTCTGTAGCAACAATCTTCTCTTGCGTAGGCCGAACATGCATGCCTCGTAGTAGTAAAAGCCAAGTACTCCACTAAGCACCAGTTTTCACTGTACACCTTGCAAATTCCAGAAACATAAACTTTATATAGTAATCAGTACATTTACAAAGTTACAGTGCAGGTGGAGCAGCCAAGTCTGACACCACCACCTCATTAATCAACAAATAAACTTACGGTATACCGCATGAAGGTCCTGAAGTCCAATCGCCGGTGAAACTTGAAAGTTACTTTTACACGCCAAAATGAATAAAAGAAAATTGCACACTCCCCCCAACGTTGCAAATAAAAAAGGCCAATAAAAACTACTCTATGGGTTCCCCTCATGGAGAGGCATGAGGCGACTCCCCAACCCTCCCGATTGCCTCCTTCATGTTTACTCAGCTCACAGCTCTCTTTAGGTGATTCTACCTACATCCCGTAACAAACAGCCTGCACATGCCTAGTGGTAATGTGACACAAGCTTTGAAAGCCAAAATATTACCTGGACCGCAAATTTTGCGATGTTTTGAACTGGCTGAGAAGGCTGCTGAAGATATATGCCTTGTTGGAAGATTAGCATAATCTCCACTGCTTGTGCTTTCATGATGAAGTCCCTGTCTGATGGTGTTCCAAATTTCTGAGGACAATTCTTGCAAAGACTTTGGCTTCGATAGAAGCGGTCGTGGCTGCTGCTGCTGCACGCAAGACTCGAGCTGCCCCTGCTTTCTGCAGGAGACCCGCATGGTGCACCGCGTGCCGACCTCCAGGGATTGTGAACTGCATTATGTTGGGGGAGTATTTCTCATTAAATCTAAGTATCTTTTGCTGGATGGTAAAATCATTTTGCGTCAAATAGAAGTGCAGATGAGTCTTCATGTGTGAATGTCTAAGTATGTTGTGTGTGCTTGTGTGTTTGAGAAAGAAAGAGACACAAATACATGCAAGCATGATATTACTCATATGGTTCCCTCTTCTGAGAGCATAATGGTGCTCAACTTTCATAATGTCTTGTGCAGGAGGAATAGCCAAGGAATACGTTGGTTCTCAATAGATAGGGCACTTCAGAATATTAAGATAGTATGAAAGGAAACAAACCTGAAGAAGGGCAAAGGCAGCACAAGCACGAAGAATCGATGCAGGATTCCGAAGCATGGCAACAAATCTAGCGATCTCAGCACCACTGAAGGGAAGTAAAGGACTATATTAGTACTACAATCCTCTTAGCTACACTGCTACCATGACAGGTCAAACTAAGATGAACGGGACAAGCATGAATCGGTTTAAAATGTTCCACATACTCTGGCTAAAAAATAGCCAGCTAAACTTCAGGAATAGTAAAACTTTAGTGTAAAGCCAAACCTGCATCTCAGGTGTCCAGCTTCTTGTATAAACACAGCATCAGCAATCTGAGATAGTGCTGCTGAGGCTGAGGAGGTGGACGCCGTAGTGAAAACTTGTGGGTCCGAAAATGTCAGAACAAAAGTCTGTATATGCTTCAAAGCCATTCTCCTTGCTCCCTCAACATTAACACTCTTGGAACTGCCGTCTGACGACGTCCCAACCAATGCAACCTCATCCATTCTGTCATTTAAGAAAATTCAGTTTTAGACTTTGCAAATTTCTTATTAAGATAATATTGCACATCAGCAATGGCCCTATGCACTACACAATTTCTGTCAAGCAAAACACAGTACGATTATACAAGTAATCTGCTAGCCATGCTAGTATGCTACGAAAGATAAAGCCAACTACATCACATTGTAATACTGCATTAGCATCTACAGTTAACTGCTCTTCAAGTAAATAGTATAAGGAAATGGGAACTATTTAATACAAAAATATAACTATTAAATACAAAAAGAATATAATTATTAATAGCAACAACAACAACAATAATAATGCCATCAAGTTTCAATGCAAAATATCTTCAGAAACCAATTCAAATACTGCTGCAAAAAAATAAATCTTAACTGCCAAAAAGATGCGATGTGCTTGCACAACTTAATACAACAGTGGGAAAGTTAGCAGGGGATGCACACCAACAATAGGTTGATATACAATGGTAAGTTAACTTTTTAATTCCTCAGAAGTGGTTTTTGCCACATCATTGAATACAGACGTTGCAGTGTCAAATGCTGACAACAGATAAGATTTGTCCTGCCAACTAGACTAACTGGACAACAGAAAATGCAGTGCACATGCCAGTAGGCAGTCTGATTCTATAACTAGATTGTGCCATTAATACTAACAACATTATCATATAAAACAAATCATTCCCTAAATAAATGCAAAACCTCCCTCCCTCTCTCTCTCTCTGCAGAATATGTGGAGTCCTTAAAGTATCAATGTATTACTCATGGATGTTATTCTTCAATAAGGAGTTAAGGTAACTAAAGTCAGGCATTACTAAGAAAACAATTAACAGAAGTAATATATACAAACCAACTTAAACGGAGAGCTTACAGGCTCATAGCAACTTGCAATCAAGTTGCTGCTGAAAAATAAGCAACTGAGTGATTAATTGAAGTCACCTAACTCTTTTATAAACCAATGCATCTTTGTGTGTGTGTGTAGAATAGCTAATCGTCATAATAAGCCTCAAAGCACTGTGTATATTGCACTCAAGACAAAGTTATATCACAAAAGAACATGAATAGATAGAATTATGAAGATAACACTACTGGATCAATCGGCATTCTAGAATAACTGTGTTCTGTTAGCCTGCTGGTCGAGTTAAGAGTCCTTATCCAAATCAAAACTGAATGAAATACACCAAGATTCAAAAGCAAACAGATAAAACAATCAGTTTGAAAACAGCATACCTTCCATCAAACATATAAGCAAGGGCTAACGCAGACATGAAACGTGCCATTTTTGACCCTGATGATGAGCAAAGCTGCACTAGAATAGGAACCCCGCCTTCTTCAACTATACGGAGAGCATTACCAGAATAGAAAGCAAGATTCCACAGTGCCCCTGCAGCTGTCTCGTGAACATCCTGGATAAACAGAAAGTCGTCATATCTGGAGTAAGGAATAGCATTCATTCCCAATGACAGATATAACATTTATTCCCAAAGACAGATATGACAATCTACAGTAACTGTCAATGCCAACGTTCCTTGTTTTACCCATAATTTTATTTTAAAAAAAACTTGCACCCATATTAAACAAAAAGAGAAATTTCGTAAAACTACAAATACTTTGACCAAATTATCGCAAAACAACAGATTTAAATATGTGTATCACAAAACTATAGATTTAGTGCTAAATTTATCGTAAAACTACATATTTAAGGCATCGTATCAAAAAACTACAGATTTAGTGATGAAGTTATCAAAAAACTACAGATTTAATTAATATCCATAGCACTATTGAGGTAACAAAAGTTGTAGTTTTCTGATACGGTACCTTAAATCTGTAGTTTTGTGAAAAATATGGTGTTAAATCCGTAGTCTTGGTGATACACATTTTTAAATCTGTAGTTTTGTGATAGATTGATCAAAAGTACTCTTAGTTTTCTGAAATTTACTAAAAAAACTACCCTCTATCAAACAAAGGGCTGGGTTGCGCACTCCAACAAACAAACAGAATCATTTGGAAGCACGAGTTAGGGAATAAACCTTGAAAAGAAATCAAGGGCACGTGATAAAGCTAATTGACGTGAGATCAAAGTACTATCAAACCATTAGTGAATAAATAAATTGTATGTCTGCAGCAGGCAGCAGGACAATATTAATACTCGAATAAATGATGTTTTCCACATCAGAATATGTGGACTCAAGCAATTGGAATAACATTATATAAACAGTGGCGCAGCCAGGATTTTCCTAAGGGGGATTCAAGCTCTGAACTTAGGCATGGTTAGAAAACAATGGCATGAAGCAACAAATTAAGTTGAAGTGGATTAAGGATGTTTAAATCTGATAAGATAAATGAATGTTTTGCTCACTTGGACATATAAATTGTATACATGCATGTATATGTTAGTAAAAGCATATACTTGATCTTGTGCAAAAAAAAATCGGGGTACAAATATATCCCCATGAATCATGCTGCCTTCGCCACTGGATATAAAGTTGACCAAAAAAGTTTAATACATATACTACATTGAACTCATGAAAGGCACGTAAAAAAAATAACATGATGAGTAGTAGCTTCATAAAACCAGAACATTAGGTAAAAAACAAGCTGAAGTGGCGCGCACGATGAAATTACTTATTTTAACCCGCCTAGCATATAATCAAGTAGCTACTTCAACAAACTGGTCCGTTTGGTCATGGACAACACTAGTCAGACATATCTCAAGATATGACGCAGACTACTGCATGGAGCAACTAATGTTTCCAGGTGCCAGGCAGAAGGTCTTTCATAAAGAAAAAAAAGTGATTTGGAGTCCCTCATTAACAGAATGTATTCACACATCAATATACCATGTATCAGTCATAAAGAATATACATTTGTAAATGAAACTTACTTCAACATCTGACTGTGCCAGTGTGAGCAAAGGTGCAACACCACCTTCCTGTCCAATTGCCATACTGAAGAAGGCAAACAAAAGTTATCACCAAGAATGTGGGAGAAAGGAATAACAAGTGATAGATGGAGGAAATTATCCGGTATGGAAAAACAAGAGATAAGAATATACAGGAACTGGAAATAACTTTTTGTAGTTCTCTTTATTGCAGCAAGCCTGTAAAAATAGACCAACTAGGGAGAGAGAGAGAGATAGAGAGAGAGAGAATTGATTGCGAGTTGCAACCTAAAAGGCTAGCACCTCATTCATTTACAGGCAGCTATCAGACACTCGTCTCACACTGTGTCTACACTTACCCTCCAGACAAAAACTTCATCCATCGCTTGCACATACGATCTGGAATTCATTGGCACTAATTTTCCACTATCATGGCAGGTATATTATTAACCCAAAACAGACCACACCCTGCTACTACCACCTAACACCAGGGTCACCAAAAAAAGTCTATGGAAACAGGAGGCAATCTACAAAAGATGGGTTAAAGTGGATCCTGTGCTAAGATAAAGCAATTCAAAATAAGCATGCAGTGCCAATCATCCACCACCTATGTGCATCAAGCCATCAAGAGCTTTGAAGATGAGTGCAAGATTGAAGTGTTCAAGTGTGGTCCTGAATTTGGTGCATGCACAGCTGTCATTAAGTGTAGATGTGTAACTAACTTTAACAACGGCATATTTTCATCATGTACAAAGCTATCTGATATGAATGTTAGAGAATATAGAAACTCAGGACCAATCTAGGCATGCCAACAATTTGCAATTTTTAACAATTGCCGGAAGTATGAACGGATTCAAATTTGACTTAGGAGAGCAAGTGTTCATTCAATTATTACTACACGTCCTTTTCTTGATTGACACTAAGCTAGCTTTCACCAATTCATCCAAAAAAAAGTGCATTACTAAGATTGAATTTTATGAACAATAAACTTGTACACTTCATCAGCTAGGCATGTCACAAAGAATATGTTGAAAATAGGTCAATCTGGTAGTAGGTGCAACTTCAGTTCATGAGCAAGCATTTGAAGTTACCTGTTAGCTTCTGAAACAGATAATCCCCATAATGCGCCAGCAGCTCTCTCCTGAAGGCCTTCCGAAGCATTCAAACATTCTTGCGCAAGTGAAACCTAAAATAAGAAAGCCATCTATATGAAAAATATAAACAGCTTATTTAAGTCTATATATGAAAAAATGCGAGGAGCACGAATAAATGATCTTTAAAACATCGTGTCCTAGAACCAGTACTGACTAGTTCCTCGGGTAAACATAGAAGATGTATTATTTTTTAGTTGAAAGTCTGTATAACACAGTACTAATAAACATATTCAAGAGAATATGTTCAATCAGAACTAATCAAATAACTAGAGGCTTCCACAGGCCAAGATTATTATATCAGAACTGCTATATGCAAAACTTTATAGAAGGATTGCATCTATTTACTCAACTAGATGTACTGCTTAATACAATGTTGATCGAAGGATGCAAGCTGTGATGAAGCACAAATGGGGCACGTACCAAAGCTTCAACGCCACCCGCAGCAGCAATGCCTTCACGGTTTCTATCATCAAATGACAGATTCCACAAAGCACCAGCAGCTTCTTGTCTAATTAAATGCACAGGAATCACGGCATTAACTTAGGATAATATAAAGTATAATCTAATGTGAAAATCAGGTGTTACAACTTAAAACAGCACATCAGCTAGAAGTATACCTTACGCCCTCATTTTGAGAGCTTGTTAGCTGCACTAATGCCTCAAGAGCCCCTGCTTCCTGACCCACAGCGGCATTATTGTTGTTGTTATCTCCATGTGCGGCTAAGTTAGCTAATGCCCTTGCAGCCTACATGAACAACAGTGATAGCATTAGAAACTAAATTCAGTATATATATATACAGTGATTGTGAGCATGGAAAAGACAAAGCACTGGTAGCAAGTTACATGGAACATTTATTTGTAGAGCTTAAAACACAGCAAACTGCTACTATAAGAAAATAGCAATTTTGCGTGGCTCCACAACAAATCCAATTGTTTTAAAGCAGATATAGATTGTGCAAAAAGTTGAGAATAAACTGTATCTTGAAATTACATGTACATGATAAGAGTCCAGTCAGCATACCGACAAATCATTTAAGATAAGTATGGCAGGTTACAGACTTTCCTTTCTTATAGGAAATTGGGAATCCACGTGGCTCATGCCATGAGATTGAGCAATCTGACAAATTTAAAAACTCATCCAATTCCATGCAAGAAAAGTTGCACTCAGTGCTTAATCAATGAAGTAGGCGTGAACCAAGAGATCCTCATTTGGCAGGATAAAATTCAATATGCAAGCAATAAAATAAAGATAGCACATGTGCAGGTCATCCATGCTTTATTGTGTTTTGTCTTTATCGTGTCATTCCTATTTTGTAGATCTTGTACCGTTGGTTGTATTATCAGAGCTAGCAAAAAAAACTATGGTATAACTAGCTGACTAGAACGAATACGTGCAAGCATGATGACATGATGTACCCGCTCACCTGTTCTAGGACACCCTCAAGTTTACATGATCGAGCAAGCATGACCAAAGCATGGACACCACCAGCCTTTGCAACTTCCATGCTACACTTGTCATCAGCAGCTAGGTTTGCAAGTGCCCCAGCAGCACGTTCCTAAAGAAAAAGAGCAAACATTATAAAATAGTTATTATCCAGAAAAAGATAGCAAGTAACATTGAAATTACTGAAAATTGAGGAGTATCAAAGATGCATACAAGAACTCCATCAGTCCCAGCAGGCCAGCGGAGTATGAGATCGACCAAAGCCTTTATACCACCAGCTGCTGCAATGGCTGCCTGAAAAAGAATAATCAATATATTATTAGTACCAGCAACACATCGGACATTGCAATCAGAGTATACAGCATCCAAGGAGTGACAACCTTGTGTTCCTCACCCACAGAGAGATTCCAAAGGCCACCGGCAGCTTCTTCAGCAACAAGCCGATTCATTGACCTGGCCAAATTGGTTAGTATTGTGATACCTCCCTCATCTGCAACTGCCTTTGCAACCTTGGCATTCACCGATAAGTTGGCAATAGCCTGCAGTCACATTAGCTACTGTAAGAAAATGAAATGCCAAACATAGTAGATACCGGCAATTAGATCCAGGGATTCAGCTAAAATATTATTACCTTTGCTGCTTCCGACTGTGCACTCTCCCTTGAACACCTTGCAAGGTCCAGCAGCATTGGGATGCCCCCAACACGCATCACTGCCTCCGACCTTGCAGCATCCACATTCGCGCTCTCATCATCAATAACCACAAATGTAGCAAGTGTGGTAGCTGCCCGCTCCTGCACATCTTCCTGAGAGCTCTTCACCAAACTCAGCAGCATATCTGTGCCCTGCTGCAGCCAGAAGTCATCCATACCTTGTGGGTTGGACTCTGCAATCCGTAGAAGTGTCTGCGACAGGATCCACTCAAGCCAGCTCATCATATCACCAAGTGCATTGTCTTTGCCCTTCCAATTACATTCATTGAACACCTCATTCTCCTTCACAACCTTACCAGGAAAAAGTGAGACGACCGATTTGAAAATGTGGCTTGCAATGGTGAGTACAAGCTTGCCCTTGGAGTTGCTAAATGCTCCAGGATTGTGTGCCTGTTCCTCCTCAACAGATTTGCAGTTAAGTGTGCATATAAGCTTGAGGGTTTTGGAGTGGGAGATGAGCCTAGAGATGGCACTTGGAGACACATCGGTGCGGGAGACATCAACGGCGACAAGGGAGGGCAGCTGAGCCCAGGACGTGGATGCTGTAGCCCATTTCAGGTTGTGACATCCAGCGACGGAGAGGAACCGGAGGGATTGGATGCCGGCGATGGCGGCCTCATCTACGGATCCACAGTCGAGGAAGGCTAAGTCTTCTAGGAGGGGGCAGTAGCGCGCGAGCGCTCCGATGGCGTCCGCGTCGACATCGCGGAGACCCGAGAGGCGCAGGCGGCGGAGGCGCGAGCAGCAGAAAGCGACTTGGCGGAGGGCGTCGCTGGAGATGCGTTCGAGGGGGTCGGGCCCGATCTGGAGGCTCTCGAGGGCCTCGTGCCGCGCCGCGAGGACGGCGAGCGTGGCGTCCGTGAGCCCGCGGCAGCCGTCGGCCACCACCTCCCGGAGTCCGCGCGCGCGGAGGCCGGAGGCCGCCGCGGCCGCCTCGTGCCCCCGCAACCGCAGCCGCCGCAAGCTCCCGCACCGCGACGAGAGCGACGACGCGACCTCGGCGTCGCACCGATGGGCCCGGAGGTCGAGCGCGCTCCACAGGCATGGCGACGACCCCATCGACCTCCACGTCCTGCAGCACGCCGCCATGCTTGCCCGGTCGCGGTAATTCAGCCGCGTGAACAGCTGTAGCCCCGTGTCATGCGGCAGCGTCGTCCAGTCCACGAAGCACTCGCCACCCCCGCCGCGGCCACCACCACCCCCAAACCCCCGACTCGACGACGACGACGAGCAGCTCACCAGCTCCCTCTCCTCATCCGCCACCACATCCTTACCCTTCCCACCGTCCTTACACAACCGGCGGCGCACCCGGCGCGTCATCCCCACCCACCCCCCTCACGCCGCCGGGATCGAGTAGGGTTCGGTGCCACTCGAGCCCCCAATTCGGGGGGATCCGATTCGACGGACGCGGAGGCGGCGAGCAGGAGGAGGAGGGTGGTGGTAGCTCCGATTCGCGCGCGGCGGCGGATCGTGTGGGGGTGGGTGGATCGATCCGGCTCGCTCGCTCGCTCGCGCTCGGCGAGGAGGCGAGGCGAGCTAGCTTCCCTGCCCTTTCCTCCTCCTCCCCTGCGGTGCGGTGACGGCAAAGGGAGCACTGGAACGGGGCGGGCAATTTATATATAGCGTATGCGGGTACGCGTGTGCGTATTCCGGGCGTCCAAAATACGGCGACCTGACTACGGATTACGGTACAGCGGTAGTAGCAGTACGCACCTAAGCATCTTCAGGTGCCTCTTTCTGAATATCACTGTGTAAATCATCTTTTGGAGGGATGTTTACGTAAAAATCGATTTTTATAATTTTTCATATATCTCATGTGTATTTTAAAAAGTTATTCTTATCTTTTATTTTTGACTAAAAAAATCCAAAATAGAAATTTTTGACTAAAAAAATCCAAAATAGAAAACTGTTCGAGATAGTTTCTCAAATATCTATTCCCTACTATTTAAAAAGGATATGAAGAGTCTCTTGGAGATGCTTAAGCATTAGCTGAAAGAGAAAAAAATTACGACTTTTTTAACAGCTCAAGAGAAGAAGTTTACTGTATTTGAGAAAAATGTAAATAAATTTGACGAGAACAGAATCAAACTTGTATAATTGGAATCCGACTAGAAAACGCAATTCCACCGCACTGTACCAATAAAAATGGGTGCGATGTCCAAATGGATTTTGCCGACTTCATGCACAGGTCATATTGGCATTCAACATTGGAAAACGGATATTACACATTAAATGGAGTAAAGATTCCACGTTTATTGACATCTACAAAAAAATCTAGCCAATTTCAAGGAGTGTAGCAAATATGTTTTAAGAATATCAGATGCAACCTACAATGACAGCGTCTCTATGTGTTTAAAGCGCTTGTTAGAGCAAAGGCAAATAAGCTCGCATTCATCTTCCGAGCTATCATCAGATTGATCAGCATCTTCAGAACAAGCTGTTACCCAGATACATCTATCGATATGATACAATGTAGATCCAGTGAATAACAGCTACACATCCCATTGTTAGAGCAAGGCATACAAGTTCATTCATCTTCAGAGGTATCATCAGATTGATCAGCCTCTTCTTCCTCTGGCAAAGGAGAGACAATTGCAGCACAGCAGAAAGAATCACGGTCCTTCAGGAGGAGGCAAGTTCCATCTGAGTTCCATTTCAAGTCCACAACCCGAAAGTTTGGCAACGGAATGTTGACGCAGCATGCACCGGATGGTGTCCACATGTACAGGTGCGGACTCTCCGTGCAGAAAACAAGGCGTGGGCAATTAGGGTCCCAAGCGGCAGCACGGATTGGATCTTTCTGAACAAGAACAGCAGCAAGATCAAGGCGGCAGATATCCCATATCCAAAGAGCAGTTGGCATATTGTCGTTCCGAGTGAAGAAATAGTGACTGTCGCTGCTCCATGACAGCATACCTGCACATGAATTGCAAGGTGAGATTAGTTCAGCTACAGAGAAAGGAGAACCCTTAATAGTAGAATATGAAATGTTAACAATGCAGTTTATAATGAACCATATTCTACTAGAAATTCATGAATGGCCAAGACAAATCACGCAAGGGGATGTTAGTACTTAGAAGGGTTATCGATAATGTTTTTAGTAGGAACCATTATCACAGTTCACAAATGAATTAGAGATCTACTGCACATCAAATACAGAATGTGTAATAGTAACTACAGTAGTTCACAAGTTCATGACACTGGTCGCAAGTGTATTAGGCGTTAGGAAAACAACCAACATCTTGATCCATATGCATGAGACAGATAGATGCAACTAACCAATTCCTTGCTTGGGATTGGGCTTGTCTGTAACTGGTTTCTGTGAAGGCAAAGTGATTGGAGCATCCATCACGGTATACTTAACTCGAGAACCTCCCTCTGTCCCATTTTCTGACCACAAAACAAGGATCAGTCTCCAAAACTAAACATAAGGTTAGCGCTGGCCCTAACACAAGGCATCATAAAACATGCCAAATAATTTATCAAAAAAGGAGGAACAAGACATGATATATAAGTATCATTAGTAATCTCACCAGCACCATTGCCTTGCATGTTACGGGAGAATCCTTCACTTAGGCATAACTCTGACATGTCAAGCTGCCATGGATCATCCACTTCCTGTGACATTTTGTAGTTACAATCAGATACCATGAACAAAAAAACAGTAGATCTGCTAAGATGTCAATTAGTGATAGATATCAGTAGGCTTACCTTAAATATAGCAGCATTGGTAGGATTTCGAATAGATGCTGCATGTGTGAACTCAGCAAAAGTTTTCCATGTCAGGTGGTTCAAAGTCCGGACTGCTTGATCATAGCTGCCAACTGCTAAAAACTGTCCACATGGTGACCAAGCAACAGTTTTCACACCCAATCCACTTTCATATGCTAAGTACTTGAACAGGCACCTCCCATCCGGTGAATATATCAGAACCTGCGGCAATCATGTTCTTAGGATTATCAGTTTAAATCCAAAAACTGCGAGTAGAATAAGAGATTAGTTTCCGTTGGGATGAACCCTATATTTTATCTAAAGCAGAAAAAAATTAGCTCTATAAAAACAGACTGGGATGAATCCTTAAGAGTACAATAAGAAATTAGTTCAGCTACAGAGAAAGGAGAACCCTTAATAGTAGAATGTGAAATAAGTTCAGCTACAGAGAAAAGAGAACCCTTAAGAGTAGATAAGAGATTAGTTCCGCTGCAGAGAGAAAGGACCCAATGAGCTATTGAACAGGATATTGGTTAAGAGATAACCCGGTATGTTTTGGGGGAATCATGACCCAATATACCAACTGATTAATCATTAAAGTCCAAATGATAACCAGATTCGTCAATGTAATCAAATATCAACCAAGAAACTTGAGTAAACCAGAATAGGCAAAAAAAAAACGTTGTAAGTGCCATTTGAAGAAACGGTAGTGTGGTTTGCCATACATGCAAGATGAAGTAATTCACAACCAGTGCCCATCTAAATTCTGAAGTAAATAAGTGACCCTACCAACAAAAGTGTTAACAAGCTATATGCATATATAATGACATACAGTAAATGACGATGATTTTCAAAAGTAAGCACATAAAACCACAATGGGAGTTCTGAAGAGATGCACCTTGTATTCCAGAAGCGAATCCCAGACCACAATAGCACTATCATCTGGTGACCACTCAACACCTGCCAAGTCTACCGTGTCAACAGCAAAGACACTCATTATCTCCCAGGAATGGCATGAGAGCAAATTTACATAATCCTTGCAGTCACGCCTGGTACAGATTGCAGCGAACTTCCCGTCTTTAGTAAAAGAAACACCTCTGGAGGCATGCTTTGGCCACTGCACATGTACGCATGCTGTATTTACAAGAGACCAAACAGTCAGACGGAGCTGAAACTCTGATGTTGTTAGTATATGACGACTGTCAGGGCTCCAGCGAGCATATGCAATCCCAGCAGGGCCCTCGTCAATCTTGCAGGTCCAGTCAGGCTGGCTCAGTGACCAAGCCTGCACCATGGGTCGCTTGTAAAGTCCACATAGAATATACTCTGAATCCGGTGCCCAGTCCAGAAAGCTTATCTTGTCCACACATGAAAACAACTGCACCACCTGCATAAATTAAAGCAAACCATACATTGTTGTCAATTGTATTCTCTAGATATGACTAGCAGTTCTTATATAAATCTCCACAGAAACAACATGCACTCATTAGCCATTATATGATACCATTTGGTATTAACATTTCTTTGGTCCAGCCATCCTGCCAATTACTCATGAACCCTGGGCTACAGATCAGGCAAAACAAGGAACATTTCATATTTTTTGTGAATTAGAAGGCTCAAAATTGAGCTATACCAGATGACAATACCCCATATCACAAATTCAGCAACTACTCCCGAAGGCCCAAACTTTAAGCCTGCATTTCAATTCCCAAGCACTAAGTGTGTGCACCCAATATGATGGCCATTGGATGACATTACATACTAAGAGATGATTGTGAATTGGTAATCTCTCTCCTATGCAGTTCAACGGTTATTACATAGAATATATAGCCGACAGATTGTCTTATTAATACAATATATTCCTAGAGTTAAATTGTTAACGAATATGCAAAAGATTTGTGGGGTTATATAATAGTACAATGTATTCACAGACATTTATTTCTGTGATATGATTAAAGGTATGTTAAAGGGCCAGTGTTCACCAAGGCACTATCTGTTAACTGAGTGGTGGATCAGTACAGTCCTTGCCAGCCCAGCCAGACACAAAGCTAGAAATGAGGGAGGGGCCAGCAATAAGGCCAGACCAAGGGAGCGGAGAGTTGAGCAGCCGCAGTACAAGTAGCGGAGGCAATTAGCCAATTACAGCGATGGGGCTGAAAAAATCAGGCAGAGTGAAGGCAGCATCTGGTGCCTGGAAGATGTACTTCTCACCTCAGAGCTGGCCAACTTGAAGCAGAACAATGGACAACATAACCTGAGAGGTGGCATGCAGACATGATGGTGGAGGAGGACAATGCCATGGCTGCACCCCTACTTGCTCACTCAATCTCCTATGCCAGAATGTAGTATAATGCTGCTGCTCTGTGTGCGTGTTGTGAAGGATGGGGGAGATAGCCTGTTTTGTCACTTTTGAGAAAACACTACATGTTAGCCTAGGCCTTAAGCGTACCTACTCCCTTCTACTACGTACTAGGCAATGCCAGCTACTCCAAATTGTCTATTTCCTCTGCCTTTGCTCCATCGTCTACTTTCTCGTAGGTACTTCCCTCTCCTCTAAATCATTCCCTTTCCCTTGCCACTCGACATCTCCCTATGAAAGGGCCCGTCATACCCACCTTGCATGTCTCCGTACCTGCCTAGATCATCGAGGAGGATAGCAAGTCTACGATGTCGAGCTCTACATTAGACTGCCTACAGCCACCCTAGGCAAGCTGGCCTCCTAGCCCACCTATTTTGGCAAAATCGCGGTAGGAGGGTAATGCCTAATTATGAATTTTCAAACATGTGAAAAGATCCAGCATGTTCGTTTTGTAGAACTAGAAATTTCCATGTCAATCGCACCAAATAAAGAAATATGTTCGCTGTTTAGTTGGTGAACCTAGATTATACATATCGGGCTCATCAAATATAGATATCATATATACAGTAGTGTGGCGTATTTATCTTAAATTTAATACAAAAGGTCAACACTGTGGGGATCTCCCCAGTCTTTTCCGGTCTCTCTCTCTCTCTATATATATATAGAGAGAGAGAGAGAGACAGTAGTGTTTGAACAATGAGTAGGCTTATGATTTTAATCGTAGGTATTAAAGGCACATTACAACAAATAGGTGCATGCCACTCTCCTCAAAATATAAACATGCATGCCATGGTATCTAGTCTGCACAATTGAGCAGGTAATCTGGCTAGCTTGGTACTGATTTCGTCCATCCAGTACATACTGCAAATTACGCAAAGCAAAACCTCCTCTGAACCCTAGGCTACGGATCGGGAAAAAACTAGGCGTAATTCCTGAACCAGAATGCTCAAATTCGAACCACGCTAGATAGCATTTCCCCTATATTCAGCAAGTACGGCAAAAGGCTCAAACCCTAAACCCGCATTCCAGTCCTGGACCACCAAACAGGATCGAGCGGGAGAAAGGAGGTGGGGGGGAAATGGCGCGGATACCTTGAGGGAGACGACATCCCGGACGACGAGGCGGTAGTCGACGGCGACGGCGAGGTAGCGGGCGTCGGGGGAGAAGCAGCACGGCCCCGTCTGCTTGTACGCCTCCGTGAACTCCATCGCCTTCGTCTTTCCCCTTGTCACGCGGCGCCTCCTCCGCCCGGGCCGGCTCCGGATCGGGCGGCGGAAGCGAGACGGGGGCCTCTCGCCGCGGTCGAGGTGAGGAGAAGAATGCAAATCTCGCCTGATTTTCCCTTTCTATTTTGGGTGGACGCCCGTGGTTGGAATTTGAAATTGTTTGGAGGGTAGAGATGATAAGTGGAAACGTATGTACGCGCGCGCTACCGCCTACCGACGGCAGAGAGTGTGCAGTGTGCCCGTACAGCGGAGTAGAGGTAGCTAGGGGGGTGGGCGTTCGGTACTAGCAAATTGGTGCAAATAAAGGCAAAATTGATCCGTAACATCTAAAGTTTATGAACTTGGTTCTATACTAGCAAAAGTCTACAATGCACTCTAATACCATTCCAAATATGTTTCGTTTCATTTGTTATAATACATTTGTTCATTTCATTGACTTTAGGGTATGTTCTTTTATGTAACTTTTAATTTTTTTTATTTTTCACACATACGTTTCCCAACTGGTAAACGGAACATTTTTTTAATTTATATAAAAGCTATATCGTTTTGCATACACAGCTTTACTTTTCAAAATTCTCTTAAATGACAGCAGCGATAAGACTATATCTCCATTTCTTCACATATCTTTTATGCATTTGAGACGTAATATGTTCTATCGTTTCATCTAACCTAGGCCTCATGCATCGACAAAAGCAACATAGTATGAACAACGTGAGTAACATCCTAAGGTTGAGTAAGAGGAGCATGACACGCTAGGACAAGCATGAGGAACAATGTGTATCAACCATGTAACCATGGCCTTGGCCACAACAGGCTTGGTATCTATTGACAAAGAGAAGCTCAGTGGATGGAGAAGCTTGAATTCGGCAATGGCTTTTGATTGAGATATGTCAATGGGTCGTGGAGATTGTGGCAATCGGGTATCTACTTGGCAAGCTTATCCGATGGAGGTAGGGATAGATTGTGCTGCTATATCTGTAGTCGAACTTGACTTAGGTGTTACGGTTTTCCGATAGAGATAAGGCAATCGGCCTATAGTCACGGTTTGGTAAGATTGAGGAAACCAACTTAGAATAAGATAGGGTTTCCGACTTGTAAACCCTTCCTCCCAAGACTATATAAGGGGGGTAAGGGGCGTCCCTTGAGGGATATTCCAAGAGGAGTTCGCTTTTAGCCCTTAGCTTAGATCACGAGATCAATAAAGACACTCGGCGGATCGAATCCACCGAAACAGGAGTAGGGTATTACCTCTCGAGAGGGCTGAACCTCGTCTAAATCTTCTTCTTCTTTTAACCCATTGTGCTTGCCGATCTCGATTGCGACCCCGAAAATATATTGCCGAAACCAAGTTTCGACGGTTGCGCGCCGGGTAGGGGCCGCGCGTCGAGACTTCTTCAACAATCTCGCCGACAAGCGTGATGGGATCTCCTTCAAGACTCGGCGACTTCGCCGCCAACTTCGCGGCGACTCCTCCCTCGACTCGGATTAGAACCAATCGGAGGGAACAACCTACTCGGCGCCGTTCGGGCTCTCCAACAGCGCCGAGATCTTCGACAACATCTTGAAGACCAAGATGCGATCCACCTTCTCCGACGACGGACTTCACTCGGCGCCATTCGGATTACCGAATGCCGCCGAGATCTGCGCCAATCTTCTTGCCTCCCGACGGAAGCAATCTACTCTGAAGACCTTTCGGTGCCGTTTGGGTTACCAAACGTCGCCAAGATCTACAATCAATCGCTCTCCCCGAGTTGGCGAGGAACCACTCGGAAGAGCCCGATCCCCAAGCTCCGACTCGGTGGAACGATCCAGATCCGGGTTACCCGTTCAAGGGAGGTCCGTCATCCTCCCGTCCTTTGGCTCTTGTTCATCTTCGAGCTCAACGGATACCTCGGCTCCGCCGCCGACAACCTCTACGCATCCCTTCCGACGAAGCCAACAACTCGACCGCCGCATGGACTACGAGCCGAAGTGCTTCGACGTCCTCATGGCCGAGCCGGACGAGTCCGACTCAGCCATGGCCGAAGGCTTCAAGAAGAGCGAGCCAGGTGGAGCTCGAGCGCAAGACGTGAAGAGGAGAAACAACGCAAGGACGAGGCCGACAAGAGGAAGCGGGATCTACGTGCGGCGGACGATCCGCCGGGAGGCCATACTCCAAACACGGGTTCGCAACACCAATATCTTCCGGACACCACAGCGAACGCGTCGCCGCACTCACGCTCTTGGACACCGTCATAGAGACGGCTCCGCCAACGTGACTCCAATACTCGACAAGATCAAGACTATCGTCGCCGCCACGACGAACGGCCATCTCACCACTTCGGCACGAAGACCGATCGAATCGTGGCGAAACGCCGACAAGAGCCGGCTTCCACCTCGAAGTCGGGAGACTATAGGAGGCCCGAGCCGGCTCGGTCGACGACCGTGCCAAGAGGCCCACCTCGCGAGTCCACGCCGAAGTACCGGGAGCGGACGGCCGACTCCGCGACAAACGACACGGACGTCCACCCGTCCACCACCGAGCCCGTCGCAATGGTTCCAGCTATCCAACCAGCCAACCAAGACCCCGCCGAGTGATCGCGGGAAGTCCTCGATCGCCGCTACCGGGAGCGCGACCGACGCACTCGAGAAGATCGGAGGGGATCACCCGATAACGGCGACGACGGAGTACCGGCCTTCACTCGGGAACTTCGCCGAGTGCACCGGCCGAGTGGCTTCAAGCCTACGGGGATTGAAAGGTACGACGGTAAGACCGACCCCGAATCTTGGCTAACCGTATACACCCTCGCCATCCGCGCCGCAGTGGCGACAACAAGGCTATGGCCAATTACCCGCCTGTGGCCCTCGCAAACTCGGCCGAAATTGACTCACGAGCACGCCAAGAGGCTCAATCGGCTCGTGGAGCGAGCCGAGGGACCACTTCATCGCCAACTTCCAAGGAACCTTCGAGAGGCCCGACACACATTTTGACCTTTACAACGTCATCCGAAGCGGACGAGCCCTCGAAGGATTATATTCGTCGTTTCTCCGAGAAGCGCAACAAGATCCCGAACATCACCGATGACATTATCATCGCCGCCTTCCGAAGGGAGTCCGTGATGAGCTGCTCATCGGGAAGTTCGGCGCAAACCACCGAAGACGGTGAAGCAAATGTTCGAGACGGCGAACTCCTACGCCAAGTCCAACGATGCAATCAAGGCGGCACGCCAAGACCGCCCGACAGAGGGACGATAAGCAATCGGGAGGAAGCCGCATCCTAAGAAGGATAACGGCAATAACAATCGAGCCCGAAAGACCGCAAGCGTCGGCACGAAGACCTGGTTGCCACAACATCCAACTCTCAATGTCGTCCTCGAGTTGCGGCCTACGACGCGATCATGAACGATCATGAACGCTCGGTGCACGCATCATCTACAAGCAATTCGCAGAGCAATATGCGGCACGGTTGAACAAGAAGCCAACTAATGAAACCGGTCCATCGGGAACCAAGAAGAACAACCCGACCGGAAATTTGAAGCCTTTTCAAGACCACGTGGGCGAGCCGAATCACATCTTCGGGGCCGCAGCTTATGAGTCCAAGAGAAAGCAAAAGCCGATGGACCGCGAGGTCAATGCGACACAACCCGAAGTCCCACAACATCTACGATGGTCGGAGGTGGCCATCACGTTTAATCGCTCGGATCATCCCGACCGAGTGGTTCACCCAGGCGTATCCCTTGGTACTTGACCCGGTGGTTGAACATCAAGCAAGCGCGTCCTCATCGATGGGGCGGCGTCCTCAATCTCCGTTCGTCAAGACCTGGATGAGATACAAATCCTAAGAAGCGAGTTGAAGGCAAGCTCGGCCCCCTTCCACGGAGTGATCCCGGGCTGTCGCCCACACCACTCGGACACATCGCCCTTCCGTCACCTCCGGAGTTCGCGAGAATTTCCGAACGGAGAATACCACCTTCGGGGTGGTCGACTTCAAAGACGGCCTACCACGCGATCATCGGAAGGCCCGCACTTGCCAAATTCACGGCGATACCACACTACACTTACCTCTGCATGAAGACGCCGGCCCTAACGGCGTCATCACCTGCTGCAACGACGTCAAACAAGCCTTCACCGCGACGAAGAAAGCTGCGATATGGCCCAATCTTGTGAGAGATCACGTGGCCGGAAGAAAAACCGGCTACATCAACATCGAAGAGGGTGAAATTTCTACAAAGAGGATAGCCAAGTCGGGACAAGGCGACGCCAAAACAAAGAAAATCTTCCTTGATCCAATCGGCAAGATATCTTCAAGGACTTAGAAGATTCCATAGTCGCAATGATTCGGGCACGAGCTTTCATTGTCGATGATTTGGTTACGCAAGATCCAGACCACCAAGGACCATCACAAATTATCTCCACTATGGGAAGGACCATACACAATTGCCGAGGTGACTCGGCCAGAGCATTTCGACTAAAGAGCGAAGATGGATCTATGGTGGAGAACTCTGGAATATTGAACATCTTCGACGATACTATGCTTAAATTGCCGTAAGTTTTATGTTGTTCTTGATTGTCAACCTCAAGCAAGATGACTTCTTGAGTTGACAATGGGGCGCATACGTGTCAATAAAGCATGGTTTTCTTTGATAACTTGTTTATATTTAGTTTATCATTGTTTATTGTTTTGATTCGAGTTCAATAGATAAGGACTGAGAATTTTTGATGATCTAATCAAGTTTTAGGCTTGGTGACAGTCGGACGAAAATTACTTAAAAATTTTCTATGAAGACTCGGGTCAAAGCTTTAACATAAATAAGCTAGATACCTACAAGTTCACATCGGAGGCATAAAGAGACCAAGATGATTAGATGAAGTGGCGGGGGACGACCTCGAGGCTTCTAAAAGACATGAGGGTTTTTGCTAAGTCGTCTCGTGATTGGGCCGAGCCCATGAGAGACTTGCGGCCCGCCTAAGGTGTGGCTTGACACGTGTCCTTAGGGACTTAAGTGGATGGACTTAAGCAGATTTGCCCGGCAATATGCACGTGTTACATAGCCCAATACCTTTAAAATCCTTTCATACCGCGGTTTGCGTAACTTCACGAGAAGTTGGCACGATGCAATTTGAAAGGTGACAAACGATTAAGCTTTTCATGGTCATCCCGATGACAGGGACTGTTTGGTTTCTAAGCATTTGATTAAATGATTATATCAATGCTATTTTTCCACCTTGGTGAAGATCTTTTTAGATTAAGACCAATATTATGGCGGAGCTATTTAATATTTTGGTCGTATTTTTGATGATGAAAATTTGTTTACCCATGAGGGTTGACTAAATTATTTGTCCCGAGATGACTCGGGCAAGTTAACTCGGATGAGCATGAGCTTGCCGAGTGTTTTTTACCCATGAGGGTTGATGAAATTATTTGTCCCGAGATGACTCGGACAAGTTAACTCGGATGAGCATGAGTTTGCCGAGTGTTTTTTACCCATGAGGATTGACTAAAATTATTTGTCCCGAGATGACTCGGACAAGTTAACTCGGATAAGCATGAGCTTGCCGAGTGTTTTTTACCCATGAGGGTTGATTAGATTATTTGTCCCGAGATGACTCGGACAAGTTAACTCGGATAAGCATGAGCTTGCCGAGTGTTTTTGCCCACGAGGTCGATTGAGCTATTTGTTCCGAGATGACTCGGCAAATCAACTCCGGATAAGCATGAGCTTACGAGTGCTTTTTACCCGCTAGGGTTGATTGAGTTATTATTCCGGATTACTCGGGCGAATCCACTCGGTTGAGCAAGAGTTTACCGAGTGTTTTTACCCATGAGGGATGATTGAATTATTTGTTCGAGATGACTCGGGCAAATTCACTCGGTTGAGTATGAACTTGATGAGTAATGAGATTTCTATGATTGCTTTAGCATGAGCTAGGCATCTACATGAGAGTAATTTTTTTATATAGTTCTTGACTATATGCTTAGTCTATTTTTGACTAATCACATAGTCGGGGCTACACCTATAATTAGGTGCATCGGGAGATGCACCTAGATATTTATTTTTGAGAATTTTTCAGCCCTTTCACGATCTTTGGAGCCACTCGGAAGATTCAGCAGAGATGATGGAATCACTCGGCGCCAAAAGCACTCGGTCAAAGAAATTTTTGGTTGAGTCTTGCTTTGGTCCGAAGAGCCGAGTTGTCTCGTCGCGAAAAGGACTCGGGGCTACTTGTGGAGATTGTGGCAATCGGGTATCTACTTGGCAAGCTTATCCGACTGGAGGTAGGGATAGATTGTGCCTGCTATATCCTGTAAGCCGAACTTGACTTAGGTGTTACGGTTGCCGATAGAGATAAGGCAATCGGCCTATAGTCACGGTTTGGTAAGATTGAGGAAACCAACTTAGAATAAGATAGGGTTTCCGACTTGTAAACCCTTCCTCCCAAGACTATATAAGGGGGGTAAGGGGCGTCCCTTGAGGGATATTCCAAGAGGAGTTCAGCTTTTAGCCCTTAGCTTAGATCACGAGATCAATAAAGACACTCGGCGGATCGAATCCACCGAAACAGGAGTAGGGTATTACCTCTCGAGAGGGCCTGAACCTGTCTAAATCTTCTTCTTCTTTTAACCCATTGTGCTTGGCGATCTCGACTGCGACCCCAGAAAATATATTGCCGAAACCAAGTTTCGACAGGGTCATTCGATCACAGTATTTAGGGACGTTAGGATATGGCTGATACCAACATATGTGTGAGTATGAAATAAAAAGAACAGTGAAGGTTCAAATCTTTAATATGGATAACATCATTGCTCAGAGCATATCACATTGAGAAACGAGTTGGCTTGATATAGTCAGCGACTAGCAAAAAGTCTTTTTTCTAGCGTCTGCTTGATGGGTGTCATGTGTATTGTGTACATGGTTTATGATTATAACGAAATATGACCTCTTCGGTGGTGGAGCCTTCGTTAGGGCCGGGTTATGTCTCCTCTAGTGCTTCATTACCATTTAAATATTTGATTTACTGATATTTTTGTTAGATTTCACTCTCTCCATTCCACTGAATAAAGCGCAGCCAAACTTAACACGGTATTTTATATTTAAAATTTTCATATACAATGTTTACAGCAAGTATATCTAAATATCGGTCTAATGATATTCTTGTATCAAATAAAATTTAACCTTGTAAATAATCAGCGATAACATATTTTTTTTAAATAATCAGTGGTGAAATATTTTAATAGTTAAATTTTAAAATTTATGCGTGTTTTATTGAGTGGGACATAGGAGTATATCAAATGGCCGCTCTCTTACTCGTGTATTTTTCCAAACAGGATATGGGCACACAAGACTTGATTGTCCCCGAGTCAGACTTAAGAGACCTTCCTTGAGCGAACGGGACTTTCTTTGTATTATTTAGAGATAGCTTCTCATATAAAACAATAGGTATGTAACATTTTCGGTGACAATAAATACATGTATATGAGATATGTCCTGTATATGAGATATGTGCTGTCTATAAGACCGACAGGGTTCAAACGATATTTTTGTCTTACTTAATGGAATAAACTATACAAACTAAGTATTGGCAACAATCCGCAACTTTCATTTCATAATAGCACTTACAATTTTAACGTTTTAGGTTCGTTTGGTTGCGAGAATCAATTTCATTTCTCCTGTTTTTTCGAGAATATGTACCAAACAGTTAGAAACGAGAAACATTTCTTAGAGAATCGGCAGAAACGTTTCTCTTTTTTAAATTAGAAATGAGAAATAACTTTTCAGATAGTTTTGTCGGTTTTCACCTATGAATCACTAGAAACATTTACCGTATCAGACCCTTAGTTTCATCGGTCCGTTTTATATTAAACTTACAAATATTAAAAAAGATAACATATTACTTAAGCACATTACGCTCACCATATAAATTCCATTTATCACAAACAATTTAAAAGATATCGATGATCAAATCAAAGCAATTATCGGTCAAAACAATTGAATATTATGAAAAGCCTGATTATTATTTTATTTATTATTTATAAGCGACATAGTAAGGTGCTATGATAAATTCGTCGATCTTAAATATACCATTTCATTCTTCGGAGGTATTCATCGGGATAAGATATATGTGTGTGCGTATTTATGAGAGTTAGTGTGCACGTGTTTATTTTAACGCATTAGTCGTATCGTGTTTAAAAAAAATTATGAAAAGGGAGGGGATATAGACTATATACGATCCATGTAGAACGTGACAATCTCAGCCCAGGATATAGAAAGGCTGCATCCATCTTCTAGCCCAGGAACACAGTGAATCTCAAAAGCCCAAAATTATACAATCTTGTAGTCTTCTTAGCCAGTAGCAAAAGCCCAAGACCCAACGACGGGCCGACGGCACAATTTCCGCCCGCCACCGCCGCCGCATCCTGCCGCCGGCGGCTATCGCGGGTGGCGTCGATGGCGAGCTCGCGGGAGCGGAGGCTTCCGCCGCCGGCGTTCCGGACGGAGAACCCCTTCAGCGTGAAGGTGCTCCAGGTCTTCACCGGCTTCGGCGTCGGTTGCGGCGTTGGCATCGGCGTCGGCCGCCCCATCTACCTAGGTATAGCAAGGTTCCAAAGCTAAGTGATTCCGCGGTAGTTTGAGTCTTTGGGAATTTTGATGGACACCAATCCGGTCGGCCACAGAGCCCATGAGATGGTGGGTTTCGCATTTCGTCAAGCAGCTGAGGCATGTGATGATTGGCCGCCCTGGCCTCACGGCCATTTCGTCGAACAGTTCGTGTCGTTTGTCACCGCACATAGTTCCATTGTTTGAATCGTGGATAAGTTAGATGCCTAAATGTGATAAAAATTGAGTGTGTTTGATACTGCGTAGAAATATTGTTAAGTTTCGGTTCAGTCTAGCTGGCACTGGTATTGTGCATTTGCACTTCCATTATGTACAGACTACAGACTACAGAACGCAGTTTGTACCATACTGTAGGGGTCAACGATTAATTCACTAACTGTTAAGTAGTTGGCTTCTGTGCCGATGGATAGGTGCGATACCGGGGCTTAATCAAGTTATGACTGCAACAAGGGGCGCAACGGACGCCTTTTCCGGTGTAACAAGGCATGTAAATTCTGCTGTAAGTCAAGATAATCCCTCTCTGGCTGCGAATAATTTGATGCCTGCCATGTTAATATGATCCTTGTACGGCTTTTCTTTCAAAAAAAAGGGGATGTATTTCATGCTTCTCTTGACCTGATTCTGCTGTTTCCTCCTTATGTTTTTGATTTTCTAGCTAAGGAAGTCGGCGTTAAAGAACTTTGAGGCAGGCATTGGCTGTGGAGTTGGTATAGGCCATGGTTTTGGGATAGGTACATATTGCAGCTTTTCCATCTAGGTAGTCTGATAAAATTCCTTTTGGTGCTATCCTAGTATAAATTAGTCTCAATCAAGGTCATTTTTTGTGTCTGCTATACTCATATCTTTCCCTTACCGCTTTCAAGTAATAACATATTTTCCCTGTTTGCTACTTATGCAGTGATCACGCCATTTTTTAACATTTGTATTCTCAGAAAGAAAAAACACTTTATTCATAGTTTCTCTTTTTATACAGCAATCCGAGTAAATTTAGGCACCTGGTGAATTGCTGATACTTTGATTCTTTTGGATGTATTCGATTTTCAATAACTGATGCAGCAGATCTATCAGTCCATCTACTTTAGTACAAAAATGAAGTGATGATCGAGGAGAGTCATTTAATAGAATCACAGTTCATATTTTCGTGTCTAGTAGACTAACACACTCCCTAAATAGGATCCATGGAAATCTCTTCAATTTCTGCAATGCTTCCAGGTCATTGTTTTTGTTAGTACAAATCATCAGCTGCCAAGCCTATGTTATTTTACTCTTTTTTATATTCTATATCATATGCTACACATCACATAGTTTGCTACCATTAGTGCTATATCTGTTAAATATTTTTCTTGCATAAGCCTGCAAACTTGTTTGATCTGAAGCTGAACCATTAAGTATCTCAATATTCAGGAATTGCATTGAAGCCACAAGTAATTCATGGAATTCAGTCAACCGTTGGAGTACAAACCTAAACTTCAATTCACCTGATATTTTCTCTGTTTCCCTTTTTGGTGTATCAACACTAAGGATATTTTTTTTCTAGGAACTTATGTCTAAGTTCACTTCTAGGCTGAAGGATACACCAACTTCGTCATCTGCACCAACTATGGCTGGTTCTGTGCCTAGTAATGGACAAGCTCCCAATGGTGTGTCCATTGATCTAAAGGCTAAGACCGTGAAAAGTAATTTCCACCATACAAGTAATGAAATATCACAAGTACAACCAGCTCCTGGCTTGCAAAGCCTGCATGGAATGCAACCAGAGATGATAACTGGAAGTCGAACTGAAAAGGTCGTTGCGAACTTTCTACAGTCTCCCCTGTTCCAGGATGATACAAGGATGGACATCAGAGATGTAGTATGCACTACATTACCCTCAAACATCTAACCTATACTATTGCACAATTATGGGTTACGCCTATGCCTCCTGCTGTTAAAATTTGCTTATTGAGACATGTTATTCATGGACATTTTGAACACTCTTTTTTCTTTATTCTTTTAGCAGGCTGGAAATTCGCATGGGATGGATAATGTGCTTGAGTTGGTGAGTTCAGTCACATCTAATGCTCCTTATAATTCCACTCTTGCTTGGTTGTTCCCTCCTCACTCTTTGTGTTTGATATGCTCTACTCACTCCATCCCATTCAGCCCCCTTATCATGAAGCGTCTCTAATAGTCTAATCTTTTTAACAAGTAATGTAGCACTGAAACATGATTCCACAAGTAAAGTTCTCTAGTATAATTTCTTCTCGCGTTTGTTTTAAACTTAGTTCTGTACAGTATACAGAATAGTCCACGGTTGTCTTTTTACCTATGTTTATGCCTTCACTGCTGTCTGCTAACTGAGCTATTTATTTCTGGCTCAGTTGCTGAAGCATCAAAGAGTTATTGATGAACTGCGGGACGAGAACGGAAAGCTCCGTCAAATGCTCATAGAAGAACTTAAGGTTACACCTTCCAAGTTACAATTAGATCATAAAAATGGAGTGACGGCCTACAACCCATGCTCGGACTGCTTTGAATGCCGGAGGCGAAGTCGAAAAACAAGAAGATAATAATGGAATCGCAGGGTTGCATTTTTTTCTATTTTGGCAAACCTTTGAGTGTTCTTGGATTCTTCAGTAGCTAAAGAGTTCATCGGATTAGCTTTGGACATAATATCCTCAGCAGAATCCAGCAGATCCACTCCTATTGTCCAGGCCAGACATGTTACCCATCTCATGTACATTAGTGAACACTTGATCCAATTGATGCGTTGCTTCTGTTCTGAACATACACAGATACACTGTACGTGATTTTAGCTGTTCCTCTCTTGACTCGATTCAATGCAGTCAAACTTCAAAATCTTAGATCATCATTAGATGCAAACATCTCTTTTATATAATTATATTTCATATTAACAGATTTGTCGTGAAAATGTCTTTCATATAATTATATTTTTAATATTTTCTTGTAAATAGAGTATAGTATAGTTTAAGAAAGTAATGACAAAACATGTGTAACGGTGGCAGTAATAGTTTTCTCTTCCTTTTATCTGCCGGTGTAGAGCAGGGTTTAACAAATCGTTTTGGAGAGATTACCGTCCCTCGCAGTTTGGCGATTACCGCGATAACCGCGCGGTTATCGTAAAAACCAACAATGTATATTGTAATTTGAAATTGAAAAAAGCTAACTGCGACACGATAACCATGACCGGGTTTAGGACAATCCCAATGCTTGAAACCACGCATAATATCTATAGTAGCCATGTCAGCCAGAAATCATCCATAAAAACTAGCTCACCGAGCGCTGGTTTTTTCATGTAATAAATAATATAGACATTTTCTCTCTCCTAGTTCATCTTCCTCCCCAACCGACGTGAGAGCCGAGAGTGAGTGGCGCGGGCGTGGCGACAAGCAAGGGCGCGGCGACAAGCGCGGGTTGCTCCGCGCGGACGGAGCGGGAGGTGACCGGCCGCGCGTGGGCATGGACGGTTACTTTTTAATCCTTTTTTGGAAAGATTATCATAAATAGGCCCTTCATAGTTTTAATTCAGAAAATAGACCCCGAGCTCGGCGCCGTTGTTATTGACGCCGAGCTCTTAGTGACATGAAGAACATCAAAGAACATCGTAAGTTATTTGTTTTAATATAGGTCGGCGCCAAAATCTATGGCGCCAAGCTTGGCGCCAATATCGACGACGCCGAGATGTGTAAGCTCGGCGCCAATAATAATGACGCCGAACTTGGGGGTCTATTTTTCGAATAAAAACTGTAAAGGAGTTATTTGTGATAATCATTTTAAAAAAGAGCCAAAAAGTAAAAAATTCGGACGGGCGGGAGGCGGCTGGGCGGCGTGGGCGGAGCAGGAGACGGCCGGCCTCGAGCGAACAGGGACGGCACGAGCGTGGGGACGGAGGCGGCCGGTGGTCCCGACGGAGGCTAGAAACCGGTAGTTTGTTCCCAACACGGGCGCGATGGTTTCTTCGTGCTTCGAATCTAGCGAAGACCTCTGGTGAAGAAATATTTCTCCTTTTTCTTCTCTCTTTCTTTATTAATTATTGTGTCATATCAGCAAAATGATGACATGTTATTTTATTTAATGAAGATAGAAACCACTTATTCACTTATTTAATGTTATTGGGACTGTCCTTAGAAAACCTGGTGTAGAGACGTGCCATGTGGAATTCTTCTGGAGCTAGGAAGGGCTATGCAACGGGACAGGCTGCTTTTGTGTGTACACTAGTGTTTGGGCCGTAGCAATTACTACAAGCCCGAGAGAGGGAAAACCGCGCGGGAAACGCCACGTGCTCTCGACGCGCTCCTCAGATCCACCGCTCCCGAAAACTCCATCCGCACCAAAATTTTTCCCGCCTCCCGCACACCACCAACCCACAAAATCGAACAACTCCAAGGTCCAAATCGGAAAAACACCAACCCTTCCTCAAGAACAAGCCTGTGAGAGAACAACTCCAAGGACCAAATCGCAAAAACACCACCCCTCCTCAACAAGGCAGTGTAGTGTGAGAAGCGAAGCAATCTCTCTCCCATTCCCCAACTCCTCCGCGGCGGCGCCGCCTCCCGCTTCCCCCTCCTCTCCCCAAAACCCCGCAGAATCTGATGCCTTCCGAGCACTAGCGCGGCAGATCCGAGCCCCTCCGCTCTCTCCGATGGACTCTGAGGCTTCCGGCTCGGCGGAGATGGAGCTCGCGTGGCACCTCCTCACCGTGGCCATCCGCCTCGGCCGGCCCGCCGCCGCCTCCGATATTGCTGGCTTTTCCGCCGCCGATGTGTCTCCGTGCGGCGTCGAGCGGTTGTGCCGCATCCCTGGGTCGCCGCTTCGGCTCTCCGGGGACGTCGTGACGGCTTCGTGGACGGCCATTATGGCGTTCCTGAGGTTGGTGGGGTTTGATGTTCCGTCGCCGAGGGTGAGCCTGAGGGCGCCCGGTCTGAGGGGGTTGTGGAGGCAGGTGCCCGTTAGATACGAGCGCAAGCGGAAGGCGTCAGATGCGGGACGATTGGGCGCGAGGAAGCGTCTCCTGGCGGCTCCCGATGCAGGTTATTTTGCTTGTTTTTCTGTTCTGATGTTGTGTTCTCGGAGCTATCAGTGTGGTTTTGAACTTCATTTGGGACGATTTTGTGCAGATTTGCGGGAACACAAGCTGCGGCAGTCGCGGCAGCTGATTGTGCAAAACTGTGCTCCAGTTGCTACTGCAGAGGTGTGTTTTGTCTTTCAACCTGGTTCAGAATTTTCTAGTCGCAGAAATACTAAGGTGCAATAACACAAGGAATAACTACCCTAATCCTCTTTGCTTGCATTATTTTGTGGTTAGTTTGATTTCGAATTTGAAATCCGTTTTAACTATTTTTAGTAAAGGCTTGCTGAAGATAATGCATGGAAAATTAGGTTATCACACTGAGGGCTTGTTCAGTTAATCCCCATAAGTAAGGGATAGGGATTAGAGGGGATTAATTCCACACCGAACCCCCTCCAATTCCCCTTCAATCTCCTTGGGGAGGGATTAACTGACAAGACCTGAATCTGCTGTCCCACATTTCTGATTTACTTTTCACTCGATAATTAATCACAATTGGGGCTTGGTCTGGTCCTTCTGTGGACATTTCTCACTTCAAATGACGAGAGAGAGATTTCTTTAGTTGACTATTCGACTATTTTGGTCATTAGGTTGATGCTACCTGTTGAAATGACCTACAATATTCTCAATGATTTTATGAAATAAGCTATGCAGTCGAATGCTTTGATACAAATACTTTCATGGACATATCATCCTCTCAAAATGGTGACCCCATGACAAATAATTCTCTTGAATATGTCTCAAGTTTATATATGTTAGTCTTGATCTTGACTTCCTAAGTAGTTAAAACTTTCATATCCTTATAATAGTAGCATTAACCTATTTCTTTATTTTCTGTCCTTCCCGTGTCTTGCCTCAGGTACATCTGGAGGTTATGCTTCCTAGTCTCAACACATTTATTGCTCAGCCTTACTTTGAAGTTTCAACTGGGTCTAGTGTATTTTCAGACATTGAAATTAGCATGCCTTATCTTCCACCCAAGATTGACCAGTTAATAGGAGGCAATGATGGCAGTGTTCTTGCAAGCATGGCTTCTGCGCTAGTGTCAAAGGAGGCGACAGACATCTCTGGCTGTATTAATATCTTCCATGCTACAGTTGACAGAGAGAGTAGTAGGATTGGTGAACCTGAAGGAGCAGCTCCTCTTTGCCATTCTAGAGTAGAGGGCAGTGAGGAACTAGAAAAGGAGTCCACCCTCCTTAATATGGCAGTTGAAGCTGGCTTAGCTGTGGGAAAGAAAAATGGGATTGAGCAGGATCTGAATCTTAGACCTAGCAGTCCTACTAATTGTAGCACAAAGGCAGCAGATGATATGGAAATAATCGATGTGATTTTGAAAGAAGCCAAAGCTCTACAACATTGCAGCCCAAATGCTCAATACTCACAGAAGATCCTAACTTGTCAGGACAGTAATGCTCTAACAACTAATGCTTATGTGGCAGTTTACGAGAATAAGACAGAAGGCATTTCAATCCAGCCTCCCGAAGGCACCAAAACCGAACCTATTGTACATGAATTAGTCCATGAAACTATGGGAAGTTTGTGTCAACCTTCTCTAGACTCAAAGGTTGAACATGCAGTCTTGCCACTACAAGCCCCAACTTACGATTGCATTAGCAATGAGAACTTGATCATTGTTGCTGAAAACAGAGAAAACGCACCTCTAAATCACAGGGAGCCATCACGGAATGAGGTGATTGTCAGATTATCTAAGAAAGAGCAAGACAAAAAGATTATGAAGCAAAGGCAGAAGAGCAAGAAAAAAGAAGCACTGCCCAAAGAAGATAAGGATCAAGTTGCGGCAAAGGTTCAAAAGGTTAGTTTGTCTGCATGATGATGACCCCGTGGTTTCTATTTCAGTTTCTTTCTATTTATGAATGGTTTCATGCACTACTGATGTAATGTAACCATCATGAATCTTGTATTTCTTTTGAAAAAATAATTTATACAGATCTTCTTCGAAAAATAATGTGTTGACGTTGTTGCTTGCAGGGCCATGCTGAGCCAAAACCACTACCTAACTTCAAGAATTTTGAAATTGAAGAAGAGGAAGGGTCAGGTGAGAATCTCCAAATATTTCTATTAAAACTCCCTTCTTGGTTTATGTTGATTGCTGACAAATGTGTATCTTGATGCATGCTCAGGGGGTTATGGAACTGTTTATAGGGCTCGAAGAAAATCGGATGGAAAAGTGTTTGCTATAAAATGTGTGTACATCACTTTGCTAGTCTTGATTTGATATTTTTTTCATGTGGATTTGCTGACCTATAAATGTATCTGCTGTTGTTTTGACCGTCCCAGTCATCTTTCTATAATTATATGGCTAAGATTTTTATGAGAGTTAACCTGCAGCTGTAATTTTGTACTAACAGGCCCTCATGCAAATGCTCATATGCATCATGTTAACAATGAACAGAAGATGTTGGAACGCTTTGGGTACTAATAAGTGCTGCTCCTCCTAAAATTCTGTGATGATTTTTTCTTGTTCCATGCAATAACCTTAACATATGTTTTTCTGCTGCAGAGGCAAGAATTTTGTGATTAAATATGAGTGCTCTTTTAGGAGTGGTGATCTAGAATGCTTTGTTCTAGAACATGTTGAGCACGACAGACCAGAGGTTGAAACACTTATGTTGTCTCTGATGTTATTTTTCCTTTCGTTGACTATTCATATCTATCCGTGTTTTGTTAAATATTTATTTAATCTCTGCAGAATCTGAAAAAAGAAATAGGTGTGTTTGATTTGCGGTGGTATGGGTTTTGTCTGTTCAAAGCTCTTGCAAGCTTACATAAACAGGTCTGGTTAAATGCATGTTACCTTAGTCAACTGCTAAATTGCGTTTGTCACCAGCTTATCATGGATATCTGATATTTCTGCTTCCAGGGGATAGTGCATAGAGATGTCAAACCTGGAAACTTCCTCTTCTCCCGTGAACAGGCAAAGGGATATCTTATTGACTTCAACTTGGCAAATGTTAGTGCATATACTTATACTTATCCCCAAATCTGATGCTTGCCTTCTGTTTTTTTTATGCTAACTAGGATTTTTAAAATTTTGTGTTTTCCCTGAAATTCCATGCAGGACCTCCAACAGAAGTTCTTCCGAAACAGTAAGTTCACTTTATAAGTTTTGAATTTTGGTGGTGAATTGCAGTGCATCGATTGTTATCTGTTTCATATTTGCCTCTTCCAGTTTTAGGCTTCTCTATACTGAATATTGCTCTTGAAAATTTCCATGCCGCTAATAATGTCCTAGGAAATATTCCAGTTTGGAGCATTTTATCTTTGTGTTGACATGTTAGTATTATTGAAATGTTTCCAACAGTTAGGCCAATGTTTGGACTGATTAGGCTATTTGAGGTGGTCATCAATTTATTTTTCCAAAATGCATTCTCATGCTTATTAAACGGCTTTCAAACTCTTCAGATTTGAATTGTTTTAAGACCGTTGCAGATTGATATTTTGGTTTAATTGATTAGGTAAATCTGAGACAGTCTCACGCGGGAAGGATACCATATCTCAGCCTGCACTGAAGTCTATCCCAATAGTTCAGGCCAAAGAACCAGTTGCCGATTCAAAGCAGCTTCTTGGATCCAAGAGGAAAAGATCCAACAGAAGCCCAGTGGGTAGCGCACCTCAGATTGACAGTAAAAGCAGGTACGGTACCCAAGCTGCTGATGTGTCTGGTGTAACCTCCGCGAAGGATCCTACAAGCACGAAAACAGCATTGGACAGGTTGAAGCAGCCAATGCCCTACAAAGGGCGGAAGGAACTAATGAATTTCTTGCATGATACAATGCAAAGTCCAGACAAAAATACTTCGACAGCACCTGTTTCCCAAAGAAAGAGGGTCGCTGCTCCTTCTGGAAATGTGGATCAGAAGCTCTTTATTCTCACCCCAATGCCCCTGTGTTCGGGTGGTAGTGCTGTTGCTGGTTCTGGCATGTTTAACAGCAAAGGTGTGTTTTCTGACAACAAGCGTTACACACTTTATACCTTCTCACTGGACCCAGCGTCCTCTGAGATGTTTCAACTATATAACTATAGCAATCTTGCAGGAAATGGAAAACATCGAAGAGAAGGTCCATGTGTTGGAACTAAAGGATTTCGAGCTCCAGAGGTTCGAGTCTTTGAAACCGTGAGAGCATTCTTCCAGCTTTGCATGCCATGCATTTATATGGTGTCTTTCCTGCAGGTTCTTTTTAGGTCTTTCCATCAAGGTTGTAAGGTTGATGTCTGGTCGGCAGGGGTGACACTCCTGTACTTCATAATTGGCAAATCGCCTTTTGGTGGAGATCCTGAACAGTGAGTGAACTGATGCATTTTACAAAGTTCTGATTCCTCAACATGTCAAAGGTTGTTGCTCATGTTACATCTTCTCTACAGGAACATCAAGGAAATAGCAAAGCTGAGAGGCAGTGAAGAACTATGGGAGGTGGCGAAACTGCACAATTGTGAATCTTCCTACCCATCTGTAAGTTCACCAAGTCCTGACAACCTTTGAATGGCTTCGCTGAAACAGAAACAATAGTGATTCTTACAACATTTCTCATTGCTTTCAGGACCTGTTCGACGTGAAATCATTTCACTCAGTAAATCTGAAGAATTGGTGTGCAGCCAATACGCGCAGGCCTGAGTTCTTCAAGATGATACCTGACTCACTGTTTGACCTTGTAGACAAGTGCTTATCAGTCAACCCCAGGTGCAGGATCACATCAGAGGATGCTCTGATGCACAACTTCTTTGCTCCGTGCCATGAACTTCTTCAGAAGCACAAGATGCGTAGAAGGCCAGCCCCTTCTAATAATCTACCATGTTTGCCTCAAGACACAATGGTTAAGGCAAACGAGTCGAAGCGATCTTCCACCGTGCCGACTACCGTTAACTCTGTAAGTTGATTGCCACCCAACCAGCTAATTAGCCTGACTTTTTTGCTCCCTGATGTTGATCTAATCATGTAAATACTATATAAACCCCCAAAAGTTACGTGCCAAATGTACCAATGTTTGCTCCAGATGCAGCGTAATTCACTGGTGCTGAATTCATGCACGGTGATCATGTGCTACTTGATGTACCTGTGAATGTTGATAGACTGATATTACCAACCTGTAGACCATTTTGCTTCCTGGAATCGAATGGGGAAAAAAAAATTCTCCACTGGTGTTCATTATCGTTCATTTTCTTTATATGCGGCGTACATTTCGTGTGTATCACACGGTATACGTGGTCTACCATTGAACCATCCGCATTCTGCTTCGTCAAGTCAACATCATTAACTCGTATATATCTGCCTTGCCATTTCGCAGCAATTGCAACGCCTTGCTGACCACGCGTCGCACATAATCCTCCTGATTTCTTATCCAAAACGATCGCTAAACCCAAACAAAACCACCTGTCCCGTTGTCCACTTCCCGCTCTGAACGGCAACTATACAACCACCACAAGCCGTTAACCCGTCTTTACCTACTCCCTGATAATCTAACAGCGTTAACAAACATGTTTTCTTGCGTTAAAAAAAGAGAGAATATTCCGTTAGATTCGAAACAATACTATAATTTACAGATTCAAAATTCAAAATGAATTTGTACGTAACTCCAAAATTCAGAATTTGTTTGTATTTCGGATGGATGCTGCGTGGTGTGTGGATGAACCCGCGAGGCCGCCCGCCGCGACAGAGGCGAAGGAGAAGCGAGAAGGGAAGGCAAGTGAAGCAAACCACCAACCAACCGCGCGTCGAAGCTTCTGGGCCACGACGCCGCCACAAAAGCGAAGCGGAAAGGAAAGCCTCCCTCGATGCCTCCCTCCTCGCCTCACCCGCCTCCCTCTCCACCTCCACCTCCCCTCTCCTCCGCCGCGGCGGCGGTCTCCTCCACCGGACGCGCCGCCACTTCCTCGCGCCGAGCACCACCACCCAGACGACGACGAGTTTCGCGGCGATGAGCTGGCTCGGGAAGCTGGGGCTGGGCGGGCTGGGGGAAGCCCGCGGGCGTCGGAGGCGTCGGCGGCGCTGGCGCAGGGCCCCGACGAGGACCGCCCGGCGCCCGGGAACGAGTTCGCGCAGTTCGGCGCTGGGTGCTTCTGGGGCGTGGAGCTCGCCTTCCAGCGCGTCCCCGGCGTGACGCGCACCGAGGTGGGCTACAGCCAGGGGAACCTCCACGACCCGACCTACGAGGACGTCTGCACCGGCGCCACCTACCACAACGAGGTCGTCCGCGTTCAGTACGACGTCTCCGCCTGCAAGTTCGATGACCTCCTAGACGTCTTCTGGGCGCGCCACGATCCCACCACGCCCAATCGCCAGGTGAGCCATACATAATTCACGCACCAAATTGCGTGATTTCGTTTGCCCAATCTACCTTGCTCTCTGGTTAATTTTGGGGATTATTGATGGAGTGGGGAGTAAGGAGGTTTGGAATTGGGGATTTTATTTTCAATAATTTCGTGAGGGTTTAGTGGGATTGAAGAATTAGGCACTGATATTACTAGTTCAGTTAGTAGGAGTCACTAGACAGATATTCTACTGCAAATTTTACAGAGGAGGAGAATTCCTCGCGAGTAAATCACTCCATACCAAAGAATCGTGAATGCTGTCGTGCCCAGTAAGAACTCACCCTGGGACAAGTGCAGCATAGGCTTCACGATCAGTACTGCAGTTTCTTGGTTAGCTGGCTGGTCAGGGTAACCGGAGTCATTGATGAGTTGCTCACCAACCAAAGGAGCTTACTTTGGCCTCATGTTCTTTACGCAGTTTTGGTTTACAGAAAGTACCACTGTTTCATGATCCTGTGTACTGGCAAGACTGTCATGGTTGTGTCAGCCTGTGGGCGTTGCTTGCCCCGTTCATGGGACCAATGGGCCCAATGAATCAGGTTCTGCTATATTGGATCAACAATTTGCAGCATCCCAGCTGCAGTTTGCACTTTGATCAAACCCCAAGTGGCTACCTGCATCTTAAGCTTGAGCAGTCAGTGTTCTAGTGGGATACTGTTAGCAAGTATGTACCATTATAGATTTATAGTGATGTTATCGATTGTTTTAGCAGTAACAGGTATCTAATTTTGTAGTGGGTGCTGACTCGTGTATGTCTTGCAGTGGTGTAAAGCATAACCTTGCGCTTGAGCAGTGCTATGTAGTTTTGCAAGATCAATTGCCTATAGCATGTACTCCGTATCATTTTGTGTCACACTAATTTATGTATTACTTGCATCTTGATTCTCTAGATTGGTGGATAATTGACTCCTACCGAGGAGTGCCACCAAAAATAACAAAATAACTGAAAATAAAAGGACTTAGCCTGTTATTTTTTTTCTGTTTTCTGAACAAGCCAACGTTTATTTGCATCAGATAAACTTGTTCCTAGACGAATGGATTCTATTTTTTTCAAGCATCTGTTTGACATAGCTGAAGTTTCTGATCACATATACTCTTTGCATGCAGGGTAATGATGTTGGGACCCAATACAGGTCAGGTATTTACTACTACACCCCTGAGCAGGAGAAGGCAGCAAGAGAATCTCTGGAGAAACAGCAGAAGCTTCTGAATCGGACGATTGTCACTGAAATTCTTCCTGCAAAGAGGTTCTACAGGGCAGAGGAGTACCACCAGCAATACCTTGCGAAAGGCGGTCGCTTTGGGTTCAGGCAGTCTGCAGAGAAGGGTTGCAACGACCCCATCCGTTGCTATGGGTGAACGGCGAGTTTGAACCAGAACCCCACATAAGAACAGTGCCTGAATAAGGATGAATAACAGCCAGAGAAAATTTATGCAGTATATTATTTTCCTAGCTTTCTTTGTATCAATCCACCGATTGTAAGAGATGATGCGCTGAACCTGGACCAGGATACTTGCCGCTGATTGTGTACAAACTACCTTAGACAGCTTGATATAGTATTATCCTTTTCGATGCAGAAAGAAAACCACTTCTGATTGAATTCATTCCAGTAGGCTGATTGAATCCATTCAAATGGCAGTAGCCCAGTAGCACTTCAGGAAATGCAGTGGGCTCTCCGATGCAAGATGAAAGTCGACCTTACAGTACATAGCTACCGGTGAGGACTGTCAGGCAAACTACGTTGAGGTCACTGACAAAAAATGTTGGCATTCACCCATTAAAAGGTAAGTTTTCTGATCTTCTCCAAAACAATCAAATTTTGTAGTGTTTGGAGTTCCATTATTTGCAATGGCCATATTTCAGTGGAGATTATCTCTTGCATTAGTGGCCATATTTCAGTGGAGATTATCTCCTTGTGTAGCGTTGCGAGTTTTGATTATCTCCTTGTGTAGCGTTGCGAGTTTTGACACGTTCTACTGCCATGGTTGCTGCTATGGTGAGTACATAGAAAAAGTTTTGTAGACCATAAATCATGACCTTCACCTCTCTACATAAGCAAAATCATGCAAGGCTTGTTTGGTTGGTGCCTAAGCTTAGACAATAAGTATGGTTAGCAATGTGCTAGCAATAACAAATAATCAATATAGCTACACTAAACTTGTGTTCGATTCAGTAGATTGGTTGATGCCCCACGTTACTGACCTCTTGGACAGGTTTGGTTTCCTAACTAAAGAGTTCCACCAAAGATAACAAACTAACTGAAAACGAACTTGTTATGTTCAACGCAAACCTGCTGCCAGAACTAAAAGGACAAGGCTGAACAAAGAACATGCAATGCAGCTCCACATCAAAGGATTAAAGCAACACCATATGCATGCATAACATGCTAACATAACGAAGAAATACTTCAGTTCGCACAGACAAAGGTTCTTGAGATGCTGATCTCAATTCTCAACTATAAATAGCAGCTAATAGCACGGTAGATCTTCAGATGCCAACTCTCCAGGTTCAGAGTGACAAGGCAGGCATTTTTAGACCTCATAGATCCAAGGGTGCTGGTTGCTCCTCCACTCGGCGACACCCTCAGGGAACCACAGAGCGATCTCCTTCCTGGCGTTCTCGACTGAGTCACTTCCGTGGATGACATTCCTGCAAAGGTGTAAGAACATCTTAAGAACTTGGCCACAAGGCAAATTCTAGAGCATAACAGGGGTAGTGAAAAGGTTAATGTAAACTGCAAAGGTATGAAAACACATAGCAAATTCTAGAGCATAACAGGGGTAGTGAAAAGGTTAATGTGAATGACACTAGAACATCATTTAGTGTTCTTACGGACATAACAGGGGTAGTGAAAAGGTTAATGTGAATACACTAGAGCATCATTTAGTGTTCTTACAGACAGCACAATCATAGTAAGATGCCAGTCCCAATGATTGTTGGGCCTATGATGTGAAGTGTTACTTGGCCACCGAAACATTCACATGGTAAAATGCACTCATATAAAGTAAGAAAGTATATCTTTTCTGTGGACCACGAATTAGACTTGAAAAATTGGATACAAGGTTAATCTTGATCACATGCTACTGTCCCACAGTGGACCCGCAAAGTGATATATAAACCAAAATTCAATCAATAAGATACTAGCAGTAGAATGAATCGGAACGGTCTCAATTATTTGGTATGATTGCAAGCGGATACTTCGTACTTCAAAGTGCAGAAAACATTAGCATATGCTCCTGTCAGATGCTTTCATTATGCTTAAGCTAGCGAGGGAACAGGGAGCCATATAAGCTCCTGAAACAGGCCGATGCAATATACACGATAAAATGAAGACATTAAGACCTAATTTAGAAATAAATAATTTGAACTACACAAGCCCCAAATTCATGTGCTTTTAAGCTTAGGTGTTTCTCCAGTAGCATTTTACATCTTAGGTGTTTCTCCAAAAGCATTTTATAACCTGACTGGCAAAAATCATTTTAGCATCTAACACTGAAAATAAAGCATCTAGTATAACTGTAGCAGCATCTTTCATTATACGGTGGAATTTGCACTTGATTTTGGCACACAGTAACATATGAGCAAATCAAAAATAAGAGTAAGCATAAGCACAAGCAGTGGAGAATGCGGCTGAATAACATTCATCACCAAAAGATGAATCACAAAGGTTATAAACGTAAACTACAGAGGAAAACCTGACCTGCCAATGTCGACGGCGAAGTCGCCACGGATGGTGCCCGGCTCAGCGGCAAGGGGGTTGGTGGCGCCGACGAGCTTGCGGCCGGTGGAGACGACCTGCTTGCCCTCCCAGACCATGGCGACCACGGGGCCGGAGACGATGTACTCGACGAGCCCCCCGAAGAAGGGCTTGGAGGACAGATCGGCGTAGTGCTTCTCAGCGAACGACTTCTCCACGTTGATAAGCTTCATGGCTGAAAGTTCAGGTAGCAGATCAGCAAGCAATACAAACGATGCACAAATCAACAACCAAGCCACTAATTAGACCCACGGAATAAGGAACGATTTAACAAATTAAGCTATTCAGCTACAAAAACATGCTTAAGTTCCAGAGAAAAATAAATACTTCCATTTTCACATAAAAAGCTCGGTGCAGCGCAAACACAAATCAAGAACATATCAAGGTAACTATGGTTACCTTTGAGGTAGAATCCCTTCTTCTCGAAGCGGCCGATGACCTCACCAATCTGAGCAAACAAGCAAAAGATAAAACACATTGAAGCTAACACTAGCCATCACCAAAAACCAAGAACACCAAACCGATGGAGGAGGACTGAAAGGTGAGCTTACGAGGCCCCTTTGGACGCCGTCGGGCTTGATCATGATGAAGGTCTGCTCTGTCGCCATTGCTAGCAAAGCAAGCTAGAAGAACAAGCTCCTCGAGATTTTGGGTTTGGTTTTTGCGGTGGTCGGCGCCGTAGGTTAAGGGAGAAGGAAACCCTAGGCGTGGGTGCCCTCCATATATAGGCCTCCTGCCCTGTCCGGCCCAACCACGTGAGCCACCGCGTCGATCCCCACCTAACCCTAGATAGACTAGCAAACTTGGGCCCAGTAAGATCTCGTGGGCCTCCAAAACGACATTCATAGCCTGAACCATTTCAATCTTGTATCCATTTCACTCAACATTGCTTGAATTGCTTAGAAAATTGCTTGAATCCTGGTCTGGTTTGGACTACTACGATACGTGGCACTGTAAGATATATATTTTATTTTATAAAGTCTTTAAAAATTTTATATTTCACTTTGCTTTTATATTCCGGGTGTCCGGATAGGCTCTAAAGTTTATTTATAATAGACAGGAGAAACAAAATTGTATACATTATGGATCTGGTTGCTTTAAATCTATGATACATGGGTAAAGATCGAATCATGCCATATATAACTGCATTACGTGATATTACCAAACATTTTATCCTTGCCATGAAATTGGTGTCCTGTATGAAATGAGAATTTTCCTGACTGGCATCATGAATTACCAAGATGGCTTCCAAGAAGTTATAGTTGATAATAACTTATAATATGTTTAATCTTTTCTTTCTTATCAAGTAATCATTTTATTTACCTCCTACAAATAAATTCTTTAAATTTTTTATTTTCTACATGAAATTGTCAGACTTCCTTGTATATAATTACCTAAAGAAATGGGAGGGGAAATTGCTGATCAACATTGTGAGCATATATATTCTTTATGTATATTTGAAGAATGCATATCATTAATAAATTAATGTTATGTCTTACTATCTGCCATTCACAGATACCACGTATTAAGGATGAAATTTTTGCTGGAACAGTCATGCAAAAGAGTGTGAAAACTTCTCTGAAAACCTCAAAGATCTACTTAATCAATTCAAAACTTATTTGTAATATGTGAGACATTACTTTATTATGCCTTATTATGTATGAATGTTTCTGGATTATATTTATGGTCATATATAATTGTTGCGTGAGACAAAAACTATGAAAATAATCTTGTCGTCTGATTGTTTTTAAATGCATCTCTTAAATAAAACCGTTGTGTTAGCACGGACACTATACTAATACAAAGTAGAAGAAACTAGAAATCACTTCACCCCTCTCAAAGAAAACTGACAAATTCTTCGTGGTGTATATTGTTTGTTTTTTTCCTCTTCCGGATAATGAGGTATGTACGTTGTTTGAAATACAGGATCTTCGTATATGAAACAGTTCAACTTGCATTACTTTCGGTAAATTTGTGCGTTCCGAACTAGCTTTGGAACGAGGGAGTTTTGTAAGATTTTCATAAGAATTAGTTCATCTCTTCCAAATTTTCCATAAAATTCCTTCGTTCTAAATGAGGCTTAAAGCTATGTTTTTTATTGAGATAGATTTTATCTCGGTTTTCGTTAACACGTTTTTCAAACAGTTGTAAAAAAATCTATATAAAACTGCTCTAAAATATCAAATAAATTTATTTTTTAAATTTGTAACAATTAAAACTCATTAATAACTTTCTTTTTTACCTTAGTTAATTCATTTTTATAAGTTACAAACATCACCTTAGGGCCTGATCTTTTCGGTTTATTTATTGAATTATTGATGAAACGGAATATTTGTTTCATACTTCGATATGTTTCCTCAAAATAAAACTCTCTATTGCGTTGTTAGACCGTTTGTTTTAAGCTATTTATTAGGTTTATTTCTCAGAAAAAATATTTTTCCTTATAATTAAGTAGATAATCAGCGGTAGCAATTCGCCAAGTAATCCTAATCGGACGGAACCTTAGTACTGTGTTAAACTGTCAATGAGAGTAGTTTTGCTGGCATTAGCTGACTTTGCTTGCAAAAGGAGAGAGAGAGAGAGAGAGAGAGAGAGAGAGAGAGAGAGAGAGAGAGAGAGAGAGAGAGAGAGAGAGAGAGAGAGAGAGAGAGAGAGAGAGAGAGTTAGGCAATTCAGCACATGGCACTGGGGCAAATTAGCAACGCATCGGTGAAGCGAAGGCGACGGCGTGGAGGCTGGAGCTGGAGGAGGTGCGACCGTGCAAGTGCAACTTCCAGGAAGCATTGGCGTTGCGTTGGTTGTTAGCAGTTTGGTGCGCTCGTCTCATGGTCGCATGGTACGATTGGCAAATGGCAACTACACTTCCACATTCTTCTCAAAGAAAAGAAGAGAAAAAGGGGAAAGAAATCGAACGAACTTCTCGGAGGCAGTACGGCATTGCAGGACCAGTAGCTGCAAACCAACATTTGCATTTCATTTCTGAACTTGAATGCAGCATGACTTGATTCTTCAGTAATAATTTCAGAGATCATCAGATTCAGTTGCCAAAACACAGTATTCTCTAGTTATTTCTTAAATGTATTAAGTATTTGATCAAGAACTCAATATTGGTCAATCCTCTAGAGCTACAGAAGAATGAATGCCTTTCCAAGAAATCTCTCAACTCCTTTTTTCTCAGATCGAGTTGAGTCTCTCAGTGTATCTATACATTCTACGGGTGATTTTTTTCTTCTTTCCAAAAAATTCTAGTATGGCAAGATTGACTTTATCAAGAACAGCCAGGCAGATCTGGCCAATTACCTGTGTGAATCGTATGATCAATTAGCTATAGCTCGTAGTAATAATGTTCGTCACTTCGGCGATCTTGGCGCCGCCGCCATGGACCGCCGCGTCGGCCCTGCCTCGACGTCGCCGTCCTCCTTCTTCTCGACGACGGCCGCCATCTCCTCCTCGCCGTTCTCCGCCGCGGGGACGGCAGCGAGGGCCCCTCCAGGTCGTCGCGGACGCGGAACGACGCGTGGAGCACGATGACCGGGACGCCGACGGCGAGCGCGGCGAGGAGGTTGGCGATGGCGCCGGCGGCGGCGAGGTCGGCGAGGACGAGCGCGACGAAGACGAGGGCGACGAGGCGGCGGTCGAGGAGGCGGCGGAGCAGCGCCGAGTTGGGGAACACCCTAAGGAGGCCCCCGTAGAGGAGGAGGCCCTTGGACGCCGCCATGAGGAAGAGCATGGAGGCCCGGTGCCGCGGCGCGAGCGACGCCAGGAGGAGCGCCCACTGCAGCGCGCCGTAGTGGAACCGGAACGTGCGGAGGTTGCGCACGGCGCGCACCGCCGCGGCCTCCGCGTCGGCCGCCGCCCCGAACGCCGACGGCCGCGGCGCGAACCGCGCCAGCGCCCGCCGAGCCCCCTCGCCGCCGCGCACGCCCTATCCGCCGCCGCGCCCGCCGCCCGCCGGATCGCGCCCGCGCCCGCGCCGGCCGCGCCCATCGCCGAGATTCGCGCTGCCGCCGCTCGGATCCGCGGCGTCGGCGTCCTTGCACGGCTCGCTTTCTTTATTTGGAGGCGGAGTCTGAGACGGGTGGTAGGCGAGGTCAAGACGCGGTTTTTTAACGGGTCGCGCACTTGCGGGAGACGACCGGTGCGTCGCCTGCGCTGCGCTGCGAATACGAAAAGAATTCCTCGCCGTATTTGCCCAAAAACCGCGCCTTTTCCACTAGTTTTCCCGTGTTGCGATCTCCACCCACCTGATGGTGCCATGGCGGTGTGGTTGGTTCTTCCCAAATGTTCGGCCAAGTCCACCAACACACCAGCATCCTCCTCTTCTTGCACATGCTGCCTCACTTGCTTGTATTATTTCCTTTTTCTTCTTGTTGATCTTTTATGTTATAGTTCACTTTGCAATGCTGTTCTTGGAGCCTTAAAAAAATAGATGTGACGAGTACTAGTACTCCATGTTACTAGCAGTCAGTGGTTAGGCTCTGTTTTTCTTTTGTACACTGACTGACTGATTAGTAATATTCTTTCTTTTCTTTTCTTTTTTGCGGGGGGGACTGATTAGTGATATTCAGAATCCCACCAGTTCAGTCTTCAGATATTGACAAACTTGATTACTGCAGAGATTGAGGAACAGTTCCTGTTTTCTTGCAGAAAATTGGAAGGGTTGATGCTAATCAAAAGTGTAGGGTGTTTTTAATAATTGTTGCTCCGGTGCCTTAACGGAGACATCACGGTTTTTTGCTGAACAACCGAGGAAGTGGATACAACACCAACCTAATAGCATCCCAGGAAAAGGAGAAACGATTCTACTGGGTATTGTTCTTTGCTTGGTCGAGGCACACTATCAGAAGAGTCTGGACATCGAGGAAAACGATTGCTTAACATTCACTCAAGAAAACATTTTGCGTTAAAAGAATATTCACTCGAGAACAACAAATTGGTGATGTACACGAGGTTTGAGCTTGTTTTTTCTTCACTTTTGAGTTCGATTATTCAGATTTCAGACGATGAGACACTTGGCCTGCGTGCGGTGTAGTGTTGCCCATCCTTTCCTTTCTCTTACCACAACATTCAGTCAAAAACAACATAGACCTTAGCTATCCCTTTCCTTTTTCTCTGAAGAACCTTTTGCATATCAGCTTGACTTTGAGAATCATTTCGCTCCAAGATCGAACACCTGCAGACTCATCAGACATGTACCTGCTGGCTAAACTGCTATAGTAACCCGGTACAATACGAACTACAGGTGGATGGAGTACTCTGCTAATATAATATGAGCTTCTCTCAGCGATAAAAAGGCTTTTTTTATCATGAATGAATTGTTTGATTATCATTGCCAATCCAATCCTACATATACATATAGACACATGTATTTCAGAAGTACATACAGAGACCATACAGTCCTACAGACCATACATATACATGTATCTAAGTATATTTGCCTCCCTCGTATATTGCTCTGGTTGAATTGCATACGTCACCCCAAAACCGGATATAACGTCTCTCTAATTTTTAAAAATCGGTGTAAATAGACTTTTTGATGGTTTAGTAAGCGTTTTTTCAGTAACAGGAGTACGGAACCTACATGTCAGCAAGATGTGATAAAACATATGTGGTGAGCCTCACATGACAGTTCCTTTCCTCCTTTCCCGCCTCCCCCTCTCTCTCCTCGTAGGCAACAGCGGAGGTGACACGGGCAGGGCCGCCGGAGGACGTGGCCGATAGTGGCGAAGCAGCGTGCGCCACGGCGTCCGGCTCCTGGCCCTCCTCTCTCACCTTCCACGCCGAGGCCTTGTCGCCACCGAGCGTCGCCTCATCGTGCGAGTCAGCTCGCCGAGATGACCATCATCGCTTCTGCGTGAACGACAAGCCTCCCACCGGGTTGGCGAGTTCCTAGCTAGGACCCAAGCTTGCCCAACGAAGCGAACGACGAGAGGCGCTCCTTGGTAGGTTCCAACGGCTGTGCCGCCGTCGACGGGTTCTTGCCATCGACAAAATGCGGCGAGTAGGCATTTGAGCAAGAACACCTCCCGCGGCTTGAGCGCACCCGAAACCCCACCATTTGAACCCTCCCGCGCAAGGTCGCCGGCGCGTGTAGGGGAAGAGGGAAGCATGGTGAGGCTGCGCCGGCCGTGCATGCCCACGCGCCCAAGCTCCACCTCGACCGCCGCTGCGTCGCCCCCGACAGGCTCGTCGAACTTTACCTCGCATACGACGAGCTCGCCTCCGCCGTTGTCTCGTCTTGACCGACACGCTGACCCTCATGACGCGGGACACACTGGCCTTCTAGCTAATCTGTGCACAGTTGGAGGAGCAGCGCTCTAGTGAGGATGAATCGACCCAGCGCGGGGGTGGAATTTGGGAGGTCGAGGCGGAAGACCCTCCATGTTGGCATACGTCGTCCCTCTAGCATCAAGCTCGTTGGATCCAGGGCAGCGCGCGATGACGGAGCCGACGAGGTGGCTACGGTAGAAGACAGCGACAGACACCGTGCTGTACCGGAGCGGGAGGACGAGGTTGCGGCTGTGGACACGGAGACGGAACGCGAGGTCGACGGCTGGGAATGGGGACGGTTTAACGCGAAAGCGGGCGAGGCGCGGAGCTCGGCCACGCAGGCAACGACGCGTGGATGGGTAGAAGAGGAAGGCGAGGCCGGCGAGGAGCACGAGGAAGAGGAGGTGCGAGAGTGCGCAGACAGATAACGCGCGCGTAGAGGCAGGGACGCGGCGCGGGCGGAGGTGGACGAGGAGTGGGACAAAGATGAGCGTCGGCGACGCCTAGGCCGCTAGGCTGCGTGGACGGCGAGAAGAGGGGCTGGATGAGGAGTAGCAAGGTGTGAGACAGGATTAGGAGTGGCCGATCCGGGTACCATCCCCGTACTGAAGGGAAGAGAGATAAAAGGAGGGAGAGAGAGGTGGATGACATATGAGCCTCACTTGCTGAGCGAGTCAATCATGGTCAGCCTGCGATGTTAGCAAAAACCGTCTTCAAATCATTGAAGGAGCCTATTTGTCTTGGTCTTTTAGAGATGGAGAAAACGTTATAACCAGTTTTCAGATTTCAGTTATAACTATCTATAAGTATAAAGTATAGTGTTTTCACCTAAATTTTGGTTTGTCTGGCTATTTTACAGAAAACCTTTGAGTTTTTCCAAAATTAACCTACAGTCCACCTGACTATTTTAAAAAAACCAGTTAAAGAAGAAAAATGGGTTATTTTACAGAAAACCCTTGAATGTTTATAAAAGTAATCTGCAGTCTCAACGCTGAAAAGAAAGGGAGGGCTTGGATGAAAAAAGACATCCTACATCCTTCTCTTCTGTCTCCATTCGCGCCGCGTCCCGCGCCACGCCTGCGCCCCTCCCTCGATCCCGTCGCTGCCCAAAGCTCCTGAGCCGCCGTCTGGACCTTCGCCCTCCGTCTGTTTTCCTCCCTGCGTCGTTATCCCGTTGCAACGCACGAACATTTTGCTAGTATATATATATATAACAAGTAGTGTTTCCACCCAAATTTTGTTTTGCCTGGCTATTTTGCAGAAAATCCCTTGAGTTTTTTTAAAACTACCCGCAGTCCGTCTGACTATTTTAAAAAACAGTTAAAGAAGAAAAGAGATTATTTTGCAGAAAACCCCTTGAGTGTTTATAAAATTAACCCGCAGTCCCAATGCTGAAAAGAAAGGGAGGGCTTGGATGAAAAAATAACTCATGAGTCTCTCTCTTCCGTCCCCATCCGTGTCGTGTCACGCGTCGCGCCTGCGCCCCTCCCTCCCGTCGTCGCTCGGAGCTCCCGCGTCACCGCCTGGACCTTCGCCCTCCGTCTGCTTCCCTCCCTGCCTCGTTGTCCCGTTGCAACGCACGGGCATTTTGCTAGTATATATATAACTAACTATCTATAAAGCAAGTAGTGTTTCTACCAAAAATTATTTTGCTTGGCTATTTTGCGAGAAAACCCCTTGAGTTTTTTCGAAATTAACCCGCAATCGTCGGTTATTTAAAAACCCAGTTAAAGAAGAAAAAAGGGGTTATTTTGCGAAAAACCATTGACTATTTATAAAATTAACATGTAGTCCCAATGTTAAAAAGAAAGAGATAACTTGGATGAAAAAGACATCCCGCATCCTCTCTTCTCGCCCCCATCCGCGCCGCGCCTGCGCCCTCCTCCCATCGCCGCCGGAGCTCTGCGCCACCAATTGGACCTTCGTCCTCCGCCTCGCTTCCCTCTCTCCTGCATCGTCGTTCCGTTGTAACGCACGAGCATTTTGCTTTATATATATATATATATATATATATATATATATATATATATATATATATATAGTTGGATCGAGTTCTATTTGGCCCTGGTTGAGCTTAGCAGGCTTCTCTCTCTGCCATAAATGGACTACTTTTAGGCTTGCCTGGTATTGGACCGTAATGGCTGCGTCGTGGGCCATAAGCCCATATGGTCCCTAGTATAAAGGGAAAAAAAAATAAAATGCTCACCTTTTCCCTCAACGAAGGAAATGGTAAACGTCGACTACAATTCAATTGGAAATATACAACAAAGCAAACAGCTCAGCGTGTCAAAAAAAAAGTAAACAGCTCAGAGATTCATGCATGTGAGTAGACGACAATTCGAAGTTCAAAATTCAGGACAGCAATAAAAAAGGAGTCTTCTCTGAGCAGACTGACGGGCGGGAAAGTGAATCAAATCATGAATGAATGTTTTTAAGGGAATTTCTAGATTTCAGGTAACTCAAAATTTTTGAAAATTTTAATCACTTTTCTCATTTCTTACATGGCAATCCAATGGTTCTCATCATCCTCCCTCTTTCCTAGTTAGAAGGTTAAGCAATAAATCATTCTAACCTAACAAAATCTAAAAAGATGCGGTTACATCAAAGAAACCTACAATCCATAAAAAATTACAACTTACATGCAGAAAACATTCAAGCTCAGCTAACACTAAAGTAAAACCATATATATATATATATAACAACAAATTGCAGTTAAAAAGAAGTAAATTGCATATTGCATGCCTTTGTAATTTTCGGCTTAGAAATGCGTAGTTTCTTAGGTAACTGAAATTTCATAAAAAAATTTTAGACACCTGAAATTCAGCAATGCCTTTTTTTAAAAAAACTCTCGTATTATTATTTTTTCATTTCTAGTGGTTGCTTTTCTGTCTTGTTTTATTTGATTCTAGTTAGTGGTAGTTTCTGCAGAGAGACCCAGAGCTCCTGCTGGTGTAAAAGAAAAAGAGAGAGAGGAGAAGAAGCTGTAACTATACAAGATGCATTTATACTGCAGTGGCAAGAAGTGTGTGATTTCAATCCCGAAGTCCCGTGTTCATTTCTTCATACGTTCACAAATTTTTCAAAATCTTTTATTAATACTCTATAGTACTAGATGTGTCTGTTCATCATCTTGATCTATAGGCCAGATCATACAGTCTCACCTCGCCGATTTCCACCGCCGGGGCAAAGGGTGCCGCGACGGAGCCGGTCGATGGCAGCGCGCACACCCGAGGGTGCACGCGCGCGCCGTGATGGCTGCGGCGGCGCCGCCATCTCCTCCACCGACCGCTCGGGTGGCCGTCTCTCTCCTTGGTCGTGAGGGTCGTGGAGAAGAGAAGGGAAGAAAAAGAACGGCCGCTGGCCATCGCGCCGGCGGCGAAAGAAAGGAACGGCGGCGATGCAGCCAGCCGGGAGAAAGAAAGCAAACCCTAGGGTTAGGGTTCCGGCGGCGCTCCCGGTTTTAACCGGCGAGAACGCAGAAGATCAACGCGACGTGCGCGGCATGAAAGTGGGCCGATTCGGCGGCCCAGCCGTTGGTTGCTGGGCCCCAAGCCCAGCCGACACTCAATTTGGGCCGAGCGCGCGTAAAAACAAAAAAAAATTGTTGCGGTTGTGTATAGTTTTGGGCCGTTTTGGGCCGGCCTAATATTGAAATTTTGTACAGTTTAATTATATTTTTTGTTTAAAGTTTCCGCTGCAAAATTGACAAATATTATTAAAATTGATGTTTCTAAAATTGAATTTCGAACCAAGGGGAGAATTTCAATTTTAGGAATTTCACTTATGGTATATGATATTGTCATTTTCTGACCAACGTTGTTAATTGCAATATCATGCTATGTGTTATGTCTAATTTTTTGCCCAACGGTGATGTAGGCTTAATGTATTGGAGAGTTATGTGATAATTTTGTTTCTCACCTTTTAATGATCATTTTTCAGGAGGTTACTCCTTGATGGGATGCATAAAAATCATCCCAACCTTACAAGGGGATAACTACAGTGAATGAAAAAGAAAGCTCGACCTTACTTTTATCTTGGGAGATGTGGACTGGGTGCTAACAACACCCTGTCCTATAGAGCCTGCTGCACTAGCCAGAGGCAACACAGAGTCTAATGCTGACTATGAGAAAAGAGAAAAGGAGAATGCTGACCTTAGACAACTATACATAGTTGAAAAGGCAAAGTGGGCCTCAGCCAACAAAAAATGTATGGCTGTGGTAAAGAATACAATTGAGCAGGATATTGTAAGCTCAATCCCAGAGACTGACAATGTCTCTGAGTACCTAGAAAGGATAAAGACCCAGTTCACTGGTTCTTCAAAGACTCATGTCACAGAACTCATAAAGGACCTCGTCATGGATAGGTACACTGGAGGTGGCATTAGGGATTTTATCCTTCAGAAGAGTGCACAAAATGCAAGGCTAAAGCAATGGGACTTGGATCTGAAGGAGGACTTTCTGGTTCACTTGATCATGTCTCGATTGCCAAAAGAGTTTGATGCTTTCATTCTAAACTACAATGTGCACCCAGAGAACTGGACTTTTGATATCCATCTTGCACAATGTGTACAAGAGGAGAGAATTAGGCCCAAAAATGGTGGCGTTATCAACTACGTTGGTAGCCCAAAGAAAAGGAAGTATAGACCGTCCTACTCAAAGGACAAACGCACCTCAAAAGTCCTAAGGTCAGCACCAACCTCAAGAAAAGCAATTTACGGTGGCGACAAACCAAGTGCCTCTATTGCAATTGCAAGAAGGAAGGACATTTCAAGAAAGATTGTCCTGAGTTCTTAAAGATGATAATGGCAAAGAAAGGTGAGAATTTTATCACTTTCGTAAATGAATCCTTGTATACCGCTTATTCAAAATCCACATGGTGGATCAATTCGGAGCAACTATTCATGTCTCCAACTCCTTACGGATTCCATTTGACGAGGACTACGCAAAGAAGCGAAAGCAACGTTAAAGTCGCAAATGGAGTTGAAGTGAAAGTTGAAGCCGTCGGAAATCTCAATCTCAAACTTGATAACGGCTTTATCCTTTCACTTCGAGACGGTTTTTATGTCTCATCTTTGCATAGAAACTTGATTAGTGTGTCATGTTTGACAGAAGATGACTATTATTGTTATTTTGATAAAGTACAATGTCGCATAATTCATAATAATGAGTGTGTGGGTTTCGCCTTCCGACGAGACAAACTTTATATGCTGCCTATGCATGAAAGTGTGAATGTTATATGCAATGATGCAAATGATGGGTCCTCGTTGACAAAGTAAAACAAGAAAAGAAAGAGAACTCCTAATGTCTCATCGAAATTGTGGCACTGTCGTTTAGGCCACATTTCGATGGGGAGAATTGAGAGACTTGTTAAGAATGAAATTCTTCCTCCACTGGAGTTCTCAGATTTAGAACAATGCATAGAATGCATCAAAGGAAAATATATAAAGCACATTAAGAAAGGTGCAAATAGAAGCGCAGAAATATTAGAAATCATTCACACAGATATTTGTGGTCCATTTCTTGTAAAGAGTGTGGATGGTTATGACTCTTTCATAACATTCACAGATGATTACTCCCGATATGGTTATATTTATCCAATTAAAGAAAGATCGAAAGCATTGGATAAATTCAAGATATTCAAAACGAAGTTGAAAATCAACATGATAAAAGATTAAAATAGTAATATCCGATCGTGGGGAGTACTACTACGGTCGGCATACTCCTTATGGACAAGTCCCGTGACCTTTTGCAAGGTTTCTAATGGAAAATGGCATAGTCGCCCAATATTCTACACCGGCGAGCCTCAACAGAATGGGGTGGCTGAACGGCGTAACCGTATCTTAATGAATATGGTGCGCAACATGATGAGCTACTCCACCCTACCATTGGGTTTATGGATGGAGGCGTTAAAACCGCCGTTCATATTCTCAGAGTACCTAGCAAATCGGTGCCCAAAACACCGTATGAGCCGTGGACCGGAAGAGTACCTCGCTAGCTCACCTCCGTGTGTGGGGAGTCTGCGGAGGCTAAAGTATTTAACCCAAACGTTGAGAAATTGGATCCCAAAATAGTCGGTTGTCATTTCATTGGCTATCCTGATAGATCGAAAGGTTATTGTTTCTACTGTCCAAACAGTTATACAAAGTTTGTAGAAACGAGACATGCTATCTTCTTGGAAGACAAAATGATGAGGAGGAGCACGGTAGCTCGAGTGATTGATCTTGAGGAGAAGCGGGAATATATACCCACTTCGACGATTCAGGAACCTTTCTTCTCACTACCTGTTGATGTTGCGCCTGCAATGCCTGACGTTGCGGCTCCAACACCCGTTGTTCGCTCTCCGTGGTGGAAACGAATAGAAATGAGGAACCTGTCTTTCATGATCCATCGAAAACACTACCACACATGAGGAGGAGCAACAACAGCCTCAAATAGAAGATGTGCCAAATCAGGAGACTTCACAAGAGTCTCAAACAGAAAATGTGCCAAATGTAGAGGCCCTTAGAAGGTCTGAAAGAGTAAGAAAAAAGCTATTCCTGATGATTATCAGGTGTATAACACAGAAGAGTCTCATATAGAGGATTATCCCACCTCATATGAAGAAGCCATGAGAAGCGCCCGCTCATCCAAATGGCTAGAAGCCATGGAAGATGAAATGAAATCCATGAAACTAAATGATGTTTGGGATTTGAAGGAAATTCCTAAAGGAGCCAAAACAGTAGGCTGTAAATGGGTCTACAAAACCAAATGTGACTCCAAAGGGAATATAGAAAAGTTTAAGGCGCGACTTGTGGCAAAAGGATTCACACAAAGAGAAGGAATTGATTATAATGAGACGTTTTCTCCAGTCTCTTGTAAAGATTCTTTCAGAATAATAATGGCACTAGTGACACATTACGACTTGGAATTACATCAAATGGATGTAAAAACGGTATTTCTAAATGGAGATTTAGAAGAAAAAGAGTCTATATGGCACAACCAAAAGGTTTTGTCACAAAAGGAAAAGATAATATGGGATGTCGATTAAAGAGATCCATTTATGGGTTAAAACAAGCTTCGAGACAAAGTGGTACTTGAAGTTTGATGGAACTATAAAGAAATATGGTTTCCAAGAAAATGTTGAGGACAACTGCATTTATACAAAGTTCAAGAATGGAAAATTCATCTTCTTGATTCTGTATGTGGATGACATTCTACTGGCAAGTAGTGATGTTAGTCTTCTACATGGAACAAAAGAGTTCTTGTCCTCAAACTTTGATATGAAAGACCTTGGTGAAGCATCATATGTTTTGGGCATAGAGATTCACCGAGATAGAAGAAAGTATGCACTGGGATTGTCTCAAAAGGGATATATAGAAAAAGTATTGAAGAAATTTAACATGTCGAAATGCAGTGCTACGCCTGCTCCTATAGTGAAGGGCGAAAGATATGGGGAATGGCAATGCCCCAGAAATAAGTTCGAGCTCGATGAAATGAAGTCAAAGCCATATACTTCGGTTATAGGAAGTCTACAGTATGCACAAGTGTGCACACGCCCTGACCTATCTTTTGTCACCGGGTTACTTGGCAGATTTCAAAACAATCCAGGCTCAGAGCACTGGAAATTGGTAAAGAAAGTCCAGCGATATGCGCAAGGAACGAAAGGTCTTATGTTGACATACAGAAGATCTGACTCACTCCAAATAGTGGGTTATTCAGATTCTGATTTTGCTACAGATAAAACAAAGTCAACATCCGATACGTGTTCACTCTTGCAGGGGGAGCTATTCATGGAAAATCTCTAAACAGACTATCACTGCAGGATCTACAATGTATGCCGAATTTATAGCATGTTATGAGGCAATGGGACAGGTGAACTGGCTAAAGAAGTTCATACCCGGTTTGAGAGTGATTGACAGTATTGAGAAACCACTAAAGTTATACTGTGACAATGAACCTGCAGTATTGTACTCCCACAACAATCAGTCAAGTGGTGCTGCCAAACACATTGATATAAAGTACTATGTTGTGAAGGATAAAGTCCGGGATCATATAATAAGTCTCGAGCATATAAAGACTAAAAAAATGCTCGCGGATCCGCTAACGAAAGGCCTACCACCCAATTTGTTCAAGGAATATGTAGCCGGCATGCGTTTAAGGGAAGCCTTATGATTCTGGACTCAGGACCCAAAAGTTAAAGTATAAAGTATCTGTTTTTGAATAGAGATGTGTATAGTGGCTATTGAATCCATCGGCGATTGACCGTGACGATGAGACATGCTCTATACGTTAATTTGTGATGAAACAGACAAAGGTTAAAGGTAATAGTAAAGAGATCAAGGGGGAGAATGTTAGAGTAGATCTCCTCCCGTTGGGCCCAACGGCCCAACGGGGATCCTTGACCGCGCCTCATCGGGGCGCCCAGCCTCCTCTTGGCTGGTGGGGCCCATGTCACCTGCGCCATATAAAGGGGTGAGGTCCGGCGCGACACATGATACGAGGTTTGCCGTCGCCACCAAACCTCACCCACAAACCCTAGCCGATCTAACCACGGGGGCGCAGCAGTGACGGGAAGCGCCACCACCACGCCCCGACGACATCGACACCGACGCCGGCAACCCCACTGACGCCGACGACGCCACTGCACGGATCTCCATCGACATCGCCGCCACACGCCCATGCACGACGACGATGGCCGATGGGCAATCTTCCTCCTCTCACTCAATCGGTAACCCTAATCCGCCCTCTTTCATATATTGTGGATGACCTACACACGTTCTTCACAACCGATTGATGAACCCACCTAGATTTGATGACTAGTGATCCTAGAATGATTCTAACAGGAACAAATACAGCACAGCTAGGACAGCATCAAGTAATACTCCTGCTGCTGCTACGCTTGCCTCATGCTGCTTGGAAGGGACATACGAACCGAAACAGATCGACGCATGCTTGCTAATTGCTGTGCTTTGGCGTTTTCGCTGTAAAGTATCCTCCTATATCCACTTCACTCCCTCACATTGTTAATCAATTAGTTTGACAGCTAACCTAACAGCAGAGGCATCACTCTAAGATGATAATTAATCACCTTGAGACATGGATAAGACACAGACACTTAATTCATAACATGAGTATGCATGCACACTGAATGAGTGTCACCATAGCATTAGATGGGATCAGGGTGTCATGTCATGCAGCTTCATGCTAGCTAGCTACTACTAACTTTCTCTCCATCTTTAACAAAAGGAGATAATTAAATCCTTCAGTTAGACCGGATGATTAGCATCTGAGGACGACGCAATGCATGAAGCATATGCATGATCATCAACATCATCAGGCTTTCTGCTGTGAGAGGACCTGGAGAAAAAAATTGTTCAGATAATTCAAGGAACAAGCTACTACTACTAGCTTTTGGTTTTGTGTTTAACTATATATGTGATGATAAATTAAGCCACCCTGATCACATGGATCAGAGCCTGGCTGGACCACGGGATCCCATAAAATCGGCTATTAAATCCCAAAAGGGGGCAAAAAACAATGGCAATATTCTTGATGAACTGCCAAGGTGTCTCTCATGTGCATTCTTGTGGGTATATTCCTTCCTCTTCTACTAGTTTTCGTCCAAACTGTTCCATCCATCCGTCTGCATCTGTCTTCAGATCAGTTTACAATTTACTGTACAACTACCTCTTAGCATAAACACATTCTTGTTGAAAACTTTTGGATAAATAAATGGAGATGATGCTCTTGATGCTGGGAAAGAACATCACATGCTTGCATGCTCCTCGACGTGACGAGCAACCTGTAAGTATCAAAGTATGTACTGCTGTAGTGCCCTTGTAGCATCGATCACCAACCAATCTGTCGCCTGAATGACAGAATCTGATTGTCTGTTCCTCACAAACATGTCATATTCTGATGCCTCCTAGCAACCTGAATTACTACCATATTAAAATTTTCACCCCACCTGATGGTATATTCACCTTCTGTTCTGACACATATGTTCAGATTTCAGGTTGTTCAGGGGAAGCACTTGTCATATTTATCTCCACTCACCGGGTTCAAATCATGTTGCCCTCGAATATTACAGACATATAAGTGAGCTTTCAATAGGATTTAGTGAGATGCGTCCCTGGTTTCCATCTCTTTGAGCGTGTGTTAGAGGGTGCATCAGTGGGTGGGTGAGTGTGGTGTTGCACGTATAGTGGTGCGTGTGCATTTACATCTGTGTGTAATCGTAAAAAGATTACAGGTTGTTCAGGTGTGTTCAGTGTATCTCTGAATTGATCTGTGCTGTTGCTGCATATGCTGAAGCTCACACACATATATTCAGTTTCAGAGCTCAGTCTGTTTCGAGTGTTCAATGTATCTCTGAATTGATCACTGTTGTTTCTGAATATACAACGCTGAAGCCGACACTGACATTTCGACTAACTGGCTGGCTATAATTAGCACGGAATACACGAGGAAAAACAAAAAATGAAACGTCACTAATCAGTTAATTACCGTTTCAAATGATTCATCATTAGCCGATACACGCATGAAATCTGCGTGCGGAATGCCCACTGCTGGAACTGCGAAACACCCTAATTCTCGCTGAATTTGTGTGCATGTATATCCATCCATTCATCGTTCGGCTGCCTAACAGCTGGAAAAATGACTTTGTACATCTCGTGAGAACTGCAGCTAAAGTCAGGTTAGCTCTGAAAGTGCTCTGCTCTGCATTCTCTGAAGAGTTAAATTCTTCCAACCAATACACACTCTCGAATCGAATCTTATCATTCTTGTCATAAATTAAGCTGCAAGAATCAGATGATTTCAGAGTTCAGATAGCCCTCAAGAAAAGAACTTCAGGAGTTCAGAATTCAGACTTATTTAATTCATCAGGTTGCCGACAATATACTGCAATTACAAATGCAGTGCAGCCGACAAACCTATCTGTACGGTTGATACGAATTTAAAGCAAAATTCCAATCCATCGTTCTAATTTAAATTTGAGAGTTCGATCAAACCCAGACTTAAACTAATTTACCAGGTTGCTCAAAATTCACTGCAAGTACTAGTGCAGCCGACAAATCCATCTGCAGAGTTGATGAAATTTTAAAGCAAAATTCAATCCAACTTTCTAATTTAAATTCAAGAGAGAGAGAAGAAGAAGAAGAAAAAGACAGACTAATCATGCCAACTTGCAAGCCCAATCTTTCCTTAGAATTTATTTTTTCATCTTCCTCGCGTTTTCCCTCCCTTTATAACCACCACCACCACCTCGTCTCCTTCCTCCCGCTTACTGCTCGAGTCGTCGTCTTCCTCATCCTCCTCCTCCAGTCCTCCTCCTCCGGTTCCGGCGATTCGTGGCTAGCTACAACCTTGATCGGCGATATATGACGACGGGGGAGGTGGAGGCGGCGGTGCCGAGGGTGGTGGCGATCCTGTCGTCGCTTCTGCAGCGCGTGGCGGAGCGGAACGACGCGGCGGCGGCGGGGGACGGGCCGATGCAGGCGGCGGCGGTGTCGGCGTTCCAAGGGCTAACGAAGCCGGCGATATCCATCGGCGGTTACCTGGAGCGGATCTTCCGGTTCGCCAACTGCAGCCCATCGTGCTACGTGGTCGCCTATATCTACCTCGATCGCTTCCTCCGCCGCCGCCCGGCCCTCGCCGTCGACTCCTTCAACGTCCACCGCCTCCTCATCACCTCCGTCCTCACCGCCGTCAAGTTCGTCGACGACATGTACGTATACCACCACTTCATTTCACAATTCCCATCGCGAATTACGCGCTCACGAACGCACGCAACGCCACCGACAGAGTTGCTTGCGATCGCCGTCACCAATGGCTGGCTAGCTGTCCATATGCATTTGTTCGTAGCTTCTGAATTTCAAAATTTGAAACTTCAAGAACAACTGCAGATAAAAAAGGAACTCTTTTTCTATCTTAAAAACACAATTGCATAAACAATTGCACCAGTTAGATTCAAAACAGGAGAAAGACAAAATTAACCGAACTTAATTACAGCAGTATTATTAGCTTGTAGCACATTCTTGTATTATCTAGCCAGCCAAATCAAATCAAACTAAATCAACCTTAAATTCTGAGCAAAGTTGCATAATGCAGCAGCAGCAGCATCATGAGCGCACAATTCGACTTTTTCTTTCTTTCTTTGCAATCGCACAATTCGATTTTAGTAACGATGTTGCTTGGCGTTTGATCTCGCTTTGCGAAATGTGATCGACCAATCTTTTTTCTTTGAACCAAATGTGATCGACCAATCGATGGATGGATCGATCCCCTTTGGAGTGATTGGCATTTGGCACACGAGCACTGCTGCACAGCCCCCACCACCGTACCACAGGCATGTGGGCCCTACTCCCAGACCTAGCTAATCCCTTTTTCACCTAGCAATAGCATTTTCCAACTGGCATGGCAATGGCAATGGCAATGGCATCAAGACCAAGCCAACGAGTTGGTCACAAGCCAAAGGACAGTTGTCGAATTCGAGGTTGATGCGGCGGCCATTCTACTACCAAATTCGCCCATTCTTACCAAAGTGACAGACACCTCGGGTGTGTGTTTGTCCTATCTACCTTCTCACAGACTCACATTGCCCTCAAAACAAGTCACTCGGTTTTGTCCGTTTCGCCATTGACAACAGCTATTGCTTCAGTGACATGCTGGCTGGCCATCATTGATCAGTGGTCTAAAACTCTGAGTATGCTCTTCTACTTGTCGTAATTTGGAATATGTTTATTATGGGGTTTGTTTATCTTTCGGTTGAACTGGTCGGTGCATGCAACGCAACCTGATGGCCGTGACGATGTGTTCATGCAGATGCTACAACAATGCCTACTTCGCCAGGGTGGGGGGCATCAGCCTGATGGAGATGAACTACCTGGAGGTGGACTTCCTCTTCGGCATCGCCTTCGACCTCAACGTCACGCCGGCCACCTTCGCCTCCTACTGCACCGTTCTGCAGAGCGAGATGGCCTACCTGGAGCAGCCAACCGCCGTCGATCTCCCCAGGCTGCACTGCTGTCCGTCCGATCAGGACGATGCCGGCTGCCATCACAAGCAGCAGCAGCAACAACAACAACAGCAACATCAGCTCGCCGTCTGAAGGTTCAGGAGTTCAGAATCAATGAGAAGTTCAGAGCTCTTCTTTTTTGTCGCTGGATGTGGTGTCAATTTGCCTTCTTTTCTTCTTCTTTTTACCGTGATTGGTACATAGGTGTTAGTTAATTGTGGTTAGTGAAGAATTGAGCTTTGATTAGATAGGTGGATCATGGATGGGTCAGCTTCTTGGGATATTTTTTTTCGCCATTGTTCGTTCGATGGATGGATGGATCATGGATAGGTGGATCAGCTTCGGGATCTTGCCATTGTTTAAGTGATGCTAACTTGTGCGCATGTGAGTCACAGCACACTGCATGTCTCTTGTTTGCTTCCCCTTTTTTCCCCTCTCCTTTATTTTCCCCTTTTCTGAACATTATTCGCGGCAGGGGCAAGAAAAGGGTAGGAGAGATATCATGGGATTGTGGCGACAATTGGGTTACTGGTCAGAACATGTCATGTTTCTTCAATGTTTGGACGAAAATGATGAGCTCAGCATCTCTCATGATTTTTTTCAATTATATATTTGGTGGCACAGAACCTGAATACTCTGCATAAATGCAGAGCGCAACTGAAAATTGTCAGTCTGAAATAGTAGTCAGTTGATGGTACCGGCATAAATGTCACTGGAGTACAATCCCATTAATATGGAAAGTCCACTAGGGCAAGAAAGAACCAATTGTTTTTGTTCGATCTACCAGAAGAGAAGACGTTCCATTGCTTTCTTCAGACTCCAGAGCTCCCCTACTAGTTTATTCAGAATTACTACACTGCAAGTCCTTAAATACTAACAGCAAGCAACAAAACATGCCACCAAATATTACAGGAGCAAAAGTAGATGAGTCAAAAAAGGAAAAGAAAAAAAAAGAGAAACACAATAAATGCAATGCCAATTCACCTCATGTACTTGTCCAAAAGGGACAAGTAGATGAGAGATTCTACTACAAGGAGATGAGAGATTCTAGTGGTAGCACAGGCATCTTTAGTGGTACTTCCTCTGGTCACAAATATAAACACTTTTTAAAACAATGCTAATTCAAATATTTTTAGCTTTGACTGTCCAATAATAAATCATAAAAATTAATGGCGTAAGGATGATGTTACTAGATTTATAGTTAAACAAACTATCGTAGTATGCAACTCTTTTATTTGAAATAATTAATTTTTGTAAGTATTACTATTAATCAAAACAGTATATCGGAGACCATGTCCAAGTCTAAAAGTGCTTATATTTATATTTATGGACGGAGAAGAGTATATCAGACAGGTAATTAAAGGGGTGCCATGACCAGGAACAGTAGATGCATCATGTCATATACTATCTATGCAGATGTTAGTAGTGGAGAGTAAGGAGGGGGTGAGAAGAGAAGAGAAGAGAACGTGGTGTGCATGAGGTTTGTAGGGCTAGCCAGTGGTTGTGGAGGGCAAACACTGCGTGCCAACTTTTGAGCTGGGTGTAATATATAATGCCTTTGGCCTTAATGCTGTGAGCTGGACATGAACATGGATGGATGCCGGTCACAAGAAATTCGGCGGTTGCAAATGGTGATCTGATGAGATGACCGGTGATGCAGGGCGAGGTGAGGTGAGGTGAGGCTTAATTGCAGCCAAGTCAGAAAGGAGAAGTAGTAAACGATTCCCTTTCTATGCTCATTTGACATTCCAGGTGAAGGTTATGTGCATCCTAAGCTAATGTGCTGTACTTAGTGAGCTAAGCTAGTGCACTTATATATTGTATCTAGCATGTTCTTAATTAGAGGTTATACAGTTTCATTACAGGTGGTTGTAGAATTTGTATTTTTGAATGGAAAGGTCAAATAATTTATTTTGAGCTATTTTATTACCTTATGGTAAGGAATTTGGATCTGATGTTTGGGGAAGGTGTGTCGGTGGGTAAATGGTTAAGCTGAAGAAGTGTTTCTATTGGTTGAAAATTATAATGGACAAAATTAAATATATGTGGTGAGAATTGGCATGTGGGTACTGAACCATGTGACTCCAGAACTGCCAAAGCCAATGGTATTTGAACCTGTGATCGATGTGAAGCCTATCTAGCTAGCCCATGCAGTGTGGATCAGTGGCCTAAAGAATCACAGGAAGTAAACCATTAGGGACAGTGACGATTCTTTGGGAATTGCTTTTCATAAAGGCTTCCATTTGCTTTTGGTTGTTCTCCTGTGAAATGGAGATGGATTTTGGTTGGGAGCTTAACTTTTATCTATGTACTTTGATGCCAATGCATGTGTGTGCCTTTAATCATTCTTGTTGAGTTGCTGGTACATGTCCTCTGAATTCCATGGCTTCTATCCTCCTCATCTACTGGAATAGTGACAAGTGCACTAATTGTGGTTCCTATGCAATGGAAGTGAAAACACTGAAGCCATGAGCTTAAGAGGACCACAGGGGGTTTACTAGGGGTTGAAGTATGGAGAAAAAAAAACAGTTTCTTTTCTTAACATTTGAACTCACAGTATGAAATTGTTCGATGCATGAAACTCAACAATCAATTTTACCCATCTCCAGTTAATCTGCGCAACCTTTTTAGGTGCAAATTTTGAAAGGAAATGCAGGTGAACAACATTACAGAAAGCCCCAGACAAATGACGATTGTAATTTTGTGGTAACCCTAGACACTGCAACACTGTTTTTGTGCAAAGATAAGTTGACCATCAAACATTAATACCCTATTTGATTAATACCCTGTCTAGAAACAGTGACATCTGGTAGTTTAGGATATTGTTTCCTACACTAGTAGTGTACCACCATGACTGCTACAGTACTAACCCAGTAGATCACCATCAGATAACATGGAAGCTAAAAACACTTGCACATGATTGTACACAGCTCATACAGGGGTGACCAGCTCAGTACAAGATGACAAAAGGCACTCTATCATTTATACTTTGGTCTACCATGTTTTCTTATCAAGTGACTACTTTTACTATTTACACATAATAAGACTTTGTCCTCCAAAACTTGCGAAGTTTGGACCGTTAGATCAGGATATATCCAAAGTGTCACACATGCTCTCTCCTACGATTCCCACACCTTCCATCTTCTGCTTATTCTTAAAAAGAAGCTGGTTAATATATAATCCTATCTTGCACATACATGATTGGTACTTTTGACTACTCTCTCCCCACTCCTGCCACAACATTTGACGTTCAGTACACAATTTATTCAAACTTCTATAGTTTCTTGTAAATGCTTAGTTAAAAACAAAATTATGGTATGCGTAGATTGGCCTTAAAGCGCTATCGTAATATAAGGAGTAATTTTACTAGTTCTAATATAAAATTGATTGTCACGGTTTTAAAACTTTAGCCGAATATTTTCCTAAACTGGACTTGCCATGTGAAGCGCTCCCACGTTTCATATTATAAGTCCGTTAACGCCAAACGCCAAAATTTGGTAAAATGAAGTTGTCATCGGCCCGGCTTCATAGTCTTGGAATTGACCGTGGAAATTATCAGTCACCATTCTTAGCAGATTCGGTTAACGAACTAAAATAAGTTTATTCAAAAGAGACCGAAATCAAGAAGAATACGACATGGTAATTTATCTATTAATTAGACAGAGTCAATTAGTTTCCTTTTTATCTTTAGGAAAGTGTGTTTAGGGTTCGATGAGGACTTTATGTTTTTCTTTTATCTTTAGAAAAGTTTTGTGTCGTGTCCAATTAAGACTCATATCGGCCTGTGAGTATAAATGGGGTCTTTGTAATCTATATTCACATATCAATACAATTACTTTCGACGCATCGCCACCCTAGTCTTCTAGGTTCTATTACAACGAGTTCTTGTTTTCAAACATGGGCTGCATCGATTGAGACTCCGGCAAGAAGTGAGTTTCGTCATCTTCGCTTGCGCTGGCGGGCTAGTACTTCCTCGATTGAGTTTGATATTCTAATCGGGCCGACGCAAGTGTTGTCTGTATGGTATATCATCTATATCTTTAGTTCCATTTCACATCGGCTTAGTACTTTCTCAGTTAGGTCCAGTATTATGATCAAGTTGATATTTCTTTAAACATAATGCTGCTTTACATAGATTTGTTATACCCATCACACTAGACAGATTTATTGGCTCATTGAGTATTAGATTATCATATACAATCTCGTGTTCATCGGTTAGGTCCGACTTACTAGATTGTTATTGATAATTTGAGTCTTGTTAAGCTGATAGGTTTATGGTAATGTTTCATCAGAGGGTTAGCCGATCTTATCCGATGTGTTAAATTTTTCGTTGATGTTTTTACTATCTTGGTTAAATTTAAAACATGACCACTTTGATCGGTATTATATTGGCTTGTTTAAATCTATCGTGCAATTATCAACCTTATGATGCATCGCTTAAGTCCGACCTACGAGGTTACGGTTGTAAGTTAGATTTATTTAAGTCAGTAGGCATCAATCGTTGTTATCGGGGTTTCAGCCGATGAGTTATTTGGACGCTGCAACAGTTTACAAGGATTATATACAAATTGAATTTAGCCGATTGCAGCAAAGGTTTCACTGATCATCTAATCATTTGGATTTAATGACATCGGATTACTAGCTGATGTATGATTTAACCATCGGATCAGCATTTATTGTATCATATTATTATCGGTCGATTAGTTTGTTGGATATTTGCTTGATTATATTTATATCAGCCGATTAGTTTATTATCTTACTACATTATTATCAGTCGATTGCCTTTATATTATTATTTATTCAAGTGCCAGAATCTACACCAGACCTGTAGCCGAACGTTCAAAACCTTATCAGCTATCGGCTGGCATCGGATATCGGCTATCACGCTATCGACTGATTCTACATCAAGCTATCGACTATAGGCTGACACATATCTCAGACCGATCAGCCATATATCTTGTTAGTTGCAGGATCAAACTGACTGGTAGCCCACATCTCATCAATATTTCGGGACCTACACTAGAGTTAAACAGATCTCTCAGACCATTGTGTGTATTGACATAGTTCTTGTCAACACGATTTAACATCATCTACGAACGTGGATTTTTTTGTCAACAAAGTCGCTTTGAATTTTTCTAACTCAAACTTTTTAAGTTTAATTAGGTTTATAGAAAATACGTAGAAGTATTTTCGACACAAAATAAACATACGATCAAATGTATTCAATACTAGATTTAATTAAACTAATTTATGTTATAAATGTTGCTATATTTTTTATAAACTTGATAAAATTTTAAAAAGTTTAACTTAAAAAAGGTCGAAAGAAGTTATAATACGAAATGGAGGGAGTACTTTCTTAGACTGAGTTCTTTGGTTTAGGTTGAGAACTAACCTTTCACGCACGCAAAGTAACTCATTAATGCATGATTAATTAAGTATTAACTATTTTTTTAAAAATGGATTAATATGGTTTTACATATACATTTTTCCAAGCTGTTAAAATTATAAGTTTTTTCCCTAAAGAGTACATCCTTTGTGATTGTAACACCAAGGATACATTAACACAGTCCACAGTGACAACTGCGCCATGGTCCCACATGTCACTGCGCACCAGTCGGTTGCCACACAAAAGTCCAGAATGGTAATAAGGCCTCTCCGGGATTGAGAGCCCAAACAAACGAGGCCCAGAGAAGAACACTACATGGGCCCATCAAAGGTAAATCTCGGCCCGTACAGGCCCTCCAGTAGAATTTGGGCCCATAGTTTAGCTCGTGTGAAATCAAACTAGATCTCGTGCTCCTCCTCTCCTCTCCTCCTCCTCGCCTCCGTCCACCTCCCACTTTGACAACTAGTCCCTATCGCCTCGACGCCTCCGCATCCAGCGCCCCAAACCAAACCCTAGCCGTCGGGCGCCACCGCCTGACCGCCATGGCCGACCCAGCCGCCGCCGAGTTCGGGGAGACCGATTCGCCGCCCGCACCGGCCGTGGGGGAGGAGGCCGAGGCGGCCGTGGGGCAGGAGGCGGTTCCGGCGGCGAAGAGGTGGCCCGGGTGGCCGGGGGACAGCGTGTTCAGGCTCGTGGTCCCGGTGCTCAAGGTCGGGAGCATCATCGGGAGGAAGGGGGAGCTCATCAAGCGCCTCGTCGAGGAGACCAAGGCCAGGGTCCGCGTCCTCGAGGGCCCCGTTGGCGCCACCGAGCGCATTGTGAGTGCCTCGCTAGTTCGTTACTTAGTTCAGTTTATCAAGCGTTTCAGAAGCTTAGTTTTTTTTTACCCGAAACTAGTTGGACATTAAATTGTTGGATTTCCCGGTAGGTAGGATTCCTTCTTTTTTTTTTCGTTATGTTATTTAGTGCTCTGAATTAGAGATTTCGTGGGTTGCCTGCTGAGGTTTGGGTTTATATACAGTAAAAGAGTCTGGCGTTTGTATTGCTTTGTGACATATAAATTAGCCTATACGATTCTGCAATTGTTACTTATATTTTGTTGTCATGGCAAATGTAAGTCCACCCTAGTATACATTCTTAAATTGGTTAAAATCTCAAGCCAAATTTAGAGCCAATGTTGCTTGCGTGTAGTATTGGTGTGTGGTGGCCTTACTGTAATTCTGCTTGTTGGGTGGACTTATCCCTGAAGGTATTGGACTGTTATCGCTTACAATAGTAGTCTGTCATCTCTAAATATGATGGATAGTGAGCAGATGGCATTTAAGATGTTTTCCTGCATATGCATCTTGGCTGGTTTGGTGTGACTCACATGGAATGATTTTATCTATATGGTTAATTTGGTTCAAATTGATGAAAGCAACTGTCTTATAGTTTTGTTGTATATAAGGCAAAGCAACAATCTATCATGCCATCGATGCCTGGAAAGTGTTCAGAATTTCATATTCAGTCCTCAATTTATTTTTTGTCCGCATTCTTGTTTAGCTGTCTGATGTTATCCTTTGGATTCACCTACCGAATCACTCTCACGCCTCTCGGTTATTCTAGGTTCTTGTGTCTGGGAAAGAAGACCCAGCCTTGGAGCTTCCTCCAGCTATAGATGCTCTCATGAGAGTTTTTAAGCGTGTCAGTGGAATAACAGATGGAGCTGCTGAGGGTATGCAGGCAGCTACTGCACCTGGTGTATGTGCTGCCCGTTTGTTGGTTCCCGGAGCTCAGGCAATTAACCTAATTGGGAAGCAAGGTGCTTCAATTAAGGCCATCCAAGAGGGCACCGGGGCTACAATACGGGTTATATCAATAGGTAATGTATTCTTGCTTGATGCATGGTATGTCAATACACCATTGACTTTGTGCCAATTCGATGGTTATAATTTGTGGCAAAAGTTGGATTTTACACTGGGGCTTGCTTAGCAGAAGTCTGCGATCCTTTGTACATACTGTTTGTATGGTTTTAGGTGAGTAACAATTATTTTGAAGTTGTCCCGTGTTAGTATTAACCACAATTTTGATATGCGTATTTGATTCAAATAAACCTTGGTAGAGCTCCTTACATGTCCTCTTGCATGGAAAGAATGTATCGTGTCCATTCTACTCTTGGTCACAGTGAGTAGAAAATATTGTGGGATAAGTTTCAAATTAGCACATAACATTGTGCCATAGAGAACCCATGGTTTCACTTTAATAGATGTAGAAAGATATTAAAGGATCAACAAGAATGTGTTGGTTCAGTTTTTGTAAAAACAAATATTTGTTGATGGTATTACTTGAATACCCTCTAAATTTTTCAATCGCCCTGAAAAGTGACAGCAGTATATAACATCAACTTATAAATTTATGTAGATGAGCGAGAGCGACCTTTCTATGTAATTGAAGATGAAAGGATAGTTGAGATCCAGGGGGAAACAGAGAAAGTCCTTAAAGCGCTTCAAGCGGTTTCTAATCATCTCCGGAAGTTTTTGGTTGACCATAGTGTACTTCCATTGTTTGAGAAGACTGTAAGCAAATTTATCTCATGCTAATCTTTAACCTTCCTATCAATTCTAATATATGCCGTTTTCAATTTGTTTCTCAGAATGCTACAGTAACTCAAGATCGCAGCACTGATGCTTGGAGTGATATATCACATCCTTCAATTGTTTCTGCACAAGTAAACCAACCACCTCCTGTGGTTGATGAATATATTCTTCCGATGAAGAGGGACCCTCTGTTTCTCGAACGGGAACCATTGGTAGATCACAATATTCATCGCTCAGGTGTTTCACTTTATGGGCGGGATCCTGCCTTGTCAACATTGCGAACCTCTGGAATACATGGTGGTGGACCTGGTGGCCCTCTACTTTCACAGGTATGGATGATCTTGGGCTATGCACGCATCTTCATTATTTTCTGACGAGTTTTTTGCTGGAACAAACATGATTCATGTGGTGCTTTGATTTCCAAATCCATTTTAATTCGAGTCTCTTTTGCCTTCGATTGTGCATCCTGTCCATTAATATCTGTTTGTTAGTTATTATTTATCAGTACAAATATGTATTTCCTCGCACTGTTACTGACAAGAGCACGTGGTACACAGATAACTCAAACAATGCAAATCCCACTTACCTATGCTGAAGACATAATTGGAGTAAAAGGAGCAAATATTGCATACATACGAGCTAACAGTGGTGCTGTTGTCACGATTCAAGAGAGTTTGGGGAGCCCTGATGATATAACTGTTGAAATGAAGGGGACATCATCACAAGTACAAGCTGCCTATCAGCTCATCCAGGTAATACCATGTCATATATATACTCAAAAAATTGTATTTTCAAGTTTCAACCATAAATATCACTGTTGTCATGTCCTCCTCCCTCAGGATTCTCTGGCGGCACATAGGGATTCTGTCAGGAGCAGCTATGCAGGATTAGATCCAGTATATAGGCCAAGCTATTCACAGTATGGCAGCTCAACATATCCATCGTCGTCGTTGCCATCTTATTCTACCATGGATGGGGGTGGATATTCGTCTTCAGGTCTCGGCGGATATGGGTCATCTTACCGGTACTAGTAGCAGTTAGTCGGTAGGCTTGTTGCCGCCCTGTATCCATTCCCGGGTGATCCTTGTACTGAGCCAGCAATAGATGTGTTTTGATGGCTTTTGTTCTTCTGGGCTGTAGTCCTACAGAATTCGTTGTGTGCCCCAGCAATGTTTTGGTATATCTGCTTCTGTTAGTGTGACAGGGCATGTGGTTTATATCTCATCATGGAAAGATGCCCCTAATTTTTCATAGTTTTTATCTGCTTCTGTTAATTGTGTTGAAAACGATGAGTCAATGCGCGTGTATCTGTTCATCCAATATTTTCATGCCTTAAGCATGTGAATAAAAAGGAAAAAAAGAATACGTGAAGCATAATTGAAGCGTTAAGTCGCTGCTACATGTAATACTTTTGATACTGTGCCCCTCTACAAAATATATGAACAAAAAAGAGTCGTGACAACAATATGACCCTTCAACAAATCAGTTTCTACCAATGTGATCTTTTACGTAGAAAGATAGCAAAATTAAAGCTTCATCTTTCTAGATGTACGAAGAATATCACTAAGGATCGACAAGATTAAGTTGATTGGACCTTCAAATTGATCCGTATCCCAGTATTGTTATAACGATGAACTACGAAGAAAACACTGCCGAGCATAACCACTTCATCATACCCTGAAAATATGGGCTCTGTGGACAGTCTTACTGTGGATTCTCTGGCATTTTCACAAAGTTTGAAACTTCCAGTGAACCAAAATTAATACTCCGTACTATCTAACTACAAGGCCACATAGATGAGCCAATCATTCAAGGGCCAAGCATACAGGACATATTGTTATCCAAATGACATCTTCAGCAGCACAAATAACTGTTAGCTTCTAAATTGTCTGCAAAACAGAGGCCTACAGAAAAAAATTCTGAAGATTATCCTTCACTTGCATTGCATACAATGTTGTCTTTCTGTTAAGTTGACCATCATGTTCCACAGTTCCACTAGCCCATCCTGCAGTTACAAGAAAAACAGTATATCAGTCATATCAAATCGTTTTATTGAACATAAATACCATACTTGGTTCAAAACATATGGAGCAGGGACGAAAGGAAATAAGCTGTCGTAGCTACATGACACACTGACGAAAGGAAATAAGTTTAGGCATTTCAACTGACTACTCAACTTTCAGTCATAACAATCCTACTGTAGACCTTGTACTCATTATTGACAAAATCACAGAAAAATCCTGACCATCTGGCAAACCCCGTTCCCTCACCATATACAAACACATAACATGAGAGGGAGGAGGGATGGAGAAAATAAAAGGGAAAACATAACAAGATTCCTCGCTCTCCTTTTTTTGTCAACAAATAACTATTCCTACCAAAGAGGAACAACTCATCTCTCCTGCAAAAGCAAATTGAGAGCCTCAGCCGTCTTTCCTGTATAAAAGAAAGAGAATCTTCATAATCTAGATTATAAAACAGCCTTAATTCCATTTGACTATACATATCAAACTGAAACAGATATATGTTCGCATAGGCAGAAAACAACTCACAAGGGGAAAATATCGCTGCACAAAGAATTAATAACTTCATAAGAGATAAACTATTGCAAGGCAACAAAACTCTCTCTGAATGGTGGCTGCACACACGAGATCTGCTCCAGAAGAGCCAGAAAGAGCAGTTTGATAGTCTACTCCAACTGTTATGTTGGTGTGTTTGGAAGGAAAGAAACGCTAGGGTTTTCGAGCACCCATCAAAGGCAGTACAGCTGGTGTGGTCGGACCTCAGAGAAGAGACGACTCTCTTGAGCGAGGCAGGAGTGTTGCAAGATTTCGGCGAGTAATCGGCTACTTGCGCACTGACCGCCGGTTGGAGCAACTCCGGTGGCTCTTTTTTCGCTTCTTTTAGTTCTTTGATTCTCCTGGCGTCTGCTTTGAGAGCTAGGATCGACGACTTTGCGCCGTTTGTAATCAATTTTTCTTCCTAAAAGCCTTAATAAAATTGGTCGGCCGTTTCTTTTGGGCCGCACCCGGAAAAAAAACTATTGCAAGGGAAGTGCATACTTTCGCTTTCTACCATCCTGTCCACCCATGACATTTCTCATGTCGTTCTTTGGGATATTGGTGCCAGGAGTTCCTGCAAACTGCATAGGAGACATTGCAGATGCACCAGCTGCTGACATAGGTGGCAAAGATGACGGTGGTGCAGCGACGACAGGTGGAACCACAGTTGATGGCACTGGTGCTGGTGGTGCAGGTGTAGGTACCGGCGCCGGAATTGGTTCAGGTAGAGAGCTGCCGCCGCCTCGCGTTCCTGCCTCGACGCGCCCAAGCGTCGTCGCCACCCCTATCGCGCGCTCTCTTCGGAATCCCCGTCGCTTGCCACCTGCGATCTAGGGTTTTAGGAGGATCGAAATGGGTAAGGGAATGCGGCGGCGGGTTGGATGGGGAAATCCTTTTCTTTTCCTCCACGGTAAACCAATAATTCATAATTTTTTTAAAAAAATCATTTTTTATTCCTTTAACTAAATATCGTGGGGCCCACCTAACAGGCGTCCAAATGGGGGCAAAACGTCTGCTTCGTTTTCAAGAAACGGGAGCAAAATTGTAAACGCTAAAAAGACAAAACAAGATTTGAGATTGAAAGTGGGGGCAGTTGTCTAGGATTTCAGTTTCAATTTCAGTTGTCTAGTATTATAAAAAACGGATTTCAATTTCATGCATCCTGCATAAGCTTAGTTGGGATGAGGTGAGCCAAAAATCACATTGCGGTTGCATTATATGAGCTGCAAAATTGTATGATCATGTCCTTCACACGCAAGACGATAGATCAACCGAACAACTACTCTATCCAATGCGGCTCCGAAGATCCAATTACCGAACGCAACAACTTCTCACGCGTAAAGCAGGATCGGGTGAGCCGTGTGTGGTGTGGTGATATGAGCCAGGCCTCAGGCTACACTCTATTCAGGCAGCCAAACACATTCCTTCTTGTGTAGAAAATTTACAGAGCAATTCCCTGTATGTTCTTAAGAAAAGAACATTATAACCATTTATTTCATACCAATGTATTATCAGTTTATTGGTAGTAAACAAGTAACATGTTACATATTAGTGGAATATAAGATATTCCTTGTATTTTAGCATAAGATCATGTTATTTATGGAACTTGTTGGACATAGCTCACGGTGCTGTGACGAACACCTGCTAAAATACACCTGATCGTGTGATGAATGATAACACTCCAGCTCCTAGATCAAAATCTAATAGAGTGGGCCCGTTCTTTTTATTAAGATAAAAATTCTATAGTTTTTGTTGGCACATCTTTTTAACTGCTAAATGACATATTTTAAACGAAAAATTTCTAATAGAAGTGCTCTAAAACATCAAATAAATCTATTTTTAAGTTTATAATAATTAAAATTTAATTAATCATATGATAATGATTTTCTTATTTTACGTGTCCTTACTTAATCTTCATCTCCAATGATTATAAACACGCTAGAGTAGAGTAGATGGATAACGAGTCAGCTCGGCTCGCTTGAGCTTGTTATCTTAACATGCATCTCGAACTTGGCTCATTGACCTTAATAGCTTAACTCGACTCCTGAGTCGGACTCGTTAACACATTTATAATACCTTTATAATTATAAAGTTGTTATTTTATCATATATAAACATAATAATATACACTAACTAATAAGAACTCTTTAAATATATAGTTTCGATGCGATTAAATAATTAATTACAAGTTAAGAAACACTAGGTACATTAAAAAAAATATGATGATCTCTTATACTAACGAGCTAAACTAGCAACTAGCGAGCTAAACGAGCAACTTGCGAGCTGACTCGTTAAGCTCACGAACTAAAAGAGCTTGGCTTGACGACCACATTTCGAACAGATCCGAGTTGAGCTCGCCACGAGCCACTTCTTTCAAGTTGTTTGTCCAACCTTAGTACGTCCTGCTATACGATTGAGAGTGGTCACTTTGAAAAATTTAATTCGTGTGGTTTTGAAATTATAAAAGAAATTAACATAAATGTATCGGTTACAAATTTAAAACACATCTTCATCTCATATTTATCCTCTCCTCTATTTCATAATTTCTAAATATGATAGCTACTAGCTTCTATAATGAAGTATTATCTTCGTTCTAAAATAAATTTATTTTTAAAATAATTATGAAACTAAAAAATAATTGTATTGAGAATAGATAAAATAATGAATAGTTATATTGAGATTTGATAAAGTAAAAATTTTTTTAATATTTTTAATTTGGTATTGATATGTGTGGGATAAATGAAAAATGAACCTGGAGGTCGTAATTAGGATTTGTGCCAATTAGTAGTACATATTTACCGCTGATTTGAATAGGTGGAGTATTGTTTTTTCCTTTTTGAAACGTGAACAGCAGAACAGGTATGGTTGAACAGGAGTTGCAGCGCTTTCAAACGGGCCCTAAAAGTACCTGCACGGCGAAACCAAATGCAGCCACGCCGTAGCCCGTAGGCGCCGCGCGAATAAATTTAGCAGGCGAGATCGGCCGCCATCGCAGATTCACGGGTGGAGACGGCGCGGCGCGGTTGGAATTCGAAAAAGCCACGGGGCGCATCGCAAGACGGAAAGCGGGGGAACGAGACGAGACGAGAGTAGCAGCAGAGAGGGACGTCCACCCACCCACCCACTCATCACGCCGATCCGACACGGCACACGCCACGCCGCGGGCCGCGCCATCGCCTCGCCCCCACACCGCCAAGGCGCGCCAGCCCACGATGGTGCGGCGCCGTGCCGTGCCACCCCGCTCGCTCGCTGGGGGTGCCCACCCACCACCACCACCACCGCGCCGCGCCCGCGCCCGCGCAAGCGCAGGCGCCGCCACGCGACAAACCCCACCCCCCACCCCGCGCAGAGCCACCGCGCGGCGCACGCCACCACCACCACCCACGCGGACGCGGCCGCCGCGGTTCCCCTCCCCCATCCGGTCATTTCACCGCTCCAGTCCCGGCCCACCCCTCCACGCCCGCCGCGCGGCCCACCTCCTCCTCCGCCTTTATGACCGATTCCCCATCCCCTCCTCCTCCCTTCTCCACCACCAAACCCTAGCTGCCGCTGCCGCCGCCGCCGCCGACGACCCACCATGTCCTCCTCCTCGTCCCCGCCGCCCAACCCGGACGCGCTCTCTTCCCCGGACCTCCCCGCTCGCGGCCCCGTCGCAGCCGCGGCGGCCGCAGCAGCAGCAGCCGCCGCCGCCGCGTCTTCCGGTGGGGGAGGTGGCGCGGGGGGCTCCGGGCGGAGGCTGCCCCCTCCGTGCTGGACGCACGAGGAGACGCTGGCCCTCATCGAGGCCTACCGCGACAGGTGGGAGGGGCTCCGCAAGGGCAACCTCAGGGCGTCCGACTGGGACGACGTCGCCAGCGCCGTCACCGCCCGCTGCGGGAGGTTCCCCACGGCCACGCACAAGTCCGGCGTCCAGTGCCGCCACAAGATCGAGAAGCTCCGGAAGCGGTACCGCGCCGAGCGGGCGCGCGCCGCCGGCCGCTCCAAGGGGCCCAAGTGGCCCTTCTTCCCGCTCCTCCACGACCTCGCTGGCGGCGGGGCCCCCGACCCTAGCCCCAACCCCATCATCAAGATCAAGTCCAAGGGCCCCGCCCTCTCCCCCGCCGCCGCGGCCGCCTCCCCCTCCCCGGCGTCCCCTTCTCCCGTCTCCTCCCCTTCCTCCGAGGAGGAGGAGGAGGCGGCGGACGCGGGGCGGAGCAGGAGCCTTCACGGCCTCATCTCCAACGGCGGTGGCGGGAGCGGCCTGCGCTTCACCATCCCCAAGGCCTCCCGCTCCAAGCCGGTGGCGCAGCGAGAACAACCCACCGCCACCAAGGTGGAGAAGAGCGACGAGGACGCCGAGGCGGAGGCCATGGCCGAGGTGGCCTCGGCGCTGCGCGCCGTCGGTGACAAGTTCCTCCGCATGGAGGAGCGGAGGCTGGAGATTTCTCTCCAGATAGAGAAGGAGCGGATGGAATCGGAGATGAAGCGCACCCAGACGCTGCTCGACGCGCAGCAGCTGTTCGTCGAGGCCTTCCTCGGCAAGCAGCAGCAGCAGCACCACCACCAGCACCACAAGAAGGCCAAGGTGATCTCCTCTGCCGCCGCCGCCGCAGCCGCTATGGAGGAGGATTGATCCATCGATCGATCTCCACATGGAGCTTTGCTGCTACTTAGCAGCAACTCCACGCTGTTGCTGCTATGGCCTACTCTGTGTTACTGCTCATTGTTAACTGCTGGTGTTAGTATGTTGACTTGTGATAATTCTACTAGCTGTTGTTTGTGTTTGGGAGGGTGATTAAAGGTAGTCAGGTGTAGGATATGGAGGGTGGGGGAGTGAGGAGGATTAGGAGTGAGTGCTCAGTTAAGCTGCCTGTAATCAGTTCAGTGATCTTGTGCTTGAGCTGCTGCTGATGTTGTGATGGAAACAATGCAGCTGCTTTGTCCAAATACTAGCATATTATTGTCAGGTTTTTTACTCAATCAGTGTCCTGTGTCCTGTGTCATGTTCCATGTTTTGATGATCCTAGCCTTCTATATGACAGTAACTTGAAGAAGTCTTCGCTGTAGTAACATGTTTCACCATGAATCAAATTAATGGCAGGTTTAAGGGTAGTACTGTGGTAGCTTCTCAGATAGTCATGGTCCTCATGGACATCAGGACAGCTGAAGACACCACTGGAGGCATGAAGAATGGCCTCCCTGCGTGCATTTCTGAGATGATGTGCCAATTTCTAAGCTCTTCTTTTGCACTCCAGAACAAGACTGAAGAGTATTCTGCACATTAGCTTCTAATTTTCTTTTGTTAGTCAAGTCTTCTTGAAAACAAAAAGAAACATCGACTAGCCTTCTGTCGACTTGACTTCTGTCAAAGTTAACTACAAAATGACGTAGAAGAGAGTGCTGACATCGGTTCTGTTATTTTTATTGTTCAAATTTAATAAAGAATGACAGCAATCTAGTAGTATGACTATCTTGTTGTAGGGCCGAAATTCTGAGGTAAGGCAACGTTTCATTCAGCTAGCTACTCCGTCGTTTTTCTTATATGCTTTCCGACTAATAAATGGTGTCTAGCTGTGCAAAATCAAATAAATTTATTTTTTGAGTTTAATACTTAATTTTTTCGTCCCATGAAAAACCAACTTTTGGGGACAAATCAAGACAAGTATATGTCCAGATTTATCTCAAAAATGGATTCTTTTTTACACGGAGGGTGTAGTAGTTAGGCATGAAAACGGATCTGAAACGAACGAAAACTCTACCATATTCGTTTTCATATTTTTTGAAATCAAAATAAAAACCTCAGATAAAAAATGTAATCGAATATTATCAAATATTGATACATAGCAAATAGAAAAAAACAGAAAAAAACAGGTAACCAATATTTAACGGAATATAAACCCCTCAAATTGATTGAGCTTCCTGAATAAGGAAGAGATATCACTTCTTATTTTTCTAAAATAATAGGTCAATATTTTCTAAATTTCATGTCGTCAATTTTGCAGACGGTTTCACAACCGTATATGAAATCCATTTTTATAACCGTACCCTTAAGTGGTCTCTTCATGCATAGCTTACATATCATCTCACGTATCAATTTCTTATTGTCTATATTAAAGATGCTATTCATTTTATTTCACCTCTTCGAAACTTGTAATGTTTGTTTTATACTTCAAATATTTTGAAATACAAATTTCATAAACTATAAAGTAGGAGATTCTATTAAGCTATACAACTTTAATGTAGAGGTCTTCATTGGAGGTAGTTTGAATAGTAGATCTAAGATTTTTCTAAAAACATATCTGGTATTTTGAAACAAATATTTCTACCAATAACTGATCTCAAATGATAAAGTGGTCAATAACAAAGTTGTAGATCTCAAGTTATCAACAACAAAGTTGTAAATCTTGTCCTGATCTACAATTTTAATATAAAGTTTGTCTTCATCCGCTTCATATGAAAACGATGTGTGTGTATATATATAATTATATATATAAATATATATATATAACTATATATAAAGCATGTTTCCACCCAAATTTTGCTTTGCCTGACTATTTTGCAGAAAACCCTTTGGTTTTCCGAAATTAACTGATCCACTTGTCTATTTAAAAACCCAGTTAAAGAAGAAAAAGGGGTTATTTTGCGGAAAAACCTTTGAGTGTTTATAAAATTAACCCGTAGTCCCAATGCTGAAAAGAAAGGGAGGGTGGATGAAAAAAAGACTTCATGTCCTCTCTTAGTCCCATCCCGCCGCGCTGCGTCCCCCCTCCGTTGCCGCTCGGAGCTCCGCGTCGCCGCTGGACCTTCGCCTCAGTTGCGCCCTGCTTTGCGTCGTCGTCCGTTCAACGCACGGGCATTTTGCTAGTATATATATATACTAGCAAAATGCACGTGCGTTGCAACTGACGACGACGCTGGCGCAGAGCTGAGCGAATCAGCGGCGACGCGGAGCTCCGAGCGACGACGGAGGCGCGCATGCGCGGCACGGCGCGGCGTGGATGGGGACGGAAGAGAGGGACATAAGAGGTCTTTTTTCATCCAAGCCTTCACTTTCTTTTCAACATTAGGATTGCGAGTTAATTTTATAAACACTCAAGGAGCTTTCTACAAAGTAACCAAAGACGAACGAAAATTTTGGATAAAAACACTACTTGCTTTATAGAAAGTTATATATATATATATAACTTTGAAAGCAAGGATATCTTCAACTTTATGTACCACTAGACCTTGATTAAGAAATAGTATCAGATAGACATTTAGTCTAAGTTAATTTAATTTCACCAAATTAAGTCAAAAATATAATAAAATAGATATTGACTTACTGATACTTTAAACCGATTAGAAATTTGGTAAAAGTTTAAAATATTTATGACTCGAATATTATTAGTTAGAAAAGTATATTGATGAATAGGATAAGTTGCGGGTATATCGACGGCGGCACGCTAGCTCACACGTGCGGCGTGTGCTCGGCCGCCGCTCAGGCAATGCGCGCCGAGGCAAGTGGCGCGTAAGTCGGGCTCGCCTGTTAGAGGTGAGAAAAGTGAGACAACAATGGAGCGAGAGGTTATACGGATCGGAAATTTTACAGATTTGGAGGAAAAAATGATTTGATGATCGAAAAGTTATAGATTTTTTAAGTAGTTAAGATAAGCTATATCGTACGTATAACTAGGTTTTTTTAAAAAATAGCCAGACAGATTGCGGGTTAATTTCGAAAAAACTCAAGGGGTTTTCTGCAAAAATAGCCAAGCAAAACAAAATTTGGGTGAAAACACTACTTGCTTTATAGATAGTTATTATATTACTAGCAATTGTGCTCGTGCGTTGCAACGGATGAAGTTGGGACGCGGCACGGATGGGAACGGGAGGGAGGGACGGAGGCGCGGCGCGGGAGTGACGCGGGAGCTTCGAGCAGCGACGGGAGAGAGGGGCGCAGGAGGTCTTTTTTCCATCCAAGCCCTCTTTTCTTTTTAACATTGGGACTCGGGTTAATTTCAAAAAACTCAAGGGGTTTTCGCAAAATAGCGGAAAAACAAAATTTTGGGTGGAAACACTACTTGCTTTATAAATATGGCAAAATACCCGTGTGTTGCAACGGGACGAAGAAGCAGGCGGAAGGTGAAGGTCTAGACGATGATGCGGGAGCTCCGAGCGACGGGAGGAGGGAGAGCGGCGCGGCGCGGATGGGACGAAAGAGAGGACGCATGAGGTCTTTTTTCATCCAAGTCTTCCTTTTTTACATTGGGATCTGGGTTAATTTTATAAACACTCAAGAGGTTTTACGTAAAATTACTGTTTTCTTCTTTACGGTTTTTAAAATTAGCTAGGCGGACCGTGGGTTAATTTCAGAAAAACTCAAGGGTTTTTTGCAAAATAGCTATGCAAAACAAAATTTGGGTGAAAACACTACTTGCTTTATAAATAGGTATAAATATCTATAACTATCTATAAAGCAAGTAGTGTTTTCACCCAAATTTTATTTTGCCTGGCTATTTTACAGAAAACCCCTTGAGTTTTTTTCAAAATTAACCCGCAATCCACCTGACTATTTTAAAAAAACCAGTTATACGTACGATATAGCTTATCTTAACTACTTAAAAAATCTATAACTTTTCGATCATCAAATCGTTTTTTCGTCCAAATCTATAAAATTTCTGATTCATATAACCTCTCGCTCCATTGTTGCCTCACTTTCCTCACCTCCAACAGGCGAGCCCAACTCACGCGCCTCCTGCGTCGCCGTGCATTGCCCTGAGCGACGGCCGAGCACACGCTGCACGCTTGAGCTAGCACGCCGATATACATGCAACTTTTCTAACTAATAATATTTGAGTCGTAAATATTTTAAACTTTTACCAAATTTCTAATCGGTTTAAAGTATCGGTAAGTCAATATCTATTTCCATTATATTTTTACTTAATTTGGCAAAATTAAATTAACTTAGACTGAATGTCTATCTGATACTATTTCTTAATCAAGGTCGAGTGATATATAAAGTTGAAGATACCCTTACTTTCAAAGTTATATATATATGTATATATATAACTATCTATAAAGTAAGTAGTGTTTTTATCCAAAATTTTCGTCCGTCTGATTATTTTGCATAAAATCCCTTGAGTGTGTATAAAATTAACTCGTAATCCCAATGCTGAAAAGAAAGGAATATATACATATAACTATCTATAAAGCAAGTAGTGTTTCCACCCAAATTTTGTTTTGCCTGGCTATTTTACATAAAACCCCTTGAGTTTTTTCAAAATTAACCCACAATCCAGCTGACTATTTTAAAAAAACCAGTTATACGTACGATATAGCTTATCTTAACTACTTAAAAAATCTATAACTTTTCGATCATCAAATCGTTTTTTCGTCCAAATCTATAAAATTTCCGATTCGTATAACCTCTCGCTCCATTGTTGTCTCACTTTCCTCACCTCCAACAGGCGAGTCCAACTCACGCGCCTCCTGCGTCGCCGTGCATTGCCCTGAGCGACGGCCAAGCACACGCTGCACGCGTGAGCTAGCGCGCCGCCGTCGATATACATGCAACTTTTCTAACTAATAATATCCGAGTCGTAAATATTTTAAACTTTTACCAAATTTCTAATCGGTTTAAAGTATCGGTAAGTCAATATCTATTTCCATTATATTTTTGACTTAATTTGGTGAAATTAAATTAACTTAGACTAAATGTCTATCTGATACTATTTCTTAATCAAGGTCGAGTGATACATAAAGTTTAAAGATACCCTTATTTTCAAAGTTATATATATATATGTATATATATAATTATCTATAAAGTAAGTAGTGTTTTTATGCAAAATTTTCGTCCGTCTGATTATTTTGCATAAAATCCCTTGAGTGTTTATAAAATTAACTCACAATCCCAATGATGAAAAGAAAGGGATATATATATATATATACTATAACTATCTATAAAGAAAGTAGTGTTTCCATCCAAAATTTTGGCTATTTTGCAGAAAACCCCTTGAGTGTTTATCTTATCTTAACTATCTATAAGCGTGTTTCAATCCAAATTTTATTTTGCATGGCTATTTTACAGAAAACCCCTTGAGATTTTTTTTGAAATTAACCCACAATCCCCCTAGCTATGTTTAAAAAAAACCAGTTAAAGAAGAAAAGATGGTTATTTTGTAGAAAACCCCTCGAGTGTTTATAAAATTAACCCGCAGTCCCAATGTAGAAAAGAAAGGGATGACTTGGATGAAAAAAAGACCTCATGCGTCCGTGTCTTCCGTCCCCATCCACGTCGCGCCCGCTCCCCTCCTCCCGTCGCCGCCGGAGCTCCGCGCCGTCGCCCGAACTTTGCCCTCCGCCTCGCTTCTCTCCTTGCATCGTCGTCCCGTTGCAAGGCACGAGCATTTTGCTATATTATATATATATATATATATATATGAGTTTTTTCTGAAAATTAATTGCTACCTACGTATATTCGGGAAAAAACTGGACAGTTTCCAATTTCCGCTGGAAAGCGTATTCATTTTCGTTTTCGAAAAAAATATATGTATTCCTATCTGTATCCGGTGTTATCAAAAATTATTCATCCAAGGCTATCTATTTTCTAAAAGTACGTTCAGATATCAAAAACTATTCAAATCGTTTTCATCCCTAATATTAATGATCTCCTCCTTCTGTCCCAATAAAAACTCAATTCTAAATATGCATCTGGACACCGATGTATATCCAGATACATCTTTCTTTAGGATTAGATTTTTTTATAAAGGAAATTGCCGGTAACGAGCCTGTTCGGTACACGACCTATTCCATGCCCGTTTCTTCCTTCCTCAGCCCGTCAGCACTGGCGAAAGCCAGCTTGAGCGACTGTGATGCATTCAGCATGGGGTCGCAGTATGTGTGGTAACGACAACTGAGATCTCCAGGTGAATCCCTCTTGCTCATGGACATCAAAAGAAAGCCCTCAGTTCGCACTGCACATGTACTCAGACACTATTCAAAAACATATGAGCAGAGCAATCGTAGTGAAGGCCATAAATGGAGTCCACACTAGTGAAGCTCAACGCTTGCTCGTATAGAAAATGAAGGCACTCTCACGAGATGTCCAGAATTCAGCCGTGGTAAAGATGGGGCACCGTCTGGTTTTCATGTTATAAAGGATTATTATCAATATATTTACTAGAAAATGGATTATCCCTAGCTACAATTTGCCATGTCACCATGGTTATACATGCAGACAAGCCATCTGTTGAATCAGGATCAGACTAAAGAACGCACATCCTATGTCAGTTGTTTGGAAAATAAACATTCGAGTTCTTATGAAACAACCACTAACAAGTGTAAGATTTTTTTTTTGCAGAAAGCTAATTGCAAAAGGTCTAGCACTTGATAATAGACGCAAACTTGCGATGTATCAACGTACAATTGTTCAAACTTGCATATAGATATACACGCGGCACTCCAATGAGACTCCAAGGATTTCGGAAGAAATGAGGCCTTCTATTATTCATATATTTATCATGTGGTCAGTTTGGTTGTCTCAGAAGCCAGAATAGATGGACACCGGTGGAGAGAGGTTACGAATTTATTATCCATGATGGGATATGTATGATCCGTTTTTTTTCAAGAATCCTTGATGTAGGATCGTCCCAGGTGTGGAACTCAGAGAAATGACAAAAATGATATACCAATCAGACAGTGCACAACCTTCATCGGGTTAACTCATTCTCGGCATTCTGCAAAACAATATCTCGAAAAACAGCTCTACACACAACTCACAACGCAAACAGAGCACGTAGTGTAAACCAAAATAACAGAACAGCATCGAGCCTTATAAACAAAGAAACAGAAATAAAAACAAGAATGAAGTCCAGCCAATCAATTTGCTACCTCTGAGCACAAGATTGTCATCAGTTCTATCAGGCCTCGAAGGCCTTTTTTGTGATGGAAGAAATCGCATCCTACATAACATGATTGACTGCCATTATGATGATGTAGTAATGCGATGAGAACCAATGTTGCACGGTACAGGAATACGGCGGTACAGGAATACGGATACGACGATACGGCGATACAAAATTTTAGAAAAACAGCAATACAGAAATACGGATACGACGATACGGCGATACAAAATTTTAGAAAAACAGCAATACGGAGATACGGAGATATATAATATTTTTATACTATCTAATACATATTTCCTTAAAAAAGAAGAGAAAAAGAAATAGAAAGACAAAGTACCGGCAGCCGGCGACAGGGCACTGCCACTGCAGCACCAAGAGCAAGCACTGCAGCCACTGCTTCCACTGCTTACTAGTTACTCTCTGCTTACTCCTCTCTCTGCTTCTGTTCAAAAGGGAAAATTAGTATGGCCGCACACCACCCGGCACTGCCCGCCGCGAGCAAGCCCGCCTCCTGGCCCCGCCACGAGCACAGGCAGATCCACCACCGGCGTCGGTCACCTCCGCCGCTGCCGACGCCTCCGCCGCGGTGCGGAGCTGAGGAGCTCCGCCGCAGCCTGGACGCCGTCAAGCACGGCGGCCAGGTGGCATCACCCTGCGCCCTTGCCCTGCGTTGCTCGCCAGCGCCACGGTCGTACGGCTTGGCGGGCTTGGCTGTTGGATACGTCGGGGATCCGATCCGATCCGAGCGGCGCTTGGCTGTTGGATACGTCGGGGATCCGATCCGATACGGGGATACGACGGTGGTTCAACGTACCGGTGCAACCGAGATGAGAACTAAAGTTTATCTAACATTCTGACCACCCAGGGGTGCATCTGCTAATCGAGGCAGCTTTGGTCGAAATCGACCTATCATCAAGACATTTTCAAAACCAAGCAAGACGTGCCAAGGTTGCGCGAGTACAACAACTTTTGCCAAACATCAAGCATAGGTCCAGCTTACACAACAAGCATCAAAGAGCATTTATAAATTTTGTCACTCAAAAACCACACCAAGCCAGAAGCTAAATAGACCATAAGACATTGGAACATCACCCAACTTCAAGTGTCTCGCAATCAAGTCAAATGGTACTAAGATCAATGACATTATCCCTATTATATCTCAATCTTCAAACTTATCAAAACCAGAACATCAGTGGTACAAAAAACAAAGCAAGCAGCATTCCACACTAAATGAGCATTTTTTCCAGTCCTACCAGTTAAGTGTCTGTAAGCAGTGGGGATTGTCTGCAGTACTGCTGATGCAGTAGCATGAGGCACTGAATTAGGACATCATGGAGTACTATCTCCGATTTCTACAAGGATCATAGGGTAGGGCAACCATTGGTTGCAACAACTAAAAGAATGAAAACAATTACGTGTGAACGTCCTATTGCATACATTTATTCAAATCCAACAATGTAAACAGATAATCGGCTATCCACATATTCCATCCATCCAGGCAAGTAAGATACATCTTGCACCACTTTGCACCAACAAAGCAATCACTAAACACTAATCAGGCAATTTAGCGCATGCAATCGACATCAAATTCAAACTATAACTAAGACAATAAAATGAACCAAAAACAGTGCAAAAATTAACACACATTGTCTCCCAATATGCCTCTTTAATAGATCCATAGTACTAACATCGATACCGTCACAAGCAGGCAGTAGTACCGTTACATCAGGGTGATTGATAATTTAGAAATTTCAAAACCACTCATTGGCTGCTACTCAGAAAGCGAAAAGCTTTAGAAAAAGAGAAAAAGATGAGATGGCCGTGCACCAGTACCATCCCATCGCCGCCGATGCCGTCGAAGACATCGGAGGCTCAGAAGCGGAGCTTGGTGAAGAACCACCTGTTCTTGCCGGTCTTGAAGCGCTCCTCGAGGCGCGCCTTGGCGGACTTGCAGGCGGCGACCTTCTTGTCCCTGGTGGCGAGCGCGTCGGGACCGGCGGCGACCTCCTTAAGGTCGACGTCTAGGGTGTAGCGGGTGGGCATGAGGTGGGTGAAGTTGACGAGCTTGAGGAAGCACTTGACGCGCGACTTCTTGGCCGTCTTCTTGGCCGAGTCCTTGCGGATCACTTTCTTGGGGTACTTGGCGAGGCCGGCGACGAGGCAGTGGCCGTAGGGGCGGTCGCGGGTGCCCTCCTCGAACACGCGCACGATCACCGCCTTCCGCCCTGCGAACCGCCCCTGCAGCAGGATCACCGCCTTCCCGGGCTTCAGGAACTTCACCATGGCTGATCTCTCCTCTGCTGCTGCTGCGCCGCCGCCGCCGAATGAAGTTAGGGTTCGCGGAGAGGAGAGGCTTTTGCCGTTTTATAGTCGGGTTGCGGAGAGGTTGGCTTAGGGTTTGATGTGGAGATAGAATGACTTATTTACGCCTGGGATGCGGTTCGTTGGATGCGAATCGGACGGGTATTTCCTGGGCAGTGGTGGTGGGTCCGATATGTCAGTGGTAAGATAGGTGGCCGAGCGTAGGGGCAAAATGAGAAAGTGAGAGCTGGGCTGAGGATATCGGCTTTGCGCGCGTAAGGGCTGGGCCATATAAGCCCATTTGTCAGAAGTCCGGCCCAGCCGTTGGCTCACCTTGAGACTTCCAGAAATTTGCTTACCCGGCTACCTTCCCGCACCTGTAATGTACCAAAATCACAAGAAAATTGCATGATGTTCAGAGATGTTTTTGTTTTCAGAATGACGTTCAGAGGTCTTGGGTAGGTTTGGTCTCTACCACCAAAATTTTGTGTGATGTTTATGTTGATGTCTTATTTTGAAGTTTGCACTTCAACTTCATAACAAGGCATAGAAGAAAGGAAACAAAATGAAATAATAGTAATGCATCAACACAACAATCCATAGTAATTTTTTTCAAAAGGTTCGAGTGGATGAACATTTTCCTGTGTTTTCTCTCTACAGCTTATAGGAAAAGAATAATTTTCTTTGGTTTTCTTATACTTCATTCCTATAAAACGAATAACACTCACATGAATTAATATTTAGTAATCCAAATCCTTTGTTTTTTCTCTAAATCGAACAAGCTCTGAAGATAGATAGATGATGCATGCTGCACATACACCATTTACCTTCTAATTTATTTTCTTCTTGTAGGGCCAAAATTCTGAGCTAAAAATCTTACGCTACCGCCCTGTAAACCAGCCTATTCCACGCCCTGTCTCGTTTCTTCCTTAGCCTGTCAGCAATGGCGAAAGCCAGCTCGAGCGACTGCGATGCATTCAGCCTGGGGTCGCAGTGCGTGCGGTAGCGAGAGCTGAGATCATCGAGTGTCACCGTCTTGGATCCACCAATGCATTCCGTGACGTTCTGCCCCGTCATCTCGAGGTGAATCCCTCCAGGGTAGCTTCCCTCTTGCTCATGGACATCAAAGAAAGCCCTTAGCTCGCACTGCGCATGAACATTCAGGTGTAAGTCAGTTGTTCATCAAACCTGAAAACCATGGTGAAGTTTCAGTTCTTACCCTGATCGCGTCGAATGATCTTGTCTTGAGACCACATGGTGCACTGATGGTGTTTCCATGCATGGGATCACTCACCCAAGTAACAATCAATCCAGCTTGGCGGACTGCTCTGATCATATGTGGGAGCTTCACGCGCAAGTTCTCAGCCCCCATTCTTGTGATGATTGTCAGTCTTCCGGGCTTGTTGTGAGGATTCAAAATCTCACACAATTTAACAAGCTCTGAAGGTTCAAGCTTGTCGCTCACCTGTTTAACATAGACAGAATTAACTATGTGCATAGACAACTCGTTTTGTACAAGAATTTTGTAAGTTATGGTTACTAACACGTATTTTCAATGACACGGCTAACATGATACACAATTAAGCATATCATATTTCCTTACAGCCAATAATATTTTTTTTCTGACAAATCAGCATTTACGTTAAGGCTAAACGCCATAACTGACAACTAATGATGAACTATAGTAGTAAATAAATATTGCTACTTGTCATTTGAGATGGAGCTTAAGTAATATGTACCTCTGATAATCAATGCTGATACATAGGTTTAGAACTTCAGTAGATATATTACATACTGAAGAGATATTGATTGAAAGTCTTATACAAATAAGCCAACTTTGAAGAGGTGGATCGATTACCTTTACACCCAGAGGGTTGGAAATACCACGAAGGAATTCAACATGAGCACCATCCAGTTGTCGAGTCCTCTCCCCAACCCAAAGCATATGAGCAGAGCAATCGTAGTAAAGCCCAGAAATGGAGTCCACCCTAGTCAATGCTTGCTCATATGGCAAATGAAGGCACTCATGAGATGTCCAGAATTCAGCTGTGGTCATGATGGGATGCTGAGGAGTCAGACCAGCGGCGACCATAAATCCTATGGCATCGTGAACCCTCTGGGACAGCTCCACATACCTGCTCACAGAAAAACATAAGAGGACACGATATGGTTTTCATTGTATAAAGGACTATTATCAATGATATTTACTATAAAATGGATATCCCTACCCTAACTGCAATTTGTCATGTCACCATGATTAAATTAAGGGCCTGATGCAGACATGCCATCTGTAATATCAGGCTTATACTAAACAATGCAATTCCTATGTCAGTTGTTTGGAAAATAAACGTTTCCATTCTCATGAAACAACCACTAACAAGCTTAAAGAGTTTTGCATAAAACTAATTACAAAAGGTCAAACACTTGATAGTAGCTAGCTAAGTACCTGTCCCCCTGCGTGCTGTCCCTCAAGAAGTCAAGATTCCACTGAGTGACTCTCTGAAGATCTGCATACCCTCCATGAGCAAATCCCCTGAGAAGATTCAGGGTGCTCGCGGACTGGCTGTAGGCTCTAATTAACCTTTCAGGATCTGGTGCACGCGACTTGTCATCAAAACCATCGCTGTTAATAATATCACCTCGATAGGAAGGAAGTGTTACTCCATCTATAGTCTCAGTTGGGTTTGATCTTGGCTTTGCAAACTGGCCAGCCATCCTTCCAACCTGAAATACATTGATTGTCAACGTCTTAAAGATCCCTTTGTACAAATAACATGGAACCACTATATTCCATTAGCAGTACATCATTGAATGTTAGGCCAGAAATTGTTTTATAGAACATAAACCTCACAGAGAAAACTGCAAATATGTTTTCTTTGTCAATCGATATTCGTGAATAGACTAAGGGATTGAATCTAGCATGTTTTCTAAACAGCATGAATGCTTATGGTCTCGAGAATATGAATGCTTATGGTTTCATGTGTGCACAAGTGACAAAACGTCTGATCCTTGTCTGTCTTGCTGCTGTATCATGTCGACCTTGTTCACTTTATTAACACTTTTAACCCTACCAAATTTTGGTCTTATTAAATTTTAGTAGGGTAACAAACTAAATATGATCTTACCAGTTACCTCTCATAAAACCGAGTAAAATGCACCGTGGGTACTATAACTTGCAAGTTGGATGTACTTTAGTCACTAATCTTGTAAATTGCTCAAACAAGCCACACAACTTGTTTCAGGGGTGCAGATATTATAATACATGTCATATGAAGTGCTTGTTGCTAAATTAAAAACCCTACCAGCATAAGATGATGCGTTTGTGAACCATATGGGCAAGGCAAGGTTACAAGTTTGAAGTTAAGCAATAAAAATGAAAATCAACCTCCATATTCTTACATGCACTGCTACATGTATATGCTTTCAGTCAACACAGTCGCATAGTGCTTAGCAACAAAAAAACAAAACATCATCATAAATTAGATTTTACCATCGGCTTATTTGTGGTTATGTTTATGAAAGAAATCAGCCCCACTACAGTGATCTCTACTGGCAGTAGAAAGCAATTTGAAGCGTTGATCTCATTTGATCAATGGGTTCAGATCTATTTATACTACCATCATAGTTAGTGGTAGTAAAAACGTGAAGGGACATTATTTTCAAAAAATAAGTGTTGATGGTTATAATTGTCATTTAGCAGTGACTAAACCTTTTTTCCTTCTTTTTTGGCTTTTTCAATAGAATATGAGTGATGACATCGTAATGAATGACCACATATCGATCTAGCCAGGAAAAAACATAAATAACAAAGTTATCCCTAATAATTGCATTAATAAATTACTGATTTATTCTTAATAACAAACAATTCAGGCCATTTCTACTGATAGTATAATACTAGCAGCGCTCAAGAAATTAATATGACATCCAACTTAGAACATGAACATCCCACGTGACATATGTTTTATGTGATTTGCACCTTGGAAACAAAATAGGTGTCTCGTTTGAGCAATTTTCAAAATGAGTGACTTAATTGCACTCCCTGTACAAGTTGTGGTACTACTAGTGTACTTTACTCCACAAAAACGCTACCAAATTTTGAAGAAGTCATCAAACTAAATACATCCAACGCTTAAGGTTGATCTTGGCTACAAAGTGAACAAGCCCGTTATCTCTCCATCTGTCTTTTATCTGCACAAATTTCCAGCAATGCAAAATTCAGGAACAGATGCTAACAATCGACCATCTATGCCTTTCAGAAAATAAAAACAGAAAACTGAATGGATGGATGCGTGCTTTGACATAATTTATAAATTATAAAGTTTGATCTTTCTGAATTTGACAGCGAAGTCACCAAGATTATGACTACATCGCCATCTCAGAGAGAGATTGGGAAGATGACAGCTGGGACCCTGCAACAGCTTAAGTCTGAGGGATCAGCCACATGACATTTGTTCTATCTGAATGCGCCAAGATTACGAACCATGCAGCGTGTGGGGACAGGAAACAGATTACCAATTTCGAGCTCGAATTTCGATCGGATATAAAATGAGGATCGTTAGGGAAGGAGGAGAAATGGAGATCGTTAGGGATGGAGAAGGAGAAATGGTGAAAAGATGCAGCCATGGGAGCGGGTGATCAAGATGGGGAGGACCTTGATGGTGGGCATCTGGCCGCCGAAGGTGAGGACGACGGCCATCTGGAGCATGAGGCGGAAGGTGTCGCGGATGTTGTTGGCGGCGAACTCCTTGAAGCTCTCGGCGCAGTCGCCGCCCTGCAGGAGGAAGGCCCGCCCCATGGCGGCCTCCCCGAGCCGCTCCTCCAGCTTCCGCGCCTCCCCGGCGAACACCAGCGGCGGGAAAGACGCCAGCGCGCGCTCCGCATCCTCCAGCGCCGCCGCGTCCGGGTACTCCGGGATCTGCCTCGCCGGCCGCGCCCTCCAGCTGCCCGGCTCCCACCCACTCGTCGCCGCTGCCCCCGCCGCCGCGCGCACCGTGATCATACCCCGGCGCCGCCTCGGGCCAGAGGACTGGGCGTCCTCGAGACGCGTGGCATGGAAGATCGCCGCGTGCCCAACGGCGAGAGCTGCCATGGCAGAGTGACACGTCACGAGTGGATGCGCAGCCGCCAGCCGGAGGCAAGACTGGCTTAACGCTAGGGTATTTATACGTAGAGCCGCGTATTCTGCTACGTATAATAGTCACAATGGTGTACGTCTATACGGTAACCTTTTTTTAACTCTATACAAAAGCATATGCTCACAAGTTACAACACGTACATGCTCTATCTCTATAAACACATTTAAAAATTATACCACACTTTATCTTTATAAACACATTCGAAAACTATACCAATCTAATTATTAATAAATACATCGCCTAACATTTAAAAATTAATTAATCATAAATATAAATATAAATCTAAAACTAGCTCAGTTCGCTACGGTAACCATTTATTTTTGAAGCTTAAGGTTTTTTTAAATATGAAACAGATAATCGTTTTTATTATAGAAAAATATAAAATATTTAAGAAATAAATTTAATGAATATTCTGAAATAGAATAAAGACTTTTGAGAAAAAAAACGTAATTTTGAAAGCGATACGCAAATAATCCGTTTAAAAAATCCAAGGGCAAGGAAGCGTAGCCAAATAATCCGTTTACATAATTCAATGAATAAACTGAAAAAACAACCATGCAAACTGAATAAACATAATTCAATGAATAAGCGTAGCGTCCTCCTTGTCAAATGATCATACAAAATTACAAATAAATATTTATTTTTTCTTTATTACTTACGCTGCAGGACAATCGGTGCGGTATACAGATATATCCGGCAGAAAATGCATACACATATCATTCGGTTTGGCGATCACGTATATTCCGGATCATATTTACAGCTGCAGCACGACGACCATGCATGCATGGACAGATGGATGGTCAGTAGGTGTCATACTCATCGGCGGCATCCTCTTCCTCGTCGTCGCTCTTCAGCTCGGCGAGCTCGGCGAGCAGCGCCTGGTCGTCGGCGGCGGCAGCGGACATGTCGCCGGGGACCTTGGCCTCCTGGATGATCCGCATGATCTCCTCGACGGCCTGCGTCGGAGGGGCGGCGTCCGTGTCCTTGTAGTTGGCCTTCTCCTCTCCGATATCTCCTTGGGCAGATTCTTCAGAAACCACGGGTCCTTCTTTATCTCAGGGATCGTGATCCTCTGAACATCAAAAGTTCAGGGATGCAAAAACTCGAGTTAGTTAAATTCAGAGGAATCCGTCTCGTTAATTTAAATTAAAGACAGAGTTTGAGCATTACAATATAATAATTGAGATTGTGCCGCATTACAGTGAGTAAGACTACAGGCAGAATCTGAGTATGATTTAAGGTTAATATTCCCTTTGGAGTAATCTAAAGTTTGATCTAGTTTGGCAACTTGGGATTTCACTTAAACTGCTGAGGTAAGTGTGTGAAATTAAGTACCTTTGAAGGATCGGCAACAAATATTTGAGACAGAAGGCGCCTGCAGTCGGAAGACACCCTCACGTAATCCGGGATGGAGTATTGCACGCCAAGAATTCTCTGTCAAGTGGAACAAGGCGTGCATATTCAGAGCTTCAGACTCACCATTCAAGCAATGTGTAGAAAAGGCTTGGATGATGAACAGAGGGAAAATGGAGCACTTACGCTGATCGTTTTGCGGAAATTCCTCGGATCACCTGGATCTTCAAACGGGTATGAACCTACGAGCATCACGTACAGCGTCACACCACAGGACCAAACGTCTGCTACCTGGGGAAGGAGACGCTACCTCAGATCATGCAGAGATGCAAATGTTTCGGGAACTTCAGTACCATTCTAACATTACTGAAAACGTGAAGCTTGTGCTTTTAGGTTATGTTCGCGCTCAGCGTTTTCAGATGCAATGGACCACTTTTAGCTAATGTCGAAATGCTCAATTGCCACGGTTCCATTATGTTAGAAAAAGAAAAGCAGTGCTAATAGATATTGCTACATATCTTAACTTTCCAGCGAAATACCTGAAGATTGCCAAACATAGAGAGAAGTAACTTGCCTTGCCATCATATTCTTTTCTTGAAAGAACTTCTGGCGCTATGTATGCTGGAGTACCAACTGTAGATTTTGGTTTGGAATGCAGCAAAGCTGACTGAAAACCACAGCAGCCAAGTTGGTTAGTATGATTCTACCAAGAACAATTCAACCAAATTCTAGTAAATATTGTACTTTGAGATGTAGAACAGAACAAATATTCATGTTAGCACCTTTGAGTAACCAAAGTCACAAATTTTCACACGAGGTGTTGGGCTTCCATCCAGGAGGGTGTTCTCAAGTTTAAGATCACGGTGACAAATTTCCTGCATTTTGTAGAAGCAGTTCATGACCACTTAAGCTATGCACTTATGCTATTTTGAGGATTTTCAACAAGCAAAGCATACCATGGAATGACAGTAGCTGACACCTGATATTAGCTGCTGGAAGAAGTACCTTGCCTATTGACACGGATAATAAGGGAAATGAATCAATTATTGAGCACAGATGGTTGCAGAAGGGAAGATTAGCTGGCTAGAAGACAGGTACGCCTGAAAGCAACCTCATCTTCACTGAATCGCCCTGCACTGCAGATTTGTTCAAAGAGTTCTCCACCAGCAGCATACTCCATGACAATGGCGAGGTGTGTGGGTGTCAGACATACCTGCTCTCGATCGACACACGAAGCAAGAGCGTGTTATATAGCAAGTGAAAATTTCACTTCGATCTTAAGACGATACACTAGTTGCTACTTGTATGGTAATTAATCAGTCAGGGTAAGCTTTGTGCTTGGCAGATGTAAACCCCAAAAAAACTTTTGCTTCCGAAAAGGAAATGGGATTTTACTTTCTACAGTAGCAGTGGAAATCATCTCCATCTAGTTTGACTGTCTGACTGACAATCAGTGAAGCTGTCGAAGGACTGATGAGTGAAGAAAACATCCGAATTACCTCCTTAAACCGAATGATGTTGGGATGCCGGAGCGACCTATGATTGATGATCTCCCTCTGCACATTCTCATCAATCTGCACACAGAGCAAACCAACCATCCATACATCAATCAATCAAAACTAAAAGCTAAGAGTCGTCATGCATCTAGAACAAGGAATTGCTGAAAACATCAACTCAGACACACTATCAACCAGTCTGACGCAAGAAACTCAGAAATCAATCAGAAAAGAGAAGAGAAGAAAGCGACAGAGGCAGCAGCAGCAGACCTTCTTGCCCCTCTCGATGTACTTGACGGCGACGAGCTCCTTGCTCCTCTTGTCCCTGACCAGCCTGGCCACCCCGAAGTTGCCGGCGCCGAGCTCCTTCAACGCCTCGTACCTCTCCTCCATTGACCCCCGAAACCCAAACCCAAAGAGGAGAGAAGCCGCGGTTCGAGACCGAAGCCGACCAGCCAACCAACCAACCAGAAGCGAAGCTAAGCTCCAAGCGAATCGAACCAAACCGAGCAGGAAGGCGGCGAAGTGGAGGAATAGGAAATTCTCTCCGTCGCCGTCACCGGAAAGCGACGAGCTCTCGTCTCTGGTCGGACTTGAAGCCGAAGCGAAGCGACACGGTGGCCCCCACGAGTGCCGTCGCTGTTCCGTGGGCCCCGCGCGTGAGCTCACCTAATCGGCGGGCGGCGGGTGGACGGGGTGTGGGGCCCGCGGATTAGGTGGCGCGTCCGGTAAATACGACGTGGCGGTTTGTCGCTCCCGGCACGATGCCACGTGTAGCAGCCGGTCCTGCCACGTGGCTCCATGCAGGCCCAGTAATCCGGTAGTACGTATTACATGGAGGCCCATAATCAGAAGAGGCCGGTGTCCAGCAACGTAGAGCTGGGCTTTTTATCCCAGAGATGCTGGGCCGGTTTCTAAAGTGCAAACCATGGGCTGCACGATAAATAAATAAATTAATCCTTTTTAGCAAGACGTTGGTCAAGTTGGTTTTGTTGCTAAGCATCAAAATTAGTTTGCTTTCCCTCCACAATTTCTCCTAATGTTCCCGGGCTAATTCTTGTGGCTGCGTCGGTTTTACATGGTCAATTGTCCGTTGAACAGAAAGTCCAATACAACTTGCCGTAAGCTTACCTCAGTCACAACAATTCTAGCACTCCTGTGTCACGGTTACCTCAGCCACGCGCAATAATTAGAGTAATATAATACTAATACATTAATAAACCACGACAAGACATTTTGTTGATGTATTTGAGCCTGTTCAGCGCCAGCGGGTAGGCTGTCGCTGCGGCTGTGCAGCCTGATGCTTGCCACACTGTTCGTGTTGGCTGCGGCAGCCTGGACAACCGAACAAGCACCCTGTTTGCAAATGAATCAAAACACAACTCACAACTAAGTATATTAAGAGATTATAGAAAGATTTTACAATAACACGTCGCTTCCGCTGGTGTTCTTCCACGGTACGTCGATACGCTACCAATACAATCAGGAACGGATAAAGGATTGGGCCACGACTGAATCGACCCATTTTAATTTTGGGCTGTGAACCTAAAATTTACGATGGAAAACAAACTTCATGCTATTAAATCCCAGACTTCGAGTCATGACCCGACATCTGGATTCGCCTCTAAATACAATCGCATTTACAATTACATATTACTACAATAATAAACTACGACCAGACAGATTGTCGATGTCTCTGGGCCTGTTCAGCAGCAGCTGCGGCTGCGCAGCCCGATGCTTGCCACACTGTTTGTGTTGGCTGCGACAGCCTGGGCAGCCGGACGAGCTCTGTTGCAGAATGAATCAAGTCACAAGTCACAAGTACTAACACACTGGGAAACACACGTTCACAGCGAGGCGAAATTCCAAAATTTCCAACGCAAGACTGTCGAGCGGCTTCAGAGAAGAACAGGTTGAACACGGAACGCATCCGGAATCAGAAGACGCGCACGCGTTCGCGTCGGATATGCGAATATTCCAGCTGACCAAACGGGAATGGAGTTTCGGCCAGGCGGCGACGACGACGACGACGACGACGTCGACGAGGTCCCGTCCTTCCTCCTCTCCTCTCTTCTTCCATGCATGGGCCGTAGTAGCTGCAAAGCAAAAGTCCGCAAGGCCCGCGCGCACGTGGGCGCAGTGCACTTCTTTCCGAGAAGGAATCGGAGAGAAAGCGAGGCGCAACGGACTCGGGGCCCCCGCCCGCCCACCTATCGCGTAGGCATAGCCCGGCTCGACGAGACGAGACAGGCTCCCGACCCCGACGCGTCGCGCACCAAACCCCAGCCAGAGCTCCGCCCCTCCTCCCGGCTCCCTCCCTGCTCCGCGCTCCGATCCGCCGCCACCTCATCCTCCACGCGCGCGCCGGCGGGGAGGGGCCTGGGCTGGGCGCCGGCGTGTGGTGGTGGTGTATAAGGGGAGGTGGAGGAGCGGGTGATGCGAGATCGGCCGCGGCGGCGTTAAGAGGGGTGTGCTCGGCTACTCCGGCGGGTCGGGGGGCGCGGGGATGGGGTGCTTCCAGTCGACGGCGAGGCGGCCGCGCCCGGGCTACGAGGACCCCGTCGGCCTCGCCTCCGAGACCGCCTGTGAGTTGTTGTGCTTACCACTTCGGGAGTACTCTACTGTACTGTATTTCACTCTAGGAAGTAGGGTTTGTTCATCGATTTATGCAATCGACGCGCGTACTGAAAACTCTATATCCACTGTTTTGGATGTGTAGTTAGCGTTAGTGAGGTGGAGGCTTTGTTCGAGCTGTTCAAGAGCATTAGTGGTTCCGTGATCGACGATGGGCTCATCAATAAGGTGAACCTCTAACTGTTCTTGGGGTATTTCTGTGTCTCCTCACCATATTGGCATCATGGCATGTGTGATTATGAGCACCCTGATACATTTACTAATCTGCTCTTGTAGCTTGTTGTGGAATTACAAAATTAAACCTTGCCACATTCGAATATATCTCCATGTACTGTTCCATCTTTTGCTGGATATGAGGGGAGGTGCTCTCGTATCGGAATTTATTAAGAGGGGAGTGAATATCGAACCTCGGTCGGCTAGCCCACACCTTGTGGTGCTAGCCGGAAGACCTTCAGGCCTTTCTCACTGTTCCGTCTTTCGCTGGATATGAGAGGAGGGGCTCTCATATCGGAATTTATTAAGAGGGAGTGAGGCTCGAACCTGGGTTGGCCCAGGCCTTTCTCACTGTTCCGTCTTTCAGGTTTCAGCTACACAAATTATGTGGCGGATGCCCTTCTCTGTGATTTGTTTTGCTATGTCGGCGGTTCTATTCATTCATATTGGAAGTGAGCATGGATCTTTGTTGTACATGCACAGATCCTTTATTCCTCTTGTACCACTCATTGTATTATGTGTCTGCCTTCTAAATAGTTGAGCTTTCTGTGTATCAAAATATGATCTTTTTTCCCTCAAAGTTTAATAGGCAAAACTTGTTCCCAACATAAACTATCTAGCTGACAGATACTATCACAATATAACAACAGAATGACAGCTCAAAGTTTGAGTCACTTTCTTCCTGCCTTGTCAATATTGATCTGTTGTGCAATAAAGCTAGACACAATGCCTTCCTCTTGCATCTTCACTTTTGTTTTTTGTATCTTGTTTCACGTCTCACGTGACAAAGAAGTTCATTAACTGCTGTCTGAGCAGCCATACAGGTTCATGCACATCTGCTAGTTCTCATCAACTATAATAATCTTGATGTCATCAGTAGCTAAATTCACGGTATGAAATTAGGGACTACCTATCTAACATTCAACAGAAAATCCCCCGAAAAAATATGCCAAATGTAACTAGAACACAATTATAGTGTAATTACAATGTAACTAGCATATAATTACAACCATAGGTCAGTGGGGAAGTGCACAAGCATGATATTCGATTCCCAACAGCTACAGCATGCAAAATCTCCCCCGGCCCCGCGTAGCACGAATCTCAGAACACATCAAACGGCCCCAAAACTGACAGATTTGTCCAAAAGAAAAATCTTTCAAAAGTTATTTTGCACTACCGATGAAATTATTATAATTAATACTTCATCATTTTGCTATGCAGGAAGAGTTCCAACTTGCATTGTTTAAAAACAAAAGGAAGGAAAATCTTTTCGCTAATCGGGTATCCATCTCCTTATCAACCATTCTCATTTAGGTTCTGATAGTACAATTTCTGTGTGCTTTCAGGCACAACCATATTTTATCACTTGAAATTTACATGGAATGGACCTTGCAGATATTTGACCTTTTTGATGTGAAGAAAAGGGGGGTCATCGACTTTGGTGACTTTGTTCGAGCTTTAAATGTATTTCATCCAAACATCCCAATGGAAGAGAAAATTGATTGTAAGTTATTGCCATTCCATTTTTATCTCAACTTTGTTGATACCATAATTTCACTTCCTAAATGATTGACCCCTTTAACAGTTTCCTTCAAGCTATATGATATGGACAACACTGGGTTTATTGAACGAAAGGAGGTAATTTCATACTATTTCTGGGTCTATAGTTCTGCATACGCCCTCTGTTTTCTGATTCTGAATGTACTAAAATAGTTATACCAAAAATATGTGCTGGTGGTATTCCAGTGGTGTGTACTGTGCTCTTCTTTACCTCTGAAGTAACATATTTACGGCATGCTTTAATATACATCCTATTGTTTGTTTGTCAACTAAAATTTCTACTGTAATTCTCTTGTACAGGTGAAACAGATGTTGATTGCGCTTCTAGGTGAATCAGAAATGAGATTATCTGATGAGATTATTGAGACAATCCTTGACAAGGTTTGGGCATTTGGTTAAAAAAGTAGTTAAGCTGTAGGTAATTCTGGTATCTTTCGACAGAGTTAAGACTTACAATGACCTATGTGGTTAATGGCAGACGTTTTCAGATGCTGATACTAATCAGGATGGGAGAATAGATAGAACAGAGTGGGAGAATTTTGTCTCAAGGAATCCCTCTTTATTGAAGATAATGACTCTTCCGTACCTCAAGTGAGTATGACAGAGAATAGAAATATGGACACATTTTACTGCTACTTTGTTTGTCTTCCATACTCTACGAAATTAGTGGTGCCGTTCCAATTTCGAAAGCTTAAGGCAAGGCCATCTAAGAGAAGATAAGATGGACAATGAGCTATGCATAATTCATCAACTTCTAAATGTGAATGCAGTAATCAACTGTTTGACCTATATTTCTCTATAGCTGTATACCTGTTTGACCTGTTTGACCTATACTTCATAATTCATCAACTTCTATATAGCTGCCATGATACATTTATTTATCGCAGTAATAAACTGTCTGACCTATATTTCTATTTCAGTCATCTAAAACTCGCAAAAAGAGATCAACTATGTAAATGTTGTGAGTAACAACTTCTAGAATCCTCACTGTATATATTTGGTTACAGTGTGGTAGACCGCTAGCCTACTTATAAACATTCTTGCACTTTCCATGAACATTTGACATGTAGCAGTTAACATCCTTTCTAATCATTGTTGCTTGCATTTTTCAGGGACATAACAACCACATTTCCCAGTTTTGTATTCAATTCCGAGGTTGATGATCTCGTCACATGATCGCATCTCTTACCGGTGTACAGTTAACAAAAAAAAGAGGAGTTGATTTATGAGTGAAAGAGGCAGAACATATTATCATATAAGGAGTATAATTGCGCAGCAGCTTGGAGGCGTATAGCTTTAATGATGATGCTGTCGTCGCCGCACAGGATATTAGCGTTGTTGTTTTAGTGTTGTTGATTAGATTTGGGAGCTAAGCATGCAGAAACCAGCGATGTAACATCTGTATGTTTGTGACTTGCAATTTTCAGGTGTTTGCCAACTATACCAGTTTATCCTTATCCCAAATAGAGATGCTACACATTTATCTAGTTGTTTGACAAACATGAGTGAATTCTCTGATGTTCTGTATGATGGCTTTTGCTGTTTTTTTGGAACTATGATGAATCTTGATGGCTTTTGGTAGAGATAGCTGAAAGGAAAAAAAATAAACACAAAAATCCCTGGTAGTTGGGCTTAGTGGGCTTTGGCCCATGAGGCAAAGAATGTGCTCCTCATCTCCACCCAGCAGGAGCAGCCGACACCGACCGGGAGGTAATCCCGAAAACACCCCCGGCCTCCACGACAGAAAGAGGCGGGGGTAAAAATATCTGCGCCGGGGCGTCACTTTTGCGGGAAACCCCCGGGCTCTTTTCGTAATTACAGCGGTCACCCACCCAGCTCACGCACGCACGCCCACGGGCTCTCTCTCTCTCGCTCTCGCTGTCCTCTCTCCTCGCCTCCCCGCCTCGTCACCACTCCGATCTCTCCATCTCGTTCCTCCCCTCTTGCGCAGCCGGCGCAAACCCTAGCCCCGCCCGCGAGCGCCGCCGTCGCCCGCCTCGGAGCCCTCCACGGGGTTGCGAGAAGGCGGAGGCTGTAGTAGGCGCGCCGGAGGCGTAGGGTATGAGCGGCGCGTACAGGGATCGGGGGTTCGGCGGCGCGGCGGCGGAGATGGACCGGAAGCGCATCAAGGACGTGCTCGAGAAGCACCTGGACAGGTCGTCCCCGTCCACCTCCAGGGGCACGGCTGCCAAGGAGAGGGACCGCCTCTCTGCCGCAGGGGGGAAGCTGCCCGCGCCGCTCGGCAAGGCCGGGAAGGTCTCCGATGGTGGTAAGGATCTAGTTTGTTTGTTCCGCGCGAGGCTGTGCTGTTTGTTTTGACGGTGGGTGAGGTTGGTGGCGTGTGGTGCTACATTGCCTGCTTTGGTTAGATGATGATGCAGCTTCTGTTGTTTCTCGGGTAGAATCTCGGGTAGAATCTCGCGGTGGAATTTGGTGCGCTGTCGTGATAACGTAGTGTTAGTTGCGACTTCCATTCCATATGCTTTCTCCATTGGAATGAGATGTAAGAATTTGGCAGTTCACTGCATTAACTGGAAGTTCTACGTTCTGTATGAACTTCACGTAGATACCATCCCACATACTGCATTAATTGATGTTATGATTTAAATATGTTTGTGAAACATCGGTTAGTTCTAAACAATGTTTTAAAAAGCAGTTTTGTCGGGTGAAGTGGTACACGGTTTTGTGCAGTCACCCCACATTGTAGCACTTACGCGGCATAATCGGATGCTTATGCGGTATAATCGGCCTCTTATGCGGCTTAAGTGGTACAAGGTTGGGGCACCTGTTCCTTGTATGCGGCCTTGTAAGCAGCCTTGTAGACCTTTTATTAAAAAACTGGTTCTAAAACAGTAGCAACTACCAAATGAATAAATGTGTGCTGGAAGTTTATGAGAAGTCGATCAAAGTAGGACCTTAATGCAGTCAAAGCATGCAATGGTGAAAGAATCGAAAGACAGAAGCTACAATAAACTTAGGCAAGTATGGGGTAGGGTACCTTATGCAAATATAATTCTTAGGCAAGTAGGTTTTGCGAGGCATTAGGGTAACTGGCAACATGGAATGGAATCATGGACTGGTAGTTATTCTACCATGGTAGCGGTTGTTTAATGAGGTATGCATGAGACGCTATTAGAGCAATGTATTTTGGTTGCAGTGGCATTTAATGCGACGAGTTAAGAGGTAGGTAAGAGTTTGAGACATGCGAATGTCATGTGGCATACAGTTGTCTTAACAGGATAATATTGAATTTATCGAATGTTTAGCAGCCCCCTTTATATGTGGATGTACTGTAACATAGGACTGAACTGGCAACTGTATCCATATGTAGCCCTAGGCCCTAGCAAATCTCAGAAGAGAAAACTAACATGTCCAATTGAAGGACTTTCTATATGATGTGACCCAATGTCTTGAATAGTTTCAGTCATCTTTCTTGTATTGTTTGTTTGTCTTTGGGGTCAGTGGAGATCTGAAGAATCTCTCTATCTGTGAGACTAACATGATATTGAAGGCAAAAGTATTAACATTTATATTAGTACCTTGATAGGTTACTGCTTTATGATGAACTCTTTTGGCATGGAAAATCCTCCATTTGTTTCCTTGCTTTATTGGTTTTTGTCTCTGTAAAACATTTATTTTGCTATTTTCAGATGTCTATTGGAATTTTTGGTATGTCATGAGCTGTAATATATATGGTGTTGAAATAACTCTCAAGCTGTGTAGTGACAAGTGATAATGTATTAAAAAAACTTGACCCAAGGGGAGAGACATCCCGAAGGCATTACATTTAAGGTCGAAGAAAAGGCCCCGAAAGCTGGCTCTTACCTGTACAGGGACTCTGTTGCCACAGGCCGTGTTTTAACCCATACTTTAGGGGAACACACAGCGAGGGTCCTTTTGTTTGTGAGAACCAGGGTTGTAGCCTTGGTTGTCAGCCTCAAAACTGGAGGACTTACCATCGTGCTATAAGCACGTTCTCAAAAACTTGACCAACCTAGGAGGAACTAGGTGCCTTCACCTGAATTCGCTTTGACGAGGACTTGAACTTGGGTGGTCTGGGTGTATATCCACGCTCTCGACCAACTGATAATGTCTTTATAAATTTCACTGCTCCTGTTGAGCCAAAAAAGGGGCATAATTGCAAGCTTACAGTTATATCTGTAGCCAGTGGTAATTATTTGTAGTTTTTGAGTGATCAGTTTCCATAAAAAGAACCGGGAGGAGCCAAATGTGATGGCATAGCACTTGGGGAGTTGGGGTATAGGAGGCTTTGATTGATCTCTACTTTTTGCTTCCATTTTGAGTAATATATTTCAGTTTGATCGAAGTTTGCACATGTCGAGCTGTCATGATCTGATTCCAGAAAGATTCTCTTTTTGTTTGAATTGAAAAGGGAACTATTCCAGTGCCTACACTGACGACTCACTAAACATGCTGCTACACTTTGACATTTTGTTTCTCAATTTCACTTGCTGCTATATGCAGCCAGCGGGCGGAAACACACCTATCGTGGAGTTGATGTGAACAGAAACTGGTACATATTATAATAGCACCGAAAGAAGAGGTTAGAAGAGGTTAGATTGCACAATAGATAAATAGAGCACGGGCAAGCAGAAGACTGAACCTAGGACAACGTGGTTTATTACTAGCATCTTAGTTGTTCAACAACACCTTTCAAAATGAGTTATGGAGGGGGTAGGAGATGACTTTCACTTTGAAACCATAGAAACTCTTGGAGATGTTATATCAAACTACACTGTTAACTTAGTTTTACATGAAAACTGACAATAGCTTTTTTGCTTCTTTGATTTCTCTATGCAGTGGTATGAATGTTTATGTTTTTTTCAATCTGTAAGACAGCTGCCTACTTTTATCAGACACTTGAAATTCATAATATTGTTTCGCAGGATGTTATTGGTTGTGACTATTGCTTTACTGCAGTAACGGCAAATATTAATGTGTACTTTTTTAATCATCATTAGGTGCCTCTAATCCCTTTTTTCTTTTGGGTACAGCAGAGGAATTTGAAACTGATAGTGAAGATTCAGATGTCAGTGGTTCTGAGGGAGAGGACACATCTTGGATTTCATGGTTCTGCAGTTTGCGCGGCAATGAGTTCTTCTGTGAGATCGATGATGATTATATACAGGATGATTTCAATCTTTGTGGTCTGAGCAATCAGGTGCCATATTATGACTATGCGCTTGATCTTATCTTAGACATCGAGTCTTCTAATGGTGAGATTATTCTCTTAAGAAAGCTACTAATTTATTATTTGCAGTAAAATACACTGTTCATATACCATTTATGAATCTCACTAGCTCCAACCTATATTTTTCTACCACTTTGTATCCTAACATATTTTTGTATGTTCATCAATCTCATTTTCTATGTAAGCCATTTCCAGTAACCTATTTATACATCCTGTTTTTAAAGTCTGCAAACATGTATTGTTTACACATACACCCATCTAAGTCGGTCCATTTATATACAGGTGATGTGTTCACTGAGGAGCAAAATGAATTAATTGAGTCATCTGCAGAGATGCTGTATGGATTAATTCATGCAAGATATATCTTAACTAGCAAGGGTCTGGCTGCTATGGTAATCTGCTGTTTGACCCTATTTGATTGGCTCAATAGATGTTTGCTTTCTTAACTACTGGAATACTAAATTATTCTGCTTTTGCCTTCTGCAGTTGGAGAAGTTCAAGAACTATGACTTTGGAAGATGCCCCCGGGTATACTGTTGTGGTCAACCCTGTCTTCCTGCAGGGCAATCAGATATTCCTAGGTCTAGCACAGTGAAGATATACTGTCCAAAATGTGAAGATTTACATTATCCAAGATCCAAGTACCAAGGCAGTATCCTTTTGATTGTTTGTCTAAGATGGGTGCTTAATGAACTGTTTTTTTCTCTCAATAAGTTGTGTTCATATATAGAGTTCAAAAACGAGGTGATATCTGATAGGACATAAATTAGAAATTTTGATTTCCTAAGCAGAATTAGACTTGACTTATTATTCGCAACAGCTAAAGCAAAAGCACAACACGAACATAGGCAGAATATGAATACATGACCCATTTTGTGCTGTTCTCTAAAACATGTCCTTTCAAAAAGCAAACTACTGAATTATGCCACCTGTAATGAATTTCACCACGCTCAGTTTCTCCAAGTTATTAGGTTGGTTTTTAGGCAGCACTTGAAAAGGGGCTCTGTGCAGAGGATTACTGATCCTCATTCAAACATGGTTTTCCTTTAATTGTTTTTCCACGAGTCATACAGTTTGATTAGATTTGTTTGGAACATAACCATGGGTAAACAAACATTATTTTTTTGCTATCATGAATGTTGTGTTACTACTGTTCTTGCTCTTGTATCTCCTTTATTTTGCTAAGACATTGACGGAGCGTACTTTGGCACAACATTCCCTCATCTCTTCTTGATGACATATCCACACTTGAAGCCACAAAAGCCATCCCAGCAGTATGTTCCAAAAGTTTTTGGCTTCAAACTTCACAAGCAGTCATGACAAACTTGTACGGTAAGCTGCTGCTTGTTTTTACCTAGTTTTTAGGGAGAGAACATTGTGGCCCGAAATTATTGCGGTCTGTTGATGCGAGAAACATGTGAGCTTGAATCTCGCTGTAATTGCTGAGCAACTTATCTGCTTTTGGTACTGTTAATTCTGTGGTCCTAGGTTGTCTCACTGTATCAAATTATGTTAATCCGCATGTTTTTCGGGTTATACTATATGGATTTTTTCCCCAGACTTTGGACTTCCCTCTCACTTTGAAACATTCTGACACTTGCAAGCAAAAATTTTCCTACCCACATTTGGTATTTGCTTTATAATCGAAAGCTTCTTTCTTGGGATGCTTCTTCTTGCAGCTTTTTTTTTCTCAAAGTGTTTCTACTGGTTATGCTCTTATTCATCTGCTATTATATTTCCATAACCATGCCATCTGCATCATAACAATCTATTAGTTCATCCCGTGCTTTTTAATTCACACGTGTTGCCGCTGCCCCAAAGGCCATACTTGGTCAACTTGTTCTTCGATTTTTTTCTGGATTATTACTACTAGTTTAGTTTTAGTCATACGGCTATATGGAGCCTGCCATTTTTTAGCACTGGAATATACTGTCACTTGTATATTCTGATTCCTGACACCCTGAAAGCTTGAATATTAATCATTAATCACACGTAGGATCATGTCGTTGTTGTGGCCATGTGGATAAGCATGCCGACCTGAATCGACTTATCAGCATCTCACGGCGTTTCCTTTTCCCCCTGCGTCTCTGTTGAGCCGACGACCAGATTACACATTGCATGCGTGCTTACATGCGCCATGCCCTTTGTTTTGACGTGGTGACGTTCCAGTACGCGAATTTTAACACAAATCATTTGAGAGTGAGCGAATGGCCAAGAAATATCCTTGGGAAGAATATGTATCCGATATTTGTATGATACAATTCGATCAGTTCTCTGCGAATTTTTTTATGCCTTTTACTAGAACTTTGAAATGATGGGGATTAACTACTTGGGTAAAATGGTCAAGGACCCACTTTCTTAGGGTAAGCATAGCCGCAAGCGAAGCACACGGAAAGGAACTCGTCCTCGTCTACTTCCGATCCTTGTGCTGGTCCTCTCCGCACACCATTCCTCATGCACTGCTTATGTTTCTACAAAACCACAAGCATACAACGACATTAGCTGCTCACTGCCATTATTAGAGTGTTAAAAACATACTATTACTAACTAATTGTGCAATGGTGGGCGCAAAAGATTGCTAGAGTGTGCCTTATCCTCTTTGATTATTCCTTTTGCTAAAGAAAGGCTTTTAAAATGGACATATTACATATTTACATTTCAGAGGGAATAACTTTCTTAACAGAATTTATTTCGGCTTTTTACTTTAAAGAAGCTATTCAGAGATACCTGAAATTCAGTTGTCCGGTTTTCAGGAAAGAAATGAGATCCACCTCTCTCATCTTCCAGTGTTTATTATCTCCAAGTATTAGGATTCTCTCCCTCAAGATTATTAGCTTGTCTATGCAAGACTAAGTTAATAAATTAGTTAACTTAGTTATATCTTCTGTTTGATCCTATTCTAATACCTAGGGATATTAAAGCTCTAAAACTACACGAGCAAAAGGATAAATTTGCTCATTAATCAGCAAGAACAACAAACCTCATTAAATTAGAGCTAGGGCGACAACTACAACTACAAGTGGAGCAAGACAAAGACATTTAAACAAGAAAAACATTTAATTTTCCTAGTCACCCTTATTTAAGTAACTTCAAGAAGACGACATGTCGTATAGTGCTACTCTATACAAATGATTGTTACAGTTTAAATAACCATTTTCTATCACGGGTTTAAACTAAATCAACTTGTGGTTTTCAGAGGGAAATTGAAATTGAAATTGAACGGTTAAAAACTAGACCAAAAAAAGGGAAAAACATCACAAATATTTCCTTTATCACAGGTTTAAACAAAACACGTAAACAACCAATTCGTAGTTTTCAGAGGAGAATTGAATTTGAGTAAATTCGGTTAAAATTCGATGATGAACAAGAGGGGAAAAAGAACAGCGGGAACACAGAGAGGGAGAGCAAAACAAGAGAAAAAAAGAGACCCGGAAAAATCGGTGCAGAAAAGAGAGAAAAGCGCGAGGCGGCTGCCCCCACCCACGCCTCCGCCTCGCCACGCGCCCATGTCGCCTTCTCCCTCTCCGGCCACCGCCACCGCCTCCTCCCCCTTCCCGCCGGCGCAGCAACCCCAATCCCAGCCGAATTGATCCCAATTAGATGCACCACCACCACCACCTCCCCGTCGTCGCCGCCGCCGCCGCAGCACCGGACGCGGCCGCCGATCCTCCCTCCTCCGATCCCAACCACCTCGGGCCCCCTCCCTCCCTCCGCATCCACATCCCCTCCAGCCCCCACCATGCGCTGCCCTCCACCCCTCACAAGCGCCCCGTCATGACCTCCTCGTCGGCCTCATCCACCCCGACCAGGCCGTCGCCGTCGCCGTCGCCCTTCACGCCGCCGCGGCACCGCCGGAAGGTCGCCCCCTCCGCGTCGCCCGCGCCTGCCGCGGCGGCCGCGGCCGCGAGGCACCTCCTCCGCTGCCTCCACCTCCGCCTCCGCCTCCTCCTCCTCCTCTCCCTCCCAACCCTCTACTTCCTCTCCCCGTCCCCCTCCATCCTCCCGCGCTCCCTCCTCGCCGACTTCCTCTCCGCCGCTGCCTTCTCCTGCGCGCTCCTTCTGCTCCTCTGCCTCTCCCTCCCGCGCCTCCCCTTCCCGCTCCCCTTCCCCCTCCCGCTCCGCCGCCCGCGCCGATCCCCCATCCTCTGGTCCATCGGCTCCTCGCCCTCCGCCTCCGCCTCCGCCCCCACCACCGGCCATTTCGTCCAGGTGTACAGCAACGGCGATGTCTACGAGGGTCAGTTCAACCGCGGGCGCTGCACCGGCAGCGGCGTCTACTACTACTACATGAGTGGCAGGTACGAGGGGGACTGGATCGACGGCAAGTACGACGGCCATGGCGTCGAGACCTGGGCCAGGGGAAGCCGGTACAGGGGCCAGTACCGGCAAGGGCTTAGGCATGGGCACGGCGTATACAGGTTCTACACAGGGGATGTGTACGCCGGAGAATGGTCCAATGGGCAGAGCCATGGGTATGGCGTGCACACCTGCGAGGATGGCAGCCGGTACATCGGGGAATTCAAGAGGGGTGTCAAGCATGGACTTGGCCACTACCATTTCAGGTGTGGAACTGAACTTATATTCATTTGCTGGCGCCTGCTAGAGAATTTGCCGTTGTTGTGAAATTAACTGTTGCAAGCAATTAAGAGCATGTTTATGATCCATTGGTCAGTCAAATAGATATGAATGTTGCAAGATGTTTAGTGGTAATGTCAAATTAGGCAAATGCGTGATTGTTTAAACACAGTATATGATAGGAGTGAAATTCTGTGGGTAGCATGGTTTTGGTGTTTTGCACCAGCGATTGCTAAAATTTGCCCATCATTCTGGAATTTGTGTATCCAAACAAGTATCTTGTGCAATTGGTTATAATTTGTAACACTATTTTATCTTCGAACTTATCTGCTTATACCAGTAAGTTAGGTGTTGCTTAAATGTTAAATCTTTTGAAGTTGAGCAGAACGTTAGATTCTCTATTAGCTATGTAGTTGTCTATTATGTTACTTTACATGCACTGAATTTTAGAGCATTTCCCAATCCTAGTAGATAATGCATTAGATGTGATAGCTTTGTTCTTTTGTTGCTTTCTACTGGATAGAATGCTTCATTTGATCAAAGGGAAGAACTTCATTAGCTTGTTGTTTACGAGGGAGAGATGAGATGTTGGGCTGGTAGTGTTACCTTTTTCTGAAAGTTCCAACTTGGAATTTACTTTTGCTATTTATGGTAGAATCTGGAAAATTTGTAATTATCACTAGGGTATAGCCTCCAACGATCCCTTATTTTTTTACCCCCTACCCTGCTCATGAATCAGAATATAAGGTGTTCCTTTATGTTCTCAGCCTATATCATTAGGTAGGAAATCAATTTGGTGAAGCAGAGCAGATTACCAACTGTAGAAATGAAAGTCAGAGCTGTAGGAAAAACTAATACTTTTACCACCTCAGTCTACTTATCAGAAAGCAAGTTTTTTTTCACACTTAATGTGTGCCTATATTGTTCTAGAAGACAATGATTTGAAGTTAAAACAAGTGATGATTTGCTTGTTTATGCTAGTCTAGCCGTGTTTTGCGAGCATGCTTAGTTGTCCTCCTGTTCCATTTCTTCCTGGATTATTGATATGTTGTTAGAAGCTGATCTCGTGCAAATTTGCACTGGTCAAGCTGTTATTTTTGCTTGCAACCTAGTGTGTGGTCTCAGCAAGTTAATTCACATGTGGAATACTGGATGTCTAATTTGATCCATTACAATTTGCTTATTCCATTAGTTTCCAATTTTGGCTCCTTCCAGCCATAGATCTCTCATCTCTCTGTTGTATTATATCTGTCTTGATTGTTTGACTTCCTACCATAATCCCATGTGTGTGCCTATTCAAGTAGTGAATTAGTGATAATATAAAATGGAAAACAGGGTCTTCTGTTGGTTTAGCTTCTGGCATATAGCTCTTCTAAATCTAAAGCTAAATCTGTTTCTCATTGTTGGGGATCATTTTGTATTTGTTGGTCTGCCTGCATAGTCCATTAGGGTAATTGTTGGTTCATTCTTAGTTGCAGCTTCAATCGAATGCAAGCAGAGTCTTTTGGTACCAGTAATACTAATATGATTGATGTTCTCTTTAATTTATGCTGCATCGTTTAACCGTGCGTGATTTGGGTATCCATTCTCTGTTATTAGTTATCTATATTTATGTCCGTAATGCCTATTGATTTATGTCTGATTGGTTACAAGCTATATTGTCATCATTTACTGTGTCATGTCATCGTGGGCTGTTTGGATTTGGAAATCCTACTTTGTTGTCCTGTGTCAGGGACGAATCTTAAAATACCATATATATACCTAGTCCTTTCATTCACTTCCATCTGCCAAATTAAAACTTGATGGTGTATTCATTTTTTTTGCAAAGTTTATGCGATAGCATGATATGTATGTGACTTATGTTAGTTGTACCAGTCTACTACATATTTGAGTACCACTATCTGTTTGTATATTTCCTTATCTTTCCCTTTGTTTACAGTTTTCCTTTTGAAGCTTTGTTCTTTTCAATACGGATTCATTTTAATAAAAGATGTATGTTTAGATTTCCACATAGCCCATAGGCGATAGATGCCTTTGTTGCAGTCTAGCCTGATTCACCAGTGCTCTGTATTTCTATTTATACGACGCAGCATCCTGTACAATGTTTATTAAGTTGACCTTTGAACTAACATTTTGTTAACTTGTGTCAAGGAATGGCGATACCTATGCCGGGGAGTACTTTGCTGATAGAATGCACGGCTTCGGTGTCTACAGTTTTGCCAATGGTCACAGATATGAGGGAGCATGGCACGAGGGTAGAAGGCAAGGATTAGGCATGTATACTTTCAGGAATGGAGAGACACAAGCAGGCCATTGGCAAAACGGAGCTCTTGACACCTTGAGCACCCAAAACATTATCCCTGGGTCCCCTATAGCTGTGAACCATTCCAAGGTCCTCAATGCAGTGCAGGTAATGTTCCTGGACACTCACTCCGTTAGCTGTCAGAAAGTTTCTATTGGCATTGTGCTTAGTACAATTCTTCTCACTAAGTTCTGATTATGTCGCACTCTCAGGAGGCGAGAAGAGCTGCAGAGAGGGCCTATGACGTCCCAAGAGTCGACGATAAGGTGAACAGGGCTGTTGCTTCAGCAAATAAAGCAGCCAATGCATCCAGGGTGGCTGCTGTGAAGGCTGCACAAAAGCGCATCCCAAATAATGGCAATGATCTACCATTGTCAGTAGTGTGAGAAGGAAAGCCAACATAAGGTTGGCACGAAGCTGCTTCGTGATGTCATCGCATTGTTACCAATTTGCCCGACAGAACCTTCCACTTCCCTAGGGGGAAGTTGCTCCACCCCATCGGGCCGTGGCGATACCCTGAGTGACTGCCGTTGCAGCAGAGCTTTGGAACCAGAGTTTTCCGCCATTCCCTCCATACATCTTTTGTGGTGTCTTTTGCGACGCAGCAGAACTCCTGCGCAGAGAGAGAGCTTCCCGTTGTCGAAGGCAACTGATCGAGGTCAGTAGGGTTCTCGTGCTTTTTTTCTTCTTCTTCTTCTTCTTCAGTGTAAGACTCATCCTATGTTTAGAGATACGATGATGTACACACCCCCAACATCAGGAGACAAAATCTGTTCCTTTTGTCTCTTGGCTTTAAGCATGTATAGAACCTACATATTCCACGGTGCCGGCCGTGCTGGTTGGATTTACCGCATGCCGCCCCCGCCATTGTCTGTACTACTTTGTACCTGGACGCATAAAGATAACCATGACCATGAATGAGTGCCTCCTGTTGTTTTGGTGGTTGATTCGTAACTGCAAATTGGAGTTTATTACTACCATTAGCAGGAATATATGCTGCAACCCATTATCATTTGTGGGGACTAGAAACATGGGTTGCCCAATAATTGTGGATTGATTAACAAGCATTGGATCAACATCATCTTGAAGGAAATTATTTGCACCCAAAGCACAATTCATAGCATACTATGTTGCTTGCTGTTTAGTTAAAGTATACAACCATTTGTACTGAACGGAATAGTGATTACTCCAAGAATAAATTGGCATTGCAATTCAAACCAAATGCTGCTCAGCTAAATAACAACATCATCCAGTTCTAGAACAATCAGAGATGAGAAACGGCAATGATACCGGATTACTCAGCCGTCCAGGAGTCAAATGCCGCGTTCAAAATTGTTCAGGAGTCAAATGCCGCGTTCAAAATTTACGTAAACAAGCTGCATCAGCGGCAGCTTTGGTACAGTTCAATCAGAGCCGTTGATGACTCGATCAACGGTAGGATCTCGCAGCATCCTTCCCGAAGAAGGCTTCACCTGCCGCGACCGGCTCAAATACACGACGCGTCTCAACGACTCCACCACGAGCCGAGCCGACAAATCACCAACCAAATCCGCTCGGCTCGCCGATTCTCCTTCCCCGCTTCCCCCCTCGCCGGCGGCGGCGACTCCCCGGCGGCGAAGAAGATGATGATGCTGATCGACTGCTCGGGCTGCCGGACGCCGCTGCAGCTTCCGCACGGGGCGCCCTGCATCCGCTGCGCCATCTGCGGCGCCGTCACCCACGTCGCCGCCGCGCCCCCGGCCCACGGCCACGGCGACCCCGCCCGCGCCGCCGCGGGGCCGGTGGCGTCCCAGCACCAGGCGCCGGGGTGGGGGCCGCCTCCCCCGCCGGCGCACGGGCGGAAGCGCGCCGTGATCTGCGGGATCTCCTACAAGTACTCGCGCCACGAGCTCAAGGGGTGCATCAACGACGCCAAGTGCATGCGCCACCTCCTCACCACGCGCTTCCACTTCCCGGACGACTCCATCATCATGCTCACCGGTAACTCCCCGCTACCATTTCTGTTTACGACCTCCCTGTCGGTTGAATTCTGGTTTGGGCCGGTATCCTCAATGTCGGGTTTTGATTGATCCCCCATCAATATTGGTCTGCATGTGAAGCGATTGTTCTGGAGCGAATTGCAGGGCTAGGGTATGATCGACTCAGGGAGCTGTTGGTGGCTTTGCATTTTGATGATTTTTTCTGCACGTTTGTATTTTACCGTTGCAATGAATAGGCAGGGGCAAATGAGGTGTGTTTTTGCGTTGCCGATATCAAAATGTACTTTAGAATTTATTTATGCCTCAATAAACTAGGTATGGTGAGAAGTTTGGTTCAGCTTAGCTGGAAATTCAGTTTTGAAGATAAAGATGGTTTGGTTTGATCCATCACACTTTTTAGGGCTCATATACACTAATGTTGTTGTGAGTCATGGGCACATGTTTTCACAAATTTTAGTTTTAGTAACTAAATGAAATCTAGTCTAGTAATAGGATGCTAGTGCTAGACTGCAAACATTTTTAAGACAAGCAAGGTAAAAGCATTTTTTTGTTTTTCTTTCTGGTATATGAAGTTTATTTTCTGATGATCTGTCATCTATACCTCGCATTGTTGGAACTGATCATAACCCAATACTTTCGATTTATTTCTTGTCTTGCAGAAGAACAAACTGATCCTTATAAGATTCCTACAAAGCACAACATAAGGATGGCCATGTATTGGCTTGTACAAGGTTGTCAACCTGGAGACTCATTGGTATTCCATTATTCTGGCCACGGAGCACAACAAAGAAACTACAGCGGAGACGAAGTTGATGGAATGGATGAAACCCTCTGCCCGTTGGATTTTGAGACACAGGGAATGATTGTGGATGATGAGATAAATACTGCTCTTGTCAGACCACTTACTCCTGGAGTTAAACTTCACGCACTTATAGATGCTTGTCACAGTGGGACTGCACTTGATTTGCCTTTCCTCTGCAGAATGAACAGGTTCGCTTATCTCGTGCAAGCTCTATTCTTCTTCTTTCTTTGGCACTTGACATGATAAGCACGTGTACTTAACCTAATGTCAATCTTATTATCCTGTCTTCACTACAAACTATGTTTGCAAGAAAGATGCTATTTACTTCTGAACCAATTTGATTTGAATGCCATATTTGTCTGATTATGTTTTAGCTGGTGATGATATGATTTTGGAGCTTTCTCAAATATTCTATTGAAATGCAGCTTGAGGACCGCATTCAATTATTTCTTATCTCATGATGATTATATTTCGTCATCCTGCTCAAATATTTTTACTGGAATGTACTTGGAGGGTGGAGCCAGTGAACTATGTTTTCTTAGCCAATTATGTCAATACAAGTAGTTACCCTCTTGGTATTTCCTAGAAGTTGCCAGACAAATTTAGAGGTGGGAGTATCGTGACTGTCATTTGTTGGCAACAGTTTTGGTGTGATACTGTTCACCGTCCTTCTCTTTTCACAACTTACTGCTAATTTGCCCATAGTATGTCCATCAAAATGTTGTCTATCCAAGGACAATAATGTGCCTTTTAGAGACTATGTTGAAAGTTTCTGTTTCATTCAGTTGGTTTTGTTTTGGATTCCTTGGTTGTAGTGTTTACTTGACAAGCATAGATCTGTAGATCTTATGATGGAAATATGTTAAGCTGATATCCCTGGTCTTCTTTGGTACAGGAGTGGGCAATATGTATGGGAAGATCACCGACCGCGATCTGGTGTCTGGAAGGGCACTAGTGGCGGCGAGTGTATTTCATTTAGTGGTTGTGACGATGATCAGACATCTGCAGATACTTCAGTAAGTTCTGAATTCCTTCCTTCTCCATAAGGCATCCTAGGATGTCATTTCTTATTCTCTTCGAAGTTAATATGTGCTTAAAAGATAGCTTGGCAAGGACTCTGATTGCAGATCATGCCTATTCTGTTAATGTTCTATTGACCGGTCGTGTTCTATTCTGCTCACCGCAATTTATAGGTATTAACATTTGATTCATTTGCACCTGTTCCAATCAGGCTTTGTCAAAGATCACTTCAACTGGCGCTATGACATTTTGCTTTATCCAAGCTATTGAGCGTGGGCAGGGCACCACCTATGGAAGTATCCTGACCTCCATGCGTTCGACAATACGCAGTACAGGTGATTCAATGGGCGGCGGAGGTGGTGCTGTAACGTCGCTAATTACAATGCTTCTAACAGGAGGCAGCGTTAGTAGTGGTGGCTTGAAGCAGGTAAGTTCTGGAGTTTGACATATTCCTCTCTAGTGAATATTCAAATCCTGTTTCCATGGGTACAATACAAAACACATAGAACATGTTTTTTTGGTTGTATACAACTCCCATTCCCTTTTCAGATTGGCAACAATACTAATCTCTATTGTCTAATCTGCAGGATCCACAGCTAACTGCAAACGAGCCATTCGATGTGTATGCGAAGCCCTTTTCGCTATGACACGATCCTGGTATTCTCCACCGCGTTCTATGATTTTATCCCTAGTCCCCGTATAAATTACCATGATGTACATTTCACTGTTGAAAGGGCTCCATTTCATAAATAGAGCTAACATGTTGCCTGTATTGTTGCTCATTACATTGTTCGCGCCCTCTCGAATGTGATTTATGATCAAGACCATATTATTGCTCGTTGCATTATACACGGGTTAAGGATGTTGTAGTATATGCCTTTCTTTCTTTTGGAGATGCACCTGAGAATGCAGTGGCAAAGGATGTGTGGTTTCAACCCTAAGATTTTGTGTTCAATTTTTTCGCACGTTTATAATTTTTTCTTATAAAAATATTTGGAGGAACATCTTCCTTTAAATCTCGTTTTTTATGCTCTTCTTTCTTTCCGTTCTCCTTTTCTTCTCTCTTGTCCTTAGACTCGAAACGTCTGGATGCAAGTTTTGGCTGTTGCGTCCTATGTCGTAGTTTGACTCTGTGAAGTACGCGTGAAAGGTTGATTTTTCATTTTAGGGAAAAGAAAAAAATTCCGCAGGTTTGATTTGGTCGCCGTCTACCGGCCCAATGGATTCAACATAAACCTGCCTGAAGTTCAAACATAAAAGCTCAAAAACGTCGGCCCAATCCTTCCCATATCTGCTACTTTGAACAAATACAACCCAAGTTTGTTTATACTACTGTATAATAGCTAGATTGAGAGTATTGGCTCGCAAAGTTGCCAAATTATTCTTTCAGCTAAGTAAAGTTTATCACATGGTGGGCAGTTACACATACAAAGCTGCCAAATTGGAGTACAGTTTTTTCTGAAATGTGACCAAAAAAACTTAGATGGCCTAAATATGAACTAGACATGCCTGCTCGGTTGCCGACTATAAAACTCGGCAACCTGCAAGCTCCCGAATCATCATATATACACTTCCCTTTCCCGGTGCACGTAGCACAGTGCCTATACACAAAGCAATGGCGGCGCCTCGCCGCCCTACTACACGGCGGCGGCGGCGGCCTCGCCCTCCGGAGCGGCCCTTTTCTCGAGAAACCCGACGTACAGGTCCGACTGCTCGGTGTCGCAGCTCGGCAGCGCCGCCCTCTCGCCGCCGTCGGCCATGGCCCTGACGAACGAGACGAAGTGCCGCCAGTTGTCGCCGTCGAACAGCTTCTTGTTCATGCGCAGGTACGTGAATGCGCCCAGCCCGGCGCTCGCCGCGGTGGCCACCACCTGCGCGAACGCCGACTCGTCGTACCGCTCCAGCGCGTTCTCGCCGGCGAGCCCCACGCGCGCCGCCCGCGCCGCGGACCTCACCTGCTGCACCAGCTGCTCGGGCGAGCACCCGGCGTGCTCCGGCTGCTGCTCGTCACGCATTTCCATGCACGTGAAGTTGAGCACGGCGCCCCGCCTCGCCAGCATCGCCGCGATGGGCGCGTACCCGTCGCGGTGCCGCGTGTTGTAGTACCCCGCCGTGAGCTCCGCCGCGTGGGACCGCGTCCGGTAGTGCCAGTGGATGCCGGCGACCTTGGCCGAGAGCGCGGCGCCGGTGCCGCGGAAGACGGCCTCGGCGGCGGCCAGGACGCGGTCGCCGTGGTCAAGAAGCATCCCGGAGTACCACCCGAGGAAGAAGCTGCCGTACTCCGTGCTCCACGTGCCGTCTCGCCGGAAGAATCCCGTCTCCTCCGGGAACTGCTTGTACTCGCCGGCGTCGTGCGGCCCGCCCCTCCCCACTCCTCGTGCCCCGCCGCCTCCGCCGCCGCCTGCAGCGACGCCCTCATGTACTGCACACCAACCGAACCATCCACCGTTAATTCCAATCACAAATCGCTATAGCTTGATAGCTTCACGTCAGAAAAAAAAAAGACATTTTCTTGCTACCTTGTCATAGCACTGGAACTCGCCGATGCCCGGGAAACGCCAGGTTCCATTGGCCTCAGGATACGAAGGATACCTCAGCTCACCACAAGGCCCCAATCCTACTTGGATCTCCTGCAATTTTCACAACGAAATCAAAATCGAACAAGTGGTTTAGTACTCCTACAATCTCACATACTAATACTAACTCAGGCTTTGCTTAAGCAAGGATGTAGATGAAGATATACCACGATGGTGTTGCCGAGGTAGTCGCGGAATGTGTCTCGGAAGCTGCGCATGTAATCGGAGTAAACCTGGATGGGGGTCCTGCCCTTGAGCACCGGCAGCGTGTCGCAGCCGAGGGAGATGTACTCCGGATTCCGCCGCCCTGACCTGTCCGTGTACACCATGTCCGGGTTCGAGCTCACCTCCTCCAACACCCATCCCGGCAAAGGGATGCTGCATCAAACAGAGCAAAATCAAACATGAGCCTACTCTCACATATAGTATCTTTAAACTCGAATTTGATAGTATCTTTCTTGATTTGATTTGGAATTAATTAGTGACAAAAGAAGGTGTTTGTTGGTTAGCTGTAGCTCGGGAGCAAGGAAGGAAGACAGTTGTGTCTTGCGATTGGGGGAATCTTTTGATCCTTTTCCTCCAACGCCTGTGATAACGTCGTCTCTGTTGTGTTCTTTAGCCATCGCTTTTACGCCTTTTCCCAATCCCCAATTGGATAATTTTGATTGCTTATTGCTTCAGGAAATACACATGTAGTATATCCTTTGCGTGCAAGAGACCAACACGAATGGACAACCACAAAAAAAACAAACATTTTCTTCCTAATCAAATAAAATTTGAACCATTTTTTGTTCAACTAAGCTTAGCAGATCGATTGGCTTAGAAGAGAAATACTTGCAGTTGCAGAATTACCTCCCCAAAAAAAAATAACTTGCAGTTGCAGAGCGTTGAAGAGAGAGAAAAATGGAGGAAATGAAATCAGTTAGGAGGTTGGTGGCTTACTTGCAGGAGTCGCCGACGTTGCCGCCGCACTGGTGGAAGGACATGACCATCTGGAGGCGGAGGCCGGCGCGCTCCACCATGCGGACGAGCTCGCCGTAGGCCTCCCAGTCGTATCGCCGGGGACCCTCCCGCTCCACCACACCCCACCACACGTCCACCATCACCCCCTCCACGCCGGCGCTCCGCAGCGCCATCAGGCTCGCCGCCAGCGCCCGCGCTCTCGCCAGCTGCCCTCCCGGCCCCACCGTGTCCAGCGGCAGCATCACGTACACCGGCGTCCCCCGCCGCCGTTGCTCGTGCCCGCCTCCGTGCAGCAGCGCCGCCGCCGTCTCTGGAACCGCCGTTTCCACATGCTCCACCGGCGCCGCCCTGGCTAGCCGCAGCCTGCTGCGCGTGGTGGCGCTCCCCGGCGCCGGCGGCATGGGGACGCAGCACGGCGGCGCGTCCTCTCCGGAGGTTCCCGGCTTGTGGAGCTTGGAGGACGGGTCGAGCGGCGACAGGAACGACGTGGATGACCGCAGCGTCAACGCCATGGACTTACTACTACTTCCGATCTCGAGCTGCCGGAGAGGAAGAGAAGATATGCTGAACTAACCAAGATCGATTTGGTCGGAGAGGAGGAATTGAATTGAACAAGAGGAGAAGCTTTGGTTTCTTTCTTGCTTGGATTTGAAGACGATGAAGAAATGAACTGGGATTTGGGAGGGAAGAGTCGCTGCGGGTATATATAGAGGAATTTTCAACTATGCGTGTGATGGCGACGTGCTTATCGTCACTAACCAAAGTGATCACTGCTGATTAGGATAATAAACAAAACTAGATAATCTTTTCTGATCTGGCACTCTCGCAGCAAGCAGCAATGCAGCAGTGTGCATGTGAATATTTTTATTTTCTAGCGTTCGTGTTTCCTTCCTAGCTTTGGGAGTCTTGGAGATCATGGAAAGGATTAGATCAGCAGCAGTGACCTTATCCATTATCTTTTGGATCCAAAAAATGAAGATGTTGAGATTTGTGAAGATTATGGCAATCGGGTATCTACATGGTAAGTTTATCCGACGGGAGATATGGATAGATCACGCCTAATATATCTGTAAACCAAACATGACTTGGGTGTTACGTTGTCGATTGAGATAAGACAACGGCCTATAGTCACGGTTTAGTAAGATTGAGGAAACCGACTTAGAGTAAGATAAAGTTTTCGATCTGTAAGTCCGCCTCCCAAGACTATATAAGGGGGTAAGGGGCGTCCCTTGAGGGATATCAGAAGTTACATCAACTTTTAGCTTTCAGCCTTAGATCTTGAGATCAATAAAGACACTCGGCGGATCGAATCCTCCGAAACAGGAGTAGGGTATTACCTCACGAGAGGGCTTGAACCTGTCTAAATCCCGTTCTCCAATCTAACCCATTGTGCTTGGCGATCTTGACTGCACCCCCAAAATTCTATTGCCGAAACCAAGTTTCGACAGTTGGCGCGCTAGGTAGGGGCCCGCGCGTCAAGACTTCTTCGACAATCTCGCCGACAAGCGTGATGGGATCTTCTTCAGGATTCGGCGACTTCGCCGCCAACGACTTCGGCAAATTCTCCTCTTTCGACTCGGATTCAAACCAGTCGGGAAGGAGAGACCCTCTCGGCGCCGTTCGGCCTCCCGAATAGTGTCGAGATCTACGACGACATCTTCAAGTCCAAGATGCAGTCTACCCTCTCCGACGAAGGACTTCACTCGGCATCGTTCGGACTACCGAACGCCGCCGAAATCTGCACCGATCTCCTCGTCTCCCCAACCGAGGCTATCTACTCGGACGAAGACCTCTCGGCGCCGTTTGGATTACCAAACGCCGCTGAGATCTACGGCAAACTCCTCTCCCCGAGTCGAGGTCGACCCACTCGGAGGAGTCCGCGTCCTCAAGCTCTGACTTGGACTGGAACGATCCAGATCCGAGCTACCCAGGTCGAGGAGGTCACCGTCATCCTCCAGCCGTTCGGCTCATGCTCATCTTCGGAGCTCAACGAATATCTCAGCTCCGCCGGCTTTGACGACCTCTATGGCATCCCCTCGGACGAAGCCGACGACTCCGACTGCAACAAGGACTACGAGCCGAAGTGCTTCGATGTCCTCATGGCTGAGGTGGCTGAATCTGACTCAGCCATGGCCCGAAGGCTTACAGAGGAAGAGCGAGCCAGGATTGAGCAAGAGCGCAAGCTGGCAGAAGAGGAGAAGAAACGCAAGGAAGAAGTCGACAAAAGAAAGCAAGATCTACGGGCAGCCGGACGATCCGCTCAGGAGGCTATCCTTCAAACGCGGGTCCGCAACACCAATATCTTCCAGACGCCACAGCAGAACGCTGTTGCCGCACTCACACTCTTGGACACCGTCATGGAGACGGCACTCCCTGACGTAACTCCAATACTTGACAAAATCAAGACCATCGTCGCAGCCACAGCCAACGGTCATCCCTCCACCTCGGCACGAAGGCCGACTGAGTCCGTGGCCGAAACGCCCGACAAGAGCCGACTCCCGCATCTAAGGTCAGGAGACTACAAGAGGCCCGAGCCAGACCGATCAACGACTAAGCCAAGAGGCCCACGCCACGAATCCACGCCGAAGCATCAGGAGAAAACGGCCGACTCCCGCGACAAACGACATGGACGTCCACCCGTCCACCACCACGTCCGCCGCAACAACCTCCGCTACCCAACCACCAACCGAGGACCCCGCCGAGTGATCTCGCGGAAGTCCTCGATCGCCGTACTGAGCGAGACCAACGCACTCGGGAAGATCGGAGGGATCACCCGATAGCAACGACGACGGAGTGCCGCCTTTCCTGGGAGCTTCGCCGAGTGCACCGGTCGAATGGATTCAAGCCAACAGAATAGAGAAGTATGACGGCAAGACCGACCCCGAGTCATGGCTTACCGTGTACACTCTCGCCATCCGCGCAGAGCGGCGACAACAAGGCTATGGCCAATTACCCGCCCGTGGCCTCGCCAACTCGCCTAGGAACGGCTCACGAGCTCGCCAAGAGGCTCAATCGGCTCGTGGAGCGAGCCGAGGGACCACTTCATCGCCAACTTTCGGGCACCTTCGAGAGGCCCGCACCCACTTCGATTTATACAACGTCATCCGAGCTCGGACGAGCCTCGAAGGATTACATCCGGCGCTTCTCCGAAAAGCGCAACAAGATCCCCAACATCACCGATGACATCATCATCGCCGCCTTCCGGAAGGGAGTCCGTGATGAGCTGTTAATCGGGAAGTTCGGGCGCAAGCCACCGAAGACGGTGAAGCAGATGTTCGAGACGGCGAACTCCTACGTCAAATCCAATGATGCCATCAAGGCAGCTCGCCAAGACCGGCCCGACAGGAGGGAAGATAAGCAGGCGGGAGGAAGCCGGAATCCTAAGAAGGATAACGACAACAACAACAACCAGGGCCAAAAAGACCGCAAGCGCCGATCCGAAGATCTGGTTGCCGCGACCTCCAACTCTCAACGCCGCCCCCGAGTCGCCGCCTACGACGCCATCATGAACGCTCAATGCACTCATCATCCCAATCACAAGCACGCAGCTAAGGACTGCTTCATTTACAAACAATTCGCCGAGCAGTACGCGACGCAACTCAACAAGAAGCCGATGATGAGGCCGGTCCATCGGGCGCCAAGAAAAACAACACGGTGAGAATGCCGAACCTTTCCAAGACCCTGTGGGAGAGCTCAATCACATCTTCGAGGGGCCGCTAGCCTACGAATCCAAGAGGAAACAGAAGCTAACCGACAGAGAGGTCAACGCGGCTCAACCCGAAGTCCCCCGCACTGCGATGGTCGAGGTGGCCATCACTTTTGATCGCTCGGATCACCCCGACCGAGTGGTTCACCCGGGCGCTATCCACTTGTCTCCGGACCCAATGGTCCGCAACATCAGGCTTAAGCGCGTCCTCATCGATGGGGGCAGCGCCCTCAATATTCCCTTCGCCAAGACCATGGACGAGATGCAGATCCCGAGGGCCGAATTAAAGGCAAGCTCAGCCCCCTTCCACGGAGTCATCCCGGGGCTGTCATCTACACCACTCGGGCACATCGCCCTCCCGGTCACCTTCGGAGCTCGAGAGAACTTCCGAACGGAAAACGTCACTTTCGAGGTGGCCGACTTCGAAACGGCCTACCACGCCATCATCGGAAGGCCTGCGCTTGCCAAATTCATGGCGATCCCACATTACACCTACCTCTGCATGAAGATGCCGGGTCCCAACAACGTCATCACTCTTCGCAGCGACGTGAAGCAAGCCTTCACCTGCGACAAGGAGAGCTGCGACATGGCCCAATCTCGCGAGAGATCACGTGGCCAGCAAGAAATCCGATTGGCTGCATCGACTTCGGCAGAGGGTGAAATCCCCACGAAGAAGATAGTCAAATCAGGATCCGGCGACGCCAAGACCAAGAAGATCTCCCTTGATCCATCTGATCCATCGAAAACTGCTGTAATCGGCGCTGAACTAGATCCTAAATAAGAAAGCGCGCTCGTCACCTTCCTCCAAAATAATAAAGATGTTTTTGCTTGGAAACCATCTGATATGCCTGAAATTCCTAAGGAGGTGATCGAGCACTCTTTGCACATCAAAGATGACGCCAAACCAATAAAACAACGATTACGCAGATTCGCGCAGGATCGAAAGGACGCCATCAAGGAAGAGCTCACAAAGCTCTTGGTTGTCGGCTTTATCAAAGAAGTCCTACATCCCGACTGGTTAGCCAACCCAGTCCTGGTCCGCAAGAAGACGGGGCAATGGCGTATGTGCGTTGACTATACCGACCTCAACAAAGCCTGCCCCAAAGATCCATTCGGGCTGCCTCGCATCGACCAAGTCGTAGATTCAACAGCCGGCTGCCAACTCCTGAGCTTTCTGGATTGTTACTCGGGCTACCACCAGATCAGTTTGAAAGAATCCGACTGCCTGAAGACATCGTTTATCACGCCGTTTGGAGCCTACTTCTACATCACCATGCCTTTCGGCCTGAAGAACGCCGGTGCCACATACCAACGCATGATCCGAGATGTTTTCGACGCAGATCGGCAAGAACGTAGAAGCTTATGTCGACGATGTCGTCATCAAGACCAAGCGAAAGAAGACCCGATCGCCGACTTAGAAGAAACCTTCGCAAACATCCGGCCTTCGAATGAAGTTGAACCCGAGAAGTGCACTTTCGGCCCATCGTGCAAACCGCTCGGCTTCATGGTGTCACATCGCGGCATTGAAGCCAATCCAGAGAAGATCAACGCTATCTTGAGCATGAAGCCCCCGAGTAACCAGAAGGATGTCCAGAAGCTCACTGGCTGCATGGCGGCGCTAAGCCGCTTCATCTCTCGACTCGGCGAACGAGGCATGCCCTTCTTCGATTGCTAAAGAAGACGGACGACTTCCAGTGGACCGCGAAGCCCACAAGACCTTTGAAGATTTTAAGGAATTCCTTACAATGCCGCCCGTCCTGGCCTCGCCTCAGCCCTAGGAGCCCCTGCTGCTATACATTTCAGCCACTCACCAAGTGGTTAGTACGGTACTCGTGGTCGAGCGCGAAGAAGGACGGGCCCAGAAGATCCAGAGGCCGATCTACTTTGTTAGCGAAGTATTGGCAGGAGCCAAAATTCGCTACCCTCAGGTACAAAAATTGCTTTATGGTGTCCTGATAACCGCGAGAAAATTGGCGCATTATTTTCAGGGTAACTCGATCACCGTCGTCACATCCTTTCCACTTGACGACGTCATCCACAACCGGGAGGCAACTGGGCGCATTGCCAAGTGGGCTCTGAAGCTGATGCCACTGGATTTGACTTTTAAGGCGAGGACGTCCATAAAGTCACAAGCCCTGGCGGATTTCCTGGTCGAGTGGACTGAGCAACAAGAAAGCGCACCTCGGGAAGACCTCCAACACTGGACCATGCACTTCGATGGATCCAAGAGGATCACCAGCTTGGGAGTGGGAGTCGTGCTGATCTCCCCGACTGGGGAAAGGCTAAGATACGTCCTCCACCTCCACTTCTCCGCCTCACACAACGTCGCCGAGTACGAAGCCCTGCTACATGGACTGCGGCTCGCAGTTGCACTCGGGATACGTCGGCTCATCGTGAAAGGGGACTCCCAGCTGGTCGTCAACCAAGTAATAAAGGACTGGTCCTGTCTAAACGACACCATGGAGGCCTACCGACAAGAGGTCCAAACTCGAAGACAAGTTTGACGGACTCGAACTATCACATGTCCTGAGACACAACAACGAAGCAGCTGACGAGTTGGCGCAGTTCGGGTCCAAGCGTGAAGCCGCCCCAACAGACGTTTTTGTCGAGCACCACTATGAACCAACCATCACGGCAAAGACAACATTCAACGAACAAGCTGCAAACGAAGTCGCCATGACTGACGTCGACTGGAGGACACCTCTCATCAAATTTTTAACACAACAAGAGCTTCCGGAAGACCGGGATGAGGCAGAACGCGTCCGACGTCGTTGCCAAGCATATGTCATGGTTGATTCCGACTTATAAAAGAGAAGCCCCTCCGAAATCCTAATGAGATGCATCACACCCGAGGAAGGGAGACAGCTGCTCCAAGACATCCACTCGGGCATATGCGGAAGCCATGTAGCAGCACGCACCTTGATGGGCAAAGCCTACAAACAGGGTTTTTTCTGGCTCACCGCGGTCTTCAACGCGGATAAAGTGGTACGAACCTGTGAAGGCTGCCAATTTTTCGCCCGACAGAGCCACGTCCCAGCCCAGGAGCTACAAACAATCCCACTATCCTGGCCGTTTGCGGTATGGGGCTTAGACATGGTCGGCCCTTTCAAGAAAGCTCCAGGTGGATTTACACACTTATTCGTCGCAATCGACAAGTTCTCCAAGTGGATTGAAGCCAAGCCGATCGCCACAATTACTGCTGACAAGGCACGAGATTTCTTTCTCAACATCGTGCACCGCTTCGGCGTCCCAAACAGGATCATAACCAACAACGGGACTCAATTCACGGGAGGCATCTTCAAGGAATTCTGCGAAGACTTTGGAATCAAGATCTGTTATGCGTCAGTTGCACATCCCAAAAGCAACGGTCAAGTCGAACGGGCCAACGGCATGGTCCTTCAAGGCATCAAGGCCCGCGTGTTCGACCGTCTAAGTCCTTACGCAGCAAGTGGGTTCAAGAGCTCCCTCGGTTCTATGGTCTCTACGGACCACACCCGGTCGGCTACCGGCCAAACTCCTTTCTTTCTGGTCTATGGCGCAGAAGCCATGCTGCCAAACAAGATGGAGTAAGAATCCCTCCGAGTCCGCAGCTTCAACGACGAACGCTACGACTCAGACCGAGTGGATGACCTTACCCGACTGGAAGAGGACCGCGAGGCAGCCCTCATCCAGTCGGCAAAATATCTTCAGGGACTCAGGCGATACCACTGTCGCAACGTTCGAGCACGAGCTTTTATCGTTGACGACTTGGTTCTACGAAAGGTTCAAACCACCAAGGACCGTCACAAGTTATCCCGCTTATGGGAAGGACCATACATAATCGCTGAGGTGACTCGGCCAGGTGCATATCGATTAAAGCGCGAAGACGGATCTATGGTGGAGAACTCCTGGAACATTGAGCATCTTCGATGATTTTATGCTTAAATTAACTAAAGTTTCATGTTTTTCTTGACTGCCAACCTCAAGCAAGATGACTTCTTGAGTCAGCAGTCGGGGGCTGTACATATGTCAATAAAGCATAGTTTTCCTCATCAACCTTTGTGCATGATTCGGTTTATCATTGTTTAATGTTCTTTGATTCGAGTTCAGTGTTTAAGGACTGAGAGTTTTCTGATGACCTAATCGAGCTTAAGGCTCAAAATCTCGACGAAAATTACTTAAGAAATTTCACATAAAAACTCGGATCGTGGCATTAACATAAATAAACCGAATATTCACAATTCTACATCAGAGCATCATAATCAGACAACATTTACAAGACAATGATTATAGAACAACTAAGGATGGAAATTGTTCACTACATCGACGGCAATCCGTTTAGCCGAATCCTGCGCCTCACTAATCAGGTCCAGGGCTTGCTCATTCGAGGTCCCGTCGGCGAAGCCTTCCCCGACCGAGTTGACATCCACTCGGAGGTAGAGAGATCTGGTCTGCACAAGAGCCGGACCACCCCCATGGTGGCGGCCTCGGTGATGTTCGCCAAATATTGGTCGGGAGCCCTCCGCAGCCTTGTCGAAGATTTCCAATGGCTCCAGCGAGCTAGCCCCGACTCCCTGATGAAACAAGGATAGCAGGATTGGCGTTGCTGCGTTGGCAACCTCTTTCCGGACCTCTCCGGCTCGTTTGACCCTCTCAAGAAGCACGTCGTATTGAGCTCGGGTCTTGACTTTGTAAGCTGCCAAAAGAGCATGATCACGCAAAGTACTCGAAGATAAAGCAGCACAAAGGATATTACTTCAAAAAAGCTCACCTTCGAACTCGGCCTCCAACTCGGTCTTGCCGAGGCTGACTGCCTCCAGCTGGACCTGGAGCGAGTGGACCTCCAACGAATTTTCTACAAACACAGAAGGCTATTAGCGACCGAGATCAGCACAGAACCCATAGAGAAACTGGGAAGATTGGACTTACTCCCGACTGAACCGCGGAGGTCGAGGTTCTCCTCCCGGAGTTCGGCTATCTCCTTCCTCGGGGCCGCCTCCCTCGACGCGGCCTCCTCCCAAGTGGTCTTTAACTTTCGCTGGACGTCCTCCAGGGAGTTCAGATGAGGGACCAACTTCTCCAGCACCTCGGATTTGGCCATGGATCGACAATACTCCTTCGCACGCAAGATCCGAAGTTGACCGACTGGAAAGAAATGATGATACAACGACAGAGAAAAGATCTAGGCTTACGTTGAGTAGCCGAGTTGCCTCGTTCAGCCGTTGACAAGGGCATCTCTTTCTTCGCTTCCGCTTGCTTGTCCAAGATGATGCCCCGCCTTTGGCCTTCCGAGTCTCGCCATTCGATTTTAATCGGAGGAACCTGTGTTTCGTAAGATCAGTAACTGGGATTTCCTCTACCGTAGCTAGCGATCGTGAAGAGTAGATGAAGACACGAAAGATGCGAACTAAAGATTAAAGACAAGATTTCGACTCGAGACATACCGGCTTCGGCGGCTGAGCTCTGGACCGGAGCAACCCGACCGGTCTTCTTCCTTCGGCTTTTCCCGACCGGTCTTCGCCGGGCTCCCGAGCCGCACTGGGCTTTCCACGCCGACCGGTTCCCGGCCGGACGCCCGACCGGGCCTGGGGCTCCTTCCTGACACCCTTCTTTAGAGGTGAGGGCTTTCTGCCCGGAGCGCTCTCGCTTGGGAGCGGGCTCCGGGGTCTTGGCTCCGCAGGCTTGGATGCCTCGGAAGCAGCAGCTGGAGTTGGCCCTTCACTCCTCCCGGCAGGATCTATATCCTGGGGCCTCCTGCCAAACCAACGACGCACTTAGTCGGAATGAAGACAAAGAAATTTTTAACGATGAAGTTCAGACTTCAGTCATGAGGCGTACCTAGACGACCGGCGGATCTTCGGCGCCGCCTTCGGCGATGGCTTTGAAGGAGGCGTCTCGACTGGAGGAGCCGGGATGTCATCGTCCGAGTCGTCAATGATGAGCCTCCTTTTGCTCGCCCATTTGTTAGAGTCCTCACTCGGGGCCACCCGTTTCCCGACTGGATCGCTTTGGATCTTTATTCCGCCAGTCGGCTTCTTGGCAGGACGAAGCGGCACGTCATCATGAGGAACCTTGTACGGTTTCAAAATAATGGAAGCATTTTCCTGCAAGAGAAATTTTCGCAATACTAAGAGGTATGACATCATGATTTCGAGACAATACCAAGAAGTCAGTCGGCTTACCGGAGGAGGAGACCGATAGATACTGAAGGGAAGAACCGACAGCACGAGGGCGCGCTCGACTGCGATTCCGGTCGAGAAGATCTTATACATCCGGATCTTCAGGATCTCGAAACTGAGGGGATCTTGATCTTCCCGATTGGGGTCCTTCCCGCCTTCGTACTTGAAGGCTGGCTTTGACCGCTCTTTGATTGGTGCCAGTCGGCACCTGATAAAGTGCCGAGTGATCCGCTCGCCGCGAAGACCTTTCTGCTTCATCGCCAGGATCTTCGCTAGCAGTTTGTTGGCCTCATCCCAATCGTGAGCCACTGGTACAGTGCTCCAAGTATACTTGGGTACAGGGGGAAGGCCGACAAAGGCTGGCAGGCTGGGTTCGAGGTTGCTGATATAGAACCAGCCCGCGAGCCATCCCTTGTTGGAAGATTTCAAGGGAAGAGAGAAGTACTCCTTGCGGAGAGATCCGCGGAGTTGAAAATCCGCTCCACCAACAACGCATGGGTGGTCCTTATTCGGATGCGGTTTGAGGTAAAACATGCGACGAAAGAGTTGGAAGTGGGGAAGGATGCCAAGGAAAGCCTCACATACGTGAATAAAGAGAGCGATGTGAAGCATGGAGTTGGGGTTCAGATGATAGAGTCGAAGACCATAGTAATCTAGAAGCCCCCTGAAGAACTCGGAAGTAGGGAGGCTGAACCCGTAGTAAAAGAAAGAAGTGAACACAACGAGCTCACCGGTGTTCGGGGTGGGGAAATCTTCACCCGTCGCCGGGCGCCAGCCCACGATCTCCTTGGGGGAAGCACGCCGTGCTTCACCATCTCCTTGAGGGTGGATTCCCTCACATCCGATGTGGCCCATTGGTCAAAGGAGATTTTCTTTTCATCCGCCATGAGTGTGGTTTGGGTGGGAAGTGGATCTGATCGGAAAGGATGGGGATTTGATCAAAGGATCTTGGAAGCTGGATGCGGAGGCTAGTTTATGGCGAAGAGCGAGCTCCTGGGTTGATGGATTCGGGTGCGCGCGAGTCTAGGGTTTTTCGCAAGGAGCTGGTGAACAGCGCTGTGAAAAGAGGAAATTTTTGGGAAGACGAAGTGGCGGGGATGACCTCGAGACTTTGTAGAAAGATTTGAGGGTTGCGCTAGGTTTTCTCGTGATTGGGCCGAGCCCATGAGAGACCTGCGGCCTAGCTAAGGTGTGGCCCGACGCGTGTCCTTAGGGACTTAAGTGGATGAGCTTAAGCAGATTTGTCTTGGCAATATGCACGTGTACGAATGCCCTATACCTTTGGAAATCCTTTCATATCGCGGTTTGCCTGACTTCATGAGAAGCTGGCATGATGCAATTTAAGAGGTGACCAACAGCTAAGCTTTTTATTGCTGCCTTGATGACAAGGGCTGTTTGGTTCTTTAACATTTGATTAAATAATTATATCAGTGTTATTTTTCCACCTTGGTGAAGATCTTTATAGATTGAGACCAGTATTATGGCAAGAGCTATTTAATAACTTGGTCATATTTTTCAAACGATTGAAAAAACTTATTTACCCATGAGGGATAATTAAAATATTTGTTTCGAGATGACTCAGGCAGATTCATTTGGATAAGCATGAGCTTACCGAGTGCTTTACACCGATGAGGGTTGATTGAATTATTTGTTCTGAGATGACTCGGGCAAATTCACTCGGATGAGCATAAGCTTCCCGGGTAATGAGATTTTTATGATTGTTTTAGCATGAGCTAAGTATTTATATGAGAATAATTTTTTATAGTTCCTGACTATATGTTTAGTCTGATTTTGACTATACATATAGTCGGGGGCTACACCTAATTAGGTGCATCAGGAGATGCACCTAGATATTTATTTTTGAGAATTTTTTAGATATTTTCAGCCCTTCACAGTCTTTGGAGCCACTCGGGAAGATTCAGGCAGAGATGATGGAATCACTCGGCATTTGAAGCAATCGGCCAAAGAGGTTTTTGGCTGTGTGCTGTTTTGATTTGAAGCTGAGTTGCCTCGTCGACTGAAAAGGACTCGGGGGCTACTGTGGAGATTATGGCAATCGGGTATCTACATGGCAAGTTTATCCGACTGGAGGTAGGGATAGATCACGCCTACTATATCTGTAAACCAAACATGACTTGGTGTTACGTTGCGGATTGAGATAAGACAACGGCTTATAGTCACAGTTTGATAAGATTGAGGAAACCGACTTAGAGTAAGATATGATTTCCGATCTGTAAGTCCGCCTCCCAAGACTATATAAGGGGGGTAAGGGGTGTCCCTTAAGGAATATCAGAATTTACATCAACTTTTAGCTTTCAGCCTTAGATCTTGAGATCAATAAAGACACTCGACGGATCGAATTTTTCGAAATAGGAGTAGGGTATTACCTCACGAGAGGGCCTGAATCTGTATAAATCCCGTTCTCCAATCTAACTCATTGTGCTTAACGATTTTGACTGCACCTCAAAATTTTATTGTCGAACCCAAGTTTCTATAAGATTAAGTCTCCGTCGCTTTGGGCAGCTAATCGTCGAGTGCCGTATGCTTTCCATTGCTCCGGTGTACTGAGTACGGACACATGTGTTAACTCCAAAACTATAATTAAGCGATAATCTCTGGCACGTGGTTAGTCAGATGGAGCTGCACATTTGCACAAGCTGCAGGGTTGAGACGACAACGTAGCGGTCAAATCCGAACCGCTTTTACACGCTTTTTAGAGAACGGAGAACACGCGCCCCGGGGGTGGGTTGGTTTGGGGTCGATGACATGTGTTAGGGGTGGGCGTTCAATTTGACTAAACTGATCGGTTTTTAATTTTGGTTTTAGTTAGTTCGGTTTTTCTGTCTCAATTATTTTTGTCTATTCTTATGTATTAGTAGCGTTTTCTAGAAACACAGCTTGTGGCCTCCATTTGTTGCCCGGTTTGGACCGTCGGAATTTCGAGCGGACAGTCGCAGTAAAAATACATGAATTTTTTTTTACTGCAAACACACAAGTGCTTCGGTCGTTGGGGTTGTTTGGTGCGTGGTCGGCGTGGAGGCATGCGCGATGCCATGCGACTTCCGCGGCTAAAATCCAAACGTGGGTGACTCACCGTGGTATCATGCATCTTTGTCCGGATTTCGTGGAGTTGGCGAAATCAGCCGAGCCGTAGCAGCATCCACAACCATGAGAATCACGTACGAGTACGCTGCTGTCAGTTAACCACACGTACATCGGATCTGTTGCATCCAAACGTGGGTGACTCACCCTGGTATCATCGGTTATTTTTTCCTCCTTTGTGATCTCCCGTTAAACACGGTCAACCTTGGGGATGAAACCCTCCACCCCCTCCCTCTTTTACCTGCATGACAATCAACAAATGAATAAATTACCGACACATTCCATCTGGAGAAGCGTCACTCACGTCTGATGAAACTATAGTTAAGCTTGTCATTGCTAAGTAGAACTCTTTCTGTCTAAAAAATTAAGTTGAAGACAAGGAGAATACTGTAGCATGTTAGCGTGCGAGTGCGAGTGGTGATCGGATCGGGCGATATTGGAGGTGAGGTGGTGGTGACGCGGCCGCACGTAGGCACCAAGTGAAACGCGTGGACGGCGTGCGGCGCTTATCCGTGCCGTCTCCAGCGGTGGTCTGCGCCTCACGTTCCCGGGACCTACCGCCGGTGACCTTTTTGTTGGGCTTGGGCCCCTTTTCCTCTTCCAAGTTTGTGGCTCTGTCGCTCGCTCGCCCACAATTTCGTCAAGCATTCTACACGTGAATTCTTGCGCTTGCAAGACGGTTTACCATGAATTAACTCTCAATTTCGGTACTGTTATTTTCTCACTAAAATTAAAATTTTATTCCGATTTTTGTTAGCACGTTTTTCAATGTCTCATAAAAAATACTTTACAATATCAAATATATCTATTTTTAATTTTTATGATAATTAAAATTTAATTAATTATATATGTTATTAGTTTTTTTCCGTGTCCGTTTTTAATTTTAATTCAAATCAGAAACGAACGGGACCGTCGTTGTGCAGTCCAGCCTTATTCATTCTAGCTAGTTGAATTGTTCGATGGACAGCTGGTCTTTGTGTGGATGGAAGCATAGTTATAGCAACTTCCGCTACGCAACTAGGTCGATATGTGAGGTGGCAAAATTTGGTGACATGAAGATGCATGTCATAGAACCACGAAAGCAAAGCCAACGTATTTGGTACCAAGGAATTGAAGTAATAAAGAACAGGTACTTGAGCTCAGATTTTTGACACTAATAAAAGTTTCACCGTCGCAAATGCGAATAATATGTCATACAATTTATTAAAAAAACAATAGTTTATGGATAAAATTTATCAATGTAAAAAAATAAACTTTGATAAAAAAACTTAAAAATTAAATTTTAAAATTTTATTTTTAACAGCGTCTGATCACATACGGAGGAAACGATGGTGATCTAAGAATAAACCGTTTTGAACATGAACCTTCCAGCTGTCCCAAGAAAAAAAGACATCCCTCCTCAGCACCCCTTGCCTTTTTTTACTCAGAAATATCTCTCTCATAATATTTTTGATATTTCCTCCCTCTATATATGAACGTATTCATACGCATTACTGCGTACAGATACAACGCACTGGTCGGCTTTCAGTTTGAGGGAAGTAGTAGCCTTAGCCTTCACGGGACCGCGAGTATCACCATCTTGGCTTTGGTGGACCACCGGCCGGTTGCCGGCTACGTAGACGCATGCATTCATGGCACGGTGGCTACCTCTCCATCGATCAATCGATCGGACACACGAGAGTGTGGATTTTAAACCTCTCCAAATGATCGATATGTGTGATCGATCGACGCCTGATCATAATCTATCTGATCCTGAATGCAAGTTAGGAAACGACGGTGAGGGATGGATGGATAAACAGATAGGAATTACACATGGACTGTCAAGATCAAACGATGTGCGTGCTTATCCAGGTCAGGTTCCTGCACCAAATAAAATCTTGGTCGAAAGGGAGTAGCGGCCGAGAACTAGCTAGGCGTCATTCAGGGATCATAGCGCCAGCCTTCTGATTAATCGACCACTTTCTTGTATTCACGTTACAAAACATTTTTTACGTTTAAATAAATTCATACATAGATTTATATATATATATATATGTTTTATATATACGTACAAATTAAATATATATGCTAAAAAATTTAGACGAATGATAAAAAGATCAAAAAGAAGGAAATACCAAGGATTTTTGTTTTAGTTCATGAGTCAGCTTAGCTAAGAAGATACATTTAATCAGTGACTAGAAGTATGTGATTTTAACCCCAAGATCTCATATTTAATTCTCGACACACTTATAGTTTTTTTTAAAAAAATGTCTCTCAAAATCTCGTTTTTTAAGCATAAAGCTAAAGCTCAAATATGTATCTTTTTTGAGCTTTTTAAGCCATAAATTACTCTTATGCTGTTAAGTTACAAGTTAGGTTAAACGTAGTCTCAGCATCGATCTCCAGCTCCATGTATACAAAAGCAGATTCCTCTAAAAACAATCCCCGTCTCTTTCCTCCCGACCATAGTGACGGCGCCATCGCTAGTGGAATCTCCTGAAACCAGCTTCGCTGACGCCAGCTCGCTAGATCCCGACGTCTCCACCGGAATCATCATTGGTGAAGCGTCTCGCTGATCTCGTTTCTTCTTTTTCACATCGGACAAGGAGGTGCACTCTCACGGCCCTATTTGCAATGGATGAAGAGGATTAATGACACGTAAAAAAACAAAAAAATAATTAACATATAATTACTTAAGTTTAGTTATTATAAATTTTAAAAAATAGATTTATTGACACTTTAAAATAATTTATATATAAAATTTTTTTCACATGAAACATATCAGTTAACATTTTTAAAAACATACTTAAAAACAAAAAATTATAAAATGTATATATTAATCAGAAAAAAAGACCTACTTCTGGCTTTTCTCCCTCTATTCTCTCAATCTCTCCCCCAAGCCTTTCCTCTCAAGCCACCGTGCCCTCTGCACACATCCTGCAAGGGGCACCCTCTTTTCAAAAAAATTCATAGGATTGCATTCCTTTGCTCCTATGGAAGACTTTGCCTCCTATGCAACACGTGAACAGTTAGAATCTCATAGCAAGACCTTCTCTATTCATATGTCTAATATTAATTTTAGCTCTTGTGTTTTTCAGGGTTTTCGTTTTTGTCACGTTTCTTTGAAACAAAGGAGACGTTTACCCCTGTTTTTGACAGAAGTTAGTGCACCTTGAATGTTGAGCTAAAAAAAAGGGGAATACTGATTTTCCCCATTCCCAACCCTAGGAAGTACAGATGGTCAAACAGATCGCTCGGTACGATATGACCCGCTACGACATGGCTCGTTAGGAACGTTTTGCTTGTAACGGTACCGACTCCTCGGCCTAAGCACGGCTCACGGGGTGACCGAGCCGTGTCGTGTCGGCACGGGCCCGTTAAAGACCTATAGACTGAGGTCGGCCTGGTGACTTTTTTTTGCCCGTCCAAACACTGTTTTGACTTGTTAAAGACCCCCGCTACAGTAACAGTTCATGCCGTGCCGGCCCACGAGCTCACCCGACAGCCAAGCACGACACGACCAATCGTGTCGTGCCAGCCCGACCCGTTTCGACTTTGGCCCGTGCCGTACCGTCTACAGGATCCTCCGTGCCTGTGCCGGCCCACTTTGGCCCGGACCAGCTCGCCATCTATACTAGAAGTCAAGCGATGGCAACGACTCGACAGTAGCGGCGGCGACCTTGCAGGCGGCAGCCAGTAGCCCCCAGCGAGGGGATGGGGAGCAGGCGGATGTGGAGGCAACTCCGTCGACGGACGGGAGCAAGCGGCCACGGCGACGACCCAACGCGGGCAGGAGGCGACGGCGGCAGTTGCTCAGGCAGGCGGTGGCTCGGCGTTATTGACAGACCTACAGGGTGGTCCGGATGGGCCCTGGCCCACCCAAAAGGTGGCCCACCTAGACCCCCCTCCCGTCCTGCGTAATTTTTCTCTATGGAAGATGTCTCACCGATGATTATCTAGTAATATTTACTAAGCGTGATATTTTTTTAAAAGTGGATGAAGAAAATATAAAAACATCAACAAATGCCATAGCAGAGGCTGCAGAGCCAGGATAAAAGTTCCCAACCGCTGACAAGCTTGATATTTTTAGTGCTCAACAAAAGAACAACCGCTTTTACATGTACAAAATTTACACGACCCCTTTTCTGCTGGTTTACAAGCAGACGGATTGTTCGGTACAAGGTTTCGACGTACAAGCTTTGACCCCAAGGGTCTTACAAAGATAAACGCAGATTAATGGACTAACAAATAGGAGCAATGAAAACCTGAAAACTCTCATTTCCGGGACATCTTGCACAAAATGCTGGATTTGTCCTGTTCCTGACTTCTTTCTTACACCGATTTATACACCTATGTTATGTACATACATGTATCTAGTGTCTACACTAATGCAAGGCAGGTTTGCCTCTCATAGCCTCTCCAATGCTTGCTCGGCGTAAGACTCTGATATCTTCATAGGCTTTAGCTCACACTCTTCTTTTGGCCGCCGCATCGCCATGAATTGCAGTGACTTGCTCTGAACTTGGTAAACATAGCATCCCCATGGGTAGGCATCTGACGAAGCCCATACAATTTGCTCCTCGTACACTGCACCTTCCGCAAATCTCTCACTCACACAGAAAGCAGAGTCGAGAGGGGGCTCCTGAAAAGCAGATATAGCCACACATCCAAGAGCTACGTATCCTTCAGGTGGTCTTGGAAGCCATATTGATACAGGACTCCTGTAATCCTCAGCACAGTTTCTCCAAACCTATATGCCAGGAAAATAATGAACAGAAGTGCACATCCCAACTCTAGAAAATCTATACATAAATAAATAAAGGAGAGCGTATAACATCATATATTTTTCTCTTTTAAGAAATATATTTTTAGCACAAGCTCAAAATTAACAAAAAGTAATAAGGAGAAAATATCTCATTAAATACTGACCAGGTCATAGCCAAGAGGCAGCGCAAAATTCCCACCCACATTTTTGTAGATAGCAGCAACATGTGGTGGATGAATGCCAACATGAGCAATATCTCCAATTGAGACATACCTAAAATTAAGTTGTTAAATATTCGCATCAACCCTTTAAAACAGGGTAATTTTATTCGCATAAAAGCATAAAAACAGGTAAATTAAAGGGGCGAAAGCCTCATTTCAATATTTCGTACCCACTAGGGCAGAGAGGCCTCCAGATACTAAACACCCTTCCATCATCTGCAACCTGGAACCAAAACTCACGGTTTATTTTAAACAAAACATATCATGAATATAGAAAAAAAAAGATCAGGAATATTATCTTTTAATCATAAGGTAAATGTAGCTAATTTACCTGCTTCGAAAGTAGTTTGCATCTGCTTCGAATTTCTTGTTCACTGCTCCACATGTTCTGGAAGTTAACTGTATCATTAATGAGTCGCTCCTCAACATTACTTGCTGCTCCCCTTGGGCTTAGCAAAGGCCTAGCAAAACTGTGGGACTCCCTCATATCTTCATCAAATGCAAAATATACATCGTGCTGGCCCCCAGGAACCTATTCGGTTTGGTTCAGAGGTATGAGTACAGTTGTTTGTTTTTTGCAAGTGCGCGTGCGTGTGAGAGAGAAAGAGAGAGTACCTTTAAGGGTACAACTTTCATATCTGCCTGATGAGACCTCCACATCTTTCGAATTGAAGAACAAAGTAGAAGAGCCTGAGGTTCATGCTCCTCATCAACGTTGCACTTTATAAGCCTTACAAAGTTCTCGGACCTCCTAAAATTCTTCAGATGTATGATTACGTGCGAAGGCCTTTGATACCCAGCTTTTGCCAGCTCCAATGCAAGTACATCTTCCCAAGGAACGTCCCAAAGTATTTTTGAAGGCTTCTTGTCCATTTTATCTAGATCCACGCACTACACAAAAGAACACTGGGATTTAGTAAAAAAACAGAAGCAGTTTACTATGAGAATCAGATAGAGAGAGGCCTCACCTGAAGTAGTATCACTCGTTTGTTTGTTACCAAAGCAACCTTCTGATTTTGTACGATAAAATGATCTTCATAGTAATCAGACCATGCATACTTTGAAGGTTCCCGAAATAAATCTGTGCATGCAAAATATCTGCTAGCCTCTGCTAGGTAAAGGGCCATCTGGACAATTGGATACTCAAATTAAGTGTATAGCATCAACAATATTCTCTGGCTGAAGTAAAACCAGTACTATGAAACAAAAATATCGTTTCTTGAAACAGTTATCAGAAGGCTACTACACAATGTTGGCCATCATTTTCTACTGCAACATATTTGCAGAACCTACTATACAACTGTTTATCAAGAAAAACAAATACATCTGTCATGGGTGGAGGCTACAAGCCTAGTCGGAACTGTTATGGGCTGGCCTAACTCGCACTATCTTGCGCTGCAGCCACTCAGTAAGGCAGAAATGTGGCAAAAAGAAAAAACAGCAGTGATATAGGCTTCTGTTAGATATAAATATTTAGGAGTTGCATCGTAGACAAGTAGAAGGAATTTGTACTAGAGATAAGAAGCACAATCTACTGCTTAAAGTTGTTAAGAGGTAGGAGCCATCCTTAAAAAGGCTGCTGGTTTTAAAGTCTCTTCTCCCCTAAATGTCTCCTACATATCTTTGTCTCCTCTACCAACTACCTTCGTTCTGATATATCCATAACAATATTTTTTTGCGAGGATATTCATAACATTATCGACGGTGAAAGGAAACAATTCTGAGGTAGAGGTATCTTAGAGCATCATTTTCAGGAATAGCAGTAAGTTTCAGTAGAATAGGGTGTTCACTGTTCAACATACTTAAGCAGCAACTCTTCTTTTACTCTGTGCACCATTTTGCAAATTTTACATATCTATACTACAATTTCTTAAAAACAAAGAAGGGAAAATCAATGCACCTGGCCCGCAGCTTGTACTTTGTCATACTCTCTTATTATACCATCTCGGTGTATAGCACGAGGATCTCTAATCCTCTGAGGGACATGTTTATTATTCAGAATATCCACGCATCTCATAAAGCTGGCACTAATTCCATCAACTGTCAATGAGAAAAAATCAAAGGCCCCACTTAAGGGTTGGACAATAAACCCCACAAAAGCACGGCCAAGACCGTGTGCAATGCCAATTGCACCATACTGTCGGGCACTCTCGACTGGCTTTCTTAGAACACCAGAAACCCCAAAAGCCAAACCCTGAGCAAATGCTTCAGTCCCTTGAACAAGTCCATCACCAACACCAGTTATTCTCCTTGACCAAACCTGAAACACACTTAACTTGAATTGCCTGATGTGGTTAACATAAACAGGGATGGTGAACCACCAGCGCAGAAGTTTTACCTGCTTTGATCTCAGCTGAAGAAATTGCCCATCAGTAGAGAGCTCTGCAAACCCTTTACTAAGTGATGACAAAGTTGATTTTGTCACTCCAAGAAAATCTACTGAAAATATTAGGTGCAGAGGATTGTGGATCAGATCTCTCTTAATTCGGTTCGTGATTGCAGGAATGATGGAACTCTTCCGCATATAACGACTTCTGTGCATGACCTTACGCAGATGCACCTGAGGCAAACATTAATGGAAGAATTTTCAGTTCGTGAAACTAAATAAGTGATTGGAAATACATTTGATAGTTCAGAAATAAACTTCTAGAAATAAAAGAAATAAAAACATCTGCAAGATTAACCCTCTCATACTGGTATCCTACATTGTTTAGATAGAATACCAAAGGTGAAAATTGCCTCTGCTCAAAGCACCAGGGTGAACGTATTAAGCTCATATCGTCATTCAAGAAATAAAAGTTAAGCTTAATAGCTTCCTCTTGATCACAGTAAGCATGTCCAGTAAGCCTAGATATCATTATCTTCTTGAAGAAATCACATCAACGCAGCTCATGGTTTGATCAATCAAGTACTACTTAACTTGCACCCAACCAGATGAAATATTCTTGCACAACCAAAGTTAAACTCCTTTAAAGTGAATGGGACAGGAACCACCAAAGAACACTACCAGATTGATCTGCCATGAAAAGAGTTATCCACCACACATGATAGCCTACACTGATGCCGCACCAAGAAAAAAAGGGGAACTGCTTTTTAAATAAATAGGAAAGTGTGTACTGACAGTCACTAGACAATATGGCACACCTTTCCCTTTCTATAAAAAAAGGAGAAAAAAATCAAGAAGTTTCAAACAGTTTTGATGTAGTGGCATTTAACTTCATAAGTTACTCAAAGAGTACTAGATTCTGATGAAACTAGTACAGATCAGACCTTAACTTATCTAACTGGGATAAGGCAGGTAATAGCCAAGAAACATGATGTTTGGTGTATTGTAGTTATTACAGTCTGGTTCTTGAATTCTTTGCCCAGTAAATAACATCAGGTTACCTGAATCTTAAGTGCATTGCCTACAGCTGATAGGACAGGGCTCCATATGCCAAGGACACCACGTGGTCTTTGAGTAGGCGCAGTTTCCAGAGATATTTTCAACCTTATCTCCGATATATCAACAAGCCTGTAAGTTGTAATAACTTGTCAGTACATCATGTGGTATCTGTGTTAACTCAAAACATATGTGTACTAAAAAGTTATCATATGAACTCAATAAGAAGACCACTACAATGGAGCAGACTACCTGAAGGCAAATAGTTAGTAAGTGTTTTATGGTTATTGTAATGCTCTTGTACAGTTCTACCACTGCATTAGGCGGGAGTAGAATAAACACACACGTGGAGTGGTGCTTGTTTAGAGCAGAATAGGTAGAGTGGCCAAGAAAAAAGAAAAAAAAAGATCAGCTGGCATCTTTCTTGTCCTTTTTTAAGGATGAAAGCCCTATACGGGCCTAGATTTATCTGGATTCATAATCAAAGAGTAGCGTAGCACACCCATCTTCAGCACAAAGGATTCTATGAAAGAAAACAAAACTGCAACCAAGTCATACTGTTGCCACCTACCATAACATGGAAATGCTGATTTATTTCTAAGTGAAATCAAACTGGCAAAAGTGTTATTTTTACAAGCACAGAGAAACTATGTTATTGAGCCAGTCTTCAGATTAACGTCTTAAATCGTGATTTGAGTGCTGGTCGTAGAAAAGGTTAACCATCTATCTATATCAGGATAACAGGAACATATCCTGTGCACACAAGCTTCACGAGCACACTCCGTGCACACCAACTAACAATTGTCACCGAAAAATCTAAAAAAAAATTGTGTATATACTTTCAACAATATCACACCTATGTGTAAAATTTTAACTTCAAATTCATTATATTTTAGCTGTAACAAAGAAAATCTGACAGTTTTAAGACTATAAGTCTGTCAAAATTGTCTTTTTCGTTGCTCTGCATGTAGGATGAATTTTAAGATAGGACTTTACACGTAGATATAATACTATTAAAATTACATATACAATTTTTTTATAGAACTTTTAGTGATATTTGTTAGTTGGTGTGTGCACGGTGTGTACATGTAAAGGCTTGTGTGCATAGGATGCATTCCCCAATATAACAATGCTGTGCAAGTCCAGAACTCTGCATTAGTAACAGAAACAACTCAAATATAAAGATAATCACGTCAGCAACAAGATTCTACATCAAACATTTGCTACTACATTTTAACGGTGACGTGACTTGCTTACTCTATTCGTATCTCAGGATCCACTTCTGTTACAGTTGAGATGCTGTTGGTGCTGACAAAACGAAGATTGCTGTAGAAATCAATCAATGCCCAAATAATAGGTTCATGAATATTCAACCTCCATGTTTGATCAGTTACCTAGAGAAATCCAAGAATGTTCCATCTTTAATATTATAAATGGTGTATAGCTTTGCTTGTCAGAAAACTCAGAGCAACAACATTACCCGGATATAGACATGTGGATAGACTTGAATACCATTTGAAGTTATATTGCTTACGGCGATGTTTGCTTTAAATACAGGATGGTTTGAATCAGGCATTCTCTCAGTTGCCAAAGCAACAGGCATTATAGACAATGGCAACTGATTATCTAGTTGCATATGGCCGATAATTAACTTAAACCTGAAATATTATATATTATCAGAAAAACTCAATGGTGCATACAACAAAAAGCATAAGACAAAGGAGCTATGAGACTAGTTTCCAAGCTATGCTCGTTCGTAACCATTCAACCATTATTCAGATATGACGGCTACAAAACAGCTGCTCTAGTATGACTAGATCGCTAGAGCTATGAATCTGTCTTTACCACATCTTTTGTTAAAACATCAGCTCCAAGAACTAAATAATCTTACAAAAGGCCCAACCAAGGTCAAAGCAATAAGTATTTTCAGAATTTTCCAACTGATGGTTATGCTCTTTGCTTTAATGAAAAAGATATTCTCATCAACCATGCATAAGTACAAACATAACTGATGTAGCTGGCAACTGTACCTGCTAGTGGTACCAGAATCGTAACCAGTCATGTATGAGATAAAAACCTTCTGCAGATGTAAGTACAAAAGCTCTCTTGGTTTATGATCAATCAAAGAGACTCCAACAACTCCAAGTTCAACAATAAGTTCCAATAGTCCAGCACCTGTATCTGTATCATTTTGCATCACTGGCGAGGCTTGGTGATCACCCAGATCAGATCTGTACCCTCCCTCTTGTCTTCTTGGGTAATCAGCAAACTTCAAAATCTTAACATCAGCGGTCTCAACTATACTGAGCTTGAGGTGATGTTCTCTAAAACCAGCGGAACATTCATCAGGGTTTTCCAGGTCAACACACTGAAAGGAAGTAACATCTCCTTGCCGGATGCTAACATCAAAGGCTGTATGTCCATATGGGTCATCCCAAGAATATTTTCTGGTTGAAAGTGGTTTCACTTGTATCCAAGAATCCTCGCCCAAACCAGACTGTCGAGCACTGATAGTTGTACTAATTGTCCGGTTCTCAATCCTGCATGCAGCCACGAAAGGGTCATAGTTAGATAAATAAGAATCATGTTTCTGCAAGCCATTAAAATCTCTTACTACCTGATTGGTCCATCTGTTGGCCCCAAACGGAATACAATCAAGAATCTTGAACCTTCCTCATAGCCACGTATCTCAGCTTTTATAAATTTCTGGGTACCATCCTGCTTTCTCATTGCTATAACGATGGTGTCTTCTTTTACTATATCCAGAGGCTGACACCAGTCAGTATCCACAAGCCGGACCTTCAGAAAAGAAAGTTTGCAATTGCAAAATGAATGCCATTTAATTGTTCAGCCAATAATTTTAAAAAATAAAATGAAGGGAAGTCGTGATATCTTGTTGATACTAGAGCTCACACATAGTATCGTAAGTTCCTAACAAGAGGACAATTACCCTCTTTTTTTCTGAGTTTTGCAGGCACTCATCTTGATATTTGCATGCTAGTCTTCTTTTCAATATAAATAATGTTTGTATAACCAAACTAATGAGAATTGAAAAAATTGAGATCAAAGAGAGTGGGAGACACAGGGGCATCAATCCACTGTAAGCCTGTCCTTGAGTAAACCATGCGTAGTCTATATTGATTCTGTTTTAAAGTGATAATACTCTGTACTGATCATACAGCCACACATTTTCAAATAACAGTGGTTTGCATAACCAAATCTAAGCTGATAAACAAAATACTGTGCTAACTAAATGTACAACATACAGAATGTAAAAGCCTACTTACTAAAATATTGTGTAAAAATCCAGAGAACATATAGAATACTATCACCAAATATATTAGATGGTAAGAAAAAGATTTGGCTGGAGCAAGTAACAACAGTTGTGTAGTTCTGAATAATGGCTTCATGAAAAATTTCATCTCTACCACTTATAATGCTAGCAACGGTTCAGATCTAATCTCTTTCTCTTACTCACTCATAATCCAACGAACGAAAATCAGAGTTCACTTCTTTGTTTCATATTATTTCCTATTTTTATTGTGTGCATGCATGCATGGCTTTAATTGCGAGAGATCATCCGAGATTTGCTCCTTTTTTCTGGCTTGCATGCATGCAGATTATCCGAGATTTGCTCCTTTTTTCTGGTTTGCATGCATGCTTAGATTTAAAAAGGAGTGATCGATTATATTACTGTAGCGTTAGCACGAGTACGTTACTAGTACAAGTAATGTATCTAGACCTTTCATTAAGAATGACGCCATACCTGCAATTTTTCAGTTCCTCCTTCTGAGTACATAAAAGAAACCCTCCAGTCATGTGCATGTAGCACCTTTGGCTCATCTCCAGCACTAAGTTTTATGTAAAAATCTTGTCCAGCCCTGTTTGTGAATGTTATGTACGGGCGTACATAGATAACCTGTTGGTGCAGCGAGATGATGTCAACTGACTTACACTTATGATATGATCATATGAAGCTGCAGATAAACATGCAGTTACCTTTGTTGGAACAGCCTGATATGAAGATGGCTTTGAGCAAAGAAGAATATGTGTGCATTTTTCATTGTCATCATAGGCAGAAATATCAACAGCACCATCCTGAAGATATAAAAGGGACATCTTAAGAATGAAGCAGTGCACAAGAAAAGGAGATGATGAATTCAAAAAAATCGAAGTGAACCATGTCGCCAAGAGGTGATAGTTCTTTGAGCAATCCAAACTGTCCACTCCCATGTCTGCAGGCACTTGCTGAGAGCCCTAAGCCTTTGAAGTTCAAACCAGATGCTATAGTGTATCCTTCAACCAATTCTTCATGTTTTATTTCATAAAGGATTTTCTCGCTCCTTTCCGAACGAGGGCGTGCAAGAAAGCGCCTCTTGTCTTTTCTTCCAGAGATATCAATTAATTGCAGGTTAATCTGAGGCAATCTTGCAAAAGATATCCAATAGGGAACATATATTCTGATAGCCCTTGCCATCAAATAGTCCTTATCATTGCTTTGTTCAAGTACAATCTGTACAATCCTAAGGAAGAATGAAGACAGTACGAACATGATAAGTGCATATTTTAAACTGCTTTGAATATAATTCACACAACATTTCCATGTTTGAATTATTACCTTCCAGATAGAGAACTTATTAGATTAATAAATTTTGATGGAGCTTCGGTGGGATGTGATATAGTAACAGGTTCCTTAAAACAGGAAAGAAACATGTCAATACTGGTGAAAAAGTTGAGACAACAACTTCAAAATATTTTTTTTACATACATGTGACGTCCATCCCCCATGTGGAACAAGTGATAAGTACAAAGGATTCCTTGGATCAACATTTTGGACCTTAACCACCTCACCAGGATTTAAGGTACCCTGCAAACAACTTGTATCTTCCTCATCAAGTTGGCTAGCACTAAGAACATAATGTGCAGAAATGGGAAGATAGTATGATAAAGACAATGGTGATCTGATAATGATGCTCCAGTCATATATTGGATTTGTGTGAACATCTTTGCCTATTTCCTTGGCTTCTATACTTAAGCAAAACCATAGCCCTTGAAAAGTACTGGAAGTGCCATCTGTTTGCGCACAGAACAGTAAGTTCTCTGATTCATACAAATCCGATACACATATGTCAAGGATCTCCTCATTGCGATACTCAGTTTGGCTGCGTTTCTCCTGAACCTCACTCCAGGAGTACTGCCCTAGCTCATGATGATTTGTTGGCCTTAGTTGCAGCGTATAAAGCACAACAGGATTTGAGATACCTGACAGGGGGATTGGAGCAGTAGAACCAGGCTCTAGAAGTCCAACAGAAATTTGATCTTTATTAGAATTTTCACCCTGTCCATCTGATTGAGCACTTCGAGAATATCGTCCTTTTAGGCGCAAGTCAACAATAAAATCAGTCGTGTTAGTAATTGATACAAGGGAACGCATGCTAATATATCTATTGCCCTCCTTGACTGTAGCCTCACTAGCAATCACACAATTGCCAAACCTCCAACATGCTGCTGGTACAGCATAATTTAGCTTCATATTTGTCCAAGGCCCTTCTTTGGAGGGACTAATTTGAATGTATCCAGCCTTGCTTCTGGCCTGATTGGCTCTATTCCCCCGTTTTGTGCTAGCCCTACCAGAAATAAGCACTGCAAATCTTATTTTTCCACTAGATTTAACACTTGCATGTTCCTGCAATTAAGTACATGGAATGTCATGCAATATTTAAAGACAAACTTGCCAGAAGCACAATGTGTGCACTCTATTATGAAAACTAACTATTGAGTGCCAGTTCTCACCACTGTTTTGGTTGAAGTAAGATCTCCTAAAGTCAAATCAAATTTGGCATAGTTAGAACCGGAGGCAGAAGGAAGCTTCTGCACAACTTGCTTCAATGGAGTAGAGTAAATACCAACTGGTTGGCCTGTTGGTAAAACAGGACATAAAACAAAGATGTTTTAAGAAAATAAAGAAAAGTAAAGTAAATGTGTTGTATTACTCGTCTTAATGAAATCAAGTGCAGTCCTCCGGCGTTTTCAAGAAAAAAAAGAAAAATAAATGTGTTGCAAATCAAAACTACGAACCTCCACCAGCATCAAGAACAACAAATTCCAGAACATAATTATCCTGAAACAGTTTAAATAACAGAAAACATGGAGATCAGGCAGTAGCCATATCACGAGAACAAATACCATGTAAAGTAAGTGCAGCATATTATTTCAGTATATTTCCAATTTACACACCTCGCTTTCAACTTTAAAGAAGAACATTTCATTCCATTCCACCTTTTTTATGCTTTGTGAAGATTGATCTCCAGCAGCAGCACAAGTACGAGCACTTTGTTGCTGAACACCAGATACAATACGATCTTCTGAATAGATCCGTACTGCTACCATATATTCACCAGTGGCTAATCCTTCACCAACCTTAATCTGGGAAGGAAAGCCAAGTTTATGACAGGCAAATATTTTCCTCGTGCAAGAATAAATGACTTCAATAAGAGTCAAGTACTTCTAAGCATTTAGCAGAAAGGTGTACACAACAACAAAATTAAGCGAGGCACAATAATCATTCCATATGGAAAGTACAATATCATAAACGTGGTCACGATCATAGATAACTATGTGTTTGGTATGGTTTTTTAGTGGATTCGGTTAAGGAAAGAAGCCGATTGATTGATGGAAGTTTACCTAGATCAAGCTGAATTCAAAGAGGATCGTGAAGACTACGGCAAGACAGTTTCATATCTTTAGTATCTCTAAAATAGGCATGATCAGTTATTTTCCTTTTCTTATTAGGAGTCTTATCTCATGTCCAATTAGGACTTGTATCAATACATACACACGGGTAATTCTTTTTTGATGGATCGCACTGTACCTAAGAAGCGGGTTAAGAATCGCTCTATGCAGGAAGCTTTGATAGACAATCAATGGGTACTGGATATCCAAGGGCAACACTCAGTTGCTCTTATCAGAATTCATGGATATTTGGGACTTGGTCCAGGAAATAGTGCTCCAACCGGATGTAGAAGATGTTCATAAATGGAAATTTGAAAATTCAGGACAGTTTTCTACCAAGTCAGCATATGAGGCTTTTTTCGTTGGTGCAGTTCTGCTTCAGCCAAGCAATCTAATCTGGAAGAGTTGGGGACCCAGTAAGTGAAAATTCTTCCTTTGGTTAGTAGCGCATAACCGATGCTGGACAGCGGACAGACTTGCTAGAAGGGGGCTCCCTCGTCCTGAGCATTGTCCATTATGTGACCAGGAAGATGAAACCATTCATCATCTCCTCTGTTCTTGTGTTTTTTCTCGGCAATTCTGGTTTCAGTTTTTTCGTATGTTTGGTCTCCCGGTTTTTGCGCCTTTTCCATCTTCCAACGGGTTTTTCTAGTGATGGCAACAAGCTGGCAACACCCTTGATAAAAGAGCCAAGAAAGGTTTCAATTCTCTTGTCATGTTAGGAGCCTGGATGCTTTGGAAGGAAAGGAATGGCATAGTGTTTAACGGCGCCTCGCCTAGGATTGAACGGGTGCTTCTCCTTGCGCAGGAAGAAGCCGTTCTCTGGGGGCTGGCAGGCGCTAGAGGTTTGAAGGAATTGACTGCTGCTCAGCTTGGGCTTTAGCAGCACCGTTTAAGCGTGGTCGGGTTCTTTCTGTTGTAACAGGCGCTTATGTTTCTTTAGGGCGCGAGTTTGGGTGTGTAGGTGTTTGGCGTGGTGCTCTTTGTGTGTTGGTTTGTGGTTTGTCGTGGCTTTCTGAGCCTTTTTCTAATCCTCTTTCTTAATACATGATACGCAGTTCTCCTGCGTATTCCAGAAAAACAAGTTACAGCAAAGTTTGCTGAAGCCTGGAACCAAGCATACCAACCAACTTGCTGCTAATGAGCCAGAATAATGGTGATGTTTTGTCCATTAAGTCACAGTACCATGCTGGGGACCAGTAATAACCAACAAGTGATAACGGGATTGGTTCTAGTTTAGAATGCCATGGACATTCGTGCATTTGATAGACATAACAGAACAATTATCAGAGTGCTACTAAGGTGCCACACGCTAAATGTAATTCAATGAGAACAAGTAGATGAAAAGAATTTCAACCACTATCATGTTATCAAGAAACAAGCAAATGCAAATGCAACAAAAAGGAATACTTGCTCATCGACAACACAAACCACACAAAATCGAATGCAGAAGAAAAGGTACCTCAGCATTGGCAATAATGGCAGTTACCATCAAGCGATATAACCTAACAGATCTCCCCTTTAAATGAGAATCCAGAAGATCCCTTGAAGCTGGAACTTTTATAGACCTATCATCCCCAGATGACAGAAGTGTAACATCTGAACTCCTATATTCAGTGGTTCTAATGTATATGTCTTGGCCCAGTTTGTTTTGTGGGATAACATAATAACTTCTTCTTTCATGCACATCAAGAATCGACCTTTCACTAGTAGAAGACGTTTCCTGGTCATCATAGAATAAAAGAACAGTACCTCAGAAGACAAATGATGACAGGAATGAGGAGGTGCTTATATATAGATGGCAATATTGTTCAAGTCTTTTAGGTCATCAGAAAAATGAACACCGACTATATAGTCAGAATTGTAAATAAATGGCATACCTTCCTGTATAACTCATTGCCAAGGCTAATATTGTTCCAGCTAGCATAAGCTTGTGATAACATGTTTGTATTGGAAACTGATATGTTCAAATTCAGATCTCGTGTTGAGGCAATACGAAGTTGACCTGGAGAACCTGGTGTGTTCATGTCATATTGGTACCTAAGATCATTACCAGAAAAGGGAGCACCAGATTACAAATTAACAATAATTCAAAAAAAGTAATCAGTCTTTCACTTAGTTCTGTCTATTGTATAATGTTGCATTTCATATGGCTAATGGACCAGGCAAAATAAGGCAAAACTAATCCGAAAATTACCCAGGTTGTCACACCATCATCAGTATCATCATCATCATTGTTGTTGTTAGATGAGATGGCTCAAACAATTAACAATAACAAAATCAAAACATGTAAATAACATACTCCCTCCAGTCACAAAAAAAAAGTTTGGGTCATCGATAGTCTCTCCAAAATACAAATTTAACAACTACTGTCGTTTTAGACAATGACCTGGTCTCCAAAACACATCTTTGATTATGATTTTCTATTATAATACATGCAAAAAATAAGTAAATATTTAATTTTATTAAAGTACTTTTTAAGACTAATCTATACATCATGTTCTCTCTTCAAACTAATATTTTAAAAGTTATTGATAATCAAAGTCCTAATTGTTTGACCTTAACCTTGTCCAAAACGTCAAGAATTATGGAACCGGAATGATTGATTTCTACTACTACAATATACTTATGAAACCCAACAATATTACAATATTATGAAGAAAGTACTTTTGTAACAAATCTATACATATGAATTTCATATGTCCAATTCAAATACACATGTTTAATGTTTTGATAGTTTGACCTACATTTTTTTCATAAAGTTTCATAAAGTTTTGAAAATTTCATTAAGTTTTTTTCTTTCTATGCAGGGAGTATAAGACCAAAAAAAATGTCTTCAATAACATTGTGCTTAAGGAACTGAAACAAACTACAGCCAGACATTGTAAAATAGTCAGGACAACAATAAGAATCACAATGATCTTGTAGAGTTCAATTCCTGGAACTGTTACCTAAGAAAGCCATCAGTTGGTTCAATGAAGGGCTCCCATGAATTATACTTGTCATTATAAGATCTTGCCGCAAATGACAAACCCACAGTAGCATTTAGATGTTGAGTACCCCCATGATAACTAAACCCCACACTATCAAATGATATTCCAAATAATGGTACCATCTGCAAAAATGAAAAGGTCGGAAACTTAATGTGGCTAACACAAATATAAGTAAATTAATCCGCATGGGATGAATAGTTATAACACCGAACATAAATGGCATAGCCCTGAAACCAGGAACTTGCTAAAGTACACTAGCAAAAGACTTACCATTCCTCCATAATCATCAAACGAAACTGCAGAAAATGATTTGATTTCAGCATCAATAATTATGCTATCTGAACTGCTGGATGTAGGTGGACCAGCAAGCTTCAGGGCAAGTCTTCTTGGAGGCCTTCTAAATCCACTTCTAACAAGAAATGTACCAGCATCATTATCAATGGTCCATAAGCTAAAACCTTCAGATGTTCTAGCACCAGATGAGTCCCACACACTTTCCTCAGAAAATTGACCTCCCTTCACCATGTCACTTCTAATACATCTTAAGAAATGTAAGTCCTCTTTCATTGGTGAACTTTTGGATGCAACACATCCTAAAGCAACAAAACCCGGTGGAGCTTGAGGAAACCAAAATGATACACCCTCAATACCCCTGTGCTTCTTAATTCTACCAACAAGCTGATAACCTTCAGGAGCTCTGAGAAAGGTATCATCGCTAGAATTGCGAAGTACAACAGCTGAATTCGGTGGCTCATACCTACAACCAAAATGTATTTTAAGTTCAATACTATAGAAAGTTTAGCCAGAAGATCAGAAAGTTGACTGTAAAATCTTTACCCATTAACAGCAATGTCGCCAAAGTAAAGCATTCCTTCAGACAACATTGGACGCCATATAGATAGTTTTTTTGGTGAAGACATGCCATTATTCGACCAAATTAGTTTAAAGCTTGCTACTGCTTCAAATACCCGACCTGAGGTCAATGCTGATCTCTCTATCTGAGAAGCATTGTTGTAACTATCTTGCCCTATAGAGCTAGTCTTGGAAGAGTTCGCATCATTGAACAGCATATGGCGAAGATCATATGCATTTCCATCTACACGCATATGTGCTGGATCTCCCGGTAAAAAGGAACCAAAAGCATTATCAACCCGCCAGAATGTCATATTGGCATTACCGCTGAAAAATATAAATTGAAAGATATAATGGCTGTAGAGTTTTGTAGTCGCACAAGAAACTTAAACTCAAAGGTAATGTTCATAATACCTCAGTGGAATGCAATCCCTTAAACCACATGACGAAACCAAGGAAGAAGACAAACAAAAAACTGAAGATAAAGGTGGTTCAGCAGTTCCAGTTGAAGAAACACAACCCAGTGAAACATAGCCCACAGGTGCTACAGGTAACCAAACTGAGCAGAACTGGTCAACATTAGAAGGCTTCTTCAAATGTTTCTCACTGTGTTGAAGTTCATTTGTTCTTGGAGGTCCAGATTGCCAAACTAGCTTGTATGACAAAGGCCTTTTGACCCTTACAATGTTTGTGTTCAAAGCAAGAACTCCTTTAGTAGGAGAGTCATTCCTAACATGGATATGATAACCAATGTTAAAAACATTTCATAAAAAACAAGGAGAGAGATAATATAGTTAAGTAACCAAATACATTGGTGTGAGGAAATCGCCAAAAATGGCATATCCAGATGGAGCACGTGGTCGCCAAAAAGAGTATACTTGATCGCTTGCACTGCCTAGAAAAAAGAATCAATCTCCTTAGAACTTGAGGTATCTGAAATTAGTAACTGCAAATTAGGAGCATCCAATAACAGAATAACTTCCAGCATACCCTGCATAGTCGCAACTTTATCAAATTGAGAGCACACCATTGACATTTTGTTAGATGACATCCTGAGAAATGCTGAAATTTCTTCCTCAACAGCTAAAAACAGCCTCAGAATACTGAAGGAGAAATTCATATAAATCTCAGAAACCAACAGATGCAAATTTGTCTTCCCAGATGCGTATGAATACTTCACAGACATGTCAAACGGTTCTATAACTCTGATGCCATTACTCTCCATCTTTAAACCAAGTATGTTTCCACTCATCTCCATACTGTCACCCTTCATTATAAGCCTGTCACATGAATAAGATTAACAACTAGCAATCAATGACCTGAACTGCATATTAACATACATAATATGGTAAGATAAGAATATTAGTTAATGCATTGACAAAAGATGAATATACCTCCCTCTACAAAAAATCGTGTTTTTTCTGGTATGATACAAATATAAGATGAACTGGAATACATCATAAAAATTAGCCAGTGTATTTGGCTTTGACCAACAGCATAATTTATCGCATCCTATTTGTGCTTGTGCAGTCAGATATGTCATATAGAAGTTAGAAGAAAATTGAGGGGGAACGAAATATATGTATGAAAATATTCATAATTTTTCTCCTATTAAATATCTTTCTGCCATTTCAAGACTTCAAGAAAAATATGTATTTTATTTTATTGAAAAGGACCAACCATCGGTACTTTGCGAAAAGCATTTGAACATGATCTCAACATCAAATTTCATCTGTACTGCACAGTGACAGAAAGAGTAGTGCATCTAAATCATGCATTACTGATATTTTATGCTACTGAAATTTTGCAGGCACAATATTACAGTAAAAAATATTTATTTATTGGCATACTTCTGGAATAGCACAATCGAAAATGATAACAAAAAAATCCTCGCATTCTTATAGAAACTGTTGTGGCACATCTTGCTTTTTCATAACCACCAACTGATTAGATTCAAAGGTTAAGATATTTGTTTGTAGGAATTTGTTGGTACGTACAGCACTGCTCTTCAGAAATTCTTATGCTGAATACTTTAGAGTGGTTTTAAGATAGAATTGTGAGAACTACTTTATCCAAAGGGTAACAGAGAGCCAACCTGCAAAATGCATCTGTACGGGCATGAATAACTTTAGTTGATAGTGCTAAATTTTCACCAGAACTTCTTGATGTGCTGTAGAAAGTAAGCTCTGGTCCAATAGCCTGGGACAACAATGTTCAAGCATACAATCAAGAAATCGGAATTATGCACTGCAGATTCAAAAATCACAACACATAAGATAAAACAATAACATTAGTGGTATCCTGGTATCCTTGTGGTATCCACCAGGCAAGTATTCATTGTCAGCTGGCACGGTTTTAAAAACCTTGCAGATTTAGATGTGATTATATTAGAGTTCTAAGTTAGTCTTTGAACTATTGCTGATACACATAGCCGGCTTGTGGAAATGTTACTAGGAGATTGATATTCAGAACATGTCACTTGCTTTTATCCGCACAAATGGCTTAAATAGTGACTGCCTCACAAAGTAAAACCTACATGCACAATGAAATATAAATCGTAACTTTAAGCATTCAGACCTAAGCAAAAAGGAGCTAGGTGCCCACACTCAGACATGGAGGTGCACCCACTCCCACCATGGAGGTGTGCCTCAGCGAGACTGTCCAACAACTGGGTGGTAACAGATTTATCCCCAGAATCTACAAAAATCTGTGGTAGGGGCTGCACTCATGGATGCGCTCGTGTCTAACGTGTAAACTGTAGCCTAAAATAACAAACAAGGTGGTGACCAACTGGCCATGATATTGTTTCTAAATACAAACTGCATTCACAAAGAAACAAGAGGAATCTGGACTGAATTCAGCACTTTGAAATCCAGTGCATGTTTCATTATTCACAACAGTAACCATCTGGAACCAATATTTAACTTTCTTTTTAGGAGAAACCAGTAATGAACTAAAACAGTCAGGAGGGATTATTCTAGTTCCAAAATCAAGGGTTTTGATCAGGACAAGAAAACAGAACACAGATAAAGTCATCTCCATCTCTCGTTTCAACTTTTACAACTGACTCAGAATCAAGTTTATCTGATTCTAGCCTACAGCATAACGGCCAAGATTAAGTACCTCAGGTATAGCTAGACGTTCAGAGCAATACCTGTACTTCAATTATGAATTCTGTTGATCTATTGGCACTTGTATTTTTTACAACATCTTCTGTAGTTTCCTCACTGTGAGTAGATAGAAGGCCTTCATTTTCGCTTACTAAGTAGACATGATCATTTTCTGATGCTGAATACCAGCAATCACTGCCGAGAGATGTACATGAGTCCAAATACTCACCATTCTGCAGCAAGATATTGTGTTGTCAAGCCAAAGAAATATATTATAAATTACTACTCCCTCTTTTTTTATTTGATGTTGGTAGAAAGAAATGTCAAGTAAAAGAAAATGGAGAACAAACAATAAATATTGAAAGTGTAGAGCATACCACTATTGTGACATTCCGAAATTGCAACCCCTTACCACAGAGCACATGAATGAATCTTTCAGCACTAGGGCCTGATAGAATTTTTCCCTCCCTATCCCGCAAATATATTTTGCCACCTTTTCCATCATATATATAGTAGTCGAACTTCTCATTATCAACAATCAGGGGCTTCTGAGGTGAAAGACTCATAGTGGAACGCTCCTGATAGTAAACTTGATCGCTGAATACCAGTGGAGAAGTCATGTGCAGAAGGTCCTTATCTTCATCATTAGACAACAGACTACGAGCAGATGGCACAAAGAACTCGACAATTGCTAGCAAGAAATCTAGTGCCACAAGAAACTTGGGACGCTGAACACACACAGACACAGTTGACGAAGATTTTCGCAGGATAGCATCAAGAATGAGCATCGAGGGGATTGGCTCAAGGCCTAGATCTTTTTGTATTCTTCGTTCACCTGAATCAAGTTCATTAGGATTATCATAGCCATCAGCAGATGATGTGTCTCTAACTGTTGCTGATTTCCCAATGGCAAGCCTTAACTCATCTTTCGTTCCTTCACGGTCATCAAAAACAGAAAAGCCTTTGAGAGTAGCAAAAAGGAAGCTCTCCTCCCTTGTATTTGATTTATACAGAAGCCATGCGCCACTTGCCTGAGACAGAAGATTCCATGGCAATGTAAGAGTATACTCTACTTGAATCAACTTAACATGAAAGAATCCTAGTATATATAGTATCAATGCGATTCCAAAGCATATTACTCTAGAAACTTTACCTGCATGCTAGCCATAGGTGAGTCCCTTGCTGATCCTGAATGAAGAGAAAGCTCAACCAGATTTATCGAAACAGATATTTTATTAGTTATCCATGTCTCCGCATCTTGAGACAAATCTTGAACACTTTCAGATGAAGAAGATGAAGAAACATGAGATTCAGATGTAGAAGTTCCATATCGAGGATCATCAAGAGCAGGCACAACATGTGGTGTCTCAGAGAAGTTTGACAATGCACATTCAGATATAATTTCATATTCTCGATTGGATAATGCTACTTTCAGAACATCCACCTAAGAGACATTGGACATGAAAATGGATTTCCCAATGGCACAAAAAGACAAATGGTAAATTGTTGCTTACTGTACTGAATCTAACCAGGGAGCTTTCATTAAAAATGCACTTAGAGAAAAATGTTCTACCTTAATTGCAGCCTCCACCGCTGGTAAGTGATGCATCAGGTCACGTAATGATCTATGGATCTCGAAGGAGAGACCTTCCACATCTTGAATTATAGTTTCACCACACACCATATTCATACCAATAGTTAGATTTATGTCCTTTACCTGCAAAGGTAAGTACGTAACCACAGTTATAAGAACAATTTGAAGGTCCATGGCAGAAAGTTCCATTCCTCCAAGGAAAACAATACTAAGAAATATAAGCTATTTTCTTCCCACAAGTGCTCCTTCTATGTTTCAAGTTAGGTTAATTTCCAAATTCCAATGCCTCCAAAATTAACAAAGCTTTCATGTCCACTGGAACTGCAAATTATGCAGGACAATAACAATATATTTCTTGTCCAAAAAATATCTGTTCTCAACAGATATAAACAAAATACGGCGTAATCATCGTAAGTATAATTCCCAGAATCCCACTTATTTTTCTGCTCTGTTCTATATCACCCAACAAGGAACAGCAAGTAATGCACACATTGACAAATTTTGATGTAGTTCTCAAGCTCAAAAACTAACACAAACCTGAAAAGGATTATGCTACAACATGTAAGTCATTTCTCAATAGCTAGGCTATCTCCATCTGTTGCCCTTGTTCCTCTTTTTTCTTTTTTTTACCTTGTATGGGTTTTTAGGTGTCAATTAAATTTTTCAGTAGGGTCTCCCCTCAAGTTCCCCATCCAAACAGGGAAATAAATAAACATGTTGACACAATGAACTTACAGTAACCGTTAAAATTTCTAGATGAACAGCGCTCATCTCATTCTTGTCACCACCGATCCATTGGAATTTATTTTGGATCTTTATGTATAGAACATCAAGCTCCAAGAAACTGCAAACAAAAGCAAGGCTCTTTAAAATATCATAAGGATATGTGCATACTATCAGTTCATATCCACAAACCCATCCTTACTCAGAACTATTAGTTTCACGAGGCATAACAATTATAGGCCTACTGAAAGAAACATCCAATTTGAGAGCAGGTGATCCTTCCATATCAGTTTTGCTAACCCATTTCTCTGAGTTAGTAACATTGTCTTTTAGCTTTACAACACCATCAGAACTCTTAGGAACAAGGCCCATGAAATAACTGATAACCTGCACACAGAGTATGTATGAGAAAAGTGAACACTTAAACCAATGGCGGAAGAGGGGAAATTAGATGAGCTCTAAACAGCATACCTCTTGAACAAAACGGTTGAGATAAACAATTCTAACTTCTGAAAGCTGCGCTGATAGACTATAGTCATACCCACTATAGTCTTCATCATCAACATTGTATGAACTAAAGTCAATCTGCACAGAGATTTAAAAAGTTGTTTGTATTCTTTTGAGCCAGAAATAGATAGAAAACGTAAGCATAAGCAGTTATTCCTCCACAAAAATGCATAAGCGGTTACAGCATACAACTAGGAAGTAGATTGAGTTAATCAAATGGTAGTACCTCCACAAAAGAACTTCCTCCTGGATTTCGCATATCACAAACCCAAAAGTAGGGATGATTGCTAGAAAGACTGTCATCGCTTATTTTAAGGTTTCCAAGTGCAGCCTCTATACTGAACGATGATGTGAACACCTTGTAATGCCAAGATAGTCATGAATTAGGCAAATCAAATCAAGATCAATCATATCCATTAGAGATAGATGATCATCATACCTTTATATCAGTTGAGAGGTTATTTTGTGATAAAGTAGCAAGCCGATCACCATTTTCATTCATTAATAATATTTGTGCCTCTGCCATGCTTGATGTTAGATGAAAAACTGTTCTGCTTTTACCTTTAGCAAGTAATCTCTTTATGACTGGTTCTGCTTCCAGATCAGACTTGGGTTCCTCAACCATATTATGCTCTACAGGATCCAATGTTGTATCTTTATTTTTATCAGCATCAGGAACATTTGAAAGGTTGATGGCAATCATAAGTTCCATGATTGCAATAACTGTTGGTCGATGACAGAAAAAGGTCAGAGTAGCAACACTTATCACAACCTGGTAAAAACAACAAAAAAGCTGTCACTCACACGATTGGGAGAAATAGCACTATCCATATAAATTCGAAGCATGTACCCTTTATGCAATAAAGAATTGCTAGATACTGTCATACTGAGATATTTACCCTGTTATCCAAGTTGTTGTATTGAGGAGACTGCGGATCGTAAATCACAATCTGAGCTTTCACAAAACTATCAAAAGTAACGCCTCCTGAAGTGAATTCGGCAGAATGAAGCTCAATATCTGGCAGCAAACCAGGAATTCGACTGAATGCAGGAGGCTGCAAGGAAGGGAGGCTAGTAGGCAAAAAGTTCTGTGCGCTAAAATAATCTGATATACTCCTCTCATGCAGCATAGGTGTTTCAAATTCATCAAAATCATCTGATGCTTCAAAAAACCTTTCCTCACTGTCACTTTTCTTCAGTGCAGTACCTTTAGGTCCTGCGCTATTCTTTCGACTAGGAGTTGGGACTTCGTTGGTTTGCACAATATTGATAAAGGATCTTGCCAAATACCTTGGTACAGGACTACCAGGGTAGTAATACTGATCTTCAATTTCCAGAGATCGCAAGATAGTACCGATCAGTAGATTGCCACCCTTCATTGAGAGTTCAACCTGTTTGTTTCCACACAAAAATCGTAGGTCAATGAATCAGTCATATAACAAGGATAAAAGGTAATTTCTTGGTGAATAGAGAGTTACCTGGCCACCAACTGCCCGAAATTCAAATAAGCTGCTCTCCTTAGCTAGCAGAACTTTTTTGAGTTTGTGGTTGCTCTACAGAAAAGATGAGTCACACCATTGATTCAGATGCAAGTTTGCAAGGAAAATCGGGTAAGAGGCACACCTCATAGCCACATGAGAAACAGATCTTTAGCTCATCAAGAATGCCAGCAACAAACAGTTTTTCAATGCTAACAACGTCTTGAAAGCTGCCCTTGAAGGACTGGGACTCTGATGGGAATGCAATTTCAGGAAAGCTTGAAACTACAGCAGAACCCTGCAAACACACTAGATTACCTGGATAGCAATAGAACATAATAAAATTGAGCATATGGAAAAAGGACCAAAAAGTACCGATGCACGGTATATAGCACCCTGCAAACGGTTCTGCCATATCCTCCGTGTTTCCTCATTATCAAACAACATAATCAAAGCACCAGTGTCTTCAAGAATCTGTACAAAATAAAGTTAATTGGAAGTTTAAAACTATCAACTATGTCTGGTTCCATATCTACATGTAGCCCACACTTGCTTACTGTGTCAATTCTGGCTTGCCATTACTGACGGAGTAAATTATGATATAACATGACTGATTGTAGTCTAATAAAAGAAGTAATTTACAGAATATAATGAACTCAGTTACTTGACCGTTCCTTGGGATTAACTTGGCCAGAATCATGAAGTGCCAGGATATTCTGCACACCACTTGTAAGCTCCATAGGAACCTGATGGACTTGTTTATTACGTAAGCTGTGATTCCACACAAAAGATTAAAGTCAAAAAAATATACCACCTGCATGAAACTAGCATAAAGATTATAAGCCATTTACAAGTTTAGATCACAGTTATTCTCATCGACGTAGATGAAAATGCAATAAATTATTGTATGTTCATGGAAACATTAAGACATTAAGCCATGTCAAAATATTGTTATTATTTCAAGGAAATATTAACAGCGTGCACTCACTAAATAGTAAATAAGTAATATATGGTAGGAAATCACCAGCACAATACCATGATACCTGAGAAACATCTAAGACTAATCTACCAAAAGTCTTGAAAGGCAACCTACTAAAAGTTGCGATAAAGATCCTTTGCACCAATATAAGCTGAAAACTACTAGTGGCTCATAACAAAAACATTCACAGATATTAATGGTTTTATAAGCTGAAACGGAACCATAAGTAATTAATTTAAGGTGTAGTATTTATAGCACTTCCAGACAAATCTATTTGGAACTAAAAATGCATATAGGTGCTACAAATCCAAATTCAACAGTACATTGAGATACAGAAGTCCAAGAGAAAATAAAGCACAGTGAATGTATACAACCTGGACCATTGCTTGTATGTTGTCGATGTCGGATTATCAAATACATAAAGAAATGGTCCCACCAGGCGCATGTACCTACGTTGCCAACTAGCTTCTCTGTTTCCAACACCCTGATTAAGGTAACAGGGCAAATAAAAGTATTAGCAATGTAAGTTTAGATTGATTAAGGTGAGAGAGCAACTAGCAATTTTATTCTCTCCAACATCCACTTTAAAATAATATACTCCATGTATGCCACATCTCATTTGATGGTATCACCCAACAACAGTGTTTCTTTGCCATGGTCAATTCAAAGCACACCTTCCAACTGTCAACAAGTGTAGGGTTGTCCGGGGAAATGAAGAATGAGGTAACAACTAACAAAGAGTTGTCCAGGGAACTAGAAAATGAGGCAACACAGAGAAGCAAAGATGTTCGGAGGTGATGGCCTGTGGCTAAAGAACCTGATTCAGAGTGGCATTCGGCTGAATGAAATGTTTGGACCAGCACTCAACTAAACAGCAATTTTGAGTTGGCACCAACAAAATTTAAGAATGCAATCAGTAAGCTCAGAAAACCACGGGCAACATCAGGCAAATCCAGTTGCTTCGAAGTCTATATAACAAGTATTGTATTATATTTCTTTAAGGAATGACAACCATGTCATCATAAAATTGCATCTCAGAAACCTAAGCAAAAAAAAGTTCATCACAAGCATCAGGTGAATGCACATATGCATTACAGGTGAATTCTGATTAAAAGCAGATTAAACATGTGTTAATTTCAGCATGGTGTTAGTCTTCTATCAAATAAACAAAAACACAACAATCAACTTAAGTTGGATGTACTGGTTTAATTGATGACACCACTAAGACCACTCAGTGAGTTTGTATGTTAACCTCTTAAAATCATCTTTTCTCAAAGATGTACAGATCATATGGCCAATTGGCCATTGTTTATTTTTGCAGAATAAGGTCATGCAAAGTTTACTGTATCTACCCTTATGCCCCCAGTTCATAATACATGCAACACAAATTACAATCTAGTTCAAGAGAACAAAAGAGGGCAACCTTCCACGTGAGAAGAGATGACCATCCCTCAAAGTCAGCCTGATCCCACAAATGTGCAAGATCTGCACTGTTTTTGTCGCTATCATTATCTTGAAACATCTTTAAAATTTCCATTAATCGATGATAACGTGCTGGAGAGAAATGAAAACCCAGGGATGGAACCCGTACTGCCATTCTTGTAGAAGGGTATAGTGGACTTTCTAACTGGATCTGCACCAAGGAATAAAAATTTATTACTGTCCTGTTCATTATATTTACTGTCATTATATTATCTGTTGAGAGTAAATGAACATTAGTTGTTTACCTGCTGAAGCTTTAAAGCAATTCCACACTTGTCGATAACTGGCAATAAATTTACTTCATTGGATGTTTCATTCCAATGGTAATCACCATCCACTAGAAATGCAGATACATCACTTAGCACTAGATTGAAATTCAGATATATATCCTGCTCTTCTGAAGCACGGGAATCCCATATCTCCTGAAGCAACAAATAAAATCAGTGGCACACTACCCCCAACCACGGACATATAAAATCCAACTTTCAGAGAGTGGACATGACCTCTGTCCGAAGAATTAAATTCCCAAGGTCAAGCAAAAGCTTGGTCTCATGTAAGTCATCTGGGCAGAACTTTGTCGGAACAGTAATTTTGGGGGCAGCAATATCCAGATTCAGTGAAAATCTACAAGGGTATTGTGCATCAGTCACCACTCAAGAAGGGTTTTGACAAGTAAAATATAACTAAATATTAACTATACTAATTAGCATAGAAGAAACAAGTAAGAAATGGAAGAAACAACGGCACAGGAAAATGCAAATCGATTTCCTTTGCTAACCAACACAGCATACAACAACCAACTAAATCCCAGTTTGGAAATGTGTTAATCAGGCTAGTGTCCCTACTATAGTTTCTAATGTCCACATCAAAAGAAATTTGTCAGTGTAAGAACACTAACCTGGACTGATCTTTTAGAACCCGTGACATTTGCTGTTGAGCAGTGCGCTTCACTTCATCTAATGTCATCTTCATAAATTAAAAAAATACAGAAGCATCAAATATCTGATCATAGGAATATGTATTGTACAAATGAATGTTGAATATACCTGTACAGCAGCAGCAGTCTCTATTGCCAGAGTCTGGCTAATGGTAGGGCTACTCTTGAAGAATGCAACAATTTGATCAATAGAATCCTTCAAATACTGCCACAGAACAGGAACACTAATCATATAATGGTAGAATAAACAAATGCACATTAAAGGTTCAAAATGGATAGCTCACAGTTATGTAACAAGGAGAAGCTTTAGCCGTGAAACTCCAGTCCAGTTGCTCATCAAAAGGTTTGTAGGAGAAAATGCCAACAAGAGAATCGGTTACACTTGCACTCTGTCAATTCATATAGATAGAGGCATGTTTGAGTAACTTTGCTGACAAATGAATTTTCAATTTCCAGGTAAAAGCACCCAAAACAAAAAATAGAGAACCAGATGGGCAAACCTCAGCAAGCAGACCATACGGAGATAAAAGCTTGTAGGAACCAAGCTTCAGGTCAAAAATTTTTGCCTCTGGATACATTTTCAAGTTACAACAGAAATCTTCACACGACAGATCAGCAAGACACTCTGAGCTATCAATGATAAGCTTCGATGCATTATGCTTCATGCGTATTTCAAAATAGAACTGCATCAATTTCATATCCTGTTGAACAGGAATATAGTCGTTATTTTCTTTGTAGCCAATAATCCTATTCAATCTTTCCCAATCTTCATCACTAAAACTCTTCGAATCTCCCTCATCCTTTGAAGAGCCAGTCCTGCACACAAAAGATGAATTAATTTCTACACCTTCCACAAGCATAAAGCCCAAGGTTTGTATAGGTCCGAACTAACCATCCAAATGACCACCAGGACTGCTGCTTATTTTGTTGAGCATATTGATGTGTTTCTGCTGACTGCTCTACAAACTTGTGGGCCAACATCCTGAACAAATGATAGTAAAAAACATCAAAAAACTATATACTGAACTAAATGCACTGAGCAATGAAGAAATGGTATGAGAACATGCACATGAAAAAAGAACTGGAGCAGAAGTTTAGATTAACTCCATGTGTTAGTGCATGGATAATTATAGACAACCTTCGTTCTATTCTCTATGGCTCAAATAATCATGAAATTGAACAGGACACTCATCTATTCATTGTACTTGTACATGTAAAAGCATAACGAAGCTACGAATCATATACTAAGTATTATTCCTAGGACTCAAAAGGGCCATGATGTGATTGCATTGAATTCAATAAAAGGAAATTTTAAACAGCAAGAATAACATACAAAATCAACAGGGACATTCTGTAACAATTGCACAAAAGACAGGCATGTAACGTGAGTTGTCCTTATGTGTCAAACAAAAAGAAATGCCGATAAGAGCCAATGGGGTACAAATTTTTATGGTAATCAAGCATTTCAGTGTACTAAAAACGAAATGGCGTATGATGAAGCAGGTGAATAGGAATATGTAACCAGCTCCCTGATGTTCCCTGGGAACAGGGAAGTCATCGAACTACAAGCACATCAGGAAATAAATCAGCCACTGCAATATAATTAACTTCTTGCACCGACCAATGATCAACATTCAGTATGTCTTACATAATGAAATTGAAAGTATGTCAATCTCACCAACTTCTTGCTTTCACATTTGTATGGATAGCTGGAACAGATCTTATGGGGCATCGCTACCAGTTTTTCACTTGATTACTATCTCAGGGAAACATCAGGGAGATGGTAATTTTCTTGGTGCATAACACAGAAAGCAGCAGTAGCAACAACAACAACAAGTAAAGCATTACCTCCATTGTAAAATGACTTCTATATCTAGTTCACGATCAAGTTTCTTTATATCCTCGTTATCATCAACAACCAATCGGCTCATGTCAGATTTCAATAAGGACGCATATAAAGATACATATGTCTTTCTAAGTCTTGCATTTTTCAGTAGTTGCTCCCATGATAGATTTCCACTGCATCCATAAGGCATGTCAACATAAAACAATTGATAAAATCATATGTACAGTGGAAGAACACCATGAAAAAGTACAAAACCCACATCCATATGTGATTAATTAATACACATGTTTTGGGTATAATCAGAAATAGGAAAAGATTGAAAGAGTGATGTACAGTACAACAAATAAATGCATCAAATCTATTGTCTAGGCTCTCCAAATTGGTGCTGCTTGATTGCCTTGTTACTGCCCAACTCCTTTCTATTCTACAAAAAATGTTTGCAGCTGCACAGCATGTACAGTTTCATAAAACCAATTAACCAGGCATTTACAGCAAAAGACTAATGCTAGAAATCATGAAATGTCAAATGAGGAAGACATGAGTCCTAGTCTGAGAATGAGTAAAATAGATGTCGGACTGCATGCAAGATTTCTTGTGAAACATCATTACAGCAAACTGTTAAACATAATCCCATTTCACGCTTATAAACAACATACACTCCCTCCGTTTATTTTTATTTTTATAAGATGTAGTTGAACTTCGCATGATCACTATCATTAAACCTTGACTGTTAATACCAACTACAAAATTAACATCGAATGAGAGTACCTTCAAATACAATCTAACGGTACCATCATATTCCAATAAACATAATACTGTTAGACATATATGCTGTTATATTTCTCAACAAGGAATTGCTATCTGTACACCAAGTGGAAGCCAGAGAAAGATATGCAGAAAATACACACCTTGCTTTCTTCGTTTCATGAACCACCACCTTGTATGCGTACTTCCACCAAGACCTTGGGTCAGATTTGACTGGCAAAGATGGCCGGTAGTGAGCATATTTGAGCCGTTGATTAAAAGAAGAAAAATTATCAGCCATCTTCAAGACGTCCCTGTAGCCATCCTGATATAAAGAACAATGCATACACAGTCAACCGTGCCATTGGCACAGAGGGAGAGAGGGAGAGAGAGAGAGAGAAGACGAGTGGAAATTACAGACCTTAGACAAAGACAAAGTAACATCATCCAAATCAACAGCTGCATTTTGCAAAGCCTGTCCGGTTTTCTTTGCTTCATCAAGTTGTATCTTCGTATATTTTGCTTTGCCAGAGACAGGTCGTAAAATGTAAGTGTGTGTTTTTGAAGGAGGACTAGAACTATCCTGCTTTCTGAACTCAAAAATCTGAAACACAATTTATGAAGCAGCAAGTATTTGTCAAGTGGAATAAAAAAAATTTGGATGTAAGCAATGATATTGACATGACCCAGCTTACGAAACCTCACTGCAACCCAGTGTCAGGAAATCTAGTCACAATTTATGGTTGTTCAGTTAGTTAATGAAAAACAGATAACTGTATATATGCAGATGTATACAGTAATGATGGATGGTATGTTTCGGTATTAACACTGCCAAAGTGCCAAAATTATGGATGGGGAACAAGAGGTGATACTAAGAGATCGGGATGAAATTTTGCTTAGTCCTCTCAAAAGATAACATCTCCTTTATATCAGACCTCCCTAACAACCTCAGTTGGGTAACTAATAGATTAGATGTACAGCTAAAGCTAATTATGATTGTTGCAGCTAACTTGCCAACTTCCTGAACAAACTAGGTGACATCCTGCTGTATGCCTGCCTTCTTGCATCACTTAAATGGTCCCATGCAACAAGACGGGCAGTCATGGCCTTGTACATAACATATATGCTCAAACCTCAATTTTTTTATTAGCAATTGATTACAGATGGAAATTACCTGACTCCATTCTGAAGGTAATAGATCTTCCCAGGACTTATCCACACTCCAAGGACTGCTATCAGAATCAAAATACATTGCCAGGCTCTCAAGTTCGACTGACTGCAAAACCATTTGCAAATAAACTATAAAATTCAAGATTCATTGGTACGAAAATTATGAAAGATTGTCACAAGGAGAAGAAAAAGGACAAGTATAATACGCCAAAGATTCTTAATCAAAATACATTCGCATCAACTAGAGATGTTTCTTGTGTTCCCTACTGTTCTAGAGTTTGACCTTCTGTTTCTTGAATATCATAAAATATATATACATATGCACTTTAAGCTGTTCAATACAACTCTGCATCCATGATGCTATCCTCCATCACTCTAGAATTTGCATCAACAAAGTTCACTACTAGAGCTACGGAAGGCTTAGTGTCATGATAATAGTGTGTTTTGGCACCTATTGTTGTCCAAACTAAGATTGTATTCCTTAAACGAAAAATATGTGAATGGCACACCCCTTATTTGAGAACAGAATGTGTCTTATCGACCAAATGGCACTGAAATTGGTGTCCATGCCCTAACTTTACTTTGCAGAAGGTAGTTCCTGTGAGACACATAGAGATACATGTATCCAAAAAGTAACCAGAGCCATTAAGGATTATCAAATTAATGAGCAGAGAAACAACATACCTTCTTAACTCGGTCCAAATCCCCGCCTGTGGCAAAAGTCTCCTTTCCAAGATCATCCACAGTAACTGCTGAAAGCTTTGAGAGTGCCAAACCTGCTGCGAAAGGATGGCCTGGATTGCTATAGAGAACAAGTTATTATTGTTCTATATGCATCGTTAAGGAGAAATTCCGTAAACAGGATTCAAGTACCTCTCTGTGTCCTCGTATCTGATATGAATATTGCTAATGGACAACTTAATATTTCCAATAACAGTGCTAATGAAAGACCCAAGCCATGAAGAATTCTTCAAGAACAAAAGTGACAGTAAGAAATAAATGAAGTGTTCCAAAAATAGTGATTGTTAAACACACAACATCAATCAAAGCAAAGGTAGCCAGATTGACTATCTGGCCAACTAGGTCATCCATTATCATCAGTACATAAACACACCAATAAAAGACTAAAAGGGCTAAATACCAGTTCAGATTTCAGCTGTTGTTGGCTCTCCAATAACTTCATTTCCATTTCCTGAGTGCATAACCACAGATCATCAATGCATATGGCACTGGCATTATTTCCATAACTCACTTAAAAAGGTCACAGAGTAATTACCCTGACTCTACTTATTTTTGCCTCTTGAACAGCATCCTCACTGCAACCTTCAACTTGTGTTGCTGGTTCAGCTAATATAAATATCCGATCAAGATAAACCAAAACAGGCTCTTGACCAAGCCTGCTCCAGGGGACCTAATAATCATTCACACATTTATCCTTTAGGTCAGCACTTCATATCTTAAGGCAAAAATAAATGCACTGAACTGAAGCAATTGCGGCAAACCTTGAGCTTCACTGAACCAAGAAAACCGGCTTTCACTCTCACAGGTAACTTTAATGAATTGAGAGCCTCAGGCTTCAACTGCATGTTTGTGAGTTCTACATCACCTGAAATAGTATTTCCAAAAGAATGTAATAGCATTAAGCAGCAGATATGGACATATTTCATTGATAAACAGGGTAAATAGCTAGCAAAAGGAAAAGCAAGTGGGTTTACAAGTTCCTACTGGTATTTGACTAAGTACTAGGACAACACATTGTGTTCTACTTTAAATATGAGAAATGCATGCCATCGTCTGTTTTGCAACGAATACATGCCACTATTTAGATGAAACAGCTGAATATCATAGAATATTCTACAGGTGGCCTGAGGAGTTCCCAGCCCATGTGTCCATGATGCCACATGATGGAATTGTCATCTAATGCCTACTGCCATATGCTTCTCATGATAAATAGCCATTTTGCAAGTTGAATAAAATCTTGTGCAAACTCTCATGTACTATCAAAATCCATTCCATATACAATGTGAATTTACCTACAGTCGTCATAGCATGCAAACCACTGATACAATTGTTTGATTTGTCTATGCAATCACACAAATAACAATTTCCCTCAAAACACCTTGATGTTCTTGCTTCTAACCATCAACACATGTTTTAGTTAATTAGCACCATGGAAACATACCTAGTATATGTATGAACAGACCATCCAACTTTACAACTCTTCACAGAATGGTAACAGAGAAGGACCAATTTCATATACTTTATGCGCTCAAGCTACATGACCTATAAGTGAACACCACCCTACTCTTGTTTCCTTGCCTCTTTATCTAGTTTACCCAAAAGGAATGGTCGTCTAGACAGCCAGACCAAGAAAAACATACATAGTGATAGTACTACTCCTCTTCCAATTAACACCTTGCATATTTTTAGCCATACCCAGCCTTCCAGGCCATAACTATCAGTGATAGGCAGAAGATGAATTGTCCAAACCAATAAACTCCCTTAATTCTGAATTACAGCTGCAACAATGAGCGCTATGCTCTTGCAGTGTTGAGCAACAGCATCAAGATGTGTCTGTTAGCCAGAGGATTCAAGTGGTTTCTGTATTTCACCAAGAGGACATACTGCTGGCATGTCTAACATTTTCCATCACTCTTCTTACATGGTGCACCTCTTGAACAGTATTTTTCAATGTTAAACATCCGAGATAATCGTAACATCTCTACCCTTGTCTGACAAACAGCTTCCTAATTCCATACTCTGAGCACCTACTAACACTCCACGATTTGACAGCAACCCCAACTCAGCTACCAAAAAGCACTTGTATGTACTGCTGAAGTGCTGATACCAGCTGCGGATTAGCACCAGCACAGCTTGACAAAATACTGTCGATCTTCAAAACACTTCCCAGTCACTGCTACGCATTATCGACATTGTAACTGCTTGTAGCAACACTTACATTCACGAAGTTATGTTCCAATTGTGGTCCGCACATCAATGCCAGTCAGTTTAGTTCAGCAAACCGTACGTACACACCGATGGTCCAATGCTACATTGCTACCATAAATTAGCTTCCACATGAACCAGCATCTTATTGAGACGCCAGCCATTTTCGATGGCACAACGAATCCAATAACCACAAACAACACCAAAAAGGAGCGTGTGCATCAAAGTACAGTCAGTTTGAACTTCCTAAACTCCCAAACCATACGAAATCGCTGCTCCATAGCGATTCGCTACTGCTGCTGCTGCAACCGCCACTACTCAGAAACGAGCAGAGAGCCGCAACGACCAACGAGGTAGAGTGTAAAGAAAAAAAACAGTAACGAAACCAACTAAAGCCGCACTAACTAATTATCGACGGAAGCAGAGTGAGAGGAATAGGGATAGGGGAAGTGTGAATGAAGTCGTCACCTCTCCATACGCTGATCTTGAGGGCCTCCTTGCTGAGACCCCGGACGTAGTTGCCGAGGTACTTCTGCAGCAGGAAGGCGACCTGGTCCTCCAACATCTCCGCCGCCCCCGGCGATCGGCGCCGCCCGCCGACGCGGCCGCCGCCACCGCGAGAGCGTAGAAGCGAGCAGAGATTTGGGGAGAGACTGTGCCTCGCGCCTCCTCCCTCCCCTCCGCCCGCGAGATACGAGAGAATCAAGGGCGCTGGACTAGAACTAGAAGCAGGCAGTCCACCACGGGTAGTTTCTGTGTCGACGAAGGAAAGGAGGAGCCGAGTTGGGGAGGAAAAGGAGATCGCGAGAAGAAGAAGAAGGCGCGAAAATTACGGAGATGCCCTCGCGGTCGCGGCGCGGATGAGAGTGAGACGGGTGGCGTGGCGTCGGGTGATCTACGTGGTGCGTGATGGTTAGTTTACCGGCCCAGTCCGCTGAGTCGTGGTAGTGTCCAGAGAAAATACACCTGGAATCGTTAGTAAATTGGAGTATTACTAAGGGCGAGACGCAATTATAGAACTTTTTAATTGCACAGCTAGATGGATGGCCGAGCAAAAGTCATAATCACGGTAGCAAGTGATTACCAAACCAGCTTATTGTCGTTGATGAAAGATATAAAGAGAAAAAAAAAGGAAAGAGAAAAAGAAGAACGCGGCGTGGCACGCCAAAGTGCTTAACCAAAGCTAAGGCAAAGTGGGACGCCGGAAGCCCGTGTGAGGCGCGCGTGACGGCTCGCGCGAGCACGCAAAGCCATAGCTATCCGCGGCGTGCCGACGCATCCCACGACGACGACGCTGCGCTCGCGCTCTCGCCTGCCTGTGCCTGTGCCTGTGCGCGTTGCATTGGCGCCGCGCGACACCTGCCCGCCATGCCGCCGCACATGCCAACACGAGATCCGCCCCGGCGCGCTGCGTGGATGAGATGACAGCAACCCAGACATGATAAAAAGGTTGAGGGACATGTTCATTTTATCGTCGCTTTCAAAAGATAATACTAAAATTTATTAACCCTACTAGGGTAATACTGAAATTTATCAGGACAACCGCAAAAAAATTATCAGGTAAACATAAACTTATTAATATCATTATACCAAAATTTAATAGTTTCGGAAGCTTCCTAAAAAACATCAGCAAAAACTAAAAAGACATCAAACTAAATACATTCGATGCTAACAAAAATTGATAATGCCAAAACGTGTTAAAATTTGACATTAGTAAATTTTTATCAGGTTTATTTTAGCAGCAAAGTAAACACCTTAAGTTTGAGTATGCTGTTGGTCTATTTTGTCATATATATATATATAATTCGTGTGGCGCGCGCACGCCTATCATCCGTGTGGCGTGGCCAAATCTCTAATTTGAACGGTTCGGATTTTTAATTTGAGTTTTCAAATTAAAGATTTGGCCACGCCACACGGGATAAGGCGTGCGGCGCACACAAGAGCTTATATATATATATATATATATATATATATATATATATATATATATATATATATATATATATATATATATATATATATATATATATATATATATATACTAGCAATTGTGCCGTGCGTTGCAACGGATGAAGTCGGGACGCGGCGCGGATGGGGACGGGAGAGAGGCGAGGCGCGGCGCGGGACACGCGCGGATGGGGACGGGAGGAAGGGGCACAGGGAGGAAGGGCACGGAGGTCTTTTTTCCATCCAAACCCTCTTTTCTTTTTAACATTGGGATCTAGGTTAATTTCAAAAACTCAAGGAATTTTTCGCAAAATAGTCGGCAAAACAAAATTTTGGGTAGAAACACTACTTACTTTATAAATATAGCAAAATACTCGTGCGTTGCAACGGACGAAGAAGCAGACGGAAGGTGAAGGTCCAAGCGATGATGCGGGAGCTCGGCGGCGACGGAGGGAGGGCGCGGGCGCGACGCGGATGGGACGGAAGAGAGGGACACGGGAGGTCTTTTTTCCAAGTCTTTCTTTTCTTTTTAAGCATTGGGATCGTGGGTTAATTTTATAAACACTTAAGAGGATTTCGTAAAATAACCTATTTTCTTCTTTAACTGGTTTTTAAATAGCCAGGCTAACCGTGAGTTAATTTCGAAAAACTCAGGGGTTTTCGTAAAATAGTGACAAAACAAAATTTGGGTGGAAACACTACTTGCTTTATAAATAGGTATAGATAATATAACTATTTATAAAGCAAGTAGTGTTTCCACCTAAATTTTGTTTTTTTCGGCTATTTTGCAGAAAACCCCTTAGAGTTTTTCAAAATTAACCCGCAGTCCGTCTGGCTATTTTAAAAAACTCAATTAACGAAGAAAAAGGGGTTATTTTGCGAAAACCCCTTGACTGTTTATAAAATTAACTGCAGCCTCAATGTTAAAAAGAAAGAGAGGGCTTGGATGAAAAAGACTTCTTATATCCCTCTCTTCGCTTCCATCCACGCCGCGCCTGCGCCCCTCCCTCCCGACGCCGCTTAGAGCTCCCACGCCGCCGCCTGAACCTTCGTCCTCCGCCTGCTTCCCTCTCCACATCGTCGTTCCGTTGCAACGCACGGACACTTTGCTAGTATATATATATATAATTTTAGAAATAAAATAGACTTATCTTTTAAGTTTATAACCGTTAATATTTAACTCGCAAATGACATTTCTCGTCTGCATGCAAGACATTAGCTTTGCTAAACCATTGGTTCAAACAGTTGAAAGAATTCATCGTGCACGCAAAACAAAACGACTCATGGTTATTTAAGTATTATGTTTTAAAAAATAAATTAAAATATTTTTTATATTTTTTTTCAAAAAATATACCGTTTAGGAGTATGAGAATTGTGCTTTAGGTGTGGCTAATATGTCTTACAAAGGACGTGGGTTGTGAACTCACATTGCCGACCGCAGCCTAAGAACTGAAAGGGCACATGCCTCGTGATGCATCCATCCAGTCATGCACGCAAGTGTGCAGAAAAGCTTAGGAAAAATGAGAATAACATATTAGCCAGCACCTTAAGATAATACCGGATTACGATAGGTCAGAGTCTCAGAGATGAACAACAACGATGTGGCACGGTACCTAGGAAGTTCTTCCCTCACTTTCACCGTCTACTGCAGACTGCCGAGTACCGTCAGTTAAGTCAGATGATTATGCTAATGCAAAAAAGATCAATCAAAGGAAAAGAGAAGGAACAAAAGTCACCTCGAAGAAGAACTCCTTTCATGCTGGTATGCTAGCTTGGCAGCTTGATGGCATTGGTCAGGTAGTCTTCTGTCTGACCTTATTCCTTTCTTCTACCACACTCTGCTAGTTATTACAGTACAATAGTTTTAAGGAAAAGAATGGTGATTGCTCTGATGGGCATTCTCACTTTATCAGCCCATCTGGAAAGAAGCCCATCAAGAGCATTTCTGCTCTTCCATTTTGGGTTCAGGCCGGCCCGTTAAGAGTAAGCTCCACTAGTCCACACTAGCATTTGGCCCACTATCGTTCTAGTGTCATAAGCGACATGGCCTACAAATTGCAGCCCACTAGAACTGTTTCGAGTTCGGCCCAAATCACCCTTACATGAATGGTTTTATTAGGGCTATGCATTCGGTTTAAACCGAGGATTTGGTTTGGTTTTGTTACGTGTAGTACGGTTTTTGAAGAAATAAGAATCGATCGGTTTTGTTTAAAATAAGAAACTACATGGTTCGGTTTCGGTTGTTTAGTTTGTTTCTCGGTAAAAACCAAACCGCAGGAAAGTAGGGCAAGGGTAGGGAAGCAGGTCGCGGGCGGGGATGACAGAGGGGGCTGGCGCGGTGCAGAAGGGGAAGATGCCGGTGGCGGCACGACACAGAGGATGCTGGGGCGGCGCGGCGTGGAAGGGAAGGCGCGGAGAGAATAAAACCATTTTATTCTCTGGGATCAAAGCTTTCGATCATTGGAGATTTGGAGTTTTTTCAAATGAAACGGAAAAAATGCTTTGGTCATTGGATTGGTACTACCAATATCCAGCCATGAGGTCATTAGGCAATGTCAGTGTTTATCTTGGCTTTGAGCCTATAGAAACCAACAACTGATGATGACACCATTTCTAGAACGGACTCTACCACTACCAGTACGATCCAATGTCTTTTTTCGTTTTATCAAGCTTGCTTTCTCTTCCAAGCCACTCGTATGAATCATGCCATGTCATTGCAAAAACTTTATTCGTTATTCCTATTATCTTTATCGTATATCCCATCTTCTTCTTTCCTCCCAGAACGCCTATCTTATTTGACTAGTTTGCTCCTGACAACTATCTCATTCCCCATCAAACAAAAGACATTGCAAACCATAATTCAGATACGGCAAGTAGCAAAGCAACAGAACAAGATGAGACAGAAGCGTTAAAATATCACACGGATGGCAAATTGGCAATGATCCATCTGAAAGGCAACGCCCATTTCTGTCCACATTTTCTTCTGAAAGTTACAAACATGCTCGAATAGGAGTGTCTGCATCTTGTTTATGGTAGCCAAGATTGAGAGAGAAGCAAAAGCAACCATCCCTCTATTTATCTATATGTCAGAGATAGCTCAAATAATTTCCCATACCTCTGATAAATGATAACATCATTTCAACATTCGTGAAGCGTGATGCTCTTAGAAAAAGATAATACCTCTAATTTCAGACGTGATGCACGTGATCACCGGTTTATATACATCTTGATGATGCGGATTACCAGTCCAATGTAATCAAACAGGCGTGTTTAATTTTGTGTACGGGAGATCAATCAAGGTTGAGATGGATCGAGATCGCAGTGGCATTAATAAATGGGTTGATTGGGTTGGGTACCCATCTGTCCTACTGGGTTGGGAGAATACGGAGTACAGTACGTCCTTGGTGTATTTTCAGAAATGGAGTACTGGTGATAGTAATTAAGAGGAGCACAGTATGAGAATGGAGTACAGAGAAGTAATTAACTAGAGAGCAAAGAAAGATTGTTGGGCACATGATCCTTGCCTGCCCAAGAACCGAAAGCATATGCAAGAGGCGGCAGAAAGATTCAGAGTAGTAGATATCTGTTAGCATCAGCTTATTCCAAGCAAAACTGATCAGGTGACCTCCCCTGAAAGATGCCTCCAGATAAACAGCCTTTTGAAAAAGCTAGCCAGCAAAAAGTAAATGATCAGTTACTAGTGTTAATCACCAGCAATGATCAGTGCTTTGCCTGCCTTGGCCTACAAATGAAAGCAGCTATCTAGCTAGCATGCTCTGAGCTGGACTCAAGTATTGTAGTCGTATCTGTCAAGCTGTGTGCAGTGCAGGATGAAAGCCAAGCCAATCTTCACCCTGATCAAGTGATCAGTACTACTGCACACAGGTGAAAACTCAACCTTGTCGATTATGTTGATGCCCATTATAAAAACTGCCTTGTAATGGAGTGATTATGAAGGGCCGGAAGCGATAACGTACATCAGTTAATGTGTGCTAGCTCTAGGTGAACGTTTGTTGGATTAATTGCCGATCGGTTGGTGATTAGAAATTCAGAACTGCAGTTAACAGCAAGGATGGGTTCGGGAAAGATCGGTACCCGCTATATAGAGGAGGATAAATATTTTTAGAAAAGTAATATCCTAGCTTTTATATTAATTAATGTATATAACGGTTTATTATTATAGTATCAAACAAACAATTTAGAATCTAAAAAGACATTACGAGCTCAAACCAATTCTTTTACTAAAACGTCAGCCATAACTTGCAAACACATTCATCTAGCTGTTTCAATAGCCCTACAGCCCACTTCATGAACAGACGATCTTTCTCCTTCTGTAGTAAGTTCAATGTCTTGTCCAATAAATTTCTCTGAAGATAACTTATAAATAAAACGTTATATTTAAGAAAAATATAGTCGCAAATTTTTGTTGGGCAATGCTATTTATCCTCTTTAAAGAGGAGGATAAATATATCATCTTAAAAAATATTTTCCAAATACTTATTTAAAATTTTTTCTTAAAGAACTCTCTTAAACCGTACCTCTTAGCTAGATTAGAATGAGGTTGGGAAAAACTTAACAAAATCATGTTAGTTCGAGAATTTTAACGTCTCAATTTGTCTAAAGCATATGAAATTGTCTCTCCCTTCATCACAAGAAAAATCAAGCAAATTGAAAAATTTAAATTGAAAGAAAATAAATTACATGAACTAGAATTTACATTGCACAACTCAAAAAACATCACTATTACAAAAGAGTAAAAAAGAAAACACTCAACTATCCATCTTCACTAGTTTTTAATTTAAACTCTCAAATTTCCTAAAAGCAATCTCCCACAAAGAGGTAGAAGGGAGGGCCACTCAAACCCTAGTCCTTTCACTCCTTTTATAGGCCTAAGGGTGGCTGAAACCCCCTTTCAAAATCCCTACAACACCCTTGAAACTTACCCTACTCAAGCTTTCCACGGGCACTGGATCAAGATCCGAAGCACTAAAACACGCCACGTCAGAAACCACAGGGATGTTCAACCCATGTGCATGAAGCCGCAAAAGATCTCCCACCACCACGTCGCACGGCCCAACCAAAAATCGCCACGTGTCCTGCGTCGTGCCAATCCCTCCATGCGCTCTTCCGGGCGAGTCCACCTGTTGCCGATGGGTGGTCGATCAGTCCTCCAAGGGGCTATCTGAGGAGATGAAAGAGTGGTCGGGAACATCTATCGAAAAGATACGATGGTCGACTCGGTGACAATGTGAGCCAAGGATTTTTAGACAGGTTCGGCCCTCCTAGAAGATAACAAACTTACGCCATGTGTTTTTTTGTTGGGATGGTGTATGAATTAGAGTATAATAGTGTGAGTTCTTGGGGCTCTAGAGATTAAATCTAGCTTTCAAAGAACCGATTTCCCTCGCCCGTGGACATGTCCTCCCTTTTATAATCCAAGGGGGCAGTTACAAGAGGACTTGGGGCCAAGAAAGCTAAAATTAAAGACTAAAAAGCAAGTACAAACAACATCTGAAAAATATATAGAGATCCCCAAATCCTACATGCCGTGGATATCTCATGCCCCATCTTGCCTTGGGATCTGTACTTCACAGATACCTTCTGCGCAGTCCTGTCGGGTGACGTCATATTTTGTCGGGTTGTCCCCTCCTTGTCTTCTCTGTGATCCTTGCAAAGCAAGCCTTCTTCCCAAGGAGATCTAGGGTCGGGCCGACGAGTTGTAGTCGGGATAGAATGCTGAAGTCGGGACAGACGGGAGGTCGAGGCGGCGACCCCAGGAAGAGGTCGGGCTTCTGACCCCCTCCCGAGGACTACCAGTCCGACTTCAGTTGATCTTAACTCTGTTCCGTGCGCTACCCCAGGGTGATACCCTCACGCTTGCCAACGACCGGAGTTGGTTCGCCTTGGGTCCTGCGATCCGTGGCTCTCTCGCCCGAGCCAATCAACGCACACCACATGCGGTTGTGGATCTGCGTCATCGCCATCCTCGCGAATCGGAGCTGGCCACGCGTCCCCATACTCCCTTGCGCACACTTTGTTTCAGCCCGCGTCCATGCCACATGGGTCCCACTCGTACGACTCTTGCACGAGACCGCTCCTTGCTCGATCTCCACGTCGTGGGAGGAGGCGAGCGAACCCGGAGATGACATGTCGTCTCCTTGTGCGCACTCGTCTGGTGTCTTGAGTCGCGCCTTTGCTTCTTGTATTGTCCGCGCGTGCGTGTGTCCGAGTTGGGCCATTGTCGCCATGGGCTGTGCTAGGTCGCACCAATGGAGGAAGAGGGAGGCTGACTCGGGCTTCTTTGCTTGGCTGCCTCCTTTTCTCTCTTTTTCCTCCTTCCTTTCTCTGTAGTTTCTTCGCGAATTCCGATGCTTGTCCACTTGACCTTGTCAAGTCGGTTTGCAAACACTTCCCGACACGGTGTTTATCCATCATGCGTCACCTTGATTTCACGGTTTGCAAACACTTCCCGATACGGTGTTCATCCACCATGCATCACCTTGATTTCACCTTCATCACTTGGAACCTTGATCATTCTGGACCTCAACTCCTTCATGAGTCTAGTTGATCCGTTGTTAATCCAGGTTGACCTTAAGGATCCTGATATCAGTCTCATCTTGTCACCCACCATCTCGACTGTGTCAGACTACTTGACTACAATCACATATACACGCGTGAATAAACGACCGTTATCTCGACACATATTATAACTTGACCCATATTAGTTGTACACATAAATTTTCTATAATTTCAACACTTACCAATTTTTCATCACAAGTGACTCAAAATCATGCTTGGTTTTCACAGTTCGGGTTGCATCGATCGTTTGCCTTATCATCTCGCAAAGCGATATGATACGATCGATCTACTTTGGATTTCACGCTAATGTACATGCAAGCATGTGGACACATGACATACAGTACAGTTTGGCACCTTCCACTGCTGCCGGAATTGATGAACGATCGAACATTCCCGTAGGAGTAGAAGAGAAGGGAACAGATCAAAATCGATCGAAGCTGCCTAAGCACGCGCCGATGAGTGAGTGACAAGGATGGCAAAAACTCGACCCATCAGATGATGATGCCATGCCACCACTGATCGAGAGCCTTGATGATCTATCTGCTCGTACACGACGCAAACAGCAGCTAAAATTCGACACGAAACTTATCGATCGAGAGCTATACTTATCTTGATCGACTGAATCATCTTTAACGCTAGAAAGACGCTACGACTTTACTCGAGATGGGCGAGATGCATCTGGTTGGATGGATATACTTATTGATCGATATTTGGAGCAGGGTTCACAGTTCCAATATCAGATCGAAATCGCTCACGAGCGGTATCGTCGGATTTCGTTTAATCCATCGATAAACTGACAAAAGACTGACATAATTCGAATAAATTTTGTTAAAAAATTAAAATGCGGTTTACTTTTTAAAAAAAAACTTGGTCGAAAAGCTGAATGGTTTGAATTTTCAACCCGATTCAAAAAAAAATATCCAGATTTCACAAAATCTGAATTGAATTCCACTTGGATTGTGAAGCCTGATACTGAGACTGAGTATGTCGTTGAGCAAAAGGCGATCGAGATCGATGCAAATCGGCCACGTAGCCATCGATCAGGTCATGTCAGGCCGCCCAGGACCAACCCCTGCTGACCTGGCAGCCACTAGCCCCGAACCTCCAAGTAGATATTATATATATTCTGCAAGAAAACACAAACACATGCACGCGACCGGAGATGGTGCTATACACTTGCAGTCACGGCCGAGTATCCCATGTCTTAATAATACTACCTTAACAACTACTAATACGTGAGTCCCATCTTTTAAATTAACTCACACATATATATCTAATGATACTATTATTATGGTAAAGAACGTCTGTTAACAAAAAAACTTGATAAATTTAAGTGATTGACATATCAAGTCTAACTAAGACAACAAACAATCTAAGAAAAAACAAATATATTAGATGAGTAACACCAATAAAAGTTTAACTAACTTAATCGAGAATTTATTCATTTCATCTATACAAGCGAAATTGATGAAACTTACTTTCTTGTCGGAGATCAAAACCGATGTAGCCAAAAAAACTCGTCGAAACTAAGATGACGATACATCGAAACTTGTGTATTGAAATGTTGTGGTTAACAAAAACCTCAGACACATGATTTATACCCTTATGTTGATAAAAATCTGGACTCATATTGGCTATATTATTGTCGATGAAAAAATACGGCGGTTGAGAGTTCTGCTTAGTTCCAGTATAGGTCCAAAAACATTGATGGAATGCGGACGTGCCAGTTGGTTTGATCCTGTAACCAACAAAACATAATAAACGTTAAAAAAGATAGCCGATCAATAGGTAGACCGATGTTTGATTGTGATGACCTAGCCAATGCGATCGAGTCGAATCGGGTATAAGTTAGAAGATTTTTTTATGAACTAGCCATAAACAACTTTTTTAATAAAATCAATCTTATAGATTGAACTCAATAGATGCAGCACAAAATTATCATCATTAAAGTCCATTGATGTACAATTATATGATCTATGCCTAGTCAATGGATAAATATTAAAACTCATACCTAGAGCAATCATGATCGGCCGTAGATATAATAACATGTAATTACTAATTCAAAATCTTTCTCTTAGTTACAAGCAATTACGATAGATCAGATCTAACCGAGATAGTATTAATTGCTTATAACTAAGACTAAACAAATTAATAATTATATGGACTTAGATCATAGTCGATAAAACAACTTGGATGATTAGATAACATATCGACTAAAACTTCGATATAACATTATATAATATTATCAACCTTGATTAAATCTGCTAAACAGGTTATAACCTCAAAAGATCAAAACTAATCGAATTGTGCGAGGCTGATAACAAATTTAGTAGATTTAAAGGATTGATAAACTTAAATAAGATGATAGATATAACTAGTAAATCATAATAAAGCATGTAAGTTAAAGCAAAACAGTTATACTACCAGGTAAGATCGGCTGAAACCCCAATATTACCCTTACTAGCGATCCAAGCTAGGTTAGCTATTATAATTATAAGCACGACTTAGTTGGTCAAACCCAATTGATGCAGTACTAAGTATGAAAAGAAATATAATCTAAACAGTCAAGCCTTTGACTGATTTTTAGGATAGTGAATATTTTAATTAATTTAAATTGACAAAACAGTTTAAACGATGCCAGCAAAACCCTAAAGAAGGTTTAGCTAATGCAAGTAAAGAGAGCTATTATTTAAATTAATTAAGATATATGATAAATAGGGAGATGCGTAAACTAGATTAGATTATCGAAACGATGTAAGCACTAATCTTGTCGATACAAAACCGTCATGACAAGCCTTAACCCTTATCGAAGATCGAAGCCGATGCACCCTAACTCGAAATAAGAACTCATCGAGATAAAGACCTAGAAAACTAAGTTGACGATGCATCGAAAGTGTTATTGAACTGTTATAGTTTTTCTTACAAGACTTTGGGCGTCTATTTATAACCAAATATACAAACTTGTCCATGTCGGACACAACTCAAACTTCTGAATTACAAAAACACATGAATAAGTTCCTTAGGCGGACTCTTACCAAAATATCTATAATGAATAAGGCTCTTAATATTCATAATTAATAGATACAATTGCCTGTAATATATTCTATCCTTGTTTGGCAACAATTTCGAATCTTTAATCCGAGTCCAATTTAAACCCGAAACTAGAAGTATCTACGCCTTGCCCATATCGGTTGGTTGAATCTGATTCTGTATTAGCCGATACAACCTTCAGTCAATGCGCAGTCAAATTTGAAAATAACACTTTCTCCCATCAAATCTGTCTCAATCTGTTCTTCGACGTCGAGTATATTGCCAAATTTTGTTGTTAACAAATACAGAAAAAGATGATTCTAACATGACATTATCGGTTCGAGATTCTATCCACTAAAATAAAAACAAACAAATCTTCCTTATTATAAAAGCTAACAAAAAATTAGATAAAATTTATCAAGCGAATCATCGGAAAACAAAACATTAACTCTATCTCTGACTCAACCTTGATTAACAAAAATTTGTAAATTTTAATATTAGCAGAGCCGCTTCATATCAATTCCTCGGCCGACGGCCGATCTAGGAAATCTGTTCGGTGGTTAGTGGTAGTCTTGATTTGTTGTGAGAGAAAATCTTGGCTAGTGGTGGTGGTGATTTGTTGTGAGAGAAAAATCTGCTTGGCTTAAAGCGGTGATGGTGATCTTAATTTGTTGTGAGATAAAAACACTGTTGGCTGGTTGAAAATAAACCAGCCGAACGGGTCCCGGACGAGCTTGCCCCCACGAGCGAGCCCTCTGACCCACCTGTCAGATGCCACGTGGTTGATGATACCACAGATACCATCTCGCACTCTAGTCCGCGTACAGGCAGCAAGGAACAAAGTTATCCCTGTACTACGATGACATATTTGATACTTAAAAATCATCGTTCTCATCGGATTTTAAGTTTAAACCTATCTTCATTTTAAAAGTAAAAAAGATATAAATTTCATGTGGATAGTAAGAGGACACTTTGAACGATCGGATCCACATCGATCGTGACATATTGAATTTGGCAAACGTACCCAATCGATCGAGTATACGACCGATCGAGTGATGTATCGAATCGTTTAAATTAATTAATTTCTTTCCTGTGTGTATGGGCTTCTTTTGCGTGTCGTATAGTATATTGCATTATATTGCGAACAATTCCCATGCGGCTTACTTGCACGGTGCCGTACGTACGCAAAGTTAATTATCTCGTTTTTCTTGAGTGCGAGCAGCAGTGACCGGCCGGCCGGGTGCACCGTGCAACGATCGTAATCAATAGTCACAGCTAGAAATTTACTCCGGCTAGCTAGCTATACTGTTTTACTACGCACGTATCAAATCTAGAATCAACCGGTCTCTCTGGTACACACGTGTAACGATGTAACATTATAACAACGTACTCCTAAAACTTCTCTGCAAACTGAAAAACAAAAGAAATTAAAGAATCAATGCAGGTGCATGTATCTTACTATCCTGGATTCTTGGTGTATATCCTGTGACTTTTGAGCAGATATAGCTAGCCCATGACACAAGTACGTACCGTGTTGACAAAACACAAGAAAAACGGAGATTTTTGTCTCTCTACACGCCGTGCTGGTCGACCTGTTCTCCATCTACCAGCAACCCTGCAGACGATACAACCAACATGGGCCACGAATTTAACACTACCGTACCGTACAACGTCTATCAGATCAGGGCTCGGCAGTAGTATACTCCGTATTTTTTCTTAGCAATAGCATCAAACATGTAGCGGTTAGACATGACATATTTCAGTAGTATAAAATTAGACAGTTTTTTTTCAGATTCATTTATAATACTCGAATGTGTCTAAATTCAATTAATCTAATTAAAGTTAAAGTCATCCCTAATATTTTCATTCAGAACGAAAGAATTATCAGTCTATTCGTGCATGCACGCGTTGCTTGATGTATCCTTGGTTAGTACGCAACCAACAAGTACATGAGAAAAAAAACATGACAAGAACATGCAACCTGCTCACACAACTCTACTCTATACCCCGTACCAATTCCAGTATATCCCTGGAAATCCAGAATTCAGGCGTTCCGTTTCAAGCTGACGCTTCAGTTCAGACTTCAGACGCAACAACCTTTTTTTTTCTCCTCAAAAAATCTTCAGAGAAGGAACAATATACTACGACTACAACATTTCTACCACCTACTGACTCCACAGTCGTAAGCAACGGCTATCCTCGGTGGGCCCAAATTCTGGACACCGGGCCCATCTCTACTGCGTCAGGGCCCATGGCCCAACAAAGCCTCCAACCCCCCGCCACGCGACGCGACGCGGGGGTGGGCGGTTGCGGATTGATTCGCTTTTAGCGTTTTGCATCGCGACGCGCGCCCATCCCGCCCGGCGAACCACCGACAGCGCCGCCGCGACCCACTCCCGCCCGCCCGATCGCGATCGGACGGCCACGCGCGCTCTCACGTGATCCCCGCGCATCTCCCGCCACTACGCCTCCCTCGCCTTTTAACGGCAATCGCCAACTGCACTGGCGTCTGCTGGTACACACATCTCGCTGGACTTTTACTGCAGTAATTGTACAACGGACCAAATCACATTCACACCGCAGTAAAAAAAGATCAATGGAAAACTGCATGCACTCTAAGTCTAAGATCGATAGCCAGTGACTGTGATTAACCCTCTGAATTACTACGATCTTGACTAGTAATAGTGATACAGCCGAACGCCCGAAAGAAGCCAAGTATCATTTGGTGATCTGATAATACAGAGATCGAATTGATTAAGAAATGGAAAAAGAAACTAGAAAAAGAATACTCGTTCATTAAAAAGAAACTACAGCGATCTATACAATTTTTTTTCATACTAGTTCAGAGTTTGGCTTTCAATGGCCATGTCCCGAGGAGGAAGGGAAAAAAAGGTGAGCCATTCTGTACCATCGTTTTCTTTTTCTTCACGAGAGGAAGACCTGAACGGTGCCGGTGACCGCGCCGCGGCACGTGGGGCAGGCGGCCGCGGCGGCGGCGCCGGTGATGGCGGTGGACACGGCGGGCTCGCATGCCTCGCACACGCAGAGGTGGCGGCACGGGAGGAGTACAACGGAAGACGGCCTCAGCCGGCACGTCCGGCACGGCCTCGACGTCGGCGCCGGCGGCGGAGTCACCTCCTCCACTCTGTCCGGGTCGACGAACCCCGACTCGGCGTCGTCCGCGGCGCCGGCGTTGTTGTTATCGTCCTCCGCCGCCTTGCCCTTCGCCTGCGCCGCGGCCGCCGCCTGCTGGAGCTGCGCGTGGAGCGCCGCCGCGGTGGACTGGTCGGCAAGCGCCTTCGCCTGCCACGCCGCCGCCTCCGCCCTCAGCCGCGCGATACGCTCCTCCAGCTCGGCGCCGCGCCGCGCGGCATTCGAGGCCTCCGCCTCCTTCTCCCTCATCCGGCGCGCCGCTGCCGCCTCCGCCGCGCCGAGCAGCGACCGGTAGTGCCGCCGCCTCACCTCGCCCAGCGTGCGGCGGAGCCTCTCCGTCTACAACAAGCAAGCAAGGCGACGCTGGCACCATCAGAAAAACATCGCCGAACAACAGCAGCAACAACGAATCAACACGATCGACGACGATCCTCACATGATCCTGGAACATATGCGCCATCTCGTTCTTGTACTGGTCGAACTGCGTGACTAGCTCGTCGGAGAGGAGAGACGACGCGGAGGAGGTCGTCGTCGACACGTGCTCCGAAACGCCATCGTCGAAGTCGAGGCGGAGCCCCGTCGCCGCCGGCCGCTTGTGCAGCTGCGCCAGGCTCACCACCTTGTGCCCCTGCGCCTGCGGCTGCAGCGACAACATCTGCGGCGCCACAATGGCCGCCGCCTCCGCCTCTCGCTGCCGCTTCCTTGAGCTGCTCCCATCTGCACGCGCGCGCCGAATCAAACACCATCTCAATCTTGATCGATGATACCCCGCAACCAGAATCCAAGAACCGGAAAACTTGCAGATCAAGAACCAAAGGCTACGACTTGATTAATTACCTCCATCGCCGTGCGAGAAGTCCAAGAACAGGGGAGGAGGCTGATGCTGCTGCTGCGCCGCGGCCGTCATCTTCTGGTAGTGGTACTCCATGCCCGCCGCCCTGGTGGTCTCCGGCGAGACGACGCCTCTGCTCAAAAGCCAAACCAAACACCAAAATCACCCATCCATCCTGACCTTCCCCGATCACCCGCACAAACGACTAAATGAAGAGCAGCGACGGCGAGTACCTGGCGAGGAACAAGGGAGGAGGCTGCTGCTGCTGGTGGTGGTGGTGGTAATGCGCCTGAACTGCCATTGGTCCGCGGGAATTGCAAGCAATGGGCAGGAAGAAAGAAGGGGAACGAATCGAGGCGCGCGCCAAGTGTGTGAGGAGGAGGAGGTGGTGGGGGTTGTACAGGCACCGGGCGGTGGTAGGAGAGAGTTGCGGGCAGCGCGAGCGAACTGGTCCTCTCCTCTCTCTTCTCTTCTTTATCACGGCTTCATCTCTCTCGCTGTTTCTTTCCTTCTTTCTCTCTCACCCCTCACCCGCCTCGCGTCGCCTCGCGCGTGCAGCAGCAGCAGCAGAGCAGAGAGCACACGAGGAGGCGGTGACCCGCTGTTGCTGGCTTTTGCTGCTGACCAGGACGTATTTATTCCTCCGAATTGGAGATCCATTCCATTCACATTTGCGTTACGTGAAAACTAAATTGGAGCTTGAATCCACGCATTTAAACTGCACGGCGTTCACACTTTTTCCCCCTATGGCTAGATGAATAAAGATATTTAAGTATTTATTACTTTTAATTTATCAAATAGTTAACTATCACATTAAGAAAACAAATACTGGGTCGTTAGCCTATGTTTTTTTAGCGTATATTCACCGGATTATTGAAATAAATATTTGGACCATGTTTTAAAATACAATCATAATAAATTGCTTATACCTTCCAAATTATTTATTAAGATTATTTATTTAATTTATCTCTGTAGTAAAATCGATAACCCGTTCAATATTGTAAATGAAATGGTGCTTTAATGTGCTGGTTTGCATTGCTGGTGAGTATAATTTGTAGCTTTTTCCTTTTTAATAATTTTTCCTTTCTGTGGAGCTAACAACAATAATTGGTGACGATATAGTACTAGTTTTATGGGGGGGAAACGGGCACGAAAAACGCTTTTGTTTTTGCAAACGATGGGCTTGGGTTGGTGTTGTGACATATCAGATCATATCACGGAACCATCTTGAGGTTTCTTTCTCTTTTGTAATCAAATTTCTTTCAGTGAACGATGATGAAAGCTGGTGAAATACCCCAAGTTCACTTGATTTCGGGAAAAACGCTGCAAGATATCCAAGAGTTCATTGCTTGCAACCTACAGGGCTCTAAAATATCTGGCGTGCATTTATCAATTTCGCGCATGGCAACCAATAAATCAAGGTTAAAAAAAGTGCCATGCCAGCTATATATTGCGACTTAATATGCAGAATTTTTTTAAAGCATGACATGTTTTTCTTGTTTCAGAGTCCAAAATATTCTGGCTATAAAGTTCGTTACGAACTGTTTGTGCACCCATACAGCTGCATATGCCCTGGCTCTCCCGAATCTGAGCGCCAATAGCTATGGCTTTCTATCAGCGATAATCACGATCTGATCTGCCTGCTGAATTTGAAAGTTTCATAAATACTGTAGTACCGTTCTAATTTTGAGTTTTTTTAAAACTTGGACAGGTTCCCTATATTTATGAGCGTTACGAACACTTCCCCTTTTTAGCTTTTTATTGTTTTCTCCTAATCCTACGGTTTCAAAAAGCAATCGCAATCCTGTCACATCTTTTTTTATGAACACGAAAAAAATTACATGTCAATCCTGTCACATTCTAGTATGCATGACACCGTGTAATCAAAATTCCAGCCGTGCAATCAAATTTTGACCATATATATGTAGGATGGCAGTAGATTCACACTTTTCACATTGCCGTGTCAGCGTTTGTGCCGTTGTGTACGCTCCAAATACATCTGTGATGACTGGATTTTTTTGAATGGTGCGTGGGTTGTTGGCATCTTGTGTTATTGGCAGAGCGAATGGGTCAGTGTTGGACTGTTGGTGTTCAGTCTCAGACGATTAGATTGGTATATTTTGAGTTTTAGACGGAAGAAGCAACCGGATGTTTGGATTGATTGAATAAAATTTAATCCGTGTCATATCAAATATTGGACATCAATTTAAAAAACTAAACTAAATTAATTATTATAAAAATAATTGTAAAATCAAATAATAATTTGTACGACAAATCTATTAAGCATAATTAATTTATAATTAGTAAATATTTAGTATAATTAGGTTTATTAAATTCGTTTCGTGAATTATCCTTCCGTTACGAATGAGTTTCGTAAATAGTCTACATTTGATAAGGATGTTCCTCTTTCAAATAGCCCTTAAACAGAGTCATCCTCACGTTTATATTCAGAGTCGTGACTAGATAAATACTTTACATGTTGGGACAAGGCCTGAAACACATGAGACGTAGCTTTCGTTGCTTTGGTCAAGCATAAAGCCATGGTTGATGGTTCCATCGTCAAGATCGATTGTTACCCACTACTAGTGTCTAGTAGTAGTACCACTATGATTTGAGCTATGAACAAGCTTGCTCGTTGTCATTGCAGTGTCTTGTTTTTCTTTCAGTAATTTGGAGGCAGCTAGACGGGCGTCTTCAGAATAAATACAGAATACAGAAAAGCCTGCACCTGAGAATTATTCAAGTTCAGAGTTGTTCAGAGACGACAAATCCGAGATAGGCTTATACATGTTTTTCTTGTAACTTGGAGAATTAGATGGAAATAAAAGAAAGTAAGTTACTGCCGGCAATAGTTTGGGATATTTGGATGAAAGGACTAAATCAACTAAACGTAAACTAATTATAAAAATAATTATAGAATCAGAGAATAATTCATAAGATGAATCTATTAAGTCTAATTAATTAATAGTTAGTAAATGTTTACGGTAGCATCACATAATACAATTAGGCTTATTAAATTTGATATGAAATGAACTAAATTTTAAATTTTAGTCGATCAGATCCAAACAGACCAAAAGAGACTAAACATTTATTTGTTTGGTCAAGCTAGGGCTGCACTGCAAAGCACCAAGGAAAAAATGAGGGAAAGAGACGTTGCATGCATACTCGCATGCACAAAGAACGCCTTGTAGCCTGGTTGACTCACTGGACAAAAGTACGAGAGAGAGAAATGAAAGCAGAAACCGCGGATGCATCGGTTTGGCGGAAGCGATGATGCCGCTCGATGCAACGCCAACACGGCAACAGCGAGCGGCAAGGGCACCCGCAGCAGCAGCGGCAGCGCGTCCGGCGCCTCAAAAGCGGCAGCCGTGGCGCGGCGCGACGCGTCTCGCGTCGTGTGCGTTGCGTTGCGTTGCCGCGCCGCGTGTTCCGGACTCGCGTGGCGTCCCACCGGCGTAGCCTGGACGCGAGTGGCGCGCGGGCACACGGCACGACCGACAGACAGACACGCCGCCGGACGCCGATCCGCAACGACGACGACGGCGGCGACGACACGGCCGCGTTTCGTGGACGCCGGGGCACTCTCCATCAGGGTTTCGGTATCGAGCGCGTCTACCGTGTCGTCCTCTTTGTCGGTAGCGTGTTTTTCGCGCGAAAACCACAACAGAGTGAGCATAAATTTTCGTGACGGTTGGCTATGCCGTGAAAGCCGCACAAGCCACATGAAAACCACGATAAACCGTAATTTAAATTTAAACCAAATTCAAATCAGGTTGTCTGCTGTTCGTTAAACTGCGAAAAACCACCCACATATTGGTTTTCGTAAAAACCATGCAAAATTTATTTTTATAATATATTTTATGGTAAAATATTTTTTTAAAAATTTTTTTAAATTTACACGAAATCATTTAAATAAAACCTGGAAATGTCGGGCCGAACACTCGTGATACGTGTGAAAACCGCCATGGTTTTGGCGGTACCGCGGTCCACCACCACTTTCTTTTTCTCTTCTTCGTCTCGAGCTCTGCAAAAAATACTGTCTACTACTCGTACTCCTCTGGTAGTACTACTGCTGAGTGCTGAGCATAGCGAGTACTGCTACTGCAGCACTGTCTCTACTTTCAGCACAAGGTACTGTGATGTCCGTACGACGTTCTTCCCCAATACGGTCTCCTCCTCGATCGAAATGGCAGGTCTCCTTTGATGCAAGTCTTAAAAATTTGGACAGATCTCTCATGTTTTCACGCGAAAAAAAAGTGGCGAGAGAGCGCAATCCAAACCCATTTACTGCTCTGCTCTTCTGTTCATTGGGTCTTGGAGTTACTACACATCGCGGATTTACCGGTAGTAAAAGGACAAGCATCTTTCCCGAAAGCAAAGCAACGCTCATAGCTGGATGCTGGAGCTGGACAGTCAAACCAAACGTCCTACGTGTACATGCATATGGTCTGTCCTCTTTTCTTTTCTTCTTTTTGAGAACTCTTTTCTTTTGTTTATATCGATCTAAAATCTCAGTGAATCATGCAGTGCTGCAAGCAGAAGCAGTACTGGTACTACCAGCTACTACGGCTAAACTGACATGAATAAAATTAGCAGCAACCGCAGCAATGCTTCACCGAGGATTTCCTAAACCATAAAGATTATCGTCACTTCACGATAATTTTATCTTGGTTTAAAAAACTATTATCACGCGGTTTGGGAAACCATCCACTCCACTCCAACAACAGCTAAGCTCTATTACAAGGTAGCTAACTCTGGTTGTTAGTGCATCTACTAATTGACCTGTTAATTACCACTACCTTATGTCACGAACCATGCATCAGTGAAGTAAAAAAAAGAAACGGAAGGGGCTAAACAAAAGAATACGAATTGAGCAACTGTTGCATGCGTCGGTTTGCTGCACAAAGAAAATGGATGATTTCCCTTTGCAAGTGTAACAAGCAAGAAGCGAATCAAGCAGAGGTGGTAACAGTGAAGAAAAGGCACAAGACACCAACATGCAACATGCATGCACTGCTTCCTAGCTAGCTCATCTCGGAATTGCATGCATCTATGTTGCTTGCTAAATCAGCAGGAATTAATACTTCAACCACTCTGGAGGATCGATGGTAGCACTGCCGAAAGGAGCCTCATGAGAATAACCCTAGCTAGTAATTTAGGGTTATCCCAAACAAAAAAACAACAAGATGTTTGGTTGTAGGTCACTTATCACACAGTTTGACACGTCTTTAAACAAGTGTGATCATATTGATAACTGTTTGATTATAACTATATATTAATGACTGTTTGATTATAACTACGTATGTTACAAGATTCTTTTAACAAATTGGGTTCTACATGTCATTGACTAATTAAAAAGATGTTGTGGCAAGATTCTCTTACTGGTGCTAAGCTGTGGCCAAGAATTTGATCGTTTTAACTTAGACAAAGATGATAATATTGGTTGATAAACGGTGGCAAAGTATGGCAAAAACTCAAACACCTATATCTGTTTCTATATTTATTATCATGTTATACAGATAGTAGGTATAAAAACAATATATTTAATAGTTGATGTTTTAAATTTAATTTTCATTCTATCACTTCTCTTCTATCTTCTCTGCTCGACATATTATTTCATTGTTTCACACTTGGTTATTATGTAAAGCTAATTTCTTACATTAGAAATAATTTCTTCATTTTTTTACTCTTTTCTTGTTAATTTTTTTGACGTCTCAATAATTTTTTTATATGAAAGTATATTTAATCTATAAATGCTAGCTGAGAAGAAGGCTTAATCAATAGGGAGGCAAGCAGGCAGCAGTAGCAGCCGTTGTGTGGCATATGCATGAAAGGTGCTTGCCAAGCCATGCGTAATGGGATGCAACGCAATTGCCAATATGGGTGGATGGATGGACCCTCACGCCGACGGTGGAACGTGACCGGCCGATCGACGTGTGTATCAGATTGACATCGTCATCGTTCGTAATCTTGGCTATTCTCTGAGTTTCTTTTCTTCAGTTTTCAGTTCAGTTTTGTTTTTAGTTTCGTTTTTGCCGTGATCTCGGTGCGACTTATATTTTTTTTGTCGTTGTAAAGTTTTTTTGTTGAATTCTTAATATAAAATCTGGACGGTGTTTTCTTGTCACCGCCCCGGCAAAAATATCGTCATCGTCATCCAGGCTAACCTCGAACCTCCGGCGTACGTACAAGTTGCCGTCTCCAAATGTTATTACTTCCTCCAATCCTCCGTCTCCAAAATGTTCATGTGCATGCATATAGTCAGAATTGTAAACATTTAAGCTCAAAAAGAAAAAGATTTGTGTGTATTTAGATCATGTTCTCTTTAAGCTACTTTGCTAGATTATTAAAACATATTATTTGTTTTATGTTTTATAAGAAACATGTTTTTTTAAAAATTAGTTCTTCTACTGTATTGTATTATTTAGACAATTTGTTTTAATTAGGGTCCTTTTCCCTTTTTTAATATTTACTACCTCCGTCCTTGCATTCCTAGCACTCTACTTCGATCTATATATAATGTGGCAGTTGATATTTACTATCTTCTCTAATTATCTCGGAAAAAAATAGAGTGCTAAAAAATACACTTATATAGGAAAGAAGTAATTATCTATATAATCAAAAAGATAATCCAATAACGGCCAGCGATTAGCTAATTAATTAAGATACGGTCTGACATGTGAAAACGATCTATCTATATATGCCCGGTAGGGATAAAAATTGTCAGAAAAAAGCCTAATACATTCACGTAACCGTATTTTTCTCATAACCAAAATGAAAACAATACAACCCAAAAACCAAAACAGTATTGGAAACAAAAATACATAAAAAAACGTGTCGGTATCGATCGAAAATCGGCAATAAATATAAAAACATTAAATTGTGATATCATAAATTTAACCCAGCATAATTATATAATATATAATATGAGCAAATAAATTCAAGGTCGCATCTCTCTTTTAGCCGTACACTAACAGGGATTTAATCAAGGAGTTGATGAACTTATAAGTAAACACAGGGAGTCCATCCATGATGGGCTGACCGGTGGTGGCGACAGACGACAACAGCGTATCAAGATGATCAGATCGACGCATCTACTCCGATCATACTGATCTTTTAAGAAGATCAGTTTGAGGGTAACTTTTATATTTCTGTTAAAAGTTTGGTTTTTGATACAACTATACGCCCTCTCTGGTTAACTTAGTTTTTGTTGTTTGATTCTACAATTAGCAGGTAGTAGTGCTATTGTCTGGTATGGTTTCTATCTTATCTACTATCCACCTCCTCAATGATAAAGTAGGTATAAGAGGTCTTACTACTCACTTTTCATCCACATTGTGGAGGCCTTAGGCCTCGTTCTTTTTATTAAGATACAAATTCTCTTAGTTCTCGTTAGCACGCTTGTTTGAAATAACTTTTTATATAGAACTCTAAAATATCAAATAAATTTATTTTTAAATTTATAATAATTAAAACTCAATTAATTATGTATTAATAACTTTTTAGTATTATATGTTCTTCTTAATCTTTATTCATTAGGTTCAAACATCCCCTGCTATCTACATATCTGAGGTAAAAACAACCAGCATAAATCGTTTTTTTAGGTTTCACCAGCATAATTGTTTTCTTTTGTGTTGCATTGCATCTTTCTTGCTTAAGTCTATTTATCCTATGATCTGTCTGTGGGGGTGAGGAGAGGAGATAAACCAGGGCCCTGTTTGGATAATTAGCCCTTGGGCTAATTTGAGGGCTAATTTTTAGCTCTCAAATTAGCCCTATAAAAATTAGCCCCTTGAGTAGTTTGGATTCAGGGCTAATTTGTCTTTAATTTAAGGGTATTATTACCCTATTACATTGAACAAATGTACATAACTTGTGACATGAATATATAAAGTTAAATATATGAATAAATGTGTCTTTTCAGCAAATTCATAGACATCATGAAGATACTAGAAGCAAATTAGCCCAAATAAATCATCCTTGAAGGGGCTAATTTTTTGGATAGGCTAATTCACTTTAGCCCCAAATTAGCCCTCTGTTTGGATCCTTGAGGGCTAATTGGGGTAAAAGAGGAGGGCCTAAAAATTATCCCAGGATCCAAAATTCTTTACTTAAGTCAAATTACTTTTAGTCGCTGACACATGAAAGTCATTTAACCTTTTTGGGAGGGGACGTGATGGTTACTGCTGCTGGAGGAGTGCAACGGGAGGGAGATGAGGATTGAGGAGTGGAAGCTGTCAAGTAATCGAGATACGCGAAAAGAAAGGAGGAAGCTAGCAGCATAGCTCCTCGGTCCACGACCACGAGAAGCAAGCCAAACTGCAAAGCAACCAGTCAGGGCAGGCTGAATTTTCCATTTTTTTTCCTTATGAAAACTTAGATCATTAAAAAAACTTATTTCGAGAAGATATCAACGCTAATGAAATTGACGCTGTTTACTTAGTTTTTTCAAAAAGCTAAATTACTTATGAAGATAAACGACACCAATATTCCAATTTATAAAAAAATAAAAAACTTATGTGTAATAAAATTATTTACAAATAAGTTCTCATCTTCAATATCAATGCCATCGACATTAAGGATCTATTTGTAAATATTATTTATTACATATAGGTTCTTTTTAATTATAAATAAATTCTCGACGTAAATACATAAATGATATTATCATTGAACCACGCGCCAACAACATTGACGATGAAAAAATATCTATTTTTAAAATAAGTTTTTTTAAAAAAATTTGTTTGTAAAATAAGTTTTCAAAAAATCTCAAACGTAAAAAATCTACTCAGGACATGCAACCCCAACCCCCAAAACCGAAAGGGATTGGATTGATTGATTCCATTTCCCTTGCAGGATTCGATTCGATCATCCACCGCTTCTTGCACTGCAGCTGCATCGCGCTTGCAGGCATCACAATTCACAAAACACTAGTCGTGATCCACGGCAAAAATATTGACAGCTTGAAAGAGAAGGGAGACAAGGGCAATGCTGGGACGGGACTTTTGCTGCTTCACTTGCTTGCTTTCTAGCATTTCATAATGCCCATGTCACTGCCATATATACAGGGTTGCCGATGCCGTGTAAGCCGGCCCGGCTTTCACGAAATTCGGTCGTTTCGTGGGGTGCGACACGGCATCCCCGCGGTTTCGTTTAAAAATTTCGTGGAAATTCAAAAAATTTAAAAAATTTATTTTAACATAAAAAATATATATTTTTATAAAAAAATATAAATTTCGCGATGTTTGTCGCGAAAACCGTATATGGCGCGGTTTTGTGCGGTTTTTCGAAATCCGCGGCACGACGCGGATTTCGATTTGGTTCAAATTTAAATTACTGTTTTCATGGTTTTCGCGGTTTTTCGCGGTTTTTCGTGGCTTTCGCGTGTTTTTTGCGCGGTTTGCGCGGTTTTTGTGCGGTTTTCGCGGTACGCACGAAATCATTCAAATTCAAATTTTTACTGTTCATTTGCTGCCGGCTTTCGCGAATTTCGGCGAAATTCATCGTGTCGCCGAGGGGGGGCACGGCATATGCCGCCGGCATTGCAAACTATATATATATAGCTCTGACAACATTGAATTGGTTCCAGTAGCTATCAACATTTTTTTTAACTCGCCACTAACATGGATTGGTGTTGCTATTCCATCTTAACTACTGTACTTAATTGGCTACTATTAGCTAGTTGCTGACGATCTGAATTGAAGGTCGTCTCGTTCATGGTTGGTCGGTAGAGATCAAACGACGATGGATGCGGTAACAAGAAATGCGTGTGTTGTTACTACTGCAGTAACAAAGAAATCTGAGGCAGGTGTAGCATGAAGACGACGAGGACTTAAGCCTTCACTATTGACGCAAACATCATGAGAACTTTCACGAAACCTTCACTGTTTTTTTTTCAATATGTAAATGGGGGAAGATAACTGTAGTTTTGTCTATTATTCAGACCTCTTGTTAAATTTTGTTGGAATCATCGCTGTAAGAAATATATGGGTAAAAAGAAGAGCTGAGTGCGTGAGGTATTCTAGCGCTCGTGATCTGAATATCTGATCTGGTCGATTGCAACGATATCGACCAATTGAGGTGGGGCGGCTCGCTGCTGCGCCAGAATTTACGCTACTCCTAACCTGCTCTGCTCTCTATACAACCTAGGACCATGACTATGACTATGACTCAACCAACCATCCACTGATGTGATGATCTATCGATCGATGCATGGCCATGGCCAATGCCCGGCACTATCGACGCAGATATGGATTCCATCTTCCTGTCTACGTTTTTATCTTAATTTTTATTAATATGCTTTTTAATTTTTAAAAGCTTTCTTATACAGAAGTTGTTTTTTAAAATATTGAGGATCTCAACACCCGCGAATGCATGCACCAAGAGCAACACTAGCACAGTGAAACGAAAGAGGGAGTGTACTACTAGTGATGCAGAGCTGGCGACGAGATCTGAAGCTCTGAATTGATATCTCTGAATCACTGAAAATTGGTGATCACTGCTCACCGTCCTACATCGAGTCATCATCGCCCATCATCTCTCAGTCGCAGCAACAAAAAAACTGAACGAAACGAGGGGGAAAAAAGAAGAAAAAAATCATGAGCCCAATGTCGCAGTCGCGTTTCCCTTTCCCGATACAAAGCTTTGCTTAAGCAAAATGATTCATTCCCAGTTTCCAACCACAAATCTGGTTGCATCTCCCTCCCTCTTCTTTCCACTTGAAATCTTCCTTCTTTTTCTGACGTGACACTCCAAAATTCGTTTTAAAGAGTAGTTTCTTTCATGATATTACAACTTTCAGAACAGAGATCGAATTTATGATCCAGCTTTTACAAGAAATATCTTAATTCTTTTAAAACAAGAAAGTGGTGGTGGTAGTGAATATGTCATCCTATTTACTCTCACTGTAAATTTTACAATTTATCCCTTCAACATCTTAATATTAAAAAGATAAAAATTAAATGGATAGTCACATAAAAATAAGATTAAGATGAATATTTCTTATATAAAAAGATAGATAACAGATTAATATATTTTCAGTTATCCATAGTATAACACTGGCATTAGCTAGTACTCATATATATTAGGACAGGTCCATTTCAAGCAAGAGCACTCAGTTTCGGATCCAACAGGTGCCACAACTTATTCCCATATTTTAATTTCTAAGGAATGGAATGATGGATTTACGGGGCACGCACACTGACCTACTAAAAGGTGCGATTTTTTTTAAAAAAAAACTTTTACATATAGTTGACTTCCTTAAAACATTGTTTTAAATCCATTTCCAATTTTATAGCAGTTAACTCGTTCCTTTGTAACTTGTAATAACTATCACGAATTATTCAGCCATTCATCCATTCGGCACAAAAGAAGGGGTTAGATTTGTGGCCATCCCATATGTTTGTCAACAGAATTTTTATGATGCGAGGACATTTGGTTTTACTACTACTCCTACTTTACAGGAGAAGGAAAACAAACAAGGGAAATCAAAGCCTCCAAGCTGAACACTACTGCAAAAATGCAGGCAAGCAGGCAGGTGATAGAGTGATAGCCGATCCAACCGCAAGCAGGCAGCTGACAAATGCAGAACGCGCTCTCGTGAACCATCAGAAAAGGGTTGGGATGTCACCGATCTCCAGAAATTCAAGAAGCAACTATGAAATGTCCTTGAGCGACAAATAAGGCTTTCGCCTTAGGATTATAAAATGGACATGCATGTGCTTTCAAGAAAATGCTGGTAGTACTAGCACTGTTCCTTCCACAAGCTACCATCACAGGCAGGCAGGCCACTAATTAGATTCAGCAGTTGCGTGAAAGATTATCTGTCCCAGAATCCAGACCTCACAACCACAAGGATGACAACAACTGGCACCACTAATGCCCAAGCATCTTGGCAACATCACAGTCAAATTGGAGTATACAATAAATGGATGGTGGACTGTAAGAAATGAGCACCCCCTTTTAGGTCATCTGTTACTACTAGTCTTGGCAGAGATATAACTTGCACGAAAAGCACACACAGATGATTGTGATTTTTACTGTCATCGTTTTGCCTGCAGCTGATTATAAGCCATAGGGTTTATTGTCGATAAATGATAATATATGAGTAAAGTTTTCATATATACGGTAAAGGCAATACTAAAAAACTACGATAAAAAATTATATCAAAATCAACTTCAAAATTAAATCTTTTAAGTTTAAATTCAGTTGCTGCCAAGGAAGAACAGCAAGTGTACTGTTTCATCCAAGCATAGTCAAAAATTAGCAGTTGCGGAACGTTCTCTCTCTAGTGTAGATCGCACTCGTGCATCTGATCAAATAATATTGTCTGTCATGCTCATCAAGCGCGCACACACACTACTGTTGTTCCAACAGTTGCATGCATGATTCACTTGCAATTATCTTGCAAACTAGCTAGCTAGCCTGCCTGCTCCACAATTATTGATCACACAGGGCACAATGCTCAATGCATGTCCAAGATCAAAGGTTAGCAAACTGTACTCCTTGTCGATCGAGGATAGCCATCAAGAGGTGAAAGGCATCATCACTAAATAAAAGCATTGGTAGTACTCTCAGTAGATGATGGCCTTGAATCCCTTGATGAATGATGATTATGGTGACAGGTGTTAGGAGGGCCTTAATACCAGCACTGAGTGACTACATGTTCATATCTCTGAATGTGAACCTCAAAAAGTCACAAGGGAGGGAGGAGGATCAAGATCTAGGTAGAGGCCGGCCCACAAGCAAAATTGAGGTTTATAAAGCATTAAAGGGGAGGAAACCATGGGTGTTGGGGAATCAAAGTGAGACTTTGACATACATATGCGTCATGAATGAATGAATGAATGAATGAATGAATGAATGAGAAATCCGAGATCTAAAGCCACAAGGAGTGCTCACCAAAGTTGAGCTCAACCTTTCGTCAGAATAATTCTCATTCTTTTTCTATTGTGGAGTTATCAGTTACCACTAGTATGTTTTCAGGAGTCTTGATCTTTGTGGTGATACAATCATACAAAGTAGTGCACAAACACCAGAATCAACAAAGGTAGCTAGCTAGCTAGCTTGCACAAGCACAGCTTTGAGGGCAAGGCAGCGGCTGTTTTTTTTCATGAAAGGGAGTGGACTTGGAGAAAATCAGATGCAAGGACAAAATCTTTATTAGTGACGCTAGGCACTGCTATTCACCATTGCTTTACTGGCAATTCAAGTCGTGCCTGAAATATTCTGATTCCCCTTATAATTTGTTGGTTATAAGAATGTTATCATTTCGAGATGACGAAACACAGTCCAATCTGAATTCATATTTTGCGTGTTTGTGAAAAAAATCTGAATTCATAGATATGTATTTGATCCTTGTGAACCAGATTTATATAATTTTCTGAAGAGGGGTGTGCCTTGTTCCATTAGCATGTGGTCTGAAATCTGAATCTGAATGTGATGGGCAAATTTGTGCAAACAGCACAAATGCATCATACTTGGTCAAATTGCATCATCCGGAGAATATGGTGTCGTAAAAAAACCAATTAGAAATGCTAAATGTACATTTCAAGCCTCTGCATTTTGGTTACGTTCTTGTTTCGTTGAAAAAAAGTGAGAAAATAGAGAAATTATAGAATTAAACTCCGAACCCCACCTCTAGATGCAAATAACTGTCGATCCCAATCTCCTATGATCCCATCCATGGAGTAGAAGTAGTAACACAGATGCTACACGAGTGATGTTCTGATGATACCTTCATCGTGAACGTAGGCTGGCCCTCCGTCGTCAACCTCGTCGGCGGCAGGCAGAAGCCGCCGTCGCCGTCGCCGGACACGACGTGAGTGGCCACCGTCAGAGTTGTGCTGGGATGCTGGCTACTAATTTTATGGCCCACTAAGCTTTTATCTGAGAGCGAAATAAATATGGGCCTCCATAGTTGTTATCCAGTTCCGGCCCAAAGTAGTATGGGCCGCACATACGTCACTATCCTGTTCAAGACCAAACAAATAGGTGCAGGAAGAAAAAAGTTTCAGGTTTTCAGCAAAAGAGAAGAAAAAATGGCAGCAGCCTAAACCAGGTGACTCTATAGTCTCGACATTAGTCACATTACAAGGGCTTTTGCATATTTCAGATGCTTCGACGCAGAGATTCTTTGCAATAACTTGCTGTGGAGACAGCATGACGGTAAAGAAAAGGAGAAAAACTTTATGTAGAAACCTTGAATTTGAAGCCATTTCCAATTTCTCATTATGGTTCTGTCCTTATTGCTTTGAAAAAAAGTGAAGGAATTGAGGAAACAGATCGGCTTCGAACCCCCTTGACATGCCAGTCAACCTCATCCTCTTCTCTTCGCCGTCGTCATCAGCGACGGCGAGTTCATTGGCATTGCAGGCGATCTGCTCTCTAAAAAAACATTTTGTTTGAGCCATTCAATCATTAGAGCATATGCAACGAGTAGTTAAATAAATTCTCAATAATTATATTTTTAATTATTCTTAAAAATTAATTCCCAATGCAACATCTCTTATCCAAGAATTCTTAAAATCTGGTTTCCTATAAATTTAAAATTTGTTTTCACGTTTTTGACCCAATCAAACTAAATCGAATCAACACTCACCAAGCACAAACTGAACCAAACTAAATCGAATCAACACTCACCAAGCACCATGTACGAGGAGGGTCGAGGTGGGACGGCGGTGGTAGAGAAGGCGGGGAGAATGCGGCGACGGGACGGGCGGGGAGGGTCGGGCACGCGACATCAAAAACACGCGCGTGGGAAGAAGCGCAATGGTGCGAAACCGATATTGGACGCCAAACTCAATTAACTATTTGTGAAGAACGAAAATAATGAGAAATGGAACCAAATTTTTTTAAATGATATAAACAATCTATTGAAAGATAAATTTCATTTAAATTAGTTAAAAATGAAGATTTTAGAGAGTATTGAGCATCTGTTGCATATGCTCTTACATACTTAAAAAAACAAGTGGTGCACATTTTGTTTCTGGCTCAGTAGTACAGGAAACTGGCCTATCAACGACTCTCCTACTAATCAAGTTAGCAGATGATGGATAGCAAGTCAACAACATCAATCATCATCGTCTCATCGGCGGCAAGCAGAAGCCAACGTCGCCGGAGTCCGGAGTCCGGACACCACGCAGTCCACGGATGAATGGCCACCGTCAGTGGGCGGCCAGATGAATTGTGCTGGCCCAATCAGAGCCTCTACAGTTGCTACCCCGTTCCTGCCCAAAATTAATAATATGGCCGGCACGTACTAGTATTTTTGGAACGGAAAAATCAATAATATGTTTCTCATTGAAGTCACGTGTCATGGTTCTGTTCATATTGCCTGAAACAAAGTGAATAATTGAGAAAACAGGGGGTCGGCAAACTAAACTCCGATCCCCAGTCATCTGACATACCTCATTACCGACCCTAACAATGAACATTTTATCAGCAATTCAGCCACCACACACTAAAAACAAGTGGTGAATCGTTTCTGGCTCTGTAAAAGAACACAGAAAACAGGTTTTTCAACGACTCTGCTGATCAAGTTATCTGAATTCTATCTAACAAGAAAAAACGACGTCATATCAGATGGTGGACAACAACATCAGTTTTTTTTTAAGACAGGCTCACGCCCAGCTTTGCTGAAAGCATAAAGATTCGAACACAGAGTTCATACACTGGGTTCTGTTTTTATTTCCTTCAAACAAGTGAAGGATTGAGAAAACGCCGGGGAGGGGGGATCGGAGAATTAAACTCCGACCACAGCCAACTGAATTACCGATAGCAGTATATTGAACGGAAAATGATAGAATCGTGTCTTTTCATTGAATAAAGTAATAAAAAATACAGCTCTAAAAAAAGAAAAATTGAGGAACACTGTACAAAACTATACATTGTTAGATAAAAGCTCGCCCAAACGTCTAGCTCTTGCTAGGAGCCAAAGTTTTGCCTCCTTCTTAGTCCTTGTTAGAAGATAGCATGCCGTAACTTTCTTATGATCGAAAATTTTTCGTTTTTTTTCTTTCAAGTTTTTCACACCACTAGCATGATAAGGGATCTGAGCCGCCCTTTCTTTGACATTCTAGCCCGTGCTCGCTCTGCTTTTCCACCAGTGTTGTACTGAGTTTGCTTGTCCCCACTGGGTCGGGTCTATTTGTGAATAGCCAATCCACTCTGCTACCATTCTCCAAATCCTTCTGACATATCTACATTTCACAATAAGGTGCAAGGCCGCCTCGGGTTCTTGACGGTATAAGGGGCAATGCCCATTGTTTTGCCAACCCCTTGTTGCCAGTCGGTCAAAAGTCCAATCTTTGTTTTGAATAATTAGCCAGTCGTGAAACTTACATTTTTTCTGATGCCCAAACTCTCCAGATGATGGCATCGCCGATAGCAGCATTGAACATTTTATTTATCTGCTTCGGATCAAATATGTTTTGAGGACAACTAGAACACGAAATCCCATGAACACAGGACATCTTTTAATGAATCCAACGAAATAAATACCCCTAAGGAAAATAGTTCTTTTTTACCGTAACCTAGACTCTCCACGCATCTGCGTGATTCCTCCCGTTAAACCATCGCAATACTTTATATGATGACGCCATGCTGATGTCAGCATGAAATCTAGGTATCAATTCAACTACCGACCTACTGATATTAGATCCAATAACGATAGATACCAGATCTGGTATTGGGGTACCAGATCCGATACCAATAGATACCAAACCTGATACCGAGGTACCAAGATTAGTACCAAACCTAAGTATCATGATACCATGGGTATGATATACCCAAGTATAATGATACTAGAAGAGTATCAATGAAATCATCCCATATCAAGAGATAACTCAAGAAAAAACAAAAAATCAATTCTATAAAAATGTAATGAAAACAACACAAAATCACCAACAAACCACACTATTCAAAAGATTCTTCATAGTCCGTCAATAACAAATTTGACATAAAATCTCCTAGCTAGCTTCTGCCAACTGGCAAGAAACAGACCTATAAATTAACCTGCCATAGGCCCAATCCTAGGTGGCTTCCTTCTTAACCCACACCAATAGAAAGAGCCACACCATTTTCACCCACACCAATAGAAAAAGCCACACCATTTGTTTAATGACGAGGAAGTAGCTCATGTCGCCAGCGATGGTGCCACCTGACTTGCACTGCATCTCCGTCAACACATCAGTGGTGAAGTACTGATTGGCCACGCTAGTCGATGCCTCACCGACGATGCTTGTGGATGTTGCCGCTGGTGCGTCGGCAATGTACAAGAACTCGTGTGTATCTGTAAGAGTAGAGAATTCACTATGTATTCATATGACAGTTGTAAGTGATATGCCCTAGAGGCAACATGGAGATGTTGGATATCATGGTCAATGTTTATGTATTTTATGAATAAAGTGTTATTCAGTTCCATGAAATAGACATCTTGTATTGATCAATAAGTACGTGACTTATTTACGAGACTCTATATGTATGAATCTATTTCTAAATGATCTCTGATCATATATCATATTATTGGAACAAAATATGATTCTAAGATCGATATGTTTATTGATTGATGATCATGTCTCATAGATCATGGGTATGGAAATACCAACTCAATAAACATGGACACATGTGTTAGAGAATACATTGTTGGATAGACCCACCATGAGACACTACAGGAATTAATGTGTCATTAGTTGGTCTCACGTAGTATTGGTACAAAGTCCTTAGACCTGAGATCATCATGAATTCCAACATGTGTAGTAGCTTATTTTGGGACTACCAAACGTTATTCCGTAACTGGGTAGTTATAAAAGTAGTCTTCGGATTTGCTATGAAACATGAAGTGGGATGTGAGTGATCAAGATGGAATTTACCCCTCCTTTGGAGAGATATCTATGGGCCCCTCGAGGTAATGGATTATGAAAATGCATGGCCATGCTAAGTTGATTGAGGAGTCAATCAACAGACAGATAATTCAATACGGTTCGAGTGAATGGTTAAGCTATTGAAGGAATGACACACATCTTGCCTATAGCTTAATTGGTATCGTGAGGCAAAGGGATTTGTGTACACATTACAGGTTCAGAGCCGATATTATATTCTTGTATACTATGGTGTCAATATGTGCTGCTAGGCGCCACTATTGATAGGTCGGCTGAGTTGGACTCGAGCCGACGATCGGCTAAGTTAGACTATAGCCGAAACCGTGTATACCTGAACCTATAGGGTCGCACGCTTAAGGGGATAATAACATGCATTCGAGTTGGACTCGGATACGGCTCGATCGGATATGGATCCGATCGGATAGAGTCCTATGGTCTTACGACGTATGGGTGGCCAACTCTATGAGATTCGGATGAGATCCGATTCAAAATAGAGTCCTGATCGACCACTAGTCCCAGTAGGCCAACTCTATATAAAGGGCGAGGGGTGGAGAGCTGCGATATATATCAGTTGAATTGCATTGCGCCAAGATCAATCTCCACGAAAACCCTCCCACCTTCGAGCCAAAACCCTAGCCTTGCATTGCGTGCTAGCACACGTGTGTTCGGCGTTCTGTCCCCGGACGTGTGGATACCGGTAGAGGCGCTGCTACGTTGCGCGCTGTTGATCGGCTACGAATCGGCTGCAATCGGAGCGAGGCGACTGTGGCAGATCGGCAACGAGAACGCGGTCGGACGACTCAGATCGGCTGCGACATCGGCGAATCGGCTGATTGGTGAATCGGCTGTCCCCAGGAATCGGCTGTCGGCTTGCGGGAATCGACTGTCATCGGCCAGCACAGTTCCAGATCGGATAGCCCTGGTTGGCTATTTTTCGCTGCATACTTCAATCGGTAACGATCTATCGGCCCTTACTTGCAAGTGTTCCTGGTTTGCGCGGTAGAAAAGTTTTGTTTTCGGCTAGCGTAGCCTCCGCGTAACCCTTCAACAGTGTATGAGTACATATACAAGTGTCGATCAGAGCTAGCAAAGCTATCCAAACTAACTCCTACATGCATGGATCTGCTGAAGAACCAGATGTATGAGCTAACAACCAAGCTAACTAATTGATGAGGCTGATCTAACTGAAGCCTGAAGAATAGGTCTTTTACAGTATCTACGGCACGAAGGAACTACTTTGATAGAGAGAGGAGGTGGGAAATGAGAAGCTGAAGAGAGAGAAGATGGGGAAGAAGAAGTTGGAAAGAGAAAGAGATGGATGAAGGAGAAGAGAAGATGAAAGGATACGATTTACGTGATGGGATGGGGTGGGCCTTCTACAGTTATTAAGTTATCCTTTGTGACGGATTTTCGTCATACAGTATTTATGATACATTTTAGCAGTTCAACCACAACACACTAAGGGACCTGTTTGGTTCCATTAGTCCTTGGGACTAATATAGTAGGGACTAAAAAATAAAATTTTTATTAGTCCCTACCTTGGTTGGTTTCACAGACTAAAAAGGGACTAATGAGCATTAGAAACACATACGCAAAGACTAAAGTACTTCACTCTTGCCCTCATTTTGGCCCACATGTGAAAATGAAGGGTAAAGGTGGTCCATTAGTCCATTAATCCCTCATTAGCACCCCTTTGAAGGACTAGGGGCTAATGAAATTTTAGTCCCTCATTAGTCCCTCTGTTTGGTTCTCTAGTCTCATTATAAGACTAAAACGGTTTTTTAGTCCCTAGTCTATTAGTCCCTTAAAACCAAACAAGCCCTAAACAAACAAGTGGTGACTGTTTCGGAGAGTTAAACTCTGCACCCTCAAGTCTCCAGGTGGCTAATGATGGAGAAGAACCAATCCGGATGCTAGTAACTCGCACCCTCAAGACTCGCATGTAAACTACCGAGAAATTCATAAAAATACAGTTTTCATGCTAGTAGCACATCATTAATTACCGACGACTCGAAGTCAAAATATATATCTATTTTTTTGCATAAAAGTTTGGATGAATTTGAGAAGAGAAGGAGAAAATTCAGACCAAGAACCACAAACCTTTCAAATCTACTTTGCTCATTATACCGGGTCTCTGGAATCTGGATTGAAGTTGCATGTTATGTAGCACCCTCGTTCAGCTCCTCGTCGGCTCCAACCTCATCCAGTAGCCGGGTGCAGTAGGCAACAATAGCCAGGCAGCCGAGTCGGGATCGCCACTCGCCAGGAATCATCACTAGGGATCGGAATTCGGGAATCGCCAATCACGCGCGGCGTGCAGGACGGCAGGTGAGGAACCGTCGTCAGGGATCGCGTAGGAGACAAATTACAACAAGGTGGGGGGTCCGGGTGGGCCTCCTTTTGGGTGGGCCACGGCCCACCCGGACCACCCCATAGGTCCGCCAATGGTTGCAGTACCACGGCTTTCATACTTGAGATGTTTTAGACATAAGAATCCTTATAACAATTTTAATTTGCTCTAAATATTGTGATCTTTCTAGAAGCGTTCAATCCTTTCTCTCGGGCCACATATGTATTTATAGAGGATGGGAACAACTTCCACCATAGCGTACATAAGTTGGGCTTGTTGAATTATGATCCAAATTCATTTACACATATAAAGACCGATTTCGGACGGAGCGAAGCGGAGGCCAAAGTGGCCCATAGCGTTGGACTCCCGCACCCGGGGACGCCTGGGGGTGCCGGGGGGAACTCGCCCCCTCCTCCACGGCATCACCTCTTAGGGTTTCACCTTTATATGTATTTCATGTAAGCCGCTGTTTGGGATAAGAGAAAAAACATTGTAAATCCCCGGCGTTTATAACCTCATTCGATACAGTGAAGTGAAGATTTGTTGGTTGGCACTCGTGGTTTTTTCCTTCTACCTTAGGAGAGTTTTCCACGTTAAATATTGTGACATCTATGATTGATTTGTCGTTCTTCATCGTTTATCTGCCGATCGTTTCATAACAAGGCTCTCATAGCCGGTTACAAGAGATAAGATACAATTAGAGATAACAAACTAACCATTATTACATGCCGACTATATTTCTCACAAGCATGACGATAGATGAAATAGAAATTTTATAAACAAAACATTGCCCATTTGCATTTTATGGCTTCGTCCTTACTTTATTAACTGTTTTATTTTTATTTTATTTGCATTTTTTAATTTTATTTTATACGTGGGCACCTTATTTACTGGTGCCTTAAATTTTATTACTAATGTTTGTATATAGGCTTTTTAAAAATATTTTTTTACTCTTCAAATCTGCTTTTATCAATAATTTGTTTGGGATTGAGTTGAATGTTGGTTATGATTTTCTTTAAATTACCCTTGTAGCATATAAATTGTAAACTAAAGTTTTCGTGAATCGTGTCATCTTAAATTTAGAGGAAAAAATGTCGCAATAATGGTGCTGGTTCATATGAAACTATCATTTATCATTTATACTACGTGTTTTTGAAATATTTATCATATATTAATTAAAACCTTAAGTAATATTTTTCTTGTATATTAAAGATGTCTATGTGGATTTTTGGATTTTAGGATATACTAATTTAAGAAAATTTCTATTAAAATATGGTAATACAACTTATTTATCTAGTTAAATAGTTAAAGACATACCCACATACTTCTATTTGCTTAGAGCATGTCCAACAGATTCTAAAAAGCAATTTTAAAAAACTCATTTAGAGAATTCTTAAAAAGTTTAGAGAATAACATCAAAAATTGATATATCAAATTCTCAAAACTAATTCTCTATTTATTAACTAACCGGGACCCATCAACCGCTAGGGCATCAATCTCTTTCCGAGACACGGCAATGATGCGTGGGCGGTATAGGCGGAGCATCTCTGAAATTATCCATCACGCTAAACTCACAAACACGTCGAGCGGTAAGCAACAAGCTGATTGATTTCATGACAGGGTTAAAAACGAGTTATGTTGAGCGGCAAGCGGCAAAGCGAGAAGCAGCCGTGGTTAAAGCGAGAAGCGGCAAATATGTTTTTTTCGCGTGCGCCCCACGGTTAAATAATCCTCATGATGACAGGAGCTATTTTAGAGAACCAGGACTCTATTCTCAGTTTTGAGCACGAGATCCTGATTTTAGAGAACCTCTAATTTTAGAGATCCATATGGAGTCTCTGTTGGAGCCAGTTTTTTTTTAAAAAATCTCTAAAACAAAATAGAGATTCGTTTAGAGACATTATTGGACATGCTGTTATACTACCTTCGTCCATAAATCGAAGGATCCAAATTTTATCTATTTTATTCAACGTTTAATTTTTATCCAACGTTATCCCAATCCCTCGTTTAACTTTTATCCAACGTTATCCCAGCCACCTTCTCACACTCTCCACGTACTCCTTGTTTAATGAGGGTATCGTAATACTTTTTTCAGTTCCTCCTAAATTCCTACGAAATTTTAGGATCCCTATCATGTATTATAGGCTTGGAAAAAGTAATTAAAAAAGACAGATTTGTTTTTAGATGTGTAGATTAATTTAGCTTTATATATTTGTTATATAAAGTGATATTTGATGTGATTTTATATACTCATATTGTTAGACAATTTCTATGATCATTTGTATAGCATGCAAATTACGCGGATATTTGAACTACGTAAAGACATATTATTTATTTTTTGTTTAAGGACATATTATTTTTTGTTTAATAACATAGTTGATATGGATATTTGAACTATTAGTTTATTTTGTAATGAGTAGAACAAATCAATGGATCAGAAATCAAAGGATTTAAAAGTTATGGTTATTTAAAGATCACAGATTTAGCAAATATTCGTCTGAATTTAGAGTAGTCAGTATGCACCCAAAACTATGCTAGCCATGCATACAGACGTGTGAGTTGGAGTATGGCCTAGGTTGATTAGTGAACGATCCCTACAATCCAACAGTGCAAGTTTATTTAAAATACGAGTCATCAGTTTAAATAAAAATTTTAAGAGATGATTTTTTTAATTCTGAAGTACGCAGCTAGTTGTAGCATCAGTTTTTTTTAATCTGAAGACACATGATTAACTTTGTCTTCTGATTGTATATTTTTTCAAATTGTTTACTATGCATTCCTAAAAATCCCTTAGAATAACTAAAAATTTCATGCAGCTAGCTAGCTAGTCTCCCATTATATATCTAGCTTATTTTTCTTCGATGTTGGCTTCCCATGCAGAATTTGATTATGTATAGAAGTGTTTTGACATGAAAACCAAACGGTATAAAAATGTTTATTCATGAAAACATCAAAATCAATTTGTATAGTTAATTAAATAGACCTTATATACGTAGTTTATATAAGTATTGAGAGATATAATTAAGTTGATAGAAAATTATTAGATATAATTAAGTTGGTAGAAAATTATTAGATGTCTAAATGAACAAAGTAATGAGTTCACCAATTTTATTAAAAAATTAATGTGGGTATTTTTATTTTCAGTGGCAATTTTTTATTTAGTGGTTTAACTTAATTACTGTGAGGAAAAAATGAGGCGAGTTCAGTGGGTTCGTATAAAAAAATTGAAAAAATATGTTTTCCTATCGAATTCACAAGAAAATAGGTATATTTGTGGAAATATACCATGGTCGCTATTTTGATAAGCTGAGAGTGTAGCGGCTAACGATGTTCCTCAATGGAGACGCGAAAATGGGCGCGCTATCGCTATTTGGTTCACTAAGTGCACGAGTGGAAGTAGGGATGAAAGCGGGAATGAAAAAACCTTGTATCGACCAATACCGAATAACGAAAATTTTGACTAATATTGTTTCTGCGAGAAAAACAAAAACAGAAAAAAAATGATTAGGATGTTTTGTATATCATATTCACGCGATTTCGTATTTATCCAAAAAATTTAAATAAGAAATTCCCGTTTCTTACGTCTTCTCCATTAAATTTGGCCCACACAGCCCACCCTCGCCCGGGCCGGCCACGCCCTGCCGGCCCACTCGGCAACTCCCCGGTCCAATAGTAACCTTAAGTCCCCCCACCCCCACCCACCCGAAACGGCGACACCTCCCGTCCACCCTGCCGCCGCCGCACCTCCCGTTCCCCCGTCCCCCGACCCCCGTCGCACGCGGCGACGGCCGACTCCGCCCGCCGCTGCACCCCCCGGGCCGCCGCACCTCCCCACCGCTGCCGCACGCGGCGACGGCCGACTCCGCCCGCCGCCTCCGCGGATCCCCATCCATTCCGCGAGCGAGCAGGGCGCCGTCGTTCGTCCTGCCGCTTCCGCCGCCGCAAAGCAAGAGGTTTATTACCAAAAGATAGTGAAATTCCCCTTGCTCTCTTTTATCTTAGTATTGTGATGGCTATAGATTTAAGAGTTCAGACAAATTTCCGGCTAGCTTAGACTATTGTGATTGTTATAAAACTAGCAGAATATATATATATATATACCTGTTACTACTGAATATATAGTATCTAGTATATTAACTGTCATTTACTGATTTTTAAAAATCATGGTATCTGAATGTAAATAAAAAGAATGCGACAGAAAGTAAGATGATTTTGACGTGCCAGAGTTGTGTTTTCATGTGCTTGATGGGCCGACCTGGCAAATGTCGTGTTTGACATTGGGGGGGGGGGGATTCCCCAATTCCCCTCCTCCCAGGAGAGTCCCAAGCCGCCAGAACCCTCTCCGTCCGTCCATCCAACCAATCTCCATAGACACGCTCTCGCTGCCGCCTGTGGTGAGAGGGCAACCCCTTTCTGATGTAAGTTACGACCTCCGATCCCTTCAAAACCCACCTTGATTTTATTCTCTTGGATTATTTTGTTGCATTACATCAGGCCAGACCAGACACATAATTTGCCACCAAATCTGAATCACTCCCGCGGTTGTATAGGATGTATGTATATTCATCTGTTTGTTTGGTTTTCCCTTTCACTTGATTCATTTTTTCTTAGCACAAAGAACCAAAAAAGAGAGCAATGCTCTCTTTTCATTGTCCTGGTGGATATCTCAGAATTCGACGCAGATGACTCCGATTCGTTTTTGGTGTTTTTTTGGGACATAGACTCCGATTCGGAAGCTTGCTATGTTGCAGGGCTAGGCCTAGATCCTGTCACATGTAAGTTGGTATCTCCACATCATGACAACAGTATAGGTCTATTTTTGTTAAATCTTTTGAAATGGGCATATTTTCATGCAAAATCAGAAAAAAATATATCTTCAAATTTAATTCCATAATGCACATGGCCCTCCCTTCAAAATACTTGTTTGGACCGGAAAGGGTTAGCAACGTACGTGCAGCCCATATTTATTTGGGCTGGAACAGGATGGTGACAAACGTGTGGCCCATACTACTTTGTGGAGCATGACCCATCCGTGGGCTGCGTCGTCGTGCCTGGTGACGGCGGCTTTTGCCTGCCGCCGATGAGACCATGATGGTTGACGGCGGAGGGCTAGCCTACATGAACGTCGAAGGTCTCATTGTAGCATCACTTGTGTATTGTCTGGGTTTAAGGCTGTAAATGGGTCAGCCCGTGAATCCACTTATAGAATAAATAAGTTGGTAACCCGTCGGGCTACCCACTTATTTAGTCTATAAGTAGGTTCACGGGTTGACCCATTTACATTTTTATTTGCGTTAGTTCTTCTATCCCAAAATGAATAGTATTTTCAGCTAGAGGTGGGGTTCAGAGTTTAGTTCTCCGACCACCATTTTCCATTTTCCCTCATTTTTTTCACTTGTTGTGAGGCAATCTATCTATTATATACTAAAAGTCCATTAAACTTTCTATAAACGCTCAAAAGCTGTCACATTGTTTTCTATAAACTTTTCTAAGCCGTCACGTGTCACTCTAATATATTACAGAAAATCTAAGAAATTTTGAGAAAAAAACATCTTTCAAAAACCGATGAACCTTATTTTAAGCTGATAGATCTATCTTAGAAAAAGAATAAAAATAAAACTTCCAATCGGCCGTTCGAGTCTGTACTTACAACACATGTATCCACACTTTCTTCTGCACGGACGAGACGAACCAAAAAAAAATTCAAAACATACTGTTCATCGAACTTTTTTTTTCATAAATATACCGAATGAAAGTTGTTTTGCATAAATATACCATCGGTATCGCTGTTTAACAGTGCGATACCAAGGTTCGCACGTGGGTGGCACGAAACTGCCACATCATCGTATGTCCGCACCACGATGGCGTGACGACGGTGGTGGTTTCGTGCGCTGGTCGTGCGAATTTCCGTGGTCTCGCGTGACGAAAGTGCGAGAGAGTGTTGGTCTCGCATGACGAGACGATGGACCCGCAGTCTCGTGGTTTGGAGACGCGACACCAACTGCCGTCTCGCGTTGTGGTGGAGCGAGAGCGCCACGTGACATAGAACCCAATGAGTCCATCGCGGCCTCGTGTTTTGGGAGCGCGAGAGCAGCCCGTGGTCTCGCTTTTGGGCACACGCGAGAGCGGCTCGACACACAGTGGGCCCACGGTCTCGCTTTTCCATCACACGAGAGTGAAGAGTGCGTGGAATCCACAGTATGGCCCACGGTCTCGCATTAGGGTGGAGCGATGTTATGGGGCGGTTCCGCACGCCGGTGGAGCGAAATGGCTTCGCCATCGCGTGGCTGAGTAGCGTTTTTGCTGCCCAATCTGAATTAATGATTAATTATTTGCTAATAACAGTAATTAAAGAAATATCAACTAATTAATTAAGTACTAATGTTGTTAAATTAGTTAAGTAATTAACTTTCAGCCCATGAAACTTCTCTTCAGCCATTGTCACAAGCTGTTAAAAGTACTGGCAACTCAAGGTGGTTCTATGGTTTGGATTTGAGGAGAGATAACTATAGCTGGTGCAAACAATTGATATATACATGGGGAAAGGAGGGAGGCCGGGTTTCACTTTCTTAAAGTCCACATACCTTCCAAACTAAAAAGCAACGATTGGAATTTGCAACGCCAAGTAACAGTCAATAAATTATGATCTAGTGTATACTGCCTGACACTTGAACCCATCTGTTGGCTATGTGTGTTATGGGAGGAGACAGAAGTCTGCCACACCTTGGGCTGGGCTTTATGTTGTTTTTGTTTCTCTTGTGGAGTTTACTATGTAAGTTAATTGCAAGGTATCATTCATCATCATAACATCCAAGTAGAATAACAGATGGATGCCGCAGCTCTTCAGTATGAGAACCAGAAGCTGGTGCAACAATTGGAGGCACAGAAGTCCAAAATGCGTGCATTGGAAGGCAAGTTCAAGGAGCTGAGGGATGAACAATGTTCTTACGACAATACATTGATTTGTTTGAATAAAATATGGAATCAGGTTCATTCATCTGTCTTTCATACTGATGTAAATTCTATTCGATGCATTTTTTCAGTTCAATATGTTTCTGATGCACTTCTGTGAATTATAGCTGATTGATGATTTAGTGCTGCTTGGGGTTCAAGCTGGTGGGGATTTAAACAGTTTGCAAGCGCTTGATCATGAAGAGATGTCGGAAGGTTGGCTACTTGGCTATTTGTTTTATTTTGCTCTCTGAGGTTTGTTTTTCTTTCAGTACTGGCATTGACTATTCTTTCTCTGTTCCGCAGAATCTCTTGAGTCATGTCCTTCTGAGGAGATATTTCTCTTCAGGCTCTTGAATTCCAGGAATTTCAGAAATAATGATGACAGTAGCCTGTCAAAATTAGTTGAGGAAGCTCTTGCCTTGCGCTATTCAACAACAGTTACTCTGATGAAGTCCCTGCAAGAGGCTTTTGCTGTACAGCAGGCTAGAAGTGAATCTTTATCATTAGCTTTAAATGGACAGAACTCCAGTGAAGGTAAAGCTGAAAGCAATATTTGTGCCCTTCATTTTTTGTTTTACATTGCAACTCTATTATTTTCTAATCAAATATATTTATTTCCTTCAGACGTCATTGTGGCCCTTGAAAACCATAATGATTACTTGAAAGTGGTGGTTGACAATTTACGTCAAGCTGTGTCTATCATCAACGGGAAGCACGAAAAGTATCTGGATGAGATTGAGTCTTTCAAAAACAATCAGTCAAGAGAACTACATGAAATAAAGTGTCTTTCAGGTGTTAAAGAATGCCACTCCTTCCCCCATTTGTGTTGGTTTGTTAAAATTTTACTGCATTGCATTTATGTTGATCTACTCACAGTTTTTGGCTGTTGTCTCATGTATTAAATGTAAATCGGTTTTTACTAAATTTATAAACACCATTTTTTTAATTAGCTTGATTGCATAAAGTTGTATTTTGGCACATACCCTGACTTTGCAATTTGGATTGGATTATTGTCTGTTATACTCGAGTATTCATTCATAAATGATATGCGGGGCTGTCAATTCTTGCGCCCAAAATTGGCTGCCATAAAGTTTGGAAGGAAATAAATGCGGCCAAATCATCATCTAGACACTTACACTTTTGGCAACAAAGGAAATGCACATTTGCACACATTTGTTTTTAACCAAAACAACCTGTAATGCACATTCATATGTTGTAATTTTAGGTGAGCTCGAGGAAAGCATGGCAGAACTTGAGGAAAGCCGACGAAAGTTGGCTGTTCTCCAGTTGCAAATGGGTGGAGGCTCACTGATGAACACATCTGCTCCTAACGGCGTGAACGGTAGTGTTTCAACTGATAAATCTTCAGACAAGGGTATGGGCTGGCGAGATCTGAAAGATGCTGTCGAGGAGGCTAAGGTACTCGTGATATCATCATCATCATCATAATCATAATCATCATCATCATCATCATCATCATCATCATTATTATTATTATTATTATTATTATTATTATTATTATTATTATTATGTTATTTCATGGATGCTTTGAAGACTGAAGAGTGTTATTTTCTCACTTATCTTATTGTTGTTTTTTCTTTCTTTTTGTGTTAATTTCTCCTATGGAGATCAGACTCTTGCTGCAAACCGCCTATTTGAACTCCATGAGACTCAAGAGGATAATCTGATACTATCCAAGCAGTTGGAAGATATTCAGGTTCGTACCTTTTTAATTTTGCGGATTTAACTTCGCTTTCTTATTTCTTTTTAATTTGTTCTTCTTTGCTACATGTGCAGGATCAATTAAAAGATGAGAAATATATTGTTACATCAAAACCATATACGGTTCTCAGTGACCAGTTACGCCATCTGAATGCTGTGATAGAGCGATACAGGGGGTTAGTTGAAGTGCTACAGGTATGCTGCTTTTCCTCAGTTGTGCTGTTTTACAATGGTATTGTTGTTTGATCAAACCCCTGCTCCCGAGTTAGAATGAAAAGGACCAGCTCATGCAAAAGGAAGAAGAAATGCTTGCAAAGGCAGAATCAGTGGACGGTATTCAACAATCCATTACCACTTACAAGGCCAAAATTGAGGACCTGGAACATGAAATCCAGAAACTTATGGCTGAAAAGAATGATCTTGAGATCAAGGCTGAGGAAGCCTTGCAAGATTCAGGTAGAGTGGACCTGATCACGTTTATAGCTTGCTAGCTGGGGATGGCTCATCTCTTCGTGCAGAGCATAACATAAGTTTTTCTTAATTTCCCCTGTCTAGGGAAAAAAGACTTCAAGGATGAGATTCATGTTATGGCTGCATCACTCTCCAAAGAGATGGAATTGTTGGAGAATCAAATGAATAGATCAAAAGATGCGGCTTCCGAAGCACTTGCACTACGTGAGGAAGCTGACTATTTAAGAACTTTGCTAGCTAAGAAGGTATTTTCTTTGATTTGGGTAACCATACATCTTTCTGTTTTCTGTGATGGTCTTCAATCTGCACCTATTATGGTGGTTTGGAATTTTCTTAGGCTTCTGTGAATTTTGTTCTAACTTCTAAAAACATCATTTATATCTCTTCCTTGCAATTTCTATATGCACTTGTTCAGTTGCCATCGATTCATTATGTTGCATTCCCCCGTTTCAGCTCGTGGGATATTTTTCCATAAATTCACCATTTGAATGGCGTCTAGATTAAATTCAAGGAACAAGTACATTTATATTCATTCTGATGGATAGATCTCCACAGAACTGTCCATGCTGTATTCAAAACAGTATTTTTCACACTAAAACTGCCATACATACTTGTTCTTTCTCTTCAAGGTTGATGATCATTTTACATAATCAGAATGAACTTAATGCTCCAGGGTACCTTGTTATCACCAGGTGCCAGCATGGTCATGCATAAATGATTTTAGGTCCCTTTGAATTCATTTACTTCACGATCCTGATTCTGTAAATACTCATGCCAAAACTGATTTTTTGTGTGTGTGTGTGTGGATGCTCTTATGCATAGTTGTGGACTTGATGTTTAATCTTCAAATGTATTGTGGAGTAGTCTTTACCTGATTAGGCTTCCATGTGTTACAGTCTTCTTGTGATAATAGCTATCTGAACCTCTAATACAATTCACACATCTGATTGAAGTGTCTGGAGTTTTCAGATTGATGAACAAAAGGAGATATCTGATAGATACAACACACAAGTTACCAAGATCAAATCACTCAAAGCATTGGTAAAGTATCCTGATCTTCTCCTTTTCCTCTGAGGTGCTGATTTGCAACAATCACATGGTCAGCCAACATATAATGATATTTAGATTTCATCATTCAGAAATGAAGGCAGACCTCTCTATTAACTGGTGGATAGCCTGATACATGATTTAGAGCCTGTTTGAGATAGTTCAAGCGCTTATAATTCTTGGAATTGGGTATCCTAGGTCCTAAAACTATTGTTCAAATTTTAGCCTAAAATTAGACTAGCCACTTTATTTTAGCCTACAAACCCCATATTCTGCAGAAATCCATGAGTTGGAGCACTCCCAAACAGGCCCTTAACTGCTATTACTGTTAAATAATTGAAAATTAATTATCATTCACAGAGCACAAAAATCTGAGCATCATTTGTGGGTAAAAGATATTTTGGAACAAAAATGCAATTAACAGAGCTTCTAATTCTGTCATTCATTTTTCTCCATATAATTTCAACAGATTGAGACACTGGACACAGAAAAGCAGGAGTTACAATATATAGTGGATATGCTTGGGAAAGAATGTTCCGAGTCGAGGTAAAATTTGTTTGCACCTTTTCTGCTGATTTGTTATTGTTATAGGTTGTATTGTTCTCAAAAGTGGTGAGCAACTGCGTTGTTTTATTGCCCTCATCATCTTTTCTTGAAAAATCTTTATCAGTAATACACGAAAGACTCGTGTATAATTGCATTAAGATTGGGAAACAAAATTTCAGTACACTCAGTCTATATGCACAGACACTCGTGCAACTGAATCATGCGACCTATTCATTTAATATTTAAGCATGGTCAAAAAAACAGATATGGTTCTAAGATAGTGCAGGTAAAAACATATCTTGTTATGAAAATTTCAGCTTTCATCTATTTGACATGCATATTTCATATGGTAGATCCTTCCAGTTTAGTTTCTTACTATACTCTGTTGTGCACTAGGGCAATTTCAGAGATTGAAGAATCAGAAAACCGAGCTCGCAAGCAAGCTGAATATTTGAGAAAATGTCTAGAGGAGCATAATCTTGAACTTCGAGTAAAAGCAGCAAATGAAGCGGAAACTGCATGCCAACAAAGGCTTTCAATTGCTGAAGTAGAACTGGAAGACTTAAGGGCCAAAGTGGATGCATCGGAAAGGTTAGTATTGGTGAAAACTTTGTTTCAATCATGTAAGCAATTGATGGCTGTTCCTTCTCAATCCCTCCGTGCAAAATTGTTCTCCAGTTTATTGGGACTTGCCTTTTCAAAATAGTTCTCCTTTGAGGGAATTTATAGTGTAGTTGTATTCTCTAACCCTGCTATCCACAATGTCAAAAAATGGAAAAGTTAAAGTACCAAGTACCCTATTTAACAAGGGGTTAGTCAGACTCTAGAAACTGAGGGAACTTTTATACGTGAATCTGAAAGTTGCTTTTTTCTGGGACGAAGGGAGTACAAAGTAAAATGTGCTGGTTTGGGGGGATCTAAACTGTCCTGGATTAGTTGGTCAGCTCTCAGTTCTAATCCCCACCCCCATTCCCCACCACACAAGCACACACCAACACCCAAAACAAAAAAGATCCCTAAACATTACCTTGATCTTTTGTCTCCCTTGTTCTGTGAGCATAGAGTATGTGGACTACTATATTGAAACGAGTAGTTATAATTTGATATAGCTCAACAATCTTCAATTAGTTTCCTGTATCGAATCCTCTTCATCACATGCATTCTGTTTTGCCAGCGATGTTATGAAACTCAAGGAGTCGATAAGAACTAAAGAAGCTGAAGTAGATGGACATATTTCTGAAATTGAGGTAAGGGGCGGTTTTCTCTTCTTATCAGCAGTCCTTTTTGTGTGTGAAATAAAAGCATGTGATATTGTCATTGCAGACAATTGGTCAAGCATATGAAGACATGCAAACCCAAAATCAACACCTTCTTCAACAGGTTGCTGATAGAGATGATTTTAACATAAAGGTATTTAGATATCCATCAATCTTGTTGCTTGCCTTTGTAGAGTTCTTGGTAGTCGGCAGCACCTTACACAGCTAATAGGTGCAGGGATTTATAGACTGTTCTAGAACCAAAACTAATCTGCGTATTTTCCCAATCAGAACTTGGTTCCTGCCCTAACATGGTTCTCATCTAACAGCTAGTATCAGATAGTGTGAAGATGAAGCAAGCCTATAGTTCCCTTCTTGCTGAAAAGAATATGTTACAGAAGCAACTTCAGCATGTCCACAGTTCACTGGAGTCATCTAAACTAAAAATCATCAGTGGTGAAGAGCAGGTATCCTTTTATTTATGTCTAAAGTCATTCTTTCTGCGAAAGGCCCTTGGAGATATTGTTAAAACAAGTGTTGATTTACAAGAAATAAATTGAAGACATATCGAATTACTTGCATCTTATACTATTAACTGTTACAGATGAAGACCTATGTAGCACAAGCTATGAAATCTTCTTCAGAGAATAGGCATCTTGCAATTAGCCTTGAAAGGACTATGCTGGAGGTATCAGATGCAGAGAAGGAGCTCAAGTGGCTTCGGTCCGCTACTGGATCTGCTGAGAAAGAATATGAGACAAATCAAAAAAAAATAGCTGAGCTAAAAATGGAGCTAGAGCGTGAGAGGTTAGGCTGCTTTTCACTCCAGGGTTGGTCATGCTATGCTGCCATCACCATCATGTGTTCATTACATTTTTTTGGTTAATTCAGAAATGAGAGGAGAAAGCTTGAGGAAGAATACGAAGAGGTGAAAAATGAAGTCACCGAGCTAACCTCAGAAACTGAAGAGACTACTATACAGAAGCTCCAAGATGAAATAAAAGAATGCAAGGCTATTCTCAAGTGTGGGGTGTGCTTCGACCGACCGAAAGAGGTGAGGGGCCATTGGGCCACGGAATCAACTTATTCTGGATTATGTGGATTTATCTGTTTACTTAGATGTAGATAGCTGGAATTTTAATTTATTATTTACATCCATCACAAATTCACGTTTCTTCGTTATACTCTTACATGCGACAGCCAATTCTGTTACCGCTGTTGACGGCAAGTCTGTTCCTTTCCTGGATTTTTTTTTTTTTGCAGGTCGTGATCACCAAATGCTTCCACTTATTCTGCTCGCCATGTATCCAGAGGAACCTTGAGATCCGCCACCGCAAATGCCCAGGTTGTGGCACCCCCTTTGGACAGAGTGACGTTCGGGAAGTGAAGATCTGAAGCGTCAGCAAAGCAGCTTGTAAATATATAGGACTAGTTTCTGTTTTTCTTGGAGGACAGATAGATATAAACTCTATGACCTATTTCTTCCATGTTGAAACTTTCGTAAACGAAAAGCCAAAAAAACCAAGGGGAAAAGAACGGAAACAAGTTCCAGAATTATGTAAACCCAGTGTTGCTGATATTTTCCCTGATACTGTGCAGTGCTGATGTAAACCTAGTGTAGTAGATGATGAATGATGAATCGATGAGTACTACATCCATATTTTTCCTCCATCCATATTTGTTTGACGCTTCAAGTCAAACCAAAAGGTGTTTTTTTTTGTTTGACGCTGTAGGTCTAGCTATTTGTGTCATGTCCTTTTTGTCACCATGTCTTTCGACTTCGACACAACCTTGAGCAACCTGTATTGGATTGTATATCAATCTATTTATATCAGTAAAAGCAGTGCAAATGATCGACGAGATCTGATACTGACTGTGACTGTTTGCATGTTGTATTATTAATTTAGCTATTAACTGAGGTACCGGTCAAACTGATTTTACAATTTACTCGGGAAATACGTTTTGAGTTTATTTATTGATGATCCATCCCAAGATTACCAAGAATGGTGCCAAAATGATCTGTTCGATAGTTTTGGATGGGCTGCGCTGTAACAGCGTATGTAATCTCTCCTTGGGCTCGCTTGGGCCAGGCTTTGGGAGAGCTGTTGAACTGCCCCCCTTGGCAGCCCACCTGATTCCTAACAGTGATCACTAAGTGCTGGTTTGGTTTATGGCCAAAATTGACCATACCAATACCAATTTTTGTTATTGTAAAATTTTGGTAAGTTTTAGGATGGCTAATCTTTCCAAGGCAATCTTGTGTTTAGATTGAAGCTAAAATAGCCTAAGTTCACTATTGAAATGGCCTACTTTTTTAGGCTTGCCAAAATTTAGCTTCAAATCAAATAGACACTAAATACTATTAAAATTGTCAAATTTGATAAGATCAATTTAGGCCATAAACCAAACTATCCCTAAATGAATCCCAGATGGTTATGAATTCTTCCTTGATCTGCCTCTGTCATATACAACTCAGTGCCTGCAGGCAGTGCTGCTGATATTTTACCAGATACTGTATAGGGCTAATGTTTCTTGGCCATTTTAACAGTATAATCATTTCGCTTATAATATTATAAGCGAAAGGGCTTATTAGCAATTAAAATATAATTTATGGATGAAACTTTTATATACGTGTCATTAGTGATTTTTTAGAAACACAGTACAAACATAGACGCTCACAACGTATGTATACCCATCCCTATGAACACACGTACACCTTACCTCTACGAAATTTTCAAAAGACTAGGTCAACATATCTTGGGATTGACGATGTCATTACGGGTGATTTAAATTCAGTTTAAATCAAATTTAGAATTTAATTTTAAATTCAGTTTTTTATTAATGCTTATAAGTTGAAGGCTAAACGTTAGAGCTATAACACTAGTTGTTGGAAATATGAACCTAATTATGTACTGTCCATATTTTAATTGGAAAAAATACATTGATTAAAAATGACACAAGTACTAAACACAAACGAATAAGCAACATATTGAATGCAATCAAAATGTGCAAGAAAAATCACTCACTGATCATGCGCAGAACGAAGTCGAACTCACCGGTGGATGAATCAGAATATCAAGCGGTCGCGTGTAGACACTGCCCAAGAACCTGATTGCCGTCCCGTGCAGGAAACTCACGGCAGTGGTTTTGGAGATCCCGCTTCCTCCGAATCTTGTGCATGGCGAAGTCGAAGGTTGACGAGACGCAACAGCTAGAGAGTCAGAACAGCGTGCGCAGGTGAGGAAAAGAACTATGTATCAGCTTATACTAGCCACTAAGACGTCTCCTAGTTTTGTAGGACTCATCAAGTGCTTCAAATTCCTAATATAATCATCAATTAACATAAAATGCGCTCATAAACAACCCCTCATCAAGCAGTAGAAACTGTCTAATTGATTGAGCAAAAATGCTATACTCAAATGCCAGAAACTGATACACTTTACTACCGTTAAAGACAACCTTTAATTCCATTGACACAGCACCAAAAAATAAAAATTACACAAAGAATAGCTTGTTGTACACGTACGCGTCACAAGCCACAAGTCATGCAATTTTTCACGCGAAAATACACGCGGGCTACGCGCGCGCGTGGACACAATCTCCTTTTCTCTCACATTTATCCATTATGTATAGAAAAAAGACTATGTATAGAAAGGAGACTTTCATATTTAAACAAGACAACCTCTTCTTGAATTAGCAATATAGGACTAAACATTGGGTATGTTTTGAAATTTCAGATTGGATCATAAATAAGCAAAAATCCAACACCAGTATGATGATAAGTATAGCTTGCAGCGACGGAATGGTATGGAAGCTTCACCTTTTCTTATCAGAAAGTGGCAAAGAGGCAGCAGACAGAATCGATCCATGGCAAAGGCAGAGTCGTTGAGAGTCCTTCCAAAGCTGCCACTGCTCATCCTCTTTTCTTTTCCTTTTCATCTTCTTCTCCTTCCTTAACCAAAAGAGTCCCTGCCTGCCTGCCTAACTAAGTGGCTAGAAGGAACAAATCCTAAAGATTAGAGAGAATCAGTGACACGTTTCGACTTTCAGCTCCAAGCTTAATCATCATGGTCGTCGTCTCTCCCTGCAGATTGCTACTTGTTTGTGTGTGCGAGAAGCAAAGAACAGAGTGAGTGGTGTTCCTTTTTTTTTTCTATGTTCTTGTTTATGACCATGGAAGGAAAGAAAGATACCTTTGATTTTGTTTCTCTTCGATCACTTCTCCTTTTCTTTTTGTCTGTCGAGCAATAGATACATACTGGCTTGAACCTGCAGGTCAGTGCAAAAATTGTTGTGTTGTGTTGGGTGTATATTTGATCTGAGGCTTTATTCGATTCCAACCTTAGCTAGCTTCGTTTTCTCCTCCCATCATTTGCTACAGAAACTGTATTGTATCTGGTTATTCCTGTCGTTTTCATCGCAAAACTTTTTTAAAAAAAATTGACTGACTTGGCATTGTTCAGGGTATAGTATCTCTGGTATATATGCTGTCTTTACCGAGACTCAGTTCTTCAGTATTCGAGTCGGTGGTGCCTTGTCTTCTCTTCCTCTTGCACAGTTGCAGATGCAGCTAGTTTTCACGGGAAAAGAGCAGCGGAAGCAACATGAATACATGGTTGAAAACTTGAAATAATCAAGAAACTACAGAAGCAATCGTTATTTTTTGCCGGGACAGCTGAGAAAGGCCGACCAAAATTTAAGATTGAAGGAGATTGAATGTTTACAACTCACGACACAAGGCATATCGCGCCGGACTAAAACTTCGCTAGAGTCCGGTAGAACCGAGGGGGAAAAACAGGGGCTTTCTTTCACACTGCGACTTTTTCGTTGATGTCTCGTGCTATTTGCTCTGCCGTGTTTGCTGTGTGCTAAAAGATTCATGCATTTCATTCCTTCCAAATGATCCAGCAAGCCAGCATGAAAGGGTTGTCGAAGTTCGTCCTGTAGCATTTTCGAAACGACGCCGCGCTGAATCGTTAGATCGAGCAAGTCTGCAAAGTGCTCTACAATTCCGATTCAGATATACAGCAAGAGATAGCACAGATCGGGGAGCATAATATAGTTCTGTTCTGATCTTTAGCTTCACGCTGCATGTCGTCCCCGGCCCGGTCGATATAGTTCATGATCCATCGGAAAATATTAAGCGTCGATCCCAAGGAAGAAGAAAGACATAACCATACATTTGCTGCTGGGGTATTCCGTTCTCCTTAAGCTGGATGGCCTGTGCACCCATATAAAATCGGAGTAATTTTTTTACACATAATTTTCTTTTAAAATTATTAAGTAGTCTCTAATCATCTTGTTGTCGTAGGATTAAAAAACAAACCTTCTCGTCATCAGTTTTTAATTTTATGTTTTTAAAAATCACACCAGGTATTGCTATTTTATTGTCCCTTTATTTGTTTTCCCGACCTTATATTTATTCCTCTTTATGATTGTTAAAAATTAGACCTTATGAACTGTTCATAGAAGTTTCATCAAACGTCATCATTATACTTTTTTAATGACCCGTTTGTTGCCCTCCTATTTATTTTTATTGTTATCAGGTTTTAAAAATAAATATGATCCTTTCTGTTTTTATTTTTATAGAAGCATTGTCAATGTCGCGACCCTACTCCTGCATTGCCTGACTGTCGTTCCCCCCTTTTATCGTTATAGAGAGATTCCAATAGTCAAAGCTAATAGTCAATAGTTTTAGTTTTGTTTATACATCACCACCACACTACTCCTTTACTCTTTGCCTGCTGCCATCCTATTTTTATATGTCATTCTTGTATTCTATATGGATTATACTTACAATATTCCTTATTTTTAATTTTTTTAATTTGAATTTTTGTTGTTTTTGAATTGTTTTTCTTTTTCTAATTTCAAAATTTAATTTTTATTTCAAATTTTAATTAAACTCGTATCATGTTTTGCACTGACTGTTCTTTAATATTTCTTCAAATCATTATATGTAGAGGTATATTTCAATTTCATATAGAACTCAAGCTCCTATTTCTATAAGGTGTGGATTTCATATACACCTCTTAGATTTTATTTCTATAGGCTTAGATTCATATACAACTTTTAACTTATATTTATATAGATATAACTATATTTTATATACAACTACATTAATTAATCTATGTCGTTATAGTATGAACCCACCATGATTTAACGACTAAGATGTTTTTTCCCAATTAATGTGAAAATTTCTAGTCTCCACAACGAACGTGGTGTCTTTTTTTAAGGTTGTTTAATTAATATTGGACCATACAGTTTTAGAGTTCACTCTCTCGTGAGTTCTATTTTTGTAGTCCTTAGAAGTTATGTCAAACGTCGCTATTGTACTTGTCGATGTCGTAGGTCGACACGCAGGGATCCTGGGGACCTCCTTTTTGGTTCGGCACGGGGAGCGATGTATCCTGACTCAAACTTGTATAAAAGATGAAATAATGCAGATGAGACGAGAATTTATACAGGTTCGGGCCACCAGCGCGGTGTAACACCCTACTCCTGTGTATATGCAATATAAGGGGGAGGTAGCCAAGAACAATGAGAGTGTTGCTCTCCCTTAGGTTTTGTGGTGGACGGGAGATTTCTGCAGGCTAATTGGAGGGACTTAGCCTATTTTTCAGAACGTGAACCTCTTTTCTTGGATCGGAACCTCCTTTATGAAGGACTTGGGTCTCCTTTTATAGAACAAGGGAACACCACAGCAGTCCTCCCCTTTTCTCTACTTCGCTCCACGTGAGAGAGTGGTTTTTGCTTTGTCTTGTCGGAGAAGCCATTTCATTCCTACTCCTCCCTGTTCGCTGCGTCATGAAAGGTGGAAAAAGTACGGTCATCGTGACGGTCATGCCGTTGACGTGATGATGGTTTGCCTACCCCCTCCGATGGGTCCCACCGGTCGGCGGCCCATTCCATAGGGAGGTATAGGCGCCGTGCTTCCTGCGCTCGCACTCTCTCTCCCACGCAGCCGCTCAGTGCATTAAATGCGACTGGACAGGGCGTGAGGGGGACGTGCGTGGAGTGGGTGCGCGGCCATACCGCTGTCTTAGTCAAGAACTTTTAGCCCCCTTTTGTCTCGTAATAGGCAAAAAAGAGTGATGATGGGAGCAGCTGACAGCCGCGCCTCACATCGCATTAAATGCGGCGGGGCAGGCGCTCAGCTTTCCCCTATTTGAGCATTGAATGAGTTGGTTGGCGGTTGGGTGCGCCCCTCTCTCTGAGAGGTGCGGGATGGAGGGTGAGGGTCCGGGCGATCCCGGACCCCTCCGACCAGGGGTCCGGGAGATTCCGGACCCCACCGTTTGAAAGTATGATGACCTCCAGGCAGCCTCCGGGCCAACCCCTTCAGGGGCGGCCACGTGGCCGCCCGTGGCCGAGTTTTGCCTTAGCCTTTCAGGGTATAACTTTGGCGCTCCTTGGTGGGCAAGGGCACCTTCCTTTTTCTTAAATGTCACGCCCGCGACATACCACCGGGCCCATATCACCGACAGTACTCCTTTACGGTTCGCTTGTTGTCCCCTCTTTATTGTCATTAAGATTTTAAAAATCGAACCTAATTATCATTGTGGTTCTTTATTTTACTTTCTAGAAGTTATGTTAGTCATCACGATCCTTGCTCCTTCATAGCCTGCTCGCGGCCCCTCCTCTTAATCATGATTAGGATTGTAATCTCTAAAAGTTTAGAATATTGGTTTGGTTTGAAAAACCAGCTTAAAGGCCAACTCTAGGAGATGTGCAAACTTGAAAAATAAAATTTCTCACCTCCCACCCCTTAATCGAGCTTAAACTTGTCTCGTTTGGTTGTGGAAAAGCACACACTTAGAATGTTGAAAACTTAGAAACAAAACCGTTTGCGAAATAAACAACCTCCCCTTACAGCTTGTAAACCACTAATTTTCCCTGGCTTGCTGAGTATGTAAGTACTCATTGCTCTCTATATAGTTATGCCAGCTCTGAAGGTGAAGTTGAAGTGAAGCGAAGATTAGGGTTTCGTCCTGATTCTCAGCATTGCCTGTGGTGTTGGGAGTTAGTTCGTTGGTTTCCGCTGCCTCTGCTTCTGCTGCTATTGCTTCTGTGTTGTCGGTTGCATTCTTGGGCTTCTCCCGAGAGTTGCAACTTAAGTCAAGGTAAATAGGTCATCTATTTACTTAAGGATTGCAATGATTCATAATTGTCGTCATGGGTACCAGCGCTATGCCTTGAGACTGTTATCGATATCGTGGTCTCGTAGGAAGCGGTTCATGTCATTTTTTCTACGACATACTCCCGTGAGGTGTCGTTGTACGGCGGTACCAGATTGGGGTATGACAAACCCGAAGACTTAGATGCTAGGCTGTGTTCGTTATGTATGGTTGGGAACTTTTTCTTTCACATAAAAAACGAGGTAGCTCGTTAGTACATGATTAATTAATTATTAATTTGTAGAAAATTTTTATAAAAATATACTGTTTAATATTTTAAGAAGCATATGCGTCTAAAATAAGAAAATAAAAGTTTAAAAAACTGGGGAAACTAACTGAGGCTGCTATTACTCACCGTAAAAACACCACCGGCCTTCCACACGATGTCTTCCACCTGCTGCTCAGCAGTCAGTAGTGAGTGGTTCGGTATCTTCGTTCAAACGTCCTCGCGTTGCGCTTCTTACACGGACTGAACCAAAGGAACTGAAGAAGATGATCGGAAGTTTGTTCAGATCAACGAGTTCCTTTTTTTCCCGAGAAATTTCAGATCAACAAATTGAGAGATAGGGCTTGTCCAGTCTATTAACAAAATCAACCTTAATAATATCAAAATATTACTGGTTTATAGCTTCGACAAATTTTGATAGAGTGATATTGATAAAAATACGTTTAGTTTATTACTCCACCATCATTTTGATAACCCCAGAAATTTCTGCAGTACCAAATTATCCAACGAGGCACGCACAGTCACACACAGCCAGCAAGCAGAAGTGACAAGTGGCATCATGCAGATTCCAAATTTTGAGATTAGTGGCCTAATTAGACACTAGATTAGCAGCAGTGTGATGAATGGGAAGCATCAAAGTGGCGACATGGTTGCAGGTGGTGGCAGGAGACATGCACGTGAGGGCTCCCCCATCATTGGACAGTACTTGCAGACCCTGTGAAAGTGAGACCCATTCATCCATTCACCAACAAATCGATGGATTATCTAGCTATATACTCTGCATGTTTGGATACATGGACTAATCTATAGGTTCTATCCTATCAAATATCGAAATATCGAATGTTTAGATGCTATTTGAATTTAATAAATCTAATTACATTATGATTTAACGATATGATGTTACAGTGAACATTTGCTAATCATAGATTAATTAAAATTACTAGGTTCGTCCGTCTTGTGAATTATTCTTCGATTTTATAATTATTTTTATAATTAGTTCACATTTTATCTTTTAAATTAATGTTTAAATCTTTGATGTGATATGAACTAATGTTTAAGTTCCTTCATCAAATACCCCAGTCACAAATGGAGTGCTCATCATGTTATTATGTTGCTCAGCTACTCCATAAGCTAACTAGGGAGTAGTCCAATGTGTACGTTTTCGATCGGTTTTCGTGAAACCGTTAGGGATCGGTTTGTAAAAAGATCGACCAATTTTAGATAATTTCCACAGAGAAGTTGTCGGTTTCTATCAGGTATTTTGCTCGGTTTTCAGTAAACAAACATGATAGTTCTCACCTCGAAAACGATAAGGTTTTAATCCTGAGGAGCACTACCTTGCTTGCTCTTCCTGGGTGTACTTCGCTAGCAAGCAAACATGATGTATATATGTACTCCTGCACTCATCATGAATGAAACCACGCCCCACTAGATATGACGGTATCAGTGAAATTCAGAATGCATGGATGCAAAGTCTTACTGCCTTATACTTCTAGCATCACACTTTTGCCGCAGTTTACTTTGTGTGAAAAAATGCCAGGTTAATTTGTAGCAGTATTCAATTCAATTCTCTTACTAGCTAACTAGCTAAAGACACATATGTTACGACGAATATTATCGAATATTATAAAAGATAAAAAACAAAACGAAAGGGAAAAAATTATAGTATAGTTAGTAGATTAGATCTATAATGTCATATCTAAGGAATCCTACATCCACAACAAAAATATTAACGTGTGAAGACCTCATAATCCCACATATCAACCTGTTGTCTTGAACACACGATCAAATATCATCACTAACATAATTTAAGCAGTATAGATTTAATTTGCACAGTATTTAAAGCATCACCAACAATCCACTCAAATTTTATCCTTAAATTAGATAGACAGAGAATCATCCATCTAAATAGGACACTCATATCTCTTCTATCTACAACAGATCACCGAAATTTCTCACTCAAATATAAATTTCAAAATTTATGTGAGAATCCTCTCTATTTGGGTGATGGGAGAGCCTCCTACATTTGGGTGACCAAAAGTCTAATTTAAGTGGTCATCTATGTTAGATGATGTTTTGGGTGATTTGTTGGACCATGTTTTTTCATCGAAAACATTCGAATTTAGGCATTATTTGGTTTTAGGCTGTAAAATTTTTGGATGTCACGTCGGATGTTATATAGGGATGTTACATGGGGTATTCAGATACTAATAAAAACAAATTACATAATCCGTTTGTAAACCTTTAATTCTTCATTAGCATAAGTGTTACTCTAGCATTTTGTTGTCAAATCATATACTAATTAGACTAATCATATAATACTTCGTATATATGTAATTTGATGTGATAATATGTAAAATTTTTAAATGAAAACTAAACAAGACTTTAATATTGAACATTATTTAAATAAACTGTTGATCATGCTCTAATATAATCTAGAGATGCACAGGCCTAGCTAGTTTTGTATTGCCCTTATCAAGTTGCGGCACTAGTCGTGCTGCCGCAGTATTGGTGGGCCCGTGGTAACCAGTAGGACGAGGTCCAAGCAGCCCGCGCACAAGCCCACCGCTGCAGCTCAGCTCAGTACCAGAGATGGCCAAACGGGTGGCCCGATCCTACACGGCACGGGCCTATTTTGCCATGACCCGTTTGGTCCGCTTCATGAAACGGGTCGTGCCGTATTGGCCCACGTGCCTAGTATTCGGCCCAAGCACGGCCCACGAGGTGGTTGGGCTGTGTCGTGCCGGCACGGGCTCATTATAGACCCATGGGCCAAGGCCGGTCGATAACACTGTTTGACACTATTCAACATTGTTTGAGACACTATTTTGACATGTTAAAAGTTCATGGGTTACTTTTACTCGTACTACAGTGCGATGCAAGATTTCTGATAAACGTGTCGTGTTGTGCCGCCCACGGGCTTGGCCGACACCCAAGCATGACACGGACCATCGTGCCGTGTCGGCCCGACCCATTTGCCTTCTGGGCCATGCCGTGTCGAGTTGCTACAGTCCTCATGTGTGCCCGGGCCGACCCGTCTCAGGACGGACCGTCACTACTCAGGACACCACGGTACAAGTAGGGTCACTCGCTAGTCTCCATATATACCAAAGGTGAAAACTTGAATGCAATTCAACCCTCCACTAATTAAGCACAAAGATGCCAAATTACTTGGGTAACTTTTAAAGAGTGACTTTTCGTTCACCACGGCTCTAATCTTCAAATAGTTCACCGATTGCATACACATCTTGGCCTTGACATATATGCCAATTAATTGTCTCTGTAAAATTCACACGATCCCTTATGTGAGTTCACTTTTAGAGGCAACTAAGGATTTCTTTTTTCTAATTTTTATTTTCTCAGAAGTAGTATGCAGTGTGTATTTGCTTTTCAACCGGAAAAAAGAATCATACGTTTTCCCTCGCTTCTGTTGGCTTTGAAAGATAAGAATGCATACATGGCAGCATGGACAGCCTAATATATGATTGGCAGTTGGCCCATGTATTTCTAGACACGTTCATGTAGTAGCTGCATGCACTTCGTTTGTTTATATAGCAATTTCCTATGCAAAATCCACGAGCAACTTGGTATATATACATTGATGTCTTTGTATTCCATTAGAAGTGTACGTCCAATTCAAAATTTAAGAAACCAGGTTCCTTGACCGGTCAAATTTTAAATTAGTCCCTGCATCTGCAATTTTTAGTTCCGTTTGTGGGAAGATCAACTCATTGCAGAGGTGGCCAAACGGACCGCCCGGCAATGGCCCGGCCCGAGTACACCCACGGCACGGCCCGTTACGGCACGGCTCCTATAGCGGGCCGTGTCGTGTCGGCCCACGTGTCGTGTCCTCGGCCCAAGCACGGCCCACGGGGTGGTCGGGCCGTGCCGTGTCGACATGGGTCCGTTAAAGGCCCACGGGTCAAAGTTGGCCTGATAGCACTATTCGGCACTGTTTTGGCCTGTTAAAGGTCCACGGGCTGCATTTCACCCTCTGTTGGGCTGCTACAGTACACGCTACAGTACTTGTTACAGTAACGGGTCGTGCCGTGCCGGCCCATGGACTCGGCTGGCAACCCAAGCACGGCACGGCCAGCCGTGCCGGCCTGGCCCGTTTCACCCACGGGTCGTGCCGTGTCGTGTCGCTACAGTAATGGCCATGCTCGGGCCGACCCATTTCTACCCGGCCCATTTGGCCACCTCTGACTCATTGACCGGATAGGCCTTCATTTCTACGAAATGTCAGCTCTCCATGCATGAAAACAGATTTAATTGAATTTTGCTTATAAGGGTTTTGTCGTGGCTACTCTCTCCTTTTTTTCTCTTTAATTTCTAGAATAGGAGCTCTGCTAATTCTTCAAGAACAATTAATAAGAAATTACAAACAACGTGTAAAAGTCTAAAGACACATTAACATTTACGCCATGTGAACAATTTCAATATAACCTACCACACGCCAAGCATATAAAACTCAAGAAAATCAAGTTACTCTACCAAACTGCCGTGCCCTCATGCTCCACGTCCAACTCACCATTTGTCATTGTTGTTGCATATCACTCACCTCATGAAGCCAACTCTAACTTCATCGATGTAGGCATTGGCATGTGTATCATCTATTGTACATCATCATAATGATAGCTTTAATTTTTTCGTGATACCTCTAAAATACCACGAGGCTTTTAACTTTGAAGATGTTCCAAATATCTCATGTTATTGGCATGAAACTTACTTTTCCTTATCTTATCCTTTCTTTGGTATGATTAATTCCAGCATAAATTAGGCCATGTTGATATATTCCTTTCTTAAGAACATTGGCACTACCAATAAACTTCCCAATCCTTTTGCTATAATTTATATCCAAAGTTTAAATTATGCAAAAGAGGATAAGGGAAAGCAAGAATTCAACGGAGGCAAACCCTCCTGGGCCCCCCAAATCCCAATGTGTGAAAATCTAGTACACTCACAACACTAGCAGTAGCCAGCACACCATTACTCTACTGGATTGAGTACACAGTATGATGATTTTTTGTGATTAGAAAATGTTAAATAATTGAAATTAGGAGAGGAAGAATCCAAGAGCAATTAGGATATGAGAGCAGAAGCGTCTCTTTCCCGGACAATTTCCCGGCAGAAGTATAAATGACAAGCAGCCATGGCCGCCCTCGCTTCCTGACAAAAACCTTACTTATAAGCCACAGACAAGTGCAGCAGCTAGCTAGCTTCACCTTCCTCTTCCTCACCACCTCACCAGCAAGAACGCAAGAAGAGAGGAGATAGTGTGGGAGCAAGCTAGCCTCGCCGCCGCCGCGGGGGCGGTCAAGATTCAAGAACCGGAGGAATTGATGTCATCTTCGGCTGTGATTCCGCCGCCGCCGACGCCGGAGAGGAGGGTGCCGATGGTTGCTGTGCCGGTGGTGGCCGATGATGGAGGTGGAGGACATGGGGCGAAGGGGGAGGAGCGCGGTGGCGTGAGCGGTGGCGGGAGTGTGAGCGGGAGCGTGGCGGGCATTTCGCCGAGCATCCTCATCATCGCCGTCATCGTCGTGGTGATGCTGCTCGCGTCCGTCTCCATCCACTACTTCATCCGCCATCTGTGCCGCCACGCCGCAGCGCGGGGCTCGTCCACCGCGGCGTCGGCGTCTTCCTCCTCCGCGCCGGTGCTCCCGGTGGTGATACGTCCCGCGGCGGCGGGGGCCGTGGGGGAGCAGGGGGGGAAGGCGTCGGCGGAGCACGCGGCGGAGATGGAGCGGCTCATCTCGCGGCTGCCGCTCTTCACCCTGGCATCGTCGCTGGCGGCGCTCCCAAAGTCGTCCCGGGACTGCGCCGTGTGCCAGAGCGCGTTCCGCGACGACGACGAGCTCCGCCTCCTCCCGGCGTGCCGCCACGCGTTCCACTCGCGCTGCGTCGACCCGTGGCTCCGCGCCAACCCGTCCTGCCCGCTCTGCCGTGCCTCCATCGCTCTCCCGCACCCGCCCCTCCCGGACCTCCTCCGCGTCGAGCTCGGAAGCGTCAGTAGCCGCCGCTCCAACTCCAACTCCGCCGCCGCCATCGCCGCCGCGCCGCCCGAGGGCGCCGCCGTCCGCGCCTACCCGCTCCCCACCCTCCCCAACTCGGAGTACCTCGTCGAGGAGGAGCTCGAGGTCGTTATCAAGCAACCCAGCGCCACCGCCACCGCCACCTCCACGCCAAGCCAGTATCCTGCGCAGGTGGAGCGTGGGCAGCCGTCCTCGGTGACCCCGACGGCGTCGTTCAGCTCGGCGAGGTCGCAGGAGCGGTGGAGCAACAGGTGGAGCAGCAGGTGGAGCAGCCGATGGAGCAGCGGGCGGTGGAGCAGCCGGTACGACGCGGGCACCGTGACGGCGGCGGCCACGGCGGAGTGGTGGTGGGACATGGACGGCGGCGCGGCGCCCGCCGCGCGGCGGCGTGAGGTGGAGGAGCAGGGCAACGCGTTCCACGGGTTCATGCGCTGGCTCACAGGGGCATACTAGTAATTTAATCGATCGATGCCAATCACTCGTCAACCTCGACGGGAAACCGTCCGCCGGCGCCGGCGATTCGCCGGAGAATTCAACTGAATTGAAATGAAATGAATTCTGAATTTCTGATACGGCTCGGGCTCTGCTCTGCTTTTGGGCATTCGTGATTAGTAATAGTGTCTCCTTTTCTTTTTTGGATGTGAATTCTTGTAGTATTATTTTTTTTTCTTGCGTGCGTGGATTTCGAGGTGTTGTGGAGGAGAGGATGGGGGAGGGTTTTTGATGCCGTACGGATTTGAAAACTGCTTCCGAATTGGAGAATGTCGGCGGGAAGACTGAGGAATTCGGGGACTTTGAGGCGAAACCTGCTCCTGCCACTACAATCAATGAACTGCCCAATCAAATAAAAAACCAAACAGAATTATTAATCGTATAGGCTTATAGAACATACCATGCTCCTACTGAATTTTGTTTTTAAACAAATATATTAATATTCAACTTTTATATCGATTAATAAATATATTATTATATTTTGTTTGGCTATTACAAATTTACGAGAATGCATATACTTCCTCCGTACTAAAAAGAGTCATTTTTTAAGGATGAATATGATACTTGATGTTTATTTAGGTAGGAGTCGATTCTTTTTACGATTGAAATCAGTAAATGAAATTTATTGTTGCATTTGGATATATACACACACACACACTTTTGCTTCTGAACGTGCCAAATCACATTTCACTTATTAACTAACTGATTCAGGTTATGCTGCATATGAGATCAGTAGGCTTTGTTTCTTTTTGTATATATTGTTCATGGGAGGTATCTTCTCTATCTAATCATAGCATGGGTGTGTGTACCACTACTAGAGTACAACAGTGAACTTTGAGGCATGGTGGTGTCAGGGGAGGCATGCAGCATGGATTTGTTCTTCGTCCAACACAAGGTGATCGATGATCATCGAGTAGAGTTGAGAATGCGGTGCACATGGGGATAGATTGGGAGGGTTAGGATAGATAGGAGATTCCTGGTCCTTGAGAGATTACGCACAACACTACAAACATCCTATCCTCCTACTACAGTCTACAGTTGCTAGTACTACTGGTACTTGGAAAAGGACTCGATCGCCTGTCCCATTATATATTTCCATTGCCATTTGGCTCCTACTACTACTACTACTACTAGCACTTGCTTCACTATCAGTGTCACCATTAGCTGCCATAAGTTAGCTTTAATTTGTCTGCTTAATTAACTGATTTGTTAGCTGTGTCTACTCCTTCGATCTTTAAATATAGCAATTTAGTATTCGATTAGACACTATCAATACTAAATTTTGTTGGAAAACATGTTGAGACGGAGGGAGTACCTAGTGATATCTCTTTGACTATAAATTATTATTATTATATATTTATAAGGCTACACATTTTGATAAAAAGTAAGATTTTGTAAATTTTCCTTAAACAGATAAGCGATCAAAGAATAAATAGTGTTAATATATATAGATTATGTATATTTGAGCGAGTATACCCCAGTGGGTTGCTAGCAGCTTGACCTAGCAAGCTGCATGCTTGCTTGCTTGCCTTTAGGGATGAGCTGATATTGATCAGACTTGAGAGAGCTCGGCAGGAGGACAGTGATGCATGTCGCTTTTGTGGTTGGCAATGCCATGCCATGCATCGGATGGAAGCCTTTTCATTGTCGTCCTAGCTTTGCTGTGTAAATGTATGTGAGCTACAGGACTACATGCTGCATGCTGCTTCTGCAGCCATGAAGAAACGTACTACTACTTCACCTTTGCATTGGTCCATGTTAACACACTCAACTACTGAATATTTGATTGCTAGAAAAGTGAAGAGAAGAAAATGTACTACTGAGTTTCTTATATACTATGCCTTTTTCTTTTGTTTCGTTCAGTTGAGGGATGTTTTCCTTCTTTAAAAAAAATAGCTGAATCTCACCGTTTTCTAAGAAATTCACGTATACAACAACGTCTTTTTTAAAAAAAATCACGTCATTTAGATGCCCTGGAAGCGTGCAGCGGAATGAAATTAATGGTTGCATTCGTTATTATAAAATAACACATCCATTAATTTGAGTCACTGATCGATATTTTCTATCCATCCATCCATCGAGAGAGGCCGGTCGATCAGTAGCTAGCTACTTGTAGATTGTTGTTGTTGTTATCTCGAGCTGGGGGAGACAAGGAAAAGCAAAAGGTCTCTGCTTCTGGATTCTGCATTGCAATTTCCTTTCCTTTCAACCTTCTTTTCCTTTCTCTACGTACGTACAGCTGCTGCTACTCACTCTCTTTTCAGCCTTCTGCTGTGATGACCTGTTGCTGTTCACCAGCCGATGGGAGTCAAAAAAAATTCAGAAAACGATAGGCATTTGCCATCGATTGACCGACACAATACACAGGCTGATCTGATGCTCTAGCTATAGCTGTGCATATATGCAAATGTCGTCCTGGCTATAGTACGGTAGTGCAGCTATGTGTACATGTTCTTCTTTTGCATTTGCATGCCCTGAGCTGATCAAGATCAACTGTTGTATGAAATATGTACGTACGTTACCAGTAGCCAGCTCAACTGCTCAAGTGTGGACTGAACCAGTGAGTGTAAAAAGATGGTGAGATTTTTTACTGTGCCTCGCATGAGAGAGAGAGAGAGAGAGAGAGAGAGAGAGAGAGAGAGAGAGATGCTTGGTGCTGGGGGAGCACATCAGATCAGGTGCACTTGGAGCTAGCTAGCTATAGCAAAATAGCTACGTAGAAAACAGTTTTCATCTTTTGTCGGAAGGGACAATAAGAAGAAGAATAAAAATGGCAAATCCGGCGTTTGTTTTAAGATAACAAGAGTTTTTATTGAACTTAAACAACTACTCCCTTCGATTTCGTAATTGATGTTTGAAATAATGATACGGTCTTCAACATTAATATTTTAACATATATCGTTAACTATGTTTTCTATTATAATATATTTTTTATTTTTATTATAATAATTTGTAAGACAATTTTGTATGTGTTATTCAAGTGTTTAAAATTATTGATAGTTAAATTTATAAAAGTTTAATCTCAATTTATTTGAAACATAAAAAATTATGAAACAAGAAAAATACATCGATCTAAGGGACAACTAAGAACACTCCCGGTGGTAAATCCTGCGTGCAGAAGCTCCAAGGGGAACTATGCACAACACAAAACATAGTATGCACTGGCACTGACCATAGTGACTTTGTAAGTGTGATGGATCCCATTCTAACTTTATGGTTTATGAGGGGTATCGAAAGGTGACAAAATTTTTAATGTAAAACCTACTAAATTCTACAGTAATAAATACAATACCTCCCTCTATCTCATCAAAGATCGTAACATCGCTCTTTCGTTACTACTCGTAAGCTGGGCTCAAAAGCCTCAAACTAATCCATATAAGTAGGTGGATTACTGGCGGACGTATAGTACTACTAAAAACTGTTATAAAACGACATGTAAGATATACTCATCTACGTACTCTGTTCATTTTAAAATAAATTAATTTAATACAAGATATATCACATTAATTTTTATAGTACCATGTCTTACGAGTCTATCTATATAAAATTTATATAGTATAGATATGTCACATTCATAGCAATGTTGTGTTAAGTATGACTATAAGTGCCACCAATGACACATGATGAGGAAAATAAATAAAATAATAATAATAAATAGAAAAGGAAGGAGAAGTTGTTGGGCGAGTGAAGTGAGAGATCCAGGCGAAGACACCCGTGGTCCATGGATGGATGTATCGAATTCGGACGGCGTTTGAGTTTCCGCACCGGCCACACACGCGTTCCTCCGCCACGACCTTTCCACTTTGTACATACATGCACGCTTCGTCACCCGTTACATGACATCACTCGCGTGTTGCACTAGTACTACGTCCTTAAAGCATCATGTGCACTCCTGCGAAATTTCCCATTTGACTTAGGCCCTGTTTAGTTGTAAATAAAAAGTAAAAATATTTTGAATTTTAATCACTTTTTCCTTTTAAAACTAAACATAGGGTTGAAAAGTAGGAATGAAATAATTTCAGATTTGAGACTAATTTGACGAAAAAAGATGAAATTTTCTCTTGAGTTGCATGCATGAGAACCCAAAAAATTTTCATATATAACTAAACACCTACTCTTGTGAAAAATTTTTATCCAAAATTTTTTGATAAAATTTTCATCAAATTTTGCAACTAAACAGGCCCTTAATTACAAATCACCTCTCCCTCCATTTGAAATATAAACATTCACAGTACATATATACATATATATATACATATATATATATATACATATATATATATTCTAATTATTAAATCGTTGCATACCCATCGCCTAATTTAGAACCCACGAGCATATGACTGGAGCTCCTCATCATAATCCATTATATTTTTTTAAAAAATATTATATTTGTATGAAACAATTTAATTAACCAAGTGAAAAACATTTTCGTCCTGTGGTAAAATCATCGGACGTTTTACATAGAATCGAACGCGTGATCCCAAGTCGCTTCCATCAATTAAGAGATATTGTGCCCCATGATGCATGGATACAAATCCTTCGTACTACAAGAGGACGTCGCGTCATCAGTTAAACTAGCGTGCATTTATAAGGTGGCAATCGATCTCATCATTAGTTGGATGCATTATCACTTCACGCTTAAAATCAACTTTGTTAAACAGGAATTTTCGCTGTAACTTTCAGCTCGTAAGTCGTATTTATTTTTATACGATGTTGGTTAGTTAAAAATATATTTTAGAACGAAATAACTTTACAGGTGTAGTTGTAGTTATGTCGGTGCAAACTGTTTCGTAGGTAGGTTGTCATAAAAAATGCATATGCTTGCTAGATATAAAAAAAAGACTGGTTTAATTTGTAGACAGAGACGAATCTGGACTAAAGAGCTTTAGCCCCCAATTCTCATCGAAACAATGAAACCTTTTTATTTTTAAATTTATATGTGTTAAAAAAACATAAAGATAAAAAAGTAATTTTAGTCTATCCTATAAAATATTTCTACATTTGTCGTCGTCGGATATTACGTCAACTTGCAGCGTGTCCACTAGCTCGATCGCTTGACCGAGACATGTCATCTGTGAGTAGATTTGGTTTCATCACTTTTGGTCCGCAAGTTAAAAAGTTAACTAGTGATTAGTTAATTTGCTCGATTTTGCACCGGCCTCGTGCATCCTAGACGGCTAACCTAACCTGATTAGTTTAGCGATTATGGTTAACCTCGTTTAATTCCAGAGTTACGTGTGCTAGTCAGCCGAGAGATTAAAAGCGTATTAATAGATTAATCGAGGCACCTTACCCATGGCAAAGCCGCTGCCACGATCTGTCACGTACGTCATAGATCGATAATCTTGTTTTGACCTTTCTCTCACATTTTTCATGTACGTCCATATCAGCTAATACACGTCGGTGCATGTTATATCTTTTTTTAAAGGATTTGGATGAAAACAAAAAGAAATCTTGTTTTCACGTGAACGAATTACATATATATTATATATAGTATAGTATATTTGTTTTCGCCGTTATATTTGCAAATTAATACATGCACATGCCTGATGCCTACAGCTGCAGCTTGGTCCCGATGAGGACAAATCAATATACCGTCAGTGATATATAGTACATGTGCTGCTGATGCCGACCTTTGTCAAACTTAATCCATCTTGACGTAATTTACTCTCTTTGTTTTGTAGTATAAGATGCTTTAATTTTTTTCTCTAAATTAATCAACCTTCTTTCAATTTAAGTAAATTTAATATTTTAATACAAAATAAACGTACAACTAAAATATATATATTTAATATTAAAAAAATAAATTGACGTTATAGATATTGTTAATTTTTTCCATATAAGTAATTTAAAAAAATCAACTATAAAAAGGTTAAATAGTTAAATGTGGCTCCTACTAGCATTCTACCTCTCCTTTGCCGATATTTTGTATGGCCGGCCGAGCCGTGCATAATAATTGCTAATTTCATGTCCAATTTTTGGATATCTACAGGCTAGCTTGTCGGGGGAAATAAATATATTTCAATTAATCAAACCAAACAGCTAGGCGCATGATCTTAATTCCTCTTGTTTTCAAGGGAAAAGCTATATGCATACTATCTTTTTTTTACAAACTTATAAGCACTGATGTGGTTGCATCTTCACTTTTTATAACTTCCAGTTGAGATTTTCGTTAGTAAAAGGTTTGTAAAAAAAACAGTACGTGTAGCATTACTTTTCTAATCAGTCAAGAATCAATGTAATGGAGAAGAGCTAGCTATAGAAGAATAGAGCTTGTTTAGCACGGTCTCTACCTTCAACTCTGTCTTTTCCAACCAAATATTTTTATTTTACTTAAAAAGGTTACGGAACAGCGAAATGAAGTGATCTGATAAAAAGAGAGATGAAGCAGGATTTAGGTCACTTCACAATCTCACTTTATACTTCGCTACTCCCCAAAGCAATGACGTACGGTTCTAAAAAAAGAAGTTTTAGCCCATACAAATATAATTATACTGAGTGTTTGCTATAAAAATCAAATTTAACATAAAAAATGGAGTAACTTTTAAATTCCATCGCATAATCTATCGTCTTCCGCTTGATCTAGCCAGCTACCACCACTACCTAGTTAGAAGTACGTCTTTATAGATCGTATACACGCATCTGATCGGTCGGATCGGATCTGTTACGTTGAGAAGGCCAGATGTGTTCGGGAGGAGGGAAAAAGATTGAGAAGATACTAAAAACCATTAGCGTAGGATTAATAATTAAGTATTAATAATTTAAAACTTAAAATAGATAATATGATTTTTAAAATAATTTTTTATAGTTTTTAAAACACACCGTTTAAGCGTGTCTCGTAAAAAAACGAGATAATTTTTTTTCTCGATGTGCTACTTCCTTAATCTTTACATGAAAAACATAATGTCTTTCGTAGCCAAGCCCATTCTTTCGTAGGATATGGTGTCATGTATAGTAGCCAACTAAGGCCCGGCCGGCCAATGGGTGCAGTGCAGCTAGCTAGCTATAGCTTGCTACAGTATGCGTGATCCATGATCCATCCAGCCATGACAAATCTGCTGCAAGTGCCATTTACAATACTATTATTTACTGTCCATCCTTATTTGTATCTGCATTCGGCAAAGTACCTATGGTGTTTTTTTTTGGCTGTGGTGTAGATGAAGATGAAAATTAAGTGATTCACATAAAACAACAAAGATAAGAAATTTAATCCGATACCTATCTAAGAAACGAACGAGGCCATGCGTCCAGTAAAAGTATCTTCGGAATCGATCCGAGAAGTGATGGTCCGTATTGTATTGTACTAAGAGTAATTAACAAAGAACTAGACCTCACCAAATCCACGTCCATATTGGGCCTAATTCTGTCCTGGAAATTAACTTGGGCCGGCTTCCTCGTGTTGATTCGGACTTTCCATTTACAAATGGGCCTTAGGATAGTTGTAGCCCAGTAGATTTGTGGACCAATGAGAAGCCATCTCCGGAAGCATCGAGAAGAAGCCATCGTCAATCTCATCCTCCTCGACAAAGAGAAGCAGATAAGAGAAGCGCCTCCCCTCCTCTCCTCTCCTCTCCGGCGAAGCCTGCCTCTTCTTCTTCTAGAACCTTCTGCGCCTCCCGGCTCTCCACCGCCAGCTCGCTCGCTGTCTCCAGATGGCCCCCTCCCTCCTCGCCGCTGCCTCCCCCTTCGTCCTCCACGGCGCCGCCGCCGCCAGTGGCAGCAGCAGGCCGCTCGTCGCCGCCACCGGTCGCCGCGCCGCCTCCTCTCTCCGCGTCGGCGCCCTCAAGTACGACCCTTCCAAGGTAACCGCGTTACCGGGTGGTCTAGCTAGAGTTGGGAGAGGTGGCTCGAATTCGAGTTCCAGGGGTTTGGGGGGTAGGGTTCTGACGTCTGGCTATCTGGTGGGTGGTGTTGTCCAGGTGGCGCCGCAGTCCGACCGGGTGCTCGTCCGCCTCGAGCAGATTCCTGAGGTATCTCGCGCTCCACACTGCTCCGCAATGTACCTTTGCTCTGCATTTTGTTAGTTCAAGCATTTCAGTTAATTGCCTCGCCATTGTTGGTGGTGATAGCTATTTCGAATGCCTCTAGTTGAGTGAATCCTTTGTTGATGTAGTGAGAACCGAAACATCTGGCTTTAGGTGGAAATGCTACTAATGGTGCAGAAATTGTAGGAAGGTTGTGATTAGGGAGTCATTTTTACATATTTAATTTCACTAGGATTAGGCTTCAATTATCATCTTTTGGCACTGATACTTGCATAGTTGCAGATATATCATAATTATAAAATGTAATTTGCCTGCTTTTCAGCTAATGTTTCTTCAATTATGTTGGAACTTGTGTTATATTATCTAGGAAGCTACACGTTTAGGTAGCATTAGAAAATTTTGAATTCTGGAGTGGTGAAGAATTTAGCTTTAAACCTCAGTGCTGTCGTTACTTGTCTTACATAGCACCGTTTGTTTACACTAAACTTTGAAATAAGTTAGCTACATAAAATAATTGAGGTGGTCCAGTTAGTTTCGTGCCAAAAGACTGTAGAATGTAACACACTGTTCAGCTATCACTGGGTCACTGGGTTGTCTAGGATGGCAACTCTTTTTTGTCTGCCATGGCAATTAATCATTATCATAGCATTTTATGAGGAAAAACTTCTGAAAACTTTCTTCGGCCAATACAAATGTGTATTTCCATGAAAATCATGCTATGGAGATTCTGAAGTTATAGGTATAGTCACTAGGAGTAGATTATCTTGTCACGTAGCTGATTCTTATAAAACTGTTGATGCCTACAGAAATCTGTTGGAGGAGTCCTGCTGCCGAAATCTGCTGTTAAGTTTGAGAGGTATTTGATGGGTGAGGTAAGATCCTACATTTCCATTTTCTACTCTTATAATTGTTACCTTCACTGGGCTATAATTCCTTAACATCATACTATTTCTGCCAGATTTTGTCTGTTGGTGCTGATGTTAATGAAGTTGAAGCTGGAAAGAAGGTAAACTCTTCTTAATGCATGTTCCGAGTGTGTATGTACAGCAACAAAGGATAACTCTATGCTTGCAAAACTTTGACATATTATATTCACTTCTGAATAGCAAGTACCAGCTTGTATATTATTGCCTGTGGTGTTCTTCACTTTGCATAGTACTTCCATAGTACCGCACTGCTACATTTAGATTAGATGCAGGGGGGATCTCTACCAATTTGTTATTTATGGGTATAACTTAATTAATGATGACTTGCAGTTTGCAGCAGGTTTGGTTTTATGTGCTGTTACATGCAGAAATTGTAATTGCTGTAAGCTTCATCCATTAGAAAATGCAATCTGCATTTTAAAATACTTCCCTTTTAGTGCAGCTACTTTCCTTGATCTTTTTAGTGGCGAGAAGTGAGTTGCCAAGCATTATTGTGGGATATGACACAGTAGAAACTTAAGTGATACTCCCTGGATTGTCAAACATTGAAATCTTAAAATCACTAATATATGAAAAGGCATCAATATTACATTAGTAGGTTTGTCATATATATAAAGATGCAATATTATGTTAAACACCATACAACATGGAAAAAATACTGCCCACTACTAATTTTTACTATGTGCTTAGATGTGGTGCAATGATCCCCGTGGCCAGCAAGGCCTCATTTGGCTTGTTTATCTTGTGCTTTTGCACAAGCTATTAATTTTCCTTTTATTGTATTAATGTATAAAACGTTGCAATATACTGTTAACTTAGCATATTCATATTTCTTGCATGTTATAGGGAAAGATACTTGACTTGCTGCATAGAAATCTGCATGAATGTCACGTTAACTGTTTCAAAGATTGCTCCATGAAATGTCAAACGTTTATGCGGCTTAATGAAGCTGAGTGGTATCTTTGGTCTTTAGGCAATTTCATTTTTAATGGAAACTCCAGTTTTTGGTCAGTAAAGCAGGTGGTATTTTTAATGCAAGCTGCTTAGATGCCCATGGCCATAATCCGCTGCGGGAATCTGAAACCACTGTTTGCTCATTACCTCTTTTATTTTTATGCCCTTCATTTTTCTCTTTCTGTTCCCTGGAGCTGCTCTGCAATGCTTGTCAAATACAATGTATATCTTCTGCTTTCACCTTTACGGTTGGCACAACTGTTCGGACGCCTATGTTCTTTGTATCGCATTAAAATGTCAATTGAACATGATTCACTGACCTGGTTCTGCTTGTGACTTTGCAGGTTCTCTTCTCTGACATAAATGCTTATGAGGTAAATGAATTGGCTTCTCCCTAACGGAATATATTTTGTGGTCTTTCTCCCTACTACGATGCCTTTTTGGTTTCTGTTCCAGTCATCTGACTGCTCATGGTATTTGCATGTACTTGCAGGTGGACCTGGGTACCGATGAGAAGCACTGCTTCTGCCGTGAATCTGATCTGTTAGCCGTTGTTGAATGAGTTTTTACTCCAAAATCTGAGTGTCCAATTCCACAGGCTAGAACTAATCCTAAATCTGTTATCTGCTATTTGATGGCGATTAGTTGAACAATTTGATGTCATTCTATACAAATGAATTTTGGCTTCTAGGAGTATAAATTGGGACAGCAAATATCCTATCAATCAATCTTATTCACAGTTGCACTAATTTTCTTAAATATATTGATGTCCTGGAGATAAACGAAACATGAACCGCGTGGCTAAAAAAGGCCAGTGTCTAGAACTTTGACTTGTTTCCGGTGCACGGCTGGAGCTTAGAGCTGTCTGCTAAGTGTTGACCGCAATTCTTGCATGAGAGCAAGCCTTGTGTATCTCTGTGCCAGGGAATGTTACCTTCTGATATTTCTTATGCACTACAGGATGCTTACTGTTTAGATCGCATTATATACTTCAGCTTGGAGTAAAATATTTTGAGAGACAGAGTCATAGGGGGTGTTTGGTTAATGTCACATGTTTGTACATCAATTTGAAGGACTATATGTGAACTAATTATAAAAATAATTATAGAATCAGAGAATACTTGCGAGACTCGACTAAGCTTATTAATCTATATTAATTCATGGTTAACAAATGTTTAACATCGTTAAATCATAACGCAATTAGGTTCATTATATTCATCTTTTTTACGCAATTAGGTTCATTATATTCATCTTTTTTACGTTAGGTTTATTATATTCATCTTGTGAATTATCTATCGATTATAAATAGGTTTTATAAATAATTTATATTTAATATTTTAAAATAACATTTCAACATTCGATATTCGATGTGACGGGAAATAAATGTGATTTTAGTTCCCGTCGATCAATCAAACAGGCCCATAATAGAATGGTCTAGCATTACTAGGGTTCATGCATATACTGAATATGCTGAGAAAGGCTTAGCTGGAGCGGCGGCCGGTTCAAGGTCTGGACTCTGCATAAGATGCGCGGATTAAGAAATTTGCCTCAGCTTTCGTGAGGTTGAAGATTCCCAGCTTCCCAGGCTTCGCTCTCGGGATGCACTACCCTGCTGCCTTTGTTTGCAGCGAGCACTAGTCGCATTGGCTGGCTCCAGACCCTTAAAGATGCTTATTGACTAATCCAGCTTATCGGCCCTAGGTTTCTTCTGGTACATGTCAACAGGACTGTATGTATCACATGCATTTCTCCTTGACCCTTAGAGATTCCCTTACTGACCTTAATTTTTTTTCTCTGAGAAGTAAATACTATGTATGGGATTGTTCTTTGCCAATTCTAACCATACATTTTTTTTTGGGCAATGGAAAGAATTGGTTGTGACCGATTTTTTTGGTAAAGATTGGCAAGCTTCTCGTTTAATATGCTACCACAAAGGTGTATTTTGGCTTAGGTTCAATTCAACCAAGCCAAAAAAAAACTGTCATGCTATTTTTTTTGCTATAAACCAAATAGAATGATAAATATTTTGGCATCACCAAAATTTTGGCTTGATTGAGATTGGATAGGCGAACCAAACAAGCCATATATTCCCCCATTCTAAAATAAGTTAATTTCTGGTCATAAACCTAGACACATAAGTTGATTTTCGCCTATAGACCTCTAGACACATAAGTTGATTTTTGCCGATAGACCTCGACAGTGGTGTCTAGTTTTATACACATAAATCAACTTATTTTGGGATATTTTGGGATGGAGGAAGTAGTCGTGATCTCTTCATTAATAAATATACTATTGAGAAAGAGTACTGCTGCTCTTGTGTCATGGAGTGTCTTTATTTTTATACGTGCCACGTACAAAATAAAAAGAATCGCAAGGCAGTGATCCAAGTACAAATCATAAGGTACTTCTAGTGAAGTAGAGAAGGAAAACACCACTAATTACTGAAGTGCTACTAGCTAGCTCCGGTAAATTAATTTGCTAAAATCTTTACTGAAATCAACTACTGATTTATAGTAGAATCATGGATGCAATCATTGACAAGATCAGGAGGTAAAAGAAAAGAATGAATGTGCATATACGCTCTGGCTGGATGTGCTCATATACGATCCCTCTCTTTAATCTGTTTCTTTGATGGATGTTCTAATTAAGTATACTACTTTTCCATTCATGCATGCTCCTAGCGAGCTAGTTGGTCCTCCGGCAGTTTGCCCTGATCTCACCGGCGGCGCCGGTCTTGACGTCGACGGCGGCGAGCTTGTTGAGGGCGTAAGGGAACATGGAAGAGAAGAAGTCGGTGGTGCCGAGGAAGTTGACCATCCAGGCGGTGGCTGCGTGGTCGCCGAGCTTCTGGTCGACGGCGAGGACGCCGCGGCGGTGGAGGATCTGGGAGTAGTAGCTCCGGTCGACGGTCAGTATGCTGGAGGGATCGTCGAGGTAGACGATGTTGTCGAAGGCCTGGCTCTTTGGGCACGCAAACGTCGTCAGGATCCACACGTATATCGGGTCCATCGACGGGTCCGGCTCGCCGGTGCCGTTGAAGTTGTACAGCCGGTCCTTTATCACCGAGCAGTGCGTCACCCCCACCGTGTGTGCTCCTGCATATTTACCATGCATGATGTAATTTGAGAATATATTCATGATAGTTTGAACGCCTGATAAGCCGTGAAAAAAATTTGAATGAAGTAACCGAAAATAAGTTATGAGTAAAGCTCTAAGCTCTGTTTGTGTTATTAACGGTTTCAAAAAAAACAATGCTGCAAAATGGACTATATTAAATTTTAAAATTCAAAATTTGCTTGTCAGTGATGACTAGAGGATGAGAGGCTTAGCGGAAGGAGCTAATAGCTTGTGTCTTTGCAGAAACACTATTAACAGAGTATGTGGTCATATCAGATCAGATGGGGAATTGACGGCCAAGATCTTGCTAAGTCTGTAACCCTAAAAACAGTGTCACTGTGTCATCATTTTTAATAAATATAGGGGGGGGGGGGGTGTCATAACGGCCGTGGATCTCACTCTTCCCAATTACCAATGTGTGCCAGCTGATCAATAAAACACCAAGCCAATTCAGATCTCGATCAACATAATTCTTTAAGTAAACACATTAACATGATCGATGAGGAAACTGAGTACATACACATAGTATAATAGTGCTAATTGAGCTTGACAGTATAATACGTACTCCCACAGAGACTATGAACCCCTTTTTAATGCGTAGCACCGATATACGTGACATTCCATGTGTTGAGCCCCTCGATTATATATTCTGATGCGCTTCGATTCGAAAGTACATAAGTATAAACACATGCACATGGCCTAGCTATCTGGTTTCTTTGATTTTGAAAAAGAAGACTGTTAATCGATCACAGTTACCCTCTCTCTCTTTTTTTTTTGCAAAGAAGTTTAATTAGTAGTTACCCATGAGGATGGCCATGTCGAAGCTGTTGAGGCCCTTCTTGGCGAACATGTCGATGGCCGTGGGGATGTCGACTTCCGGGCCTGGCAGGTCCGCCGCCATCCACGCCTGCGACACCGTCCCGTCCAGCCTCCCCAGCTGCACCTCGTACCTCGGCCCTCCACACTGTTCATCGATCACACAATGCAAAATTTAAATTGATTTTGGATTTTTGATTCAGAAATGCCAAATCAATACTCCACTAAGTTTGAGTAATAATGTGTATAGGTACCATGCCTACGGCGTCCCTGGTTGCTGCGACGATAATGTCGGCGCAGGAGACGACGCCGGGGCAGGTCTTCTCCAGCGTGTCCTTGATGTCGTCGATGAGGTCGTAGCCGAAGATGCCGTTGTTCTGCGGCGCCGTCTTCTCCGTGTTTGGCCCGTCCAGCAGGATCGACGCGTCACAGCCCTGCAACCGCCGGCAACTTATTCATTCATCAGTTAATCTATCATAAGATAAGATGGAACACAAATTTACCAATTATTATTTCAGCGATGCTATATCGATTGATTAGCTGATCGAACTGGATGTTGATTAAGAGAGCATAGTAGTAAGAGTGCATGTACGTACGGCGACGAAGCAGTCGTGGAAGATGAGGTGGAGGAGGCCGGCGACCATCCGCTTGTCCCAGGCGAGGCGGGCCTGGACGGCGTCGTGGATGATGCTCTCCACGTCCACGGCCACGCTCGAGTTGCCGCCGCCGCCGTTCACGCACTTGCCGTCGTAGTAGCCGCTCGCCAGCTGCGCTCGGCATCGCCCCGCCGACGACGCCGCGAGCACCGCCACCGCCACGGCCACCGCCATGGCCAGCCGCTGCTGCATCCTCTGTGTAATCCGCTGTACACTATCGATTTCTAGCTAACCAACCTTGATTGATCCAATCGCAAGCGAGCTCGCTCTTCCGGCTGATACGATCTTCTCGCCGGCGAGCTTGCTTTGTGCACTAACACTGGCAAGCTAGTGGCTACAATACTCTACCTTCCAGCTCACTAAGCTAGCTAGCTATACGCTGCAGGAGGAGCTAGCTGCTAGCTAGGCAGATGGTGACTTTGGTAATTGAGGCAAATAAATGTACTCCTAGCTAGCTAGCTGCTGCCGTCTCGAATCGAAGCCGCACACAGGATGAGAAGGTATGGAGGTTGGGATCGATCGGCTATATAGGTAGGTAAAGGAGGAGAGGATCGGGAACATGCATGATTAGAAGAAGAAGAAGAAGAGAATGGTGGTGTGGCAGAGAGTGAGATTGCGTGGGGAGTCGTGGGGCGCGTTCGGATCCTGTGCTACTGCATGCGTCTTCTGTCAGTGGCACTCTGCTCTGCGCTTCCACACGTGCTTTGCTTTCTTTGCTACTAAAGTTTAGTTTAGGCCCGATTGGTTCCCAAACTAAAGTTTAGTTCTCGTCACAAGGTTAGATACTATTTAAAAATATTAAATATAGACTATTTACAAAACTCATTTATAATCGATGGACTATTCGAGAGACAAATCTAATGGGCCTAATTACGTTATGATTTGACGATGTGATGTTATAGTAAACATTTGCTAATCATGAATTAATTAGATTTAATAAATTTGTTACACAAATTATCCTTCGATTCTATAATTATTTTTATAATTAGTTCACGTTTAGTCATTCAATGTTCAAACATCCGATGTCACTATAACGGTTACCTCATCTCAATTGGACGACAACTCTCATCTGTGTCGGGTATGGCATTCGTCACGACACAAAGGTACTGATATGAGAAGTTATCTCTATCGGGCAAAAGCCTGTCACCGATGCATTTATCTTTGTCAGGCCTAAACTAAAGCCCGTTACTGATAGGTTTGACTTAAAAGACCAATCAAACAAAGACTCGTCACCGATGATATAATCTCAATCAAGCCCCAACTAAAGTCCATCACGGATGACTAATAACCTAATCGGGCTTTAACATAATCCCATCACAGATGACTAACAACTCAATCGGGTTTCAAAGATAGCATCGGTTATCTTTGTCGGAACTTGATTTATGCCTATTACTGATAAGTATCATCCATGACGGGTTGGAGTTTTATGCACATCTAACATGTATGTATTAGTATTTTTATCGACATCTTTTTAGGCTCATTTGAGATGACTTCATTGTGACGGCCCGCAAAACCTAGACATAAGAGGTCGTCATAGATGAGATTTAGTCCATGAAACCAAACGCCCCTTAGCTCGCTAACGTCGGTCGAACGGTGCAAGCTCATAGTAATTCAGTATACAGTGTAACATTTTGTAAAAAAAAGTTCAGTATACCATACACACCCTGATGATCTTATGGAGCACAGAAATTTGACTGCATTGCCTGCAAAACTCACTCCATGTATGTAATCCAAGCGAGCTAGCTAGGTCTCTGCAATTGTGTATCAGTATTGTTCAGTTGATCTGCTCATCTGCAACTGCTGGGATTCCAGGATTCTAGTAAATTTACGTCGTTCCTGAAATTATGCCAATAGCGTGTATAAACACACATCACATGAATCTATTCACCGCCGACTCTCATCTATCTTCCATGTACTACCATTTTGGAACAAATAGTTATATAGTTCCAGCTGGATCAACTCGTACGGTTTTCAGGAATAATCACCTTTTACCTGTACTACTAGCTAATGTACTTACTGAACAAAAGCAGAGGCAGTGAATCTGTCTGATCGATGCTAGTAACATTTCTAGCCAACTCCTGTTGCCTGCTTTAGGGTGCGTGGCCACTCTTTCTGTTAACGTATTTTTCAAACTTAAATGATGTGTTTCGTATGAAATATAAAAATTGTTTAAAAAATCTAATAAATTTATTTATCAATTTTTTATATATTAATATTCAGTTAATGATATGTCATTTTACGTCCTATTTCAAACGCTGGGGAGAACGCGACCTTAGTTTTATGTGGATTGCGGCAGGCAGCCAGGAAGGCTTTGGACCCGGCCGGTTTCAATCCTCCAAATCAATTTTACTGACGCGCTACTCAATCTTCTATTCCTTGATGCAATTTTTTCAACTGAACATGTATACCAGCTCAATACAATACTTACAATTCAGTCCAATTATCACTTGATCACCTCCGAATTATCACTTGACCAATGTACTCATAAGATCCGCAAATGAAGGAACAACGCGGTCGATGATAATTCTGCATGTGTGTGTGCTCTACCTGCATAATTCAGGCCAGCTAGGCAGGCAGATGAGCAAATTAAATCGTCCTATCGATTTCTTAATATGTTCTGAACCTAGTATCATCATATCGATTTCAAGAACAATATAAATTGAAGCACTTCTCAATATTAACAATGTAATTAGCTGCTGCGCATGCATGCATGCCAGGTGATTTTAAAAATGATGGAGTCAACAATGAAATATGGTTGCACCGAGGAGAGGGTAGTACCGAAGTAAGCAACAAGGAAGCTTGAGATGAGCATGCATGTGATCAACTGGTGGCTCAGTTGGCTGGGGCATGTGCTCTGATTCGTAAACACAAACCTCATTACGGGTAGTACATTATGCCTCCCAAAGAGAAAAGGTCGCCACCTAGCTGCTAGCTTAGGAGCTGTTTGTTTGTTGATGGACTAAAAGTATTATCCCTTCATTTTAGTTTTTTTCCCCTAAACTTCCAAACAATAGGGACTAAAAGAGACTAAAATATCATTAGTTCATTAGTCCCTTTTGAAGGTGCTAATTGAGGCTAAAACTTTATTTTCCCGTGAATGCCCTTCTCTCTTCCGCAGCGTGAATGCGGTGCAAATAAATAGGGGTAATATAGTCTTTGTATAATATAATTAATAAGTTTTAGTCTATTTTAGTCCCTGCAAACAAACAGGATGAGATTAAAATTTTTAGTCCAGGACTAATCTTTAGTTTCTTGATTAAAATGACAAACAACACCTTAATTATTTGCAATTAACTTATGATACTAATAGTATTTCTACTACTGCTCCATTTGCGGTTGCAGTTAGTTGTCCGAGGTAGATCAAGCTGCTTGTTATTGCATTCCTAGCATTCATTCATTAATGCACCAATGCGAAAGTAGCTTACTTGGACTGACAGAGAGATGGAAACATGCATCGGCCTTGCATTACTACTGCTTTCAACTTTCAGCAGCTGACTTCTCACATTTTCAGAAAGCTTGGACCTTCCGGCCAATATAATTTCACCTCGACCATTCAGGGCTTTGCTGCTTTGTTCAAGGTCCTGATCTGATTTCTTTTCTGCAACTAACGAACACAACCAACTTTCTTATATAGTAAATATGTGTGTGTCTATATTATATATAGAATCAATTCTACACCCCCTCTCCCATGGGCCAAACCCACCTTCCCTTCCCTTCCCAAAGCCCAAAACTCACCTCTCACCTCTGTCGTCCTCATACCGATAACCTTGTTAACCCGCGTGATGACTTCTTCCATCACCCATCTCTTTTTAGTTCTCGTCTCACAATAATGGTGTAGTAGGTGCAGTAGCGACGGTCACCGTGTAGTAACACTTGTCTTACATGCAGTAACAACGCTAAAATATAATTAAAAATATAGTCATGACGAATCTATTTTTGATAAGCACTTTTCAAGCGTCATGATGTAAAAAAAAAGTAGTATATCATCTAAGAGATATTGCTTTTTAAAGATTGGTCTTTTGAAATTTACCTCTCAAGTAGTAACGCTATAACATTATTGTTACTATTTTCTGTTGTATGTTATTATAATTTCATCGTGACATTACTACAAAAGTATAGTAATGACTATAAGTTTTACTGTAACAGTAATTTTCTTGATATATAGTGTTATTGCAATAACACGTGATAACAACCGAACACATGTACAAGACCTACCACCCATCTTGCACTAGCAAAGCTAAGTGCAAGTGATATAATTATCATCTTTAAACAATGATATATTTCATATCACATATTATATTTTTAACCATTTGCACCGTAATGCTTAAAAAATCATATAAAACTAGATCTGTCATGACTATATTTTAACTATATTTTATTAGTGTTACTACATGTAAGCTAACTTCGCCTATGTTGATTGGAAGACTTTCTTGAGTCGTTTCAACATAGCCGGTCCCAAGCCCGGATAAAGGAGGAGGGTTGTGTATAGGCGTGGCGAGCCAGACGTAAAAACCAGCTATTCTTATGGAGATGAGACCAAATAGACTCCCGTTGGGACGTAACCCTCTTAGCGACGCGCCATGCCGGATCCCGGGTATGGTGATAAATGAGCAAGGGTTGGGCCGTCACCCCCGTGACGCGCCGTGTCGTGATCTGGGCACGGTGTCAAGAGAGCAAGGATCGGGGCGTCGCATCCTTAGTGACGCGCCACATCGGCGCCCGGGTGTGGTGAAAAATGAGCAAGGGTCTTCGCACCAGCGACGGGTGCGAAGGGTAAGGAAGCTAGTCGAACCCACTAGGATTCGTATAGGTAGCTGGAACGTAGGGTCCCTCACGGGTAAGTTAAGAGAGTTAGTTGACTCAGCGGTTAGGAGGCGGGTAAATATCTTGTGTGTCCAGGAGACTAAATGGAAGGGTCAGAAGGCGAAGGAGGTGGACGACACCGGCTTCAAGCTTTGGTACACAGGGACAACTTCCAATAGAAATGGAGTAGGAGTTTTCATTGATAAGAGCCTTAAGGAGGGTGTGGTGGAGGTGAAAAGGCAAGGGGATAGGATCATCTTAGTTAAGCTCGTCATTAGCGATATGGTCTTAAACGTAATTAGTGCGTATGCCCCCCAAGTAGGCCAGGATGAGAGTGCTAAAAGGCTTTTTTGGGAAGACCTAGATGGCTTGGTTAGAGCGATACCTAGTAACGAGAAGCTCTTTATAGGAGGGGATCTTAATGGTCATGTAGGTACGTCAAGAGTAGGTTACGAGGCGGTTCATGGAGGTTTCGGTTTCGGCAGTAGGAACCAGGAAGGAGAGGAAGTCTTAGACTTTGCTTTAGCTTTTGATCTTTTGTTAGCCAACACTTTCTTTAGGAAGAAGCAGTCTCATTTAGTGACCTTTAGTAGTGGCCAACACTCTAGCCAGATCGACTTTGTCCTTACAAGAAGGAGGGATAAGCAGACATGCTTTGATTGTAAGGTAATACCTGGAGAGTGTGTAGTTTCTCAACACAGGTTGTTGGTGGCTGATTTCCGCTTTCGGGTGCAAGCTTGTAGGGTTAAACAACCTAGGATTGCAAGAACAAAGTGGTGGAAATTGGAAGGGGAGACAGCTAAGGTCTTCAAGGAAAGAGTTATTGAAGAGGGCCCTTGGCGGATGAAGGGGATGCAAACGACATGTGGGAGAAGATGGCAACTTGCGTTCGGAAGATTGCTTCGAGGTGCTTGGAGCGACCAAAGGGGTAGATGCGATTCAAAAGACACTTGGTGGTGGAATGAAGATGTGCAAAAGGCTATTAAGGAAAAGAAGGAATGCTATAAGCGCTTGTACCATGACAGGTGTGCCGACAACATAGAGAAGTACAAGGTGGCAAAGAAGGCGGCAAAACGAGCGGTGAGCGAAGCAAAGGGACGGGCATACGAGGGTCTGTACCAACGTTTGAGCACGAAGGAAGGAGAGAAGGACATCTATAGGATGGCTAGGGCTCGTGATAGGAAGACAAGAGACTTCAACCAAGTCAAGTGCATTAAGGATGAGAGAGAGCTCTTGGTGAAGGAGGATGAGATTGGGCAAAGATGGCGAGAGTATTTCGATAAGCTTTTCAATGGTGAGAATGAGAACACCACCATCCAGTTGGACGACTCATTTGATGACACCAATAGGCGCTTCGTGCGGCGGATCCAAGAATCGGAGGTCAGAGAAGCCCTAAAAAGGATGAAAGGGGGTAAAGCAATGGGCCCTGATGATATTCCAATCAAGGTGTGGAGATGTCTCGGAGATATAGCTATAGTATGGCTAACCAAGGTGTTCAACAATATCTATCGATCGAACAAGATGCCTCAGGAGTGGAGAAGAAGCATATTGGTACCAATCTATAAGAACAAGGGAGACATTCAAAGTTGTACTAATTATCGGGGAATCAAGTTGATGAGCCACACCATGAAACTATGGGAGAGAGTCATAGAGCATCGCTTGCGAGGAACAACGCGGATATCCATGAACCAATGTGGTTTCATGCCCGGAAGGTCAACTATAGAAGCAATCTTCTTAATTAGACAAGTTATGGAGCGGTTTAGAGAACAGAAGAAGGACCTACACATGGTTTTCATTGATTTGGAGAAGGCTTATGACAAGATACCAAGGAATGTTATGTGGTGGGCTTTGGACAAGCATAAAGTCCCCGCAAAGTATGTTACCCTCATTAAGGACATGTATAATGATGCCGTGACTAGTGTTCGAACAAATGGTGGTAACACGACTACTTCCCGATTAATATTGGGCTTCATCAAGGGTCAGCCTTGAGCCCATATCTCTTTGCCTTAGTAATGGATGAGGTTACAAGGGACATCCAAGGAGATATCCCTTGGTGTATGCTGTTCGCCGACGATGTAGTGTTAGTTGATGAAAGCCGAGCGGGGTAAATAGGAAACTAGAATTGTGGCGTGCGACCCTTGAGTCTAAAGGTTTTAGAGTAAGCGTAACTAAAACCGAATACATGAGATGCGACTTTGGCACCGCAAAGCAGGAGGAGGGAGACGTGAGTTTGGAAGGTCAAGTAGTGCCTAGGAAAGATACCTTTCGGTATCCGGGATCGATGCTACAAAAGGATGGAGATATTGACGCGGACGTTAGCCATAGAATCCAAGCGGGGTGGATGAAGTGGCGCCAAGCTTCCGGCATTCTCTCGTGACAAGAGGATACCACAAAAGCTAAAAGGTAAATTTTATAGAACAGCGATTAGACCCGCTATGTTGTACGGAGCAGAATCGGCCCACAAAGAGAAGACATGTTCAACAACCGAGTGTTGCTGAAATGCGTATGTTGCGTTGGATTTGTGGTCACACAAGGATGGACCGAGTGCGAAATGATGATATTCGTGATCGTCTAGGGGTAGCACCTCTCGAAGAGAAGCTTGTCCAACATCGGTTGAGGTGGTTTGGCCATGTCCAAAGGAGACCTCCAGAGGCACCAGTGCATTATGGAGTTCTAAGTCAAGATAATAAGGTGAGGAGAGGCAGAGGAAGGCCAAAGTTGACATGGGAAGAGGCAATAAAAAGAGATTTGAAAGAATGGGATATACCTAGAGATCTGTGGCTGAATAGGAGTGCTTGGAAAACAGCTATTGACGTACCTGAACTGTAATTGAGGGTGTTTGTTGGGTCCCGACTCTAGCCTACCCCAACTTGCTTGGGACTGACAGGCTTGGTTGTTGTTGTTGTTGTTGTTGTACTACATGTAAGCTACAGTATTACTCCATGGTGGTCGTCCTGTTACTACACCGTTTGTACGGGACGAGGACATCAAATAGATGAACGTGAGAAAAAGTTAGCAGATGGATTTAATCGACGTGAGAGTAGTTTGACCGTGCTTGTACTGGGATAGGAGATGGGTTTCGGGCCCAAAGAAGAAAGGGGAAGTAGATTGGGTCCTTAAGGAGAGAAGGGATGTACAATAGTTATTGAGGTGTAGATTAGAGCTGTCCTATATACACACACACTCTTCACTCCTATTCACAAGTCTTCATAGACTTTGCTAGAGATCCACGCATAAACACTTCTCTGATCATCTATTGACGTAGTAGACTAGCCATTAGTATAGTGTTGGGAGTCGAAGCTAGCTTAGCTAGGCATGCAAATTACACTGCAAGTTAATTATTCTCTTCTTCTGTTCATGCATGGGCATTGCGCTTAGCTAGCTAGCAAGATATATATAGCGTGATTTGACTAGCGATATAAGGGATACATCTATATAGTCTCTGCTGGGTCTCTCTGATCTGATCAGTTTAACTTGAAGCAACCAAACATTCATTCAGTCGTTGGCTTGCATATATACAATGCAAACCGGCCGGGCAGAGATCAGATCTACCTAGCTATGAAGAACATATATGTACTCCTACCTGAAGACGCTCATGCGTGCCATGTGCTCATGACTATCCTGAATTACCGATGATGCATCATGCATATGCTTCCCTATAGCTAGTCAACACTCAACAGACTCAACAGAGAGCAAGCAGCTAGCATCAATCGATCGCGTAGCAAGCAAGCGAATTCGTCGTGCATGTGCAAATGCAAGGAGGAGTAGCTCATGTCACCATGTCGACAGACTTAACCATATATGCATTGCAAAGGATATATGGCATGTACCAAGGAAATTAAAGGAACGTATGTACAATAATATATATCTCACCGATCAACACACAGGAGTAATTTCTCTAGCTTGATCAACCACCGGTAGTAAGTTCTCAGCTTGATCTCGTAGAACGTTATGCTCCTTGGTTGCCGGCGTACGTCGGTGTACTCCACGGCGGCGACGGCGTCAGGGAGAGGAAGAAGATGCAAAGCGACGAGCGGAGCGGCTAGTATTTATTTGGGGCAGAACGGGATAGCAACTCTAGAGGGTCAATATTGGGCTAGCACAACTGATCTGACCCACTGACGGTGGTCGTGTCCGGCGACGGCCGGTGGCTTCCGCTTGCCGCCGATGAGAGACCATCATGAATGATTGATGGCGGAGGACCAGCCTAGATAAACGACGAACATCTCATCAACGTACATATTCACTTGTGTAGCATCAGACATCAGTGTTAATTCTTCTACTCCAAAACGGAGAGCGGGGACCAAGAAGTGCAGCGCAGGTGCTTCAAAATCGACATCTAACATTTCTCGACTGGCGAGTTTTTGGTATTTTTATTTTTTTATTAAGAGATTTAAAAAATAATTTTTGTTTTTAAAGTTTTGTAAAAGTAGTCGTCCGCGAGCAAAATTCATTGGTTTTCTATGGCACCATATTCTAAGATTATTTGGGCCGTAACTGGATTGCCACGTACGTGTGGCCCATATTACTCTGGCCGTGCACGGGATTTCTACGTATATGCGGCCCATAATAGTTCGGGCCGGAAAGGGCTTGCGACTTGCGAGGGAATAAGGCCCATTAATGTAGTCTCTGCTAGACTGCTAGTCTGCTAGTCTGCTTTCCAAAAGAAAAAGAAAACAAAAACCGAGGACACCCTATACGCGCCGCCGCCGCTGTCTTCGCCGGCGAGCAGGAGAGGGCGCCACTCCCCTCCAGCCGTTCGGAGCTCGGGCTCTTCTCGCCGCTGTTCCCCTCCCGTTCCCCTCCCCTTCCACGCGCCTCCGCCGCCGCCGCCGCCGCCCGATTCTTTGCGCCGTTTGGCGGCCGCTCGCCCGCTGGGCCGTACCCGGAGGGGGGAACTGAATGGAGGCGTTGGTGCGGAGGGTGCAGCAGCGGGTGAGGAAGGCGCGGGAGGAGATGGACCGGTGGAACGACCTCAACTCCCGCCTCCTCTCTCAGTTCGCAAACGCAGCCGCCATTGTTTCTCGTCTCCCGGTATTCTCTTCCTCTCCTCTGCAAAAAAGGAAAAAAAAACAATCCCCTTTTGGTGGTTTGGAGTGCAGTGTTAGTGTGGTAGTAGAGAAACAATACTATTCGGTGCGCCAGCAATTTTGTTGATAACAAAGAAAATTGAATGAACATGTAACTACGTCTTTAGTTTCCTAGTAGCTTCGGGGCAGATTTCACTACACGTAATGAAATTATTAGACTCGGTTATTCCCCCCAGGACAACTGCACCAAGTTCAGGGCTCTCAGCTAGTATTATGCAGGACCCCTTCTACTATGTTCCATCTGCAAGTTTTTTTCAAACTAGATGGTCTGTTGCTCATGAAAAATATGCCAATTGAGAATTTGGTAGACACACTGTAATTTTAGTGAGCAGTAAACGCATTGTGATATTAACTGCGTGACAAATCATATGTTTAAAGGTGCTGGAAGAGGTTAAGAACTATGGTGTCCTACGATGTGTCCCTAGCATCAGAGAGGATCTTTTGGGTAAGCAAATGGAGAGTTTGGAGATCATCTTCGTCTCTATGAGGGAGACACTGTAAGTGGCTTTGCTGCTGTTGCAATCCCTTTTAGTTTTGGTGTGACACTAGAAGCAGAAGGAGAAAAAATGATTAAAATTGATCTGACGTTGCTGCTGTTGCTATTGTTCAGGGAGGAATTCAATAGCATTGCCAGATCTTTACATAAGGCTTTGCGGGATACTAATCAAATGGTGAGAGGTGGGTCGGCACTCAGTGTGAAACAGATGCAGTTACAAGTGGGAATTTTGCCAACTATAGCAGACTGCTTGGATGGGTTACGGACTTTATGCGAAATGCACCAGGCCGAGTAATGACCTATAGAAGATACCTTTCTTTTCTTAAAACTGTTGTGAAGCTCATTGTACTGAACCTCATCCGTTATAGTTGAATCAAAATTAACCCAACCTTGTAGCCCTCTTACATATACGCAACACCAAAGGACCTGCTTCCAACCACTGTTTTCCATTTCACCAATGCTGACATCAGTTGCAGACTTAGTTTGCTATGATCATATATTAAGATGCTCTTTACCTTTTTCTGACTCTGCACATATTACTTATTTTTTCCGTACTGAAGCTACTATGTGTTGTGGTCATCTGAATGTCTAAATTCCATTTGACAGGTATGCACTAAAATCATCAGTCATCTCTTTGCTGACATGGACGAGCAGGTAAAAGTTCAACAAATTTTTTCACCAAACATATATATTCCTATCAGTGTGCTCTGTATGGAGTTCTGTATCTGCTTTTAGTTTACCCCTAAATATATTCAGACATGTTTGTCAGTCTTCGCTAACTTGAATGCCCATGGTGCTCTTTCTTTGCAGTTCCAGTGACATTGCTGCGATGCGTCAACTCTTAGTAGACCAGCCAAACATACCAAAAGATGATGGTAAGGAATGAAAGAAGAGAGAACTAAAATTGTCAATTAAGGTTTCTAGCTATCCAATTTATGAGGCTGACAGTTACATTCCAATCTTGTTTTTCAGTGCAATCTATTTTTGACATTATATTCGCAGATGAAATCTGTTGATGTACTTGCACAGTTGCTATTGGAGGCACCATGCCCTGGAGTCCTGGACATGTTGACATCGTTATGTTTTGATGTACTTGCATGCCCAGATGGCCAGATGTGGCATGAAGCACGCCATGTTTTCAAGTTACTCCAAGTTAGATGAACCCAAGATGCTGATGCACTGTAATAAAGTTGGATTTCTGTTTCAGACTGCCAGCAAGAGAGTAGGATGTAGGAGTAGCTTTCTGCAACATACACTAAAATACCTTCCTTTTTTATCCCCAAATTTTCCCAGTTCTATGTAGCAGTCATGTCCTGGAGATCATTTTATTTTGACTGACATTTTCTGTAATGAATCTGTTTCTTTTGTGGAAGACAAATCAGACACATATATGAGCTAAGAAACTTTGCTAAATTTCAGCTTCATGTCCTCATTTTTGTGCGTATGGTATTCCAATATGATCCTATGCTTCAGGCGCTCATGATCTTAGTTGACCTGCAGAGTCCATCACGACCGTTCATTTTTATTTTGTTTTTGAATTGGACGGCCCACGTTGGCTGGCGGCCACCACATGCAAGAGTATGTCTGAGTCCGCCGCCTCCGCCCACAGTTTGCTTCCCCTCCCCGCCCGATGTCCCTCCCCGCCGGCTCGCCGCCGCCGCCGCCGACCTCGCCGTACTACACCGGCATCCTCGCCGCCATCCACCGCAGCATCGCCGGCGGACACGCGACCGCCGCGGTATCCCTCCTCCCGGAGCTCTCCCGCGCCGGCCTGCGCCCGCCCTTCCCGCTCCTCTCCTCGCTCGCCCGCCTCCTGCTACGCCGCGCCGCGACGCCGTGCTTCCCCTCCCTGGCCGGCCGCTTCCTCCTCTATGTCCGCCTCGCCGGACTGAAGAAGCTCGTGCCTTGCTCCACCCAGCTCGCCAACCACCTCTTGTCGCTGAACTTCCATCTCCGGCGCCCGCGCGATGCGCGCCGCCTGCTCGTGAGAATGCCCCGCCCCGACGTATGTTCGTACAACGCCATGCTCGCCGGGTACGCCCGCCTCGCGCTGGCGGCCCCCGCAGCCGAGGTGTTCGCCGCCATGCCCCACCGCGACCTCCTCTCCTATAACGCCACTGTGCTTGCGCTCGCCTGCGGTGGTGAGATGCAGAAAGCCGTGGCGCTGTACTCCGAGCTCCGCAGCACATCGACTTCACTTGGGTACAGTGATCAAACCTTCTTGGCACTACTTGTAGGCTGTGAGAAGCTCATGGACATGGAGCTTGCCAGGCAGCTCCATGCCCATTTGATTCTTCATGGGTTATTGTCAGATGTCAACATTGCCAGCTCCCTTGTTGATGTGTACACCAAATGTGTGTGTATTGCCGAGGCAGAAGATCTGTTTAATGAGATGCCTGTGAAAAGTGTGCGAATGTGGACGACAATAGTTTGCGGCTATGCAGAGGATGGGCAGTTGACCACTGCCCGTCGGTTGTTCGATCAAATGCCAGAGAAGAATATCCTCTCATGGAATGCTCTCATGGAGGGATATGTTCGCCATGGGCAGGAAGCAGAAGCACTGAGCTTATTTCAGCATTTGATCAAAGAGGGTGTCCACCCAGATCAGATCACCTTTAGTAGTTGTTTCCGTGCTTGTGCAGCTGTATGCGCACTGAAATGTGGGCAACAGATCCATGGAAGGTTGCTAAGAACTGGTTTTTATCCAAATGCAATGATTTTGAGCTCACTCATTGACATGTACTCAAGATGTGGCTATTTGGCTGATGCTAGACAGTTGTTCAGACTAACAATTCAGGAAAAGAGGGACACAGTGCTGTGGAATGCGCTGCTGTGTGCTTTATATCATCATGGTCATGGGCAGGAGGTGATAGGATCATTTGTTCAGATGATTCGAGAGAGACGGAAGCCTGATGTGAACACACTCTTGACAGTTTTGAAGGCTTGCTGCCATTGCAACCTTGTTGAAGAAGGTATAGGATTTTTTGAGTTGATGACTGAGAGATATGGGATTGTTCCAGGGGAAGATCACTATGTTTGCTTGGTTGATTTGTTTTCCCGCTCATCTTCGCATGATAAAATGGTTGAATTGATCAAAAGTTCACCACTTCTTTTTCGCAAGCGAATTTGGGAGAGACTGGTTGGGGATTGCATAATTCATGGGAACTCAGAGTTGTTGAAGCAGATAGAGGAGCACCTGGTTGAATTGGCGAATCCAAAAATAAATGAGTGATTGCATTTGAGAGTTTATGTCACTAGTTGAAGAATGCTGAAGCAGACAACGACTTGTGATAAGAACTTAAGCACTTGTGATAGAACTTAAGCATGATGAAGCTGATTATTCTTTTGCACAGGAGCCATTCATTTGTGAAAGCAGAGTTAGGACTTAGGACAGTGACAAGTGCATTCCCTGCACGAGTTCGTGGTATCAGTTGCCCAGTTGCACTTGCACATCAGAAAGAAATGGCAGAGGAGAGCCGCAGAGGATAGTGGACATTGGATTTATGTTTGGTGTGGTACAGTTGAATGATGAGGAATATTCTCGAGTGAATAATGCTCAACAATTCGAACTAACGATGTGATTTTGCAATTATTCTGAAGCTAACAATGTGCTGTCACATGGCATCAAATGAACACAGGATTATAGGAAAGTAGACATTGTTTTTGCACTTCAATTTTTTGTTTGTACGATATTCTTCATGCTACAACTGTATGTATTCCCAACTCTCCAATTCCAGAAATGCTGTACACATACTCACATTACAACAAGAAAAAATATATTCTTTAGCTATTGTGCAGTAATAAATTCCGTCGTGGCTGTTGAAAAGAAATTACCACGTTCCAAGCTTTTCTTTGCAAGCTTGTTTCTAGATTGTACTATCTAAGCTACCTGGATGTAGCAAATTGCTAAACCATCAAAGGCTTCAATTCTGCAACTGGTGATGAAGCTATCAGTAATGCTCTACCCACACTGGCACTGAGTATATCAGAGTTCCTAGCACAAATGAGAGAATGAAGGTAGCTGTAGCATATACAAATGCCCTTGCAATCTGACCACTTCTTCTCATGGTGTAAACTTCAGCAGCAAAAGTTGATACTGTGCTCATGCAACCGAGGAAACCGAGCTGTATGCCATTAAGAACAGTAGTCGATCGTCTTGTATTTTCCTATATGAAAAAAAAAGACGAATTAGACAGATAAGATGATTCAAGGACCAGCAAAATGAACTGCAGGACAGAAAGCTGTATGAAATGTGAAAAGAAGATGTTTTATCATACCGCTTTAGCCGTGACAGCAAGAGCTGCCATGATTGCTGCTGCAAGAACATTGGCTGCAAGTGTTCCAACGGGAAGCCATTTGAGGTGTCTCCGTTTGCCGATTCTAATCCCTCCGCCATTGAGCCTTGCCAAGTACCAGCGAAGCCAAACACCGGGAGGTGCTACCGAGCAACCCAGCCATAGAACCCCGCCATGGGCAAGGCTATGCACCTTCACTATGGCCAGCACAATGCTCAGAATCCATATCAAAGACATCAGAATCACCATAACTCCAAGAAGCACATAATGTTTGGTCCTGGGGTCCATTCTCCAGTGCTCCCAGTCACATTTGCTTCCTATTGAACTCTTCTCTCTGGTGCATTTCAGGATCCATCCTCGCAAGCGCTCACCAGTTTCAGCACCCACCGTGATGGACTCATTGACAATAAACATTCCTGGGTAAGTTAAGAGTATTGCGAGTCATCAAAATGAAATTATTTGTTTCTTTGCTTTTGTTCGATAATAATCAGTTAGGGCAAATAACAATTCATAGAAAATGAAGGTGATGTACCTAGTACTATGCCAGCTACAGCATATACCCAGTGGCCTTTAGAAGATAAGCCAACCATTTTCTGGTTCCACCCACTGAAGGTGGTAAGGCTTCCCATGTAGCCTGTCGTGATTCCAACAATGAGATGTTCAGATATGTGGCGTATATCAGCCTTGAAGATGATCCCAAACCAGCCCATCAGGAAAGATCCTAGCTGGCGTTTGCAATTAGTCATTAGAATGAGTTAATCTGGTTCAACCTCCATGTGGTTGCACTATAAGAAATGATTTCTTGCATTTATATTATTTGAGCTGGTAGAATAGCAGATACCATGTTAGATGGAAGGTCAAGGTACAGTGGGCTTTGGTCTGAGGTGAGTGCCAGGCAGCCAGGGCCAAACAGTTTTTGGAGCCCATACCTTGTAAATACCTGATTTCATCACAAACTCATCGAGGGAATGATACAGCTGGAGCACTCATGCAGATTACTCAATAATTATTACAAAACAACTGAACACAAGCACAAGGTGTCTGAGTGTTACCCCAAGAAATCCAAATACGGCTAAATGGATCAGGTAAGAAGCATAATCTTGCATCCACGAAAGCTTATATGATTCAACCTGTAGGCACACAGAGGTGTGCTCATGTCAGCAACAATAACATAATGTATGCCTTCGAATTATGCATAACATAACCTTACTATTGTATTTACCTTGATAAATGAACTGGCTGGGCCATTAGCATTAGTATCTTTTGGCTCCATCAGAGATACGGGTGACACCACACTTGTGCCTTGAGAGTTTCTGCCATGAATTCGCATTGATGTATCATCTGGGAGAGGAACAGCCTGATGATGCTCTAAATTATTTTCTGCCTCTTGATCAGCATCGTTTTCAAATGCTAGCTCTCGGTCACCACTGTCAATGACCTGAGCAAGAACTGAGCTATCGACATCACCTAGCAACTGGTCTGCCGATTGAAGGGAATGCCTCATCGAACTCAGTATCGAGTCTCCAATCTCACGGGAGAGGCTGATGGATCCCCTTGAGCCCTGTCTGCTGCTTCTCCTGCTGAGGATTGAGCCAGACCTAGCACCTAAAGAATGACCTGCAGAATCCATGGAGGCACTTCTTGCATAATCTACGCAATTCCTCTCTGAGGTGTTGCTCCTAGCTGATGAACTTTCCATCCTATTGCCCACTCGTCTTCCCAGCTACAACGAGAGGTGAAAGCTCTGCTGCAAATGCAAGCTTTTCACATCAGTCAGTCTGCACCTTAAAAACTTTCCCTTTATTTGAAAATCACATGCCTTATAAATGTAGGGAGCACAGAAACCAGACAATAAGTAGGACAAGAGATAAGATTTGGGGCATATTTTTATGCTGCCGATGGACAAATCACATCAAAGATCTATATAAGGCTATGTGATAACCTTGCTAAAAACCCGCAAATGAGAAATTTGTCCCAGCAGTCATCCTAGCTCAACAAGTGCATGCATCTATGGTCCACATGATAAAACAGTATTTAATAAAGCAACAGTACTAAACTTTGTCCAAAGAGAAGGGGGGGGGGGAACATATAAGAAAATGAAATAATTGCATAGTTGTTGCAGTTTTCTAGTGCTAAATGCCCAATTCTCTATCCTGAAAGCGAAAGGTACAGAAAACTTTCTCTGGCATCCACACCACACAAAACTTGTACAAAAGTGGGAAGAAAAACAGAATACGAAACAACAGCTAATCAGCGGAATCAAAACTGAAAAGGTTGAGCTGGTATATGAAACAAGCACATACATGAACAAATATGCAGTTCCTCTCCAATCTACAGGTAAAAAAAGAGAAAAAAAAAGGGTAGTAACATCTTTCTCCGGAACTGTAACAGACAGCAACGCTGAAATCAGGAGAAACAGGTGTCGTGTGCTAATTAGGCCGCTACTCAATAAACTAGAAAGAAAAGAAAAGGAAGCTGTGAAAGGTGCAGGCCTTTTGACATCTCGAAAGCAATTGTTAATTAACTGCTCCTGAACTAATTACTAATCAATCCCATTTGTCTCTCGCTGGAAAAAGGTTGTCAAGTCAAGAAAGGTGGGAGATCAATCAGCAAGACCCCACTGCATCAACCAAACCCGTGAAATCTTTCGTTGACCAGCTTGGATCGAAGCACGCACAGCACGCCGCCTTCATACCTCTGTTCATCCTTCCTTCCTTCCATTTGCAGGAGAGAAGAAAGACACAGGTGGAATCTGAACAAGAACATGGATGGAAAATGGATGTGCGGTAGGAATCAAACCTCTCGTACCAAGCCGGCGCAGGAGGCCAGCCGACGACTCACGTACGGCGGCAAGTCTCGCCCCGCAGGCAGCTCACGCGGCGGCCGCGGCGGCGATGGCCGCCGTCTCCGCCGTGGGCCGGGTGCGTCACCGCGGGCGGAGCAGCAAGGCAGGCGTCTCCCTCCTCTCCTCTTGTGCAGCCATCGCCATGGGTCACCACTCTTTTCTTAGAGCAACTCCAACTCCAACAGGGAGGCGGCGGCGTCGTCTCGGCCGGGGAGGTGGCGGCGGCGTCCAACTCGACAGCAGCAGCAGTGAATGGAGACGGCGCCGACGACGGATGGTGGGGCGGCTTCGGCAATGGAGGCTGCTCGGGAGAGAGAGCTAGCGCGGCGGATGGAGGAGCGGCGCGGAGAGATAGTTCTCGATCTGCGCAGGAATGGATGTGGGGCTCACCGTTGGCTAGTCACTTTTGGCTGGCCGTGGGACGAGGGATAGAGATGAAAACGGTTGGGAATAATCGAGAGAAGACTTTAATCATTTTTTTTCTTATAAAAAATAAACAGAAAAATGAATTCGGTAATACGGGACATCGGAAACTGTCGAAAGTATGTCAATTATGATTGAGAATCGATAAAAAAAATGGATATACATATAACCACTTCAAAAAATTAACTAGATGTAACAATTACAACCATACATAATCTCTCACAGTATGAGTAAAGGTTTTATTATACACATGAGCTTACAAAGTTCTAATAATTCTATGGGTGAAGGTTTTATAAACTAGAGTGGTTTTATTATACACGTGAGCTTATAAACAGAAACTTTTCGTAGAAATTTTTTCGGATAAATACAGGATCCGTAAATACAGTCGGGAAAACACTTCAACCGTTCTTGTTTTCGTTTCCCGTTATTCTTGTGGATACGGTATTCGATCGGAATTTTTGGTATTCGGTGATGATTGGTATGAGATTTTTTTGTCTTCGCTTTCATCCCTATGGAGAGATTTAGTCAGCCAGATAACTTGACCATTTTTTGAAGAGATTTTTGGAGGACTATTTTATTTTTTTAGAATGGTTAAAATTTGGTTTGAAGACTCATTTGGCTAGGCGAGTGTTCTCCGGCCATGGATCAGTAGCTCGTTGATGGGCTGGTCAGTGACAGAAAGCCCACCAACATAAATGGGCCTCACGTGATTGAAATTCAGTTAAAGCCCAACCAACAAGGGGGGAAGGACAAAACCCTCGCCGCCTCCGGAGAGGCCGGTCGGCCGGCGATGGTGGCGGCGGCGAGTCCGTGACGTGAGGGTCGAGTTGGACCAGAGGAAGGACAGAGGCGGCGAGGGGTTTTAGGTTTACCGTATGCTTCTGGCTCTCTCTCTCTCTCCAGCTCCGCGAGGCCTTCCTCTCTCATCATTCATCAGGTCAGATTAGTCGGATTCCTCTAAAGTATTTATTTAAACGACTTGGTGATTGTAACAAGGTTTAATTTGATGCACGTTTCGGGGTTTTGGTTGATTTAGACCAACTGCAGCATTTGCCCCCTTTTATATTTTTTGGAGATATCAATTGAGTTGTTAATAGTAGTGGTTTGCACTAGCGTACAAGGATTGCAATGGGACTCGATTAATTTCTGTCACGACTTAAATTTATGCAAATTATAAATATAATTATCTTTTCAATCAATTTGTCTTAGGATAGGAAAGAACAACGATAATGATGTGTTTTAGAAACACCATTTGATGATGTGCTTTAGAAGCATCATTCGGGAAGGACTTATTAGTAAAGGTTGTTTGGACTGGTCATAGGAGGGACTATGTTGGGCTAAACGTCAGAATTTCTATGGCCTGTAGAAGACCTGTTTATAGGAAATTTGGGTTGCGTCCCGGGCTGCAGCCCCCTCTAGCTCGGGGCCTGGATCCGCCCCTGCCTAGAACAGAGCTTTTATACTATAGCAATCTTGCTAGCACTGTTTTTTCTTATTGTTGAAACGACATGGATTCCACGTTTCCACGTGCACGCTGACTAATACACTTGAAATTACACACATGGATTTCACTCACTAGTACACTTAAAATTACACATAATGATTGTCGCCAATCACTCTTTCCTTCCATTAGCCTTCCTTTCCAGAAGCTCAGGCGGATGAACCACGCAGGGATGCATGCAGCACGCCTAAACAAACTGTGCATATGCATCCACTGACTAAGTGACTACAGTTCTGGCCATTGTCATCTTCATCTCGCCAAGAAATGCGACAAGAGTTGAAAGAGGCTACTGTCAGTGCAGCATTGCAGCTACTATGATCCACTCTCACTTTGGTTACTGAATGGCAACCTGTCTGCTCCCCTCTCAATGGCGTCTCTCCACAACCGATACCGGATACCGAGCTTGTCGTACGACACTGGCCAGTTCCAGACGTTTGCGCCATTGATCATCCGTTCTTGCTGCCCGAGCACGAGCCGTAGATCCTCATTCAAGACCTGCAGAAAGATCATACAAGATTACTATTGATAGTCTTACAGACGACGGTGCGAAACAGCGGAAAAAAACTTTACTGTAGTCAATTGCAAGCGAACATGAGATGACATGGAGACCAGTGACTATCAAGTTGCTCTGAAAATTTTGAGAGAGACTTGCCTTCTCACCAAAATGTGACCATAGTATGTGCATGAAAGGGATGTGCTTGAGCCAGGGAGCGAAGTTGAGAGACATCTGGTACAGCATCCTGGTTTTATTCCTGGAGGAAGGCAAGCAGATATGGAGTTGGTGGAGATGCGTAGAACATTGCTTGGTGCTCTTTCCCTCTAGTTTTCCAGGCTTTGAGATGCCAGTGGTTGACAAGACCATGCATGGTGGTCGAAACTCCATCTCGATGGGGTAAGGATCCCAGTAACCTTGGAGCCCAGATGCAGGTGTCAAAAACTTCACCAAGCTGACAAAGATGAATATAGCATCAGCATGATGATTTGTGAATACATGATTTGAGATGGTTGCAGAAATTGTCGTTCAATGGCCAGTTGAAATGTATGTAAATACCTTGGAACACTCCAACCCTTGGCAAAAGTGGACGTATGAGCAAAAGGAGCATGAGCAATATCTAATAGATTGTCCAGCAGAAGTCCATGCTCCACCGGTAGCTCCATAACCATCTGTTGATGATGAAGATCAATTCCATTACTTCTCAGTCCATTCAAAAACTTGGAAAATATAGGACTCTTGCACCATGATGTATGATTGCTACAGCATGGCATGATTGCACTTTACCTCTGCATGAATTGTAAATCCTGAAGGAGGCAGCAGAGAAGGGATAGTCGACTTCGGCGTGTCATCACCAGGCCAAATCCAAATCATTCCTTCTTGCTCAAAGCATGGCAATGACCGGATGCGCACATTGAGCATCTTCGTGGCTGGCATCTTCTCACATTTTCCATCAGTTGAATACTCCCACCCTGAAGGATATGAAAAGGAAATCAGAAATATTACTTGCACTACCTCTTTATTGGGAACATTATGATCATGGTAAGACTTAAAAAAAAAGAGTAATTCTTTGTTGCAAATCCTCAAATATTCCAGTATTTTGGTTCTGAAACATTTTTCATGTACCTTTAAGATTGTAATTTATGTCAGTTCCGAGCCTTTAGAAGAACCATTTTATTGTGTGTTTTACATAAATATTAGAAATTATCAGTCTCATCACACGATGTATGTACGTTGAGAAGTGCAACAAGACAAACTTGTCATCGTGTTTTTTTAAAGCCTTTTTTACATAAAGGCATAGTGCAAGCGGATGCTTTGAAAATCGGATTATAAAAACAACAGAAGAATGCCAAAATGAAATTTCATATAAAACTTTCTTTTCTTACCATGGAAAGGGCATTGGATTCTACCCTCAGTAACTGAGCCAAGATGAAGAGGGCAAGCTCTGTGGGCACATGTGTTCATAACACATCCAGGTCTCCTATCGTTTCCTCGGAAAATTACCCACTGCTCCTCAAAACAATCTATTGGTACCTGAGAACACACAGACCACATCAAAACATTGCCATTCATCTTTCAGGTCCTGACATTCTAAATGCCTGAATCATCATTGCTTTACCATTGTATCATCTTTCAGGTCACTGGAGAAGGCAACCGGGTACCAGAAGTTCTTCAGACTGGGATTGTATGGCTGCACTGGACCAGACACGTCCAGACTCGGACGCAGAGTTTTCTTGTTCACAAAACGGGACGCTGATGACGTGCTTGAAGCAAGAGAAACACACTTGTCTCTAGATGCACTAGAGCCTCCATCTTGCAACAGTCTGCCATTCACCGGGGTCTCCATTTGTGCCAACTTATCAAGTGCAGATGATGCTCTAGTTTCCGATAAATGAACCTGGATCAGACAAACAAAACATAAGAATCCAGATGAGATCGAAGGGTTTTCATTTGACTCCTGCAAGCGCAATACCTGATTGTGAGTTTTGGCCAATTCTTCCTGTAACTCTGCAAGCTCTTTCCTCAAGGTTCCAATCGACTTGAACTCTATTGCTAAAGGATTGAGAACCTCTACCACCTGCATTCAGTGTTAACAATTCATGGAACAATCTGTGTTAATCGTCCACAACTTCAACCTCAAGCACTATTCAGTATCCAGTCAAAAATTGAAACTCATGACCAGTAAAATTAGGGTATGCAAATTGAGACCTTTTCATCTGAACTTGTTGCATGGCCAATTTTTCTTATATGTTAATAATATTATTATACCTTGTTGTGCATAACCATGATGGTGAGGAGGTCCTGCTGCATCCTCCAATTGCAGTACTGGATGCCGAATCGGAGCACGTCGACAGCCTGGTTAACATCCAAGAAATTGCCTTTTGCAATGGGAATCATTGGCCTGGGGTCATCGACATGGAACAAGGCCTCCCACGTGTTCTTCTTCGCATATTCAGCTTCATCATCACCGGGCATTGCATACAACTTGATTCCTCCATATCGACGACCAACACCCTGCACAGTTTCACAGGGGAGGTCACCACCGATTCATCAAGCCAAATGTGTGTGTGTTAATGTACGCATTCCCTGGTAGCTTAGTAAAATCTAGCTAAACCAACATACAGACATTAGATTGGTGTGGACATGCATCGGCAGAAATACAGATGAACTGCTAGTAGGTGCATCAATGGAAAAGGAGTTTCAAGAAGTGAGTTTCCCCATGTCACAGATTCCCCATTTTGCTGCTCCTGTTACATAGTTTCGGAGATATTGGTAAGGAAGATTTCGGCAAAAAATGTTTTGTGGAGTCGGAAGTTTAATTGAACTTGGCATACACCATTGAAACTAAAGGATCGCAGAGAATCCAGTGAGAAGAAGAGAAATGATCACATTGGCACTGCTCAACTTCCAGTCTTGTTTGTCCCAGTGAAAGAGATAAACTGAAACTCCAACCAAGATACGAGTTTTCTCCCATCGCCAAGGATTGAAATTAAAAACAGATTAAAAGATCGCCAAAGAAGTCACCTTTGTGGAGCAGCAGCTGAAGGAGGAAGGCTTGATGAGCAACAAAGACAGTGATGCTGATGCCACGACGGTGTCCATGGAGGAGCAGTCGGTAGCAATGGGTGCCCGTACGTTATAAAAAGAATTAGAGTTCAGCTTAGTCACGGGCCAGCCTGCATAGCTAGGTCCGTCAGTCTATAGTTGGGCTAATGGGCCATCTCCACGTCGCTTCAAGGCTGTCAAGAGCCAACAAGATATGTCTGATGGGCCCACTGGATGCTGATGACACTTTTGTGTAATACTCCTATCAGTCTCATAATATAACAACTTAAAAATAGATAAACCTAGTATTAGATAATATTTCATCTATTGTTATTCCCTCATTCCAAAAGTCCAAAAGTGTAGGGCATACTTATGTTAGCGAGACTAAAGAGAAATTAATTTATACTGTATGCATGTAGCAAAGACCAAAGAACTATATATATACATGCATATAATCAATAAGTTAGGGATGGTTGCTTGGATTCGTATCTAGCATTTTAATTTAGCACGGTAAAACAGAAAAAATAACCCATTTATTTAAGTTATGTTATTTAAAAAATCAGAAAATAAAAATAGGTTTTTATAAAGAAATTATATTTTAGAACGAAGCAAGAAGCAAGGGAATACGAGGTCTCATTTTTTTGCTAAACGTTGAAAATACGCCGACAATGTATTAAAAAAACTTATGAGTAAAAAACTTATATATATATATCGATTTAAATATTAACACTGAAAAATGATTTTTAATAAAAAGAACTTTAAAATTAAATTTTACAATTCAATATTTGTTAATGGTTCGTTCAGTACGGAGGAAAGGATGGGAGCCTAATCTGCACTGCCGCTGCAGGTACAGTGCATCGCACGTGGGCACGTGGGCAAAGCCTGCCAGGAACAGCTAGACCACCGGCTTGTACTAGTACGTGCTAGTATTCCAAATCGGGGAATCGTGCTGTATCTAACCGACACGTACAGGACGGGACCGACACGTGGCGCGCCACTGGCCGCACGCTCCTTATCTCCGCCATCGCAACAGCGCGACGCCCCCTGCCATGAGCCCTTGCTCCCATCCCATCTCTCTCTCTCTCTCCTGCTACCCCGTTCAGCAGCCAGCCACCCACGGCCAAAACAGCTTTTGGACTTTGAGCCTGTTTGCTTGTTCGTATTAACCGAACTTATTAACTGTTTAAATAGTATTTTTTTTTCACAACAAATCAGTTGGTTTGTCTTATCAACCGACTTATAGACCAGTCGAACACGCCCTTTTATCTTTTGGCTCGACCAAACATCGATACAGGTGATCCTGATGCTGAATTGGAATTAGTGGTATCATCAAAAATAATTTTTATTAAAAATTTAAATTTCAGTTTGGTTTTTTCTTTAACTTGGTTGAAAAGCCGAACGATGTATGTTTTCGACCCGGTCAAAAAATCCGGATTACGTGAAATTCGAACCGGGTTTCACTAGAATTGTGAATCCTAGATGTTCCTCTGTATGCCCAACACACTTTCGCCATGAGCGTTGCATTGCTGCCTGCTAATGCCATGGATTCGCATTGGTGTACTATATATGTTCGTCACCATCGTTTTCAACACCATTATCAATCACCTGAGCAAGAACTCCAATATCCAGTCACCCATCTCGCTGGAGAGGGAAGGAGGCTGTCAGTGTCAGGCTGATGATCCCATTCAGTAGGGCTGGACACATTTCTACCGAAAACCGAAAAAATAATCGAACCGACCCGACCCGAACCGAACTTTGTGGTTTTTCGGTTTTCGGTTTCGGGTTTGGTTTATGGGGTTAAAAAACCGACTTGTTTGGTTCGGGTTCGGGTTTGAATGGTTGTAAACCGAAGTACCGAAAATAACCGAACTTTTCCCGTGCCGGCCATATGTCCCTCCCTTGGCGGTCCGGTTAGTCAAAACTCAAACCCTAAAACCCATCCATCTGAACCAAATCGCAATTTTTCTCTGGGTTGGACGCCGCTGCCGCCGCATCTGGGAGGGAACCGCCGTAGGGCGTTGGCGTCGCCGCGCAGCCGTGCCACCGCACCGCCTCCTTCTCTTCCCCGAAGACGCGTCGCCCGCCTCCTTCGCCCCCGACGCGCCGGCCGCCTCCCTACCCCCGACGCGCCGCCCGCCTCCTCGCCCGACGCGCGCCGCCTCCTCTCTTCCCCGAAGACGCGCCGCCCGCCTCCTCTCGCCCCGACGCGCCGGCCGCCTCCCTTGCCCCCAACGCACGTCGCCTCCTTCTCGACGTGCCGCGCCGCCGCCTCCCTCGTCCCCCGACCTCCGCCGCCTTCCCCATTCCTCGACGCACGGCCGTCTCTACGTTGAAGCAAGAAGCAAAGACAAAGAAAAGAAGCAACAAGCAGCAAGAAGACGCAACACATAGCACGCAAAGACGTAGCAAGAAGCGTGCAAGCAAGACACATGGCGCCAAGACTCAACAAAGCAAAACGTTGTTATGCAAGTGTTTTGTACTATATCTATGGAGATCCGTTTTTTTGGTTAAAACCGAAAACCAAACCGAAAAAACCGAAACCGAATTTCACGGTTTCTGGAATATATGAGAACCGATCGATTCTATACTTACGCAAAACCGAATTTTTCGTAGAAAAGAAAAACCGAACCGAACCGACGGTTTTTACCGAATGCCCACCCCTACCCTTCAGAAAGCATGTATCTCTCTCCTGGAACGGGAAAATATACTAGGCTCTTCGGAAATGAGTTTTAAGTGGGCTACACTCTCATTAACCATAAATATATTTTAAACTGCTGTACGATGTATTTTTTTAAATTTTATATATAAAAAATTCCTTTAAAAATTAAACAAATTAACTTTTCAATTGTGTGTCTAATAATCAATACTTAATCACGTCTTGTTTTACGCGCATATTCGAACGGGGACCAGGTGGTAGACCGTAGACTGATCAACAGGGGTACGCCACGGGATCATCCAGAAATGTGAAAAGAAAACATTCAGATCGTTTGAGCAACACTGAGCCGCCGACTTCGATTGATAATATAAGACTGAAAAAAAATACACGAAGCAACTTAAAGAAAAATTTATGTGTATTTTTTTAATATGTGTAATTAGTGATTTTAGAAGATATTTTTAGAAAATGGACCACGGTATTAAAACCCGATATCGATTCTAGAATTAAGTTGTAAAATTTACATTTTGGTTACAGTTAATAAGCCAATAACAGATGCCTTCTCTCTCGCTGTGCAGCTGCAGTGTGAGCGGTGGTTGCGGCGGAACGCAAACCAAGTGGGCCGTCAAGGCCTCATCCGTACTGGGCCGCCTCCACCTCCTCGGATCCAACGGCCACGACGAGCCCATCCCAGATCCAACGGCTCCAGATCATCTATACTCCCACCCACTCCTCTCCTTGCCAACGAACAAAACCGTTAACTGACGGACGGACGCTTCGGAGGAGAGGGGAAAGTGAGACAAAACCCTCGCCACCTCCGACCTCCGGAGCGGCCGGCCGGCCGGCGATGGCGATGGCGATGGCGGCGGCGCCGGGATGCGGCGGAGGCGACGGGTACTGCGAGCTCCGTGATGTGAGAGTAGAGTTGGACCTGGGTCAGGTCAGAGGTGGTGGGGAAGGTGGCGAAGGCGGCGGACGCGGAGGGTTCACCGTCTGCTTCTGGCTCTACCTCTCCAGCTCAGCGAGGCCTTCCTTTGTCATCCTTCATCAGGTCGGATTCCTCTTTGTATTTTGCAGCTCTTTTTGATTCCTACAAAGGTTTGGAAACCCATTTCCCTTTTTTGGTTGATTTTAGGGATCGATTTCATTTCCCGTGGGTGGGTGTTTGTTAGGAAAGACGAGCAAATGTGTGATTGTGTACTGAATGGATTTTCTCGTCTGTGCAGATAGCGGAAGGAGGTGGCGACAAGGTGCCATTTCTTGCATTGGGTGAAGGGAATAAACTGCTTCTCTTCCCATTGCTGGGGTTTCACAAAGAAGCCCCTGCTTCTGATAGTTCTTACCCATGGACTGACATAACCAATCTAACTGAAGTTAACGAATGTCCTCTTGACAATTGGTTCCATGTCGGGTGTGAGGTATGATCCAAATTCTCAACAACATGAATGGTACCATACACATTTTGTCCCTCTATAATATCTTTTGCTTTGATTGCCCACAAGAAAGCACGTAGAATTATGCATCTGATACTTTCCCTTGCTTGCAAAATGCACATCCCTCCTGCATTTACCTAAAAAAGAAATACTTTCCGTGCTTGTATATCTTTTACACCTGTTTTTTAGTCAGAGGTGATATCTTCAGCACGTGTGAACACTTTGTTTCCTGCACTCTCCAATTGAGTTGTTCATAGTGGCTTACACCTTTTTCAGGTTACTGAAAATATTATGCGTCTTCATATTGATGGCGACCTAGTTGCTGAAATTCATCTGCATTCATTATACAACGAACCAGACTATCAGGATGATGCAAAACAAATTAACTTACTAGGAAGCGTGGACAATCTTGAAGGATATGTATATAATATGGAGTTGTCATGTATGCAAGGAACCATACAGCAACAATTTGCAAAGGTGATGCAGCTTAGGAAATATCATGTTTTTCTCTGTGGATGTGCAATCTTTGCAATGTTTTCTCATTGAATTGCAGAACCCACCGTTTAAATTATCTATTGACTACTCATGCTCTGATGGAATTGAAGAGGGCGATGATGGTATTTGGAATATTGTGGGTGGAAAGGTAAACCAGATTCTGTTCTGTCAGGAAAAGCAAAATATGTTTATTTTAAATATTTTATGCTGAGCAAGAACATTCTCTGCCAACCAATATAAAAATAATTTGCAAATTATAGCCTGAGCAATCGCAGTTAAGTTGAAGTGGGAAAACAATACTAAATTATATTTGGTTACTCTGTGTAAAAAAATATATACTAGTTATAAGTAAACGTGGGAGATCGTGCAGGCCTCTTGCCGAAGGAACTTCATTTTGGAAGTCGTACTAGTAGATGCATTTGGTGAAGCAGCGAAGGATAGAGAGGTTTTCTGTTTGCTCTTTTTTAATTTTGTTATATTCAATGGGCACCCTTCTGTATTTGTTTGCATATTATTCTTATATTTATGGATCTTCCAGATCGTTGCTTCACTCGTATATGCCGACAATGGAGCATTAGTTGAAAAATCAAGAGATGATTCAGAACCTCCTTTGCTAATTAGTTGTGATGGACTTGAATACCCAGCTGTAAGCAGGCCTCTACCAATTATTCGTGGACGTGCACTATTTAAACTCAAGATTTCTCAGGTGGGTTTTTGGAGATGCTATTATTTTGTCACATGTATTACCTACTTCGATCTGCATAGAAAAAACATAGCATTGTTTTTGGCTATCTGCATTCCCAAAATTTGTGGTATACATTAAACATCTTCCATGTTTAGCTGGTGAAACTTGGAAGCAGATTTTCTAGTTTTAAACGGAGCTCTGCAGCAGCACTATAGAGTAGTAGAGTAGAGTCTGTAGCTACACATTTCAGCTATTGTGGCATGTATGTGGCATGAGTAGAGTAGAGTAGAGGACTTGTGTCACTGAAGCAGGCTGGCAATTCACCTGTACAAAGACAAACTCTTTACTACGGCTTGTCTCCATACCTTGTTGAAGCCTTTCAGGCTGTCCATTTAATGACTTCAAGTACAGCTGCACAATGGAGTGCGATCTAAAATACCATGTGTACCTCAAATTATCTATATTTACATCTCTTACATTTTTAAGTTATGGTCCTTCTCGGTTCATATTTTTCAAATAACATACCATCTTTCTGTTGCAGCTATCTTCTAAATGCGACAATAAGCTTTTCCGCATTTTTTTCTCTACACTTGGCATGAAAAGATATCCTTTTTTGGAGGCATATTCCAAACCCATTCGTTGTATATCTCGAAACCGCACCAGCCGCCCATTGGGTTCTGCAAAGCGGATAGGCTCTGCATCGATGGATGAAATTCAATCAATCAATAATTGTGAAGGGTTTGGTCACAATGGAAAAGCAAATGGTCGCTTGCAGGCACACGACCCAAGTTCAGTGGAATGTTTCCATCCATCCAAGTTTTCCAAGATAGAAGATGATGTACACAAAACAGCATCACAGGTAATGGATAGGCTAGACTGCGTGCCTGTTAAGTTTTGCTTAATCTGTGACTTCTTGATTTTACCTTTTTGTGTGTTGTATTGACAGAATAAATATGCAAAAAAGATGGTGCTAGACAAAGGAGCACAGGATGTCATGGGGTCTGATTCTACAGCATCAGACTACGACAGCATGGATGCAGGAAGTTCTTGGAGTTTATCAGATGGAGATGAAGTTGAATCCTTTTCGGACGCTGAGATTTTCAGATATTGTTTAGATGGTACATATGAGCGGTCAAAGTTTCTCAGAGCTGCAGCTCCTTCTGTTAACGAAGATGACTTGGTAAAACTTGCAAATCAGGTCTCTTTGTATAGTGGATGCATCCATCACAGGTAACTGTCAGATTTTGGATTTTTTTTTTTGAGGATTCACTATCTCCTTTTATTAACGTCTATATGCGATTCTTCTGTCTATTCAAGAAACCAAATATTAATGTCAAAGCAACTGCTCCAAGAGGGTGCTGACATTTGGAGTATAATCTCAAAGAACAATGAACGTGCTCTTTGGTCATCTGCAGTTCCTGAAATCAAAGCAAAATTTTTGGAAATCGTCCATCCTTCCAACAGGGGTTTGTCGGAGCAGGTAAAACTGTTTACTTGAATATAGAGGGTTAAAACTTACCTTAAATCTCTAAGGGGCACTTTTGCAAATAGCATAAGTCATAGATGTTTAATTTCATGCAATGTACATTTTCAGGATTTTGAGGTTTTAAGAGGAATTGCTGGTTGTGGTGATGACATTGGAAGAGACGAGTTTGATAAGCTATGGTCCTGGTTATATCCAGTTGCCGTTGCTTTGTCAAAAGACAAAATAAACAGGCTATGGGATTTCACAGCACATAGATGGATAGAGGGATTGATTACATTACAGGAAACTGATAATGCACTAAGAAGTTCCAGGGAACGGCTTAAGAAGCCAGGAACATTTGTCCTTAGATTTCCTACTACCCGAAGCTGGCCACATCCAGATGCTGGTAGCCTGGTTGTTACCTATGTTGGCTCTGATAACTCAATACATCATAGACTTCTGTCTCTTGATGTCAGGTGTGCTCCCATTGCATTCTCATCATGTATAAAACCTGTCTTTACCGCAAAGTTACCAAATGCTATTCTTTTTTACCTGGGCACAGTGATGCTAAGTCTGGCAACCTACAAGATTTGTTGCTGAAGGAGCCTGAATTGTCCCAGCTAGGAAGGCAAGCACACCGTATTTGCTTCTAACCTCGCTGAATTGTTAATGCTGCTGTAATTCTTATTCCAACTCAATTTGATTGCAGGGTTGATCGCCTGTCATCCTCTATGCAGAGCTAGTAGAAGAAATGGATTGTGGTCTCATATATGAGTGTCAACGCCAGCAACTCGAAAGTCATTACCAACCAGAATTCTGAATGCAACCACCAGTTCCATGTTGGTGAACCTTTTTAGGCTGTAGCCATGTACAGTTTGTATGTAAATCTAGCACTTTAGGGGAATAGATGATAATAGGCTAGCAGTGAACATGTAGCCATGTACATTGTAGTTGTATTGGGCCTGGTGCTTTTGCTGGGGTTTTGGATGGGAATAGCCTTCCTCTCACCATTCCCATCAAAAAAATGTCACTGGACCTCTTTGGAATGGCCGAAATTTTAGTTCAAATTCTAGGCCCATGCATGTGAATGGATGGACCTGAATTTTGGCTCATCCAAGTCTCCAACCAAGGCATTTAGTGGGAGGCTGGGAGGGATTGAGCTGGGCTGCTAGCCCATCAAAACAAAGGAAGCCTCTGGGATTTTGTAGCGAATTATCAAAATTCAAAGGCCGCATCATGATGTGTTGCTGCAAAATATTCCAAACAGATTGCCATGTCTCAACTTATCCAGAGGCCTCACTGTTCTGAATTAGCGAACCATACACAGAATCTGCCAAATAGATGAACAGAATGTAATGGAACGTATAACGTGACGTGTAGACTCAGGACATTTCTCTGATTAATGTAATGTGTTACATGTTCTTCATGGTTCCATAATCAATAGTATGATCATATATGCTTGAATGCTTGACAGTGTAACATGCGATCAATTTTTACATCGTGAAATGGGAGGGGGAAAAAAGAAGAAGAAAAAAGGAACAACCTCAGATTACAATTGCATTCCGTGATGCTGTCGCTAGTGTACACTTAAAATTACACAGAATGATATGTCGCCTATCATTCTCTCCTTCCATTAGCCTTTCCTCTCCAGAACCCAATTCAGTCTGCAACGAAGTTCAGGCAGATGGTGAACCGACCACGCAGGGACGCACGCCTAAACAAACTGTGCATATACATCCACTGACTAGTTCTGGCCATCATCATCATCTTCTTGATCTTCATCTCGCCAAGAAATGCGACAAGAATTGAAAAGAGGCTACTGGCAATGCGGCATTGCAGCTACTATAATCCACTCTCACTTTGGTTACTGAATGGCAACCTGTCTACTCCCCTCTCGATGGCGTCTCTCCACAACCGATACCGGATACCGAGCTTGTCGTACGACACTGGCCAGTTCCAGACGTTTGCGCCATTGATCATCCGTTCTTGCTGCCCGAGCACGAGCCGTAGATCCTCATTTAAGACCTGAAGAAAGATCATACAAGATTATTATAGATGCTGTAAAGAAGGACACTATGCAAAAAACAAAGGTAACCGCATACTAGTCAGGTGCAAACTGTAATGACATAAGATGAATAACAGTTACAGTACGAAGTTGCTCTGAATTTTTCGGACTTGCCTTCTCAGCAAAATGTGACCATAGTATATGCATGAAAGGGACATGCTTGATCCATGGAGCGAAGTCGAGGGACATCCGGTAAAGCAGCCTGGTTTTATTCCTAGAGGAGGGCAAACAGATATGGAGCTGGTGGAGATGCGTCGAACATTGCTTGGTGCTCTTCCCCTCTAGTTTTCCAGGCTTTGAGATGCCAATGGTTGACAACACCATGCATGGTGGTCGAAATTCCATGTCGATCGGGTATGGATCCCAGTATCCTTGGAGCCCAGATGAAGGTGTCAAGAACTTCACCAAGCTGGGAAATGAACATAGCATCAGCATGACGATTTCTGAAGACATTTCCACATGGCTATCCATTTTCTAAATAAAATTCCACATGGTTGTGAAAATATATGTGTGTAAATACCTTGGAACACTCCAACCCTTGGCAAAGGTGGATGTATGAGTAAAAGGAGCATGAGCAAGATCTAATAGATTGTCCAGAAGAAGTCCATGCTCCACCGGTAGCTCCATCACTATCTGTTGATGATCAAGAACAATTCCATTACTTTTCAGTCCAGTAAAAAACTTGAAATGCACAGTACAGTTCCACATAGTATGATTGCTGCAGCATGACATGATGTCCTTTTACCTCTGCATGAATTGTAAATCCTGAAGGAGGCAGCAGAGAAGGGATAGTCGACTTCGGTGGGTCATTGCCAGGCCATATCCAAACCATTCCTTCTTGCTCAAAGCATGGCAATGACCGGATGCGCACGTTGAGCATCTTTGTGGATGGCATTTTCTCACATTTTCCATCAGTTGAATACTCCCAACCTGAAGGTTATGAAAAAAAACTGAAATACTACTCACGCAATCAACAACTTCTCTCTGTTGGCAAAATTTAATTTGAGGACTTCAGAAATAAATGCAGAAGCATGCAGAAATGAAAGTTCAAGTGAAACTTTCTTTTCTTACCATGGTAAGGGCATTGGATTCTGCCCTCATTAACCGAGCCAAGATGAAGAGGGCAAGCTCTGTGAGCACATGTGTTCATAACACATCCAGGTCTCCCATCCTTTCCTCGGAAAATTACCCACTGCTCCTCAAAACAATCTATTGGCACCTGAGAATGCGCAGACCACATCAAATAAGCATAAGTTTCTGCAACTGCTAACTCTGACCTCGTAAAAGAATGCCTGAATCACACGTTTTTACCATTGTATCGTCTTTCAGGTCACTGGAGAAAGCAACTGGGTACCAGAAGTTCTTCAGACTGGGATTGTATGGCTGCACTGGACCAGACACGTTCAGACTCCGACGAGGAGGTTTCTTGTTTACAACACGGGACGCTGATGACGTGCTTGGAGCAAGGGAAGTGCAGTCGGCTGTAGATGCGCTAGAACCTCCATCTTGCAACAGTCTGTCATTGACAAGGGTCTCCATTTGTGCCAACTTATCAAGGGCAGATGATACTCGAGTTTCCGATAAATGAACCTGGATCAGATACATAGAACATCAGCATCCAGATGATACTGAAGGATTTTCATTTGGCTCCTGCCAATACCATACCTGATTGTGAGCTTTTGCCAATTCTTCCTGTAACTCTGCAAGCTCTTTCCTCAAGGTTCCAATTGACTTGAACTCCCTTGCTAAAGGATTGAGAACCTCTACCACCTGCATTTCAATATTCAAAGTTCATTTAAGTTAACCTATATCAGTCATCCATAACTTCAACCTCAAGCATTATTCAGTATCCAGTCAAATTTTGAACCCCATGGTCTGTAAAATTCAGAGGATGCAAGCTGCTGAACTTGTTACTTGTCCAATGTTTCCTACCTTGTTGTGAAGAACCATGATGGTGAGGAGGTCCTGCCGAGCCCTCCAATCGCAGTACTGGATGTCGAATCGGACCACCTCGAGAGCTTGGTTGACATCCAAGAACTTGCCTTTTGCAATGGGAACCCTTGGGCCGGGGTCATCGACGTGGAACAAGGCCTCCCATGTGTTGTTCTTTGCATACTCAGCTCCATCGTCACCGAGCACTGCATACACCTTGATTCCTCCATATCTACCAACACCCTGCATAGTTTAACTCAGAAAGGTAACCATCAATTTTCACCAAGGTCACAGGCACTCTGTTTTAGAAGACAGACTGGTATCAAGAGATTAGAAATATATAGTTAAATTAGTGTCGAAAGATTAAGTTGAGGTTAGCTGCGCATTTTATGAAAGAGACTGAATTGCATTCAGAATTGCGAAGAAAAATTGACACGACTAGTGTTTTCAAGAACTGCGGTGATTCCGTTTTTGCTACTTCAATACAACATTTTTTTAAGATATGGGTCTGAAGAATAACGAAACCTTGAAACCATATAATATCTTGACTGAACAAAAAGATCAACTACCGCAAAGAATCCAATCAGAAGAACAGAAATGATAACTCCATTGCACTGCTCAAACATTCAGTTTCCTATTGTTCATCAAGAATGGCCACCCGAACTGAAACCCCAAGCAAGAAACAAGATTTCTCCCATCGCCAGAGACCCAAAAACAGCTTCAAGAATCGCCAAAGAACCGAAAAAACAGATTCAAGGAACAAAAAATAACTCACCTTTCTGGAGCAACACCTGAAGGAAGGCTTGATGAGCAAGTGCGGCAGCAAAGACAGCGATGCCACAGTGGTCATGGAGATTGGGTGCTGCTACGATCGAGCAGTGCAACCGAAAAACAAAAATAAAAACGCAGAAATACTCCCCATATTTTTTTCTCCCACGCGGGTGGTTTTGTCTAATTTTCTTCTCCCCGAAAGAGATATTTTGAAATCTCTAATCCGGAGACGCAATCTGGGCCAGGCGACGTGGCGCGCCTCTCGCCGCGCGCCCCTTATCTCGACACGTCGCGACGCCCTGGCCCCTTATCTCTGCTCGCGACGTACACGTGGCACGCAGGAACGCATCTCATCCGTTGATCCCTCTTCCGCCGAGCTCCCCGCCGTCCGATCCACGTCCCAGTAATTTGTTTGAAACGAATATTTGCAATCTCCTTTGGAATTTCTGTCCAAATTTGACCGGTTTGATGTGTTTTGGAAGATTCATTTACAAAAAGTTTAGAGAACACAAATACTTGCGGGGTCTACGTAGATGGTTGGTTTTACTGTTACACGTGGCATGCTAATGGCGCTCGCTTAAGAAAGATCGACCGTATAAATACGTGTATATATATATATATATATATATATATATATATATATATATATATAGGAAACCGAAACTATATTTTTCGCGGGCGAGGTGGCCCTGTCGATAAGAGGCGGAAGCTGCTCGCGATCTGCACGAGCCTTCCACGTGCTGCCACGTGGGATCCCTTCGAAGGCTCAAGCTCTGACGTGGCAGCCTCGAGAACCAAGCGTTTCAACTCTTGTACTTGTATGCCACGCGGTCCACGTCCAGTGTGTACTTGCACGGAATATTTTCAAATCAGTCCTCCAACCTGCTAATATTCCATTTTGGGGGTAGAATTTTTCGGCCCTTGGCTGCTGATCCGCTACAAGAATTTCGGTAGCTTCAAAAGCTATTAAGTATGTTGTGCATTATTGAAGTTGAATATGGTACAATTGAACAAATGTCTTTGATTTAACTCTATATTTACTTACATGCAATATACTCCCTCTGCCCTCGACCCAAAGGAAATGGCTATAAAATCTAAAGACATGACCAGTACTCGTTCAGATCTATCGTTACAAATTGTTGTCATGGAGGGAATGGACGTTACTTCCTCTGTTACATATTAATTTCATTTTTAAGCCAAACTTGTTTAATTTATTAAGTTTATAAAAAATAACAATATTTTTAAAAAACAAATATATTATTAAAATATATTTTTAATAAAATTAATCAGGTGTGACATAATTTTTTTATAAAATTAGCCAATCTTAAATAGTTTGATAAAAAATAAAATGATTTGTAATATGAAATGAAAGAGAGTTAGTAGCAGTTTATTGTAAGTCATTTGATAAAAGTTTACAGAAAATAACGTCTTTTATCTAGTCTTCGTAGAACATGTTTTTACAGTATATTTTATTTGTTTTGGTTAAAATGACTTGGTTAAATAAAAATAATAATCTAAAACAAATCTGAAATGACTTACTAATTTAATAACAGTATGATATTTTTTCATGACCTGTTGACGTAAAATTTATCGTTACATATGAAGACCGAGCAATAGTACAGGTCCTATTTAGGACATATCCGTTATTGTGATATTATAACTAAGAAGATAAAAATATATCGATAATTATAAAACCGATCAATCAATAAGCTGATATAGTGTACTAAGGCTAGCCGATGTCGATATGGTCTTTGATCAATCGACAAATAATCAGATAAACAATATATATTATCATCGCTAGAACTAAACTAGCCATAATCACCAATAAACTATTTTTATCAAAGATAATTTTTATGTAAGATTGAAGGTAATAAAGAAATGTTTAACTAGTGAGTATATGAGTTTTTTAGCTAATTAACTTTTTTAGCTGAGTATGAGTCTTGTGAATAAACTTCGATCGACTGATTAACTTTTCTAAACTGAATTTACTGAAAAATTGTATTAAATTTTGATGTTAACGTATAAATAATTGGTTTATAATTTATCCTACTAAAATTTTGTACCATATCAACTCACATGGCCGACATGCAGATGAGACAGGGCGATACTACAAGTAGCGAGCCATCTCTTGCCATTTTCTGGGTTCCTCACCGTTCGACACGATCTACTTTCTTCATTCGCATTTACTTAGCACCGTTGACTACTATTTTAATGTCGACCACTTATAATTTTGACTACCGGGCCGTTCTTACCATAGACGACTCTGCCAAAGAATAATGGGCCTCCATTGCCAAAGGCCCTTGGATATCTAAGCTAATGGGCCTCGACTGCTAATAGTCGTCGTCCGCTATAAAACCTAACAGGACGCCACAGATAAAGCCCTATGTACATCGCGTAAAAGCCCATTAGCCCAATGCCGCCAACATCATCCAGTAGGCCCAATCTGCATCCCCGCACAGCTGACCACTCCGTTGCGGCGGCGGCGGCGGCGGCGGCGCGAGAACACACACAAAACCCCACGACGACGACGGCCACCGCGAGGGTTTAGCTTTCCGCCTCCTCCCCGATGCCTCCGCCTCGCCGCGCGCTCCTCGCCCCCCTCCTGCGCCTCCGCACCTTCTCCTCCTCCTCCTCCCTCGTCCACCACCCCACGTCGCCGCCTCCCCCGCGCCGCCACCAGTTCGTCGCCGCCGACCCCACCGCCGCCGTCATCGCCGGCCGTGGCGGCGTTGGCAACCCGCTGGACCCCGCGCAGCTCCTCCGCGATGATCCTGTAGCCATAACCGCCTCGCTGTGGGTCTCCTCCTTCCGCGCGCAGCCAGCCACCGCGCCGCCGCCGTCGCTGTCGCCGTTCCTCTCGCGCCTCGAGCTCTGGGTGCTCGCCTACCAGAAGGCCTACGCCGACGAGACGGGCTCCTACCTGCCCCGCTCCTCCATCGCGGCCTCCACGCTCTCCTCCCTCCTCGCGCTCCGCAACGCCGTCCTCGACGCCTCGCTTCCGCTTCGGCAACCGCCTCACCCCTTTCCTCCACTCCCCGCGCGCCGCCGCCGCGCAGGACCCCGCCACGCTCTCCAAGCGCAAGCTCCGCGCCCTCCTCACCACCCCGGGGCCGGCCCCCTTCCAGGACCGCGTCGTGCAGGAGCTCCTCCTCCTCCTGCTCGAGCCCGTCTACGAGGCCAGGTTCTCGCCCAAGTCCTTCGCCTTCCGCCCCGGCCGATCTCCGCACGCCGTGATCCGCACCATCCGCCGCAGCTTCGCGCCCTACCTCTGGTACATCAAGGGTGACCTCTCCCCGCTCCTCCACTCCCTCGACCCTGCCCTGGTCGTCGGTGCGCTTATCCGTGATGTGCGCGACAAGAAGGTCGTCGATTTGATTCGTTCTGCATTGCTCACCCCACCTGTGACCGCGAGGCCTGGCGATGAAGACGCAGCGAAGAAGAAGAAGAAGAGGAAGTACCAGAAGAAGAAGGTGCTTCCAGAGGGAGAGCCGAAGCCTGACCCCTACTGGTTGCAGACATTCTTTGGGTTTGCACCGGAGGAGGCACTCACCCAGCCTGATTGGGGGCACTGTGGAGTGCTGAGCCCATTGCTCGCCAATGTGTGCTTAGATGAGCTTGATAAATGGATGGAGGAGAAGATTAAGGAATTGTACAGACCATCCAAGTCAGATGTTGTGGGAGGGGAGGATGGAGTCGAGCAGGGGAACACTTCATGGCCAGAGTTTGTCCCCACGAGCGGCCCTGACAAAACGAGGAAGGTGGACTACATTCGATTCGGTGGCCATTTCTTAATCGGGGTCAGGGGTCCGAGGGCAGATGCAGCAGTGCTCCGAAAGCAGCTTGTCGAATTCTGCGACCAGCGGTTCAGGATCAAGCTTGACAACGAGAGCCTCCTGATCGAGCATATCACTAAAGGGATCATGTTCCTTGATCATGTGTTGTGTCGTCGTGTTGTGTACCCGACTCTCCGTTACACAGCCACTGGTGGCAAGATCATCAGCGAGAAGGGGGTTGGGACTTTGCTCTCTGTGACAGCTAGTTTGAAGCAGTGCATCAAGCAGTTCCGGAAGCTTGAGTTTTTAAAGGGGGACCGTGAACCAGACCCACAACCATGCTTCAGGATGTTCCATGCCACACAAGCTCACACAAACGCGCAGATGAATAAGCTCTTGCTGACAATGGCGGAATGGTATCGTTATGCTGATAACCGCAAGAAGGTTGTCAACTTCTGCTCATACATTATAAGGGGGTCCTTGGCAAAGTTATATGCTGCCAAGTACAAATTGAGGTCGAGGGCAAAGGTCTACAAGATTGCTTCAAGGAATCTTAGTCGACCATTGAAGGATAAGAAAGGGCAATCCCCTGAGTACCACAATCTGCTGAGAATGGGTCTTGTGGACTCAATTGATGGACTTCAGTATACACGGATGTCGATGGTTCCTGATCCTGATTACACACCATTACCAAGTGGATGGCGCCCTGACCACGAGAGGATTTTGCTGGAGTATATAAAGCTCACAGATCAACAAACCCTGGAAGAGCAGCGAAGCTGCATTAGGGAGGAAGGACTTATAACTCCACAGGACTACATTTCAATGCTTGTATGGAGCTACAAGAAAAATGCAGTTTTACTACCTTCATTCAAAGAGAGTGATCACAAAGGGTCCACAGAGGACTTGGGTTCAGATACAGATGAATTGGGCGACGAGGAAATAGGAAATCTGGACCATGTCGATTCCCCAAAGGTTGCTGAAATGCCATGAGTGTTGAATTGTTGAAAATGACTACCACTCTCGTACTTTGAAGGGGCAGTTAACAAGATAGCTGACTGATGCCGCTGGAGTTGCAAGAAATCAACTTACTCGTGGCAAACATAAACTATGGTATAGAGCTGTAATATGCCGTCAAATCTCTTGCAATCAGCTGGGCTGGTTCCTAAGTGCCTAACTAGATGTCTGATTCCTACTCAGGGACATCAAATTTTGTGCAGCTTCAACTTCAACTTCAACAATATTTCTCAATACTCAGGATTATATTGGATACTTGTTGTGGTGAGAAAGAAGCCAGAATGGACTTTCAGGAAACATCGGGGATCAAACTTATCTGCCAGACTGTGCATCTACAATTCTGCATGCAGAACCAGCTGCTTACAACCAAGCCTATATTTTAGTAAGACTAGCGGCCTTACCTATCCTATTTATACATCTCCAGCTCATTTGGAAAAATCACAGTGTAGACATTCTGCCCAAACGTCCTGTTCATGCAAGTTATTGTCTATTCATCTGTAGAATGTTTTACAGAAAGCAGAGGTCACAGAATTTACTTATAGATGATGCTAAGTAACATCCTTGCTTTTTGGTAGATGCTTATCTATTGCTTTTTATACCATATTGTGAACTAATGGCTGATTGGATGCTTGGTCAGTTAGATTCTTTAAGATATGACTGGAAACTCTATCTAATAGAATTGTATTTCTTCGATCTGTTTGTTCTTATGTTTATTACATTTGTTTGTTTAAGCATTGAATATTATAGTCAACAGTATGTTGTTTGTAATTAGCTATAAATTTGGAAACTCAAAATTACAATTTCTTCAATGGTTCAGTAGAGAGCTATCACTGAAAGTTTCACTCTGCTAACAATCATTTCACATTTTCTTGCTTTTATTTGTTTCCATTGGACATGTGTAACGTGGGATGCACTTTATATTGGAAGACAGAAATTAGCTTTGACTTTTGCACAGAAATTACTGTTACTTTAGCAAATGAACAGAGAGAAAATACACAAACAAGCTTGTATGACACAGATAACGGCACTGATTGTTTCTGCTATGTTTTGATTTTTACATTTGACTAGTCATGTGACTGGTTCTCTCTCAACATATGACTTATTATTTAGAGCATGATCTATATCTGTTTTTTTATAATATCACATTGCTTGTCCTCTGCATTCTTACTCCTGTTACATCTAATTTTGCGAAAATGTTTTCTATTGCATTAGAGGTGGGGCTGTTATTTATAGTTTTAGGGCTGGATGCAACCGTAGCTACCCATCCTTGCATGTTCCTCTTCAGTTTTCATGAAGTTTGTGTTATTAATAACATCTTGCTGACTTTCCGTCAGCACTGAATAGATATGACCTTTTCTCAACCATGTTCTGAAACAAGGGAAACCAAGAGAAGTTGAAATCAAGCACATGATGTACAGCTAATGTTAAAGCTTCTTTTGCAATGATAGGTATACGTAGATTGAAATTTGTGTTTTTCCCTACCATAGATAGCTACCATAAACCTGTGAGCCTTGTACGTTACCCAGTTCTTTGTGGAGGGTCACATGATTACAACAGTGTATTGACAGCAAGGTCGCAGCTTTGTTTCTGCAGTAGCTAACAATAGTGAATGCTGAAGAACAAGCAACTGCACTGTCTCTACTGTATGCAGATCTCCTATTAAAGTCTTCCTGCTACATTAGGCACAGTAAAGTTCTTGGTACGCCGTACGCACAGCTTGTACTGAACAAACAATGACCCTTATTTAACAATAAAATGTTCTCTTAATCTCTTTGTATAGTGAACTTAATCTAGGTCAGACATCTGGGGTTTTGTTGCACTTTTATTTATGTAAATTACTCGTCGTTAGTTTGTTGGGGTGATGGACATTTGGTGGCAAAAGCATGTTGCTGGAAGTGCACTTAGATGCCTAAATTTAAAAACATTTCTTATGCTCTACTTACATGTTTGATGTTTCTGCAAATATCAGCATGTAATGCTCAATAATCCTGATAGACTCCAAACACCTGGAGCAAGCTAAGTGTAACTGGAGGACTATCAGGGAACTTACACTCTCAGAAACTACTGTGCATCCATTTTGTTTGAGGAATATAATAATCTATTATCATGGTTTTCTGGGATGACCCTGTTTCTCATTTCGGTTAGCTAGCGTTGTGGATATTAGGAATGAGGTGATGATGGAAAGATTATTCCAAATGATCAGGAACTCTTTGGTGCTAGCACTAACCTTTCCTCCAAACAAACTCTGTAGGCTGCCAACACTGTAAGTGCGCGATGGACTATATACTTTCTTTATTTGATATTTGTCAATTCTAGGCAATTCTGCATCAGTTTTAAGGGGAGAAGCAACAGCCATGTGCCTTTTGGTCATCTAAGGTCCGGAAATTAAAAAGAGTCATGTTTTTTTAAATGGAAAATAAGCCCTATTTAACAACTCCCATTTTGTCTTATTCTGCATTCTGTGCTCAGGAACTGGTGCTTGTATGCCCTTGTTTGTGCTTTATGGCACCTTTTCTACCAACCTATCCTAATGTTGTACGGTACTGAATTCGTTGCCTCCTTTGAGAAGTGTGGATCCGGATGTGAAGCTTGGGTCCCATCGACCACAATCAGGTATGCCTATCATTTAGCTCCACTAATTTTCTATGTGCCCATAGATATAGTGAACATGAAGGCTCACAACAGTTGGGATGATTTTGTTTGCCACCATAGGCCGATGAGAAGCAATTGTGACCCACAGGCCACAAAGTTCAATGTCTTTTGTAGACGTCTCAATTTGGTGACCTGCTGTCACACCTTTTCGCAATTGTTTTTGCTCAGTTCCTACAATTTTATCTGGTATTCTAATTCAGAGGTGAAAATTCTGAAGTAGATTAACAGATATATCACGGACATGTTCTGCTGGTCATGTACTCATGTTTAGCATCTGCACACAGTGAAGTAGCTTTGAACAACGACACAGGCTCAAAACTATGGTCTCATGCTCATGAGTAAGCCCATATCCTCAAGTTGTGGATTTTGTTTCTCACAAGTACTTTTGGGTGGTGCATCTTAGCGTCAAGTCGTCAACCAAAAGAAAAAGGTTTGCCTTCCATTAGTATAGAGTTTTCAAAATTTCTGACAATTGGAAAACTAGAGGAAGCTCTCCCAAGATCAATACTACTACATAAAATGTGGAATCAGATTTGCTGCCTAATAAAGGACAAAGTGACAACATCAAGACACTGTACTACTTTGACTAATTTTTGCATGATTCTCAATTTATCAGTAGAGCTTTCAACACTTGATCACACTGCTTGCTTGATCATAGTCAGACTGCCACTGATAGATTGGCCCCATACTAATGGTACTGATCAACACCAACTAGGCAATCTGGCTTTTGGCCTGGCACTTTCGCGTGAGAAGGAAGGTTGGTTACTTAAGTGGGATATGGCAATCAAATCAACTACTAATATTCTTTTTGACAGGACGTTCCCACTCATCCACTAGTCATTTCAGTCTCATAAAAATATTTCATTTCATAGTGTTTTTGGTTGGATGAATCCTTCATACTTCGTAGTTGGTAGAAAGGGAGCAAGTAGATGTGGGATGGAAGTTTTGCCCACCGAATTTTCCAGCATGCCATCGAGCACCAACCACTAGAAATTGTTCACGATACAGAGGCACAATAGGGCCTCTACTGCTCGATCGAAGTTTCTTTCAACGCCAAAAGCTGCGCACTTGGCTGCTGCATTTCATACCTGGTGCAAACTGTGTAGTTGACTTATATATACTCTGTGGGGTGACAAAAAACAATGAGAGCAAGTTGCAGGGTATCTCCCACCCATCTGTTTATGGTGTTTCATGTATAGAAAAGATACATTACATATTTGCTGTTAAATCTGACTTGTATTCACCAGTGATTAAACATAAATATGACTGGATCATTTTGTGCTTTCAGGTGCTTTTTCCGACAAAGACAAGCCTATGTTCATACTCTTGCAAGTCACAGAAGGAGAAGGCTGAGAAGCAAAAGAAGAGAGTGACAATGCATTGAGGAAACTGGACTGGTAGCTGTGTTGTCATCGTCATCGGACCACCTAATGTTGCCATCTTTCGCACTGAAAGAAAGCCCCAGTTCAACTCCATACATGTATGACATGGCAAACAGGAGAACTGAACTGCAAGGTGAATGAATGTCCTGCAAATTTGCAAATTCTGCATCCTAATTTGCTCAAAATTTACTAATGCAGGTAGGATACAACTTCACTCGAAGATGTGGGGACTAGCTCAGGTGGGCTTCACTCGCTTAATTGGTAGGTAGTGCTGTGCTCGGGCTATACGTCTCCTTTACTGGTTGTTTCATATGATGAGCAGCAATTCTGTTGGACTGGACCTACGGCTATACGTTGCCATCGACGAACGCGTGCTCTTCGTGCTGTGATTCATGTCGCCCTTTGAAGGTTACCCAGTCAATTCCCACACGAAAATGTGGTGAAATTTCGCCCAATTCCTGAAGGAACAGGTAATGAAATTTTGCATGTCATTACTCACTAATAGTGCCTTACTACCAGTTACTACTACTTACTGCTCTCGTAGTAGGGTCGTAGTCTCTACTCATCCCGTGTGTGTACGTTGTTAAGCAAGACTGTCTTTGCTAACGTCTGAAAAGAGCTTTTGGCAGAAAAGCGACTGACGGGAATGCACTTTGGGGTAGGCAATTCGATGGATTTTGACCCCAAAAAAAAATAAAAAAAATTAAGTTGGTAGCATGCATGCAAGGTCACGCGCCTCGGTCGTGTGAGAAAGCGCGGTTCCTACAAGGAAAGGAAAGGCGTTTGTTCTTTGTTGTGTAAAAAGATCAGAAAAGAGCACGTACATCGTGTGGTGTAGCAGAGCAGAGCGTAGTTCATTGGTAACATGGGATTTGCCAGCCAATGACGCTTATGAGCATATGCTATAATAGACGTGACTATCATGGTTATTTACTCATAAATTAAAAATCAACATATAGAATATGTTATCTTTAATATATAAATACAATGCCTCCAATACTTTTATACCCTTTTTAAAAGTTTAGATTGTGTGATCCTTTAATTTAGAGGTGGCTCATAATCTCTCTTCTTGTTTTTTTTTCATCATATCATTTAATCATGGAACCATTTTAAAAGTAACACATAAATAATTATCACACATTATAGCACTTGCTTTTAAGGTGAAGAGAATCCTAGTGCAGTTTGTCATACACCTCTGTTACACATGTTCTTTCTCCATGGGTAATTGTGTAGTAGGAGCAGAAATAGCTTTTCATAGGTTATAAGATAAGAGATTTTTGGAGATGAATATGCCACGCGCGGCGCGTCGCCATGATCGCCCAACGCATGCGTTCATCATCTCGTCTCAATGTAACTGATGCCATGGCTATTCCCCCGAGGTAGGCGATCGAGCAAGACTAAGGATAAGCATTATGGTCATCTAAACACTTCAGATATCATATGGACTCAGTATGATGATAGGAAGGAAAGAGAAAAAAATGACAGGTCAAGCTACCTCTTATATATAATCTTCACACAAATTTTAAAAGAAAATAAAAGAAAAGATTGGACAAACAAATAAAATAAAATTATGAGTTAATGTATTAGAATTAGCATAAAAATAATTTATTGTATGTCTTGTCTTTTCATTGATGAATAGTCTAACCGGATAAAATTAGGGATGACATCTGCCTCTAACCCAGCCGCTCATGCTGCCTCGATCGCCCTCCGCCATTGTTGGGCCATCAAGCTCATCGAATCTTCGTTTCCGCACACGTATAGCTCCCTCATGTTGTACGTTTTCTATTGCGTTTCGGCACATTGATATATAGCTCATGTTGTCACGAGAACTAGAAATCAACTCTGTTTAATACACACTATCAGGCTACCACTAGTAGCAGGTAAGCAGCTCACGGCTAAACAAACGCTGGTTTTTTTTTGGGGGACCATTTCCAAGAGAAGATACTGCCGGTGCGTCACATCAATTTGGATCAGCTGCTGCATGATTCAACAATTCACCAATTCACGGAAATCGACCGATCGGTGAATGTTTATCCCATATTATAAGAAGTGCCGTGCAGCTCAATTTAGGCCTCATTTGATTGCGATTTTTTTTCTTTGATTTTCATCAGATTCAATAGAATCCATACAATTACAGTGATTCAATAATCATGTAATATTCAATAATCATAATTATTTCAAGGGATTCAATAATTTTATATAGAAATAAGAACTACCTCTTCAAAATCACTTAAAATATTAAAATATTATTTTAATTATTACTTATCGTATCGATTTTGATTTTATTCAGCCCTATCAAAGTGCCCTTAACCAAGACCCAAGGGAGATTCCCTCAGTTAATACCTACTTAATTAGTAATTACATGGCCTGTACACGTGTAACGTAGCAATGGCTGTAAACGTACTCTACGTACAGACGTTTTGCATCGGCCAATCAATCGAGAGGTAGAGACGATACGACACGACACGAATTCAGCAATTAATGATCCGACGATAGAGGCGACAATGAAATTGATGGTCGATCAATCGAACACTATTCGAGACGATGAACTGCCAGTGATACGGCGCATCCGATGTTTAGATCCTGCACCTGCAAATCTAACCGATCAAACGACCAGAGAGAGTGAAGGTTCTTGCTTGCAATCACATTTTCTTCCTCCTCGTAAACCGTAATGGTAACAAATGACCCGTAATTACAGTAGTAGTAGTAGTAGTAGTAACGTTCACGCATGTCTTTGTAGCACGTTTCGTTTTTCATCTACTACCTGCTTACTACTTGGAGGAGAATCTTGCAAGCTTCACATTTCGAATTCCGCATCTTCTCTGTACTGAAGAAGTGAAGAGCGGTTGTACACTTGTAGTACTAAAAACTAGAGAAATTAAGGATGCCATGCGTACGTGTACTGTTGACAATCGTATCCTGGTTTAACTGTTTGAAACGCGGCCAGATGTTTGAAAATTGCACAGAAATACAACAAACCAACCACCACAAAAGTCTACAATGCAACCATCATGAGCTGAGTCATCTACGCAACACACAACGAAATTGCTAATCAAATTAGGGGGAGAAGAAGCCCAGCAAAGAACAAAACTGAGGTCGCAATTGAGGAGGTCAGAGTCTCAGAGAGGGCACACAGCTCAGCAAATGATTTGTTTCATACTTTTTTTTTCATTCACATGGTAGGGAGACAAAAAAATATAAATTTTTTGAAGGATTCTTCCCAATATCGATATTTGTATGCTACATTGCTACTACTGCCGAACCATAAACAAACCCAAATTTCCACTGAATTTCTTTTCCATTTCTCTTCGCCTCTCGTCAACACGTAGAGGCAAACACTACCATTCATATCGTCACTTCTCCTCGAGAGTACCGAAAGGTTTGGTCAAATTTTGTAGGAAAAAATAAAGATAAAATTAACCCCGAAAACAATGAAAAAGAGAACGAGAAAAAAGCGCGCGAGCGAGATGGCGTCATCGGAACCTACCCATGTCGGCGAGCTTCCGGGAGGTGTTGCGCCCGAATGACGCGGCGCCGCCGGCCGACAGGTTGCGCCGGTGGGTCTCACCCAGGGGGACGGATCCGGCGGCTGGCATCGCCGGCGGCCGCCGCCACCGGAGCTGGGCCGGACGAGCGGGCTCAGGCACACGGCGAACCCCGAGATCCCGTCCCCGCTGGCGCCCACGCCGGTGTGCCTGCGGCGGTGCTGCTTCGCCAGCGACGGGGAAGGGAACCACCAGCTACTGGTGGTACTGCCTCCCGGGGAGTCGGGCGCCTCGTCCAGCGGCGGCGGCAGCGACTCCGCCGCCGCGGCGTCCGGCCGCCGCTTGCGGCGAACTATCGACGAGAGCCAGGAGGTGGACCGCCGGGGAGGATCCTTCGTGCTCACGCCGCCGCCGCCGCCGCCGCCGACGTCCTCCCGGCCGTGTCGCCCGCCGCCGAAGATCGCGGCGAGGAAGGAGCGTCGGCGAGCGACCTTCTTGCCGCGGGGCTCGGGCTCGTCGGCGCCGGCGCGGGCGGGGCCGACCTGCGGCGTGCGGAAGAAGAGGAGGTTGGGATGGTGGTGGGCGGCGGCCGAGGAGGAGGAGGATGACGCGTAGGCGCAGGCGTCGGAGCGGCGCGCCGCGGCGTAGGGGGAGACGGAGCGCGCGAACAGGGAGGAGGCCCTGCAGTCCTTGCTGCGCGCGGGGGAGCCGTCGGGGGCGTCTGCGTCGTTTGCGCCGGCCGCGTCGCGCTGGGCGGCGAGTTCGACGAGGCGGTTACGGAGGCAGGGCGCGCAGACGCCGACGGCGTTGGCGTAGGGGTGGAGCTTGCACCTCATCTCCGGCGGGTCATCTCAGGCGAGCAGCGAGGTTGGTTGGTGGGTTGGATTCTGCTCTGGCGCGGCGCGGCGCGGCGCGGCGCGGCGAGGGGAGGCGATGGAGGCGAGCTCGCGAGAGAGAAGGATGGAGGAGGGGTGGGTGGAGGCGTAATGGCGGACGGATTTATTCGGAGAGAGAGAGAGAGAGCGCGAGAGCGGTGGAAAGAAAAAAGAAACGGTGCTAGTGCTGCTCTGCTCCAGTCTACACGTAAGCCGGAATTTTAAATGCTAATATTACTAGGGCTATTATATCTACTACCTGAGTAATAGTAATTTTGTTACACCTTTATAATCTACTAGCAAAATGTCCATACGTTACAACGGGAAAACGATGTAGAAAGAAAAGCAGGCGGAGGACGAAGGTCCAGGCGACGGCGCGGGAGCTTCGAGCGGCGACAGAAAGGAGGGGCGCATGCGCGACGTGGATGGAGACGAAAGAGAGGGACACATGAGGTCTTTTTTTCATCCAAGCTCTTCTTTTCTTTTCAGCATTGTGACAGTAGGTTAATTTTATAAATACTCAAGGAGTTTTAAAAATAGCCCTTTTCTTCTTTAACTGGGTTTTTTTAAATAGTCAGACGGATTACAAATTAATTTTGGAAAAACTCAAAGGGTTTTCTGTAAAATAGCCATAAAATAGCCAGACAAAACAAAATTTGGGTGAAAACACTACTTGCTTTATAAATAGTTATAGATTATAGATTATAGATGGAAAAATAATACTAGTAATTAATTGAAATTTATCTAGATTTCCTTTTAGGTCTGCTTTGGGCTTATCTAAAATTTAATTTGCAAAACTTAATTCTAGAGTTTATTTTGAGGGGTTATTTAACTGTAGTATATTTTTCACCGTTGGTTTTGAATAATATCAGCCGTAGCTCAGCTGATCAGAGCTTAGTTCCTGAGAAAATTCTAGTATAATATTACTATGTTTCGCAGGAGACATCCATGTGAACGAAAGAGCGTGAGAAAGTGTGTTTATTGTGGTGATAAAATTTATCGGGTTCAAATCCCAGCGTTCACATTACATGCACACTCACAAATCGAATGTAATTTCTTTTCATGTGTTTTGGGTAAATTGAAGAATCAACATTTTACGGAACAAATGGAACTCTTTCAGAGATCCTTGTGTTCTAAGTGAGGTCTGATTGCTCATGTACTCTCCTTGTCCTCCACGCAAGCGGGTACAGAGAACCAGGATCCGTGCTTGAGCCCACCCAGCTAAATGCAGTTAAGTATGCAATTAGTGCGTAATTAAGGAGGTATAAATGTGGACTAAGGTTAATAGAGGGGATAATGGCTAATGATTAAGAAAAGATATATGAATGACCTGTTCAATTCTTATATCCGATCTCTCTGTCCTGCCAGCCAGCCATAAAAGAGTACTTACTAGTACACACCAATTTTGGATTGAACGAAACAATTTATATCTTTCGTACTATCTCCGTTCAAAGAACACAATTCTACTATGCGACTGGACATAATCAAAATTATTTTTTAAAATAAACCATACATTACAACGAGTGAAACTTATCTTGTTTTCACTTTGCATAGAATTTAGTATAAACTTTCACTTTACACTAGGGTATATTAGAAATAACTTTCACTTTACACTAGGATATATTACAAGTAACTTTTACTTTGTACTAGGTTGTATCGTCTGACTAAGGAGAAATCTTTTAAAATATGACTACAACTTGTGAAACCTTTTCAATTTAGACCATGTTTTATGATATTTCATTCAAGTTTTACAAAAAATATCATGAAATCTACATAGATTTGATAATGCATCCCGTGTTAAGTTATCGATATATCCCAAATGTAAAGTAAAAGTATGTGCTAAATATAGGGCATAGAAAACAAGGAACCCATTACAAGTATCTGAAGCCGCCCTGCAAGGAACAAAACACATATCTGAAGAAGACAGACTAGAACACCGGAGAGGAAGAAGGAAGATAAACGTAAAGCCAATCGGATTTTATCCGATCCTTTTAACACGAGACAAAAATTGCAGGCCTAGTAGTAGTAACCTAGATGGGTCCAATAATCAAACACAACATCCATCACAAATAGTACTACGAGATTTTCTTTTATTGCGCCCGGAGACGGATTCAATGCGTGCAGGTACATGTACAACGTGTAGTCGCTTGGAAGGAAACCGGGGGCACCGGTTTTTCACCTCTCGCTGTCTCTCCCTGGACGTACGGGTTCCTGTTCCTGTTTCGGGGGGTTAAAAACGTACTGTATCAATTTCTTTATCATCGTTTTATTTAACCAATCACAGCCCTTTATCATTCAATTTTTATATACCTTCACATTTCATTCTATTACAATATTTTTTATTTAATTCTATCTCTTTTAATAATCATGTACAATCTTAATCTTCTCGTTCCATAAAAAACCAATTTTATTGGATGAGAGCATGTTCATATTTGTTGCAGTAGCAAAAATCTATATTCAGAGGTAGTAATAAATTCGTCCGTGTGCTGGACAGCTAGCCTGCGGCTGACATGCTAATGCTACAGTGCTACTGCTCGACAGTCAACAGTTCTAGGTAGGATCTAGTATGCAAAATGCAATTGGCATGGACTCAAGTCAAACCCCCGAAACCGTAGTACGTCTCACAGGCCGTATGCAACCAAGCGCGCCTCCTGCTATGCAATTACGCGCTACTGCTGGTACAGTTAGTTACAGATGGTTGACCCATTCCGGCACTAGAATTGTCACGAGAGCAGTTGCCAATTTGCCATACGCGATAACAAAGAACATGGTACGCGGTGCAGTGGAAAGCCGCGGCAGCAAACAGTCGGAGGGAATGGAATATATGGGTGAGTGACATACCGAAGCTTCACCTTCTAGCGGCCAATTGGGATGTTGGCCAGAAAACACCATGCAACAACACACACACACTCTCTCTCTCTCTCCTGCTTGATTTGACCATGAACAAGAACGAGCCGGCGACGGCGAGAGGAAGAAGGATTCAATATTGGGAGGAGCGGAAGACCGGGAGACGCCGACAGGCGACAGATCACAGATCATTGATTCATCCCCCTCCCCTGCACAGTGCAAACCAGCAACACAACGCGACATGCGAACAAACGACATCCGCGCGGCAGCATTGGATTGGACAGGATCGCATGTGCAGCAACTATAGTTTACGATAGTGTTATTTGTTTAATTAGGTTTAATTAGGAGTATGAGTTCAGGCCTTCCCGGAATGGTTGCCCTGCCTGTATTCGACATCCGTATAACAGCACCGCAGCAGAAGCAGCAGCAGCAGCCGCAGAGCACACAACTAATGAGCAATTAACAATCACCAGCAAAAGAAGATTAAAAAAAAGGAGAGAACAAATTTAACCATAGATGCACAGGAAATTACTCCAATTTACCTAGTCGCTACTACTACTGGTACTTGTCGCTAGAGGCATTGTGCTCGCCCAGGCAACCATCAGATGCGAGTGACTTAGCAGTAAGTGATGGCCAACAGCCACCTGCCCCAGTTCTTTTGCTTCTAAAGTCCAAAGGGGCCGGCCGGACGTTCTTGAGATAGTTCAGACATTACCATCATGACTATGACACATAGCATTAACTAATTAATACTGGATGGAAATTTCTGCTCTACCAGTAGTATAACAGCAATGAATTAATTGGCAGATATGTTGCAACGTAATGCTGCTCATAATGGACTGCAACTCTATGTTAGTAAATACGACAGGACGGCTCGACGTCGATTTGAAACTTCTGAAAGCAGCTCATTTCTGTTTTAATTAGGAGGCAAGTGGATCAATTTATGTATGGTACTGTTAGTTTGTTAACGATGATACTGTACTAAGCGTGATATATGACATGTCCTATCAGATAATCATTATCTAAAAAAAATTCTATCGATGATGTCCATATACAATCAGAGGAAGACACATCAGCATGGCAATTTGCACTATAAAGACCTGTTCTACGCAGGACACTCATCAAAGACCAACAGGAATGAAAAATTAGTTCTAGAAAGCGTGAATCTAGTAGCGCTAATTGAAGAATTCTGAAAGCTCGAACAAATCAAAGGTCAGTTCAACACAACGTAATGCAGAGTCAAGTTTACCCGATGTATGGAAGTGACAAAAAACACTCATGCATTGGGTCTTGTTGAACGTACGCAGATAGGGCAAACGAACAAGCAAGAAATTGACCAGAGCTTATGCATGAGCTCGATACCTGGCTAACCTGATCCCTATCTTGGATGGTTAGGCTTCTATGGTTCAGATAAAGCCAGGGACATGATAAGTCATAACAATGGAAAATGCTACCTATAACAAAACTACTAGACTGCAGATGGATCTCGCAGGTCGAGTCACGCCAAGAATGTTCAAACGCACTACTGGTATTATTTATTGGGCGGCTCTTGTCTCGGCAACACCCAAAACGAAATAGTCACCGAACAACGGCCCTAATCTAGACAAGAATTTTAGTAGCTATTTGAATACAAATTACACAGACCAACATTTTTTAACTATGCAGAGTTTCAGTATGCAACTTATACACAGTCAATGCAGTCAACCATATACTTATAGGGCTAGTTGAATAGGCCAACATTTCGTTTAGAAAATAAGCATCAAAATGCAGTAATCTGGAATTCTACATTCAATTTGTGAATCTTAAACAAATATACAAACAGACTTCATTCATGCTTGTGCTTAAAAGTCTGCATACATATTATGAAAAAAACATTGCAATCAAGACTCACATATAGCACAACAATTAGTAATCAATCTCAAATGTTTGACAAGAGAAGTGCAGATCAACTGGCTATTAATTCTGCATGTTAAATTGCACGGCAAACAGAAATGTTACCTTTAACGTGACCATGACACAGCATCGATCTCATCCCTGGCAGACTTGTATAACTCAAGCCTCTTAAAGCACTGCTGCCTTCGCTCCATAAGAGCAGGATCCTCATCAAGGAGTTGCGCAAGCTGCTTAGCCTACAAAGGAAAATGGTCATTGGGATTGGGAGGACTGAATGAGTTAGCTTGTTACAAAACGAACTAAGTAACTCACATCTTTCCTGCCCACTTGGGTATAGAAATAGTTAAGCAAGGAACGCTTAGCTTCCCGGACTTGACAATGAACAACAGCTTTGGGGATAGTATTCTTCAATGTATCAGATACCATGCCAATGTATGAGGACACATTGGAAGCAATCCTCCTGAAGTGTGCGTCAGCATAACGATCAACAGAAGGAGTGGAAGGGTTCCCAGTTCCAGTCTTGTCCACTTCCTGTGGAAGCTTGCGGAAGAACTCCACCGTCAAGTATGCTGACTCCATATCAACCAGTCGTACAGTGGTTTTACGTCCATCTTCACGGAATCTCTCTAGGGCATGAAAGCATGCAGCAGCAAGCTCCGCTTGAAGAGTGGGAAACCTTTTCAATTCCTAATGATATATTAACATGTTTTGAAAAAAAGAATTACTACATAGTAACATGTGAGGAAGGTAAAATGATGATTTGGTATGGATGTGCAAAATAGCCAACCTGAGTCTCACCGATGGATTTCCTTACCAGCTCTTTCAAAACATAATGCACCTGCAACAATGGTAAAAAGAGATTTCAGAATAAATCTAATACCGGAGCAGGCAACCGCAGTCCACAGGAGGAAGATTCTTAGTATATTACAGCATCTACAGAAGCTTCAGCTGGCCCTCTAAAATAATTGAGAGCAGACTCAATCAGTCGACGGTACCCTTGCTCAGGAGCGATTAAATGAGGTTGATAACCATCAGCTTCTGAGACAACTCGCTTAACATTTTGCAGAGAGAGGTAGCGGTCAAATGGAAGCTTCCGCAGAGCAGAAGGGAGTTGGTTATCAAAGACACCATAGATTCGATCACCTCCAGGACGTCTGCGATTTTTATGCCAGCATTTCAGATCTCTAAAGCAAACATTGCATGCACATAATGCAGGTAATAAAAAAGCCTAATAGCACATATGATATTTACCCTCCATCAAGATGTTCTCTAAATATTTTCTCAAATGCACGGCAAAGCTCCAACACGAGGTATAGTTGAGCCTGCACAAGCACATAAATTATGTTGCTTTGTCCATTTGACTACAATGCAATTTACCATAAGGTTCAGTAGGTTACCCCAGCATCAGAGGCAATAGGTCTACCAATGTGATCCATCTCAGATTCAAGTTCATCAATAGTTTTGTTGATCAGAGATGTTATGCTTGGAATCCGTGCCCTGATCACAGCCTCTAAGTGCTAAGAGGTGGAAATAGCAATGCATAAGTTAACATTAATAACTTAAAAATAGTAATAACAAAAAAAAATAAAACACCAAATGGGTTTTCCAGAACCTGTGAAAGAAGTTTGGCAAGATATTCTGAACCCATCCTGCTTGATAAATGAGAATATTCAGGACTAGAAGCAAAGAATTCCTGTTCTTTTCGCCTGGCAATAATCATATCAATATTCTTATTGATATCTGCTTGTGAACGATTAACAATCCCGACCCATGGATGCTGCAGTCTGTAAGATCTTCCTTCGAGAACCTTAATGAGAAGAACAAATATTGGGAGGATTAAAATTTACATAATCCAAATGGCAAACAAAATAAAGTAGTAAAGAGAAACATACATCAAGTGCATTTGTTCCCTTGTCCATCAAATCAAGCTTAGTCAACACACCAAATGTCCTTTCACCTGAACATAGATGATTCCGCATGTAAGAAATTAGGATGGAATTGTCTCAGATTCTCCATGTACAGAACATACTAATATGAGCTGGTTTTAGAATATGAGACTAGAAGTCTAGAACCAGCAATCTAAGCCACTGGTTTCAATTTACATGTCTAACATCAACCATCAAAAGATACTGAGGATTCCCAACGGCTCTCTCGATTAATCCACCTTACTCTTGTACGGATGCTGGTTGTACCCTCCCAAAATCCTATTTGGCAATGTACTTGGTATGTATAGACCACTTCAAGTTGATCTAGTGGCTCGGATTTTACTTCTCATTCTCCTATTTTAAGGCTACTCCCTAGTTCATACCATATAATCCCTCTAGCAATTACAAGCAGCCAAGCAATCTCCAGGCATCTAAATAATGTGAATATTTTGGATAGATGTGAAGAAGAAATGTGTAATACTAATGTTGGTCACATTTTCATGGTGTACAATTGGTAGACAACAGGATCTTCATTTATAAACTGGTTGGGAGCAGAGTTGTCTAAAATTAGTACCAACTGGCAAAGTAAATTCCCTGCTACATAATTCATAGTTACTCGTCCTTTATGGAATTATCAACTAGAGCAGGTAAACAGCTATCTCAAACCTCTGAAGATGGCCAGCACATGAGATATACTGAAATACAAGTGAGGTTTCTCCAAAAAAACAAGACATGTTACTATTTTGCTTGTCTACCACCCAATATCCAGATATATTTAAGCAAATGGACCTAGCAAATATTATCTAAGGCATATACAATAAAAAAATAGAATCATTCATCGCCACAATTGACAGAAAAGCACCATATCGACAGTTAAAAAAATTAAAATATCCTAGTAAAGTAAGTGAAGAACTTTGATTCATACCAGTTGGATCAACATCTCGAGCAAGCTTAATGGCATCAGATGTTGCTATATCTTGATTGGCAGGAGATATAGCAAGTATGATGCAGTTTGGCTACAAAAGAAAATATAAAAACGTCACTGCATAGGGTACACACAAATGCACACTTCAGTCTCCTGCAATGTTTTAAAGGTATGGTCATCTTGGTGCTTTAGTTGCAGTATAACTTAATGCAACATACAAACCAAAGCACTAGTGAATATAGGGATTAAATTCAAGAAAGGAAAGGAACAATATAAACAGCCCCATATATGTAAATCCGTTGGATGTAGAGGCTGGGTTTAATCCATTTTCTAAAAAAACAGCCCCATATTGGAGTATTTTTGTCTAACCCTGGAAAAAATATTATAGCCAAGTAGCCCACTTGGAAAAGAATGGCTGTAAGAAGTATGCTATAAACAGGCAGGTCCAAGGAACTTGTTTACATTTTTTAAAAAAAACTTTGTAGAAGGCATCCAGGCAAACAAATTAAATGCTAATGAGACCGTGAGACATGCAAATGGTACTTGAATCTATCAGTCAGCATTAACTGCTAATGAGACTGTGAAATATAGGTGTGGGAAACTAATCAAACTAGAACTGTATAAGTGAATATTGATACGAGGAAGTATTGCACCCTTATTTTAACAACCCAGAGATGTAATAAGTCAAGTGGCACTGAATTTATTTTTAAGGCGAACCAAAAAAATCATAAAATGCAAAAATACCCAGTGACAGTACTTTAATATGAATGTGTGGGCCTATATTCTATACTGAAGTAATATACCTTGTCAACATATGAGCGCACCATATTTTCAATATCCTGGACAATGCTTTCAGGCTGTCCTTCTGAAAGGCAATGCAGTCAGTGGAAATTCTCTGGTTAACATTGCTTAAGTCCAAGTAAGTTCAAGCATGAAAATCGGTACACATTTCCATACCTACTGCAACTTTAGTTAGACCCGGGAGATCAATCAATGTCAAGTTGACCACTGCAATAGTTCATTGAATAGAGTTATGTTAAGTTAAGAATTCTGGAGTTACATGAAGTTACGATGTACTGCATATAAGTAAAGTCTATGCCAGTGTGAGAAAAAAAGGAAATTAAAGGTTGCACAAGTATTGTTGTCAAACAGAAAACACAGTCTTATTTATATAAGATGAAACTGGAAAAATAAAATTTGATAAGTAAAAGCAGTTGCGACCTTTCATTAAAAGGAAAAAAAGCAGCATAAGTCAAGCAAAGGGTGTGAGTACCATGTGGTGAGTAAATGCTGAGATGAATTGGAACAGGTGATATTTGTTTAGTCTTCCCTGTCAGCCTATCAGTTTCATCTTGAATTTCCTTCCGCACAAGAGCTGCAGAAAACAAATATCACCATTCACCAGCATGTTTGTAATAACTATCTGTTCAAGTTCAGTAATTTCCAAAGTACCAAGACGCTGAAACCACGCAGAATTCATAACAAGCAAATGTATCCTCTATATATTTTGCAACCATTTGCATTAGTCAAATAAAGTCATTTTAATATGTCTACAGCATAGTAATGACAACAGATTGCTTCTCCAGTTCTGCTTCTCTTGTGACAATGTATTGATTGTTTAAGCGAAAGTTAATTAGATGCGAGAACCACTATGGAGCATTACCTAGGCAATGTTATCCCTGTGTAGCTGAAAAATTAGTGCCGAATTTTGACAGTAAACAATAGAATCACATATGTAGCAGTGTAGAAACCGAACAATACAGCATCTGCTGCTAGCAACTACTAATTGCAGGGTTAATTACACTAAACATGGCCAATTCTGCATTTCATTATAGCAATTTGCCTAAGGACACTGAGTAAATCAGTTCAAAGCATAAACCCATAAAACCCCCAAACAACTGCAAGACACTGAAAATGACTGAGCGCGCCCATGCGCATAGAGACTTGCGAGTGTGAGAGCCCTCACCAAAATCGGTGAACCGGCGCCTGGGCATATGCAGGAACTCAGCGTACTCCTGCACCCCATCCTCCGTCTTGTGCAGCTGCAGAACCAGCGGCCTTCTCGTCACGATACCTGTAATCGAAGACACAAACCTCGTGGCCGTAAAAATTACAACACGGGTACTCGAAAATTCGGACACAGGCGCAGAATTCCCGATCAAACCTGAGCCCCTAGGCAGGAAATGCGACCAACGATGCTCTCCAGCACCGATGACTTGCCGGAACTCTGCACGCACGCAACCGCGCAAATAAAACCGAGCGTTCACCTCCGAAATTGAGCAACGGCGCGAAACCCCAGGTGGGGAGCAGAGGCAATATGGGCGGGGGGCGCACCTGGCCACCGACGACAGCGACGGAAGGGAGCGACTCCCACAGGGTGGGGAGTGAGGCGGTGCCGTCGCCGCCGCCGTGGTCCCCGAGGACGGTGCAGGCTCGCTGGATGCGGTTCACGAGCACGATCACGTTCTCCATCGTCGCCATCTCCAGCGAGGCGGAGGGAGGCGGCGCGCAGCGCCCGGACGAGGAGCGGAGCGGGAGCGGGAGCGGAAGGTTCTAGAAGGAGGTGGAGGGTTCGAGAGGGAGAGAACGCGCTGTGTGGGCGAAGCAAAGCAGCGCGGGGAGCAGAGAGAGGCGTCACTGTCGCGGCGGCATCGGATAGGGACGAGTTCACCGAAATTCGAAATTCAAATATGCGTTTTACTTTTGGGACGAATTCGAATTTCAAAAGTATTCTAGTGTACTGTATTTTAAGTATATTTTTTTACTCCTTAAGAATTTTGTAACAGACCCAAAGCAAAATGTCAGTTTTTTTAACAAGTTGCGAGTGGTGGGTTGCTGCTAGAAGGTAAAAGGATAGTTTGGGAATTAAAGTGTGGATAAGGGTAGAAATTCGTGTTCACACGGCAGGCTGAAAGATCTACTTATGTTCACTGCAGATTCTATTAATTGTGTTTAGGGCGTGTCAGTTAGTTTAATCATATAACTAGATGGACATAGATCGATTATCAAGTAATCGATCGGCTAATAAACCAATGTCGATAGGGTTTGTTCAATCGGCTATAATTAGATGAAAAATAAGTTTTATATTTTCATTGGCTAGATCTAAAACTATGCATAATCATCAATAAATCGTTTTTATCAAAAATAATCTTGATAGATCGAATTAAACCAAAACAGTATAAGATTAAAGTTAATAAAGATGTATTTAACTAAAGATTATATAAGTTTGATTATGAATCAATACAACTTAGATAGTAATGAGATAATTTAATGTAAACCAATCGATAAAAATTGATATATCATGAGAAAAGTCCGATGGTTAAAGTATACATCAGCTGAAAATCCGATGCAGATAAACTAAAATGTATATCGGCTAACTAACCGATACAACTATTATCTGGAGCCCATACTAATGATAATTCATTGGGTGAAACCCCGATAAAACTCTTAGTAGAAATTATTATGCAATTTAGCTCTAAAAGCTTAAACCTAGATATAACTTAACCGGGACAGTACAAAGTTGTAGATAAATGTGATAGATCTAAACAAGCCGAAAAATCCTATTCATATTGATAGATATATTGATCAATTTAAGACAATAATACAGTTTAAAAAAATATCAATCTAATCAAGATATCAGACTCAACCGAGAAAATAATGAATCGACTAATACAGATGTAAACAACGATACGATCTAAGATTAACCAATATATATGATAGACAACGTTTGCATCGACTGGAATTGAATATCGAACCTAACTTAGAAAGTTTTAGCCCCATCGATACAAAGCGAAGTTGACAGAACTTATTTCTTTGGCGAAGATCAAAACAGATGCAGCCTAACTCAGAACTAAGAACTCGTTGAGAGTAAAAGGGTGACAACGTGGCGAAAGTTGTATATTAATCTATGAAGATAAGTTACAAAGACTCTGGCTGTATATATTTATACTCTCAATTTTATACAAGTTCTGCTTGGACACTACATAAGTTTCCTAAAAGATAAAAAGAAAGATATAATTCCTGATCAGACACTAAATATAAAAGAAAAAATTAAATATTGTCTAATTAATATATAGAATTAAATTACCGTACCGTAGTGTTCATGATTTCTCTCTTTCAATTAAGTTTGATCAGGATAAACTTCCGTCTACTAATTAGCTTTTTTTAAGTGAATTTACTAAAGAATCATACTGATATTAACAGCATGGTCAGCGATCCAACCTAAACTCGTTCCGTATGACCCACCTGATCTACAATGATGTCAAAGGGTTGGTCCACCAGATTCCATTGGGTAAAATTGATAACCCATATAAACATCAGTTTCTGCTAGCTTATAGGAGACACAAAAATGGTTGAATAAATTGGATACCCTTAATTACTAGTACCAGTGCTATATAATTGGCAAATGATAAATAAATATAGTTAATTAATGTTATTGCTACGTCATCTCAATTATTTACAGCTCTTATATCATTAATCTAGTCTAAATTAACTCCATTTTTTTCTTATGAAGTCATACCACCTAAATTTTATTTTTTGATAATTAATCTATATAATCTCTCGTATTTTTCTTCTCTCATTTAGCAAAATCACCTTATTTTAAACGACCTTAAACTGTTATAAACCTAATCATCTTAATTGTTTATATTTTTTTCAATGATTAATATGTCATCTGTTTATTTTACATATAATTTATATAATTATTATCATCTATTTTTTACCGAGCTACGCCTCAACAACGTCCTTCACCCAGCCATGATAGTAGGGCGCACAAAGTGTTTTTTCTTTACGCAACAACATGGAGGCATAAATCCTGGGGGTCTTCACTTCTCCGCAACTACGTCCCCACCCTAAACCACATCGACCTAAAACCTCATCCCTGGTCCCGAGCCCTCGACCTCGCCTGTCATCGTCGCCTGTTGACCATCGCAGTTGTCGCCTCCTATGGGGAAGCCGCTTCTGATCGATTCAGATTGGGGCCCCACCTCACCATCGCAGCCCTCGCGTCGGAAAACAAAGGTGTCAAATATTCTCAATCTTAGAGGGTATTTGGCAGGGCTCCAGATCCTGAATCCTGATAGAGTGAAGTTAGAGCCATGCCAAACGCTCCAGCTCAAAACAGATCTGGATGAAGCACTCCAGTAAAATAATTTAGTAAAGTGGAGCTACCCCATCAGCTTTAGCTGAAGCTTAGATTTGAAACCCTATCAAACATGCTCTTGTACCATTCATAGATCCGATACCTCAATTTCTCGTGAGTCCCTATCTCTCCCAATCCCTCATGATGTTGTAGTTTCATAACGGATTAATTAATCAAGTTTTATCTAGGGTTTGAGTTCTATCCAGGTTATATGGGGATTGTGTTTATCTAGGATTTGAGTTCTATCAAGGAAGTGAGATCTGTCTGAATTTCGATAGTTATGAGGTAAATGATTAATTAGGGGTAGGGCTTCTTTGGTTAATCCCTCCCAATTCCGTTAGGGAGGATTAACCGATTAACCGGCCTTATTCATTTTATTTTAGGCGGGAATTGAGTTCCATCTTAACTGATTAATTTTGATTAATTTAATTCTCATTAATTAAAGGTGTGATAATGCATGCATTTTATTTTAGGCGGGGATTGCGTGCTTATTCCATCTGATGGGCCAAAGCCATTTGTGGCTCAAGTTAAGAGCATCGAACTTGCAAAATCAGGTAATATAGATGTGAAAGTTCGATGGTTCTACAGACCTGAGGAGATTATGGGTGCAACGGCCTTTTCATGGATACAAGGAGGTATTAATTTCAGACCATGAGGACTTACAAAGCTCTGAAACAATTGAGGGGAAGTGCAAAGTGCATAGTATTGATGAATACACAAAGCTTAAGTCGGTTGAGGCCTATGATTTTTTCAGCCAGTTCAGTTACAAGGCTAAAACAGGAAGCGTGAGCCCTCTGAAAATCAGTGTAAGTATTCAGACTAAACCACATGTGCTGCAAAACTTATGTACTCTTTGTGTGCTTTTTGTCATGTCCTTTGTACTGTGGAAGGTATTGCTTATGTGATATGCCATGCAATCCAGATCGGGTGATGTTTCAGTGCGAGGGGTGTGCACAGACTGGTGAGTGTATTGGCCTATACAGCTTTGATTGATCGAGTTAATTTATATAATTACAGAAGTGTCGCCTTTGTTTTCCACAGGTTTCATTTAGACTGCATCGGATCAAGTGTTGAAATAACAGACGCCAGTGGCCCTTTTTTTGTGCAAACTGCAGTTTTTGTGAGGTAAACTTGTATGTGCTGTGACTATGTCTAATGCTTATTGTTCTTACATGTGCTATCAATGTGTTTAATGCTTATTGTTGATTCATTTGCTGTTGTATTATTTCAAACCTGTCTGTTTTTTTTTGTAAAATATGTTGCTGAAGATACTATCTGCTTGACGGTCTATTTGATTTTACACATGTCAAGATAGCTCTATTTGATTTTACAGATATCTACATTTAGTTGCTTTGTATGCATCTTATTTGAAGATACATTAAGCAATTTTTGTTTTTGGATAAATTGAACAGCACCTTTTAACTTTGTTCTTCTGTTTAATTTGTTTGAGGACAACAAAATTGCTGAAGCTGGTAAAAAATCTGTAAAATCAAGTAACAAGAAAGGTTGCACCTCATGATGTCTTGGCTTCCAGCATGGTGAGACGAAGTTATCCCACTCCTACTTTCTTATCAACTAGGGATCATATTTATTGTCTGAGGTTTGTCGTCACCTTTGCTGCACGGGTAGAAGGCAGAAGGCACGAGAGAAACCCACCCTTACCCAGAACTTTTCGGATTTTTAATTTTTTTTTTGAAAAGATTTGCAAAAAAATTGTTTTTGAAATTTTGCAAATGTAGTCGTTTGTCGTTCTCTGTAGGACGTTCTATTAAAAAATCGCTCTCTCAGATAGCTTTTTCGTAACGTATCTCATGGCCCCGGTTGTTGTCTACTGCGCGCATGACAATTTATATTTTGTCCCCTTGCCACTCTTGCCAAGGACGTTTTATATACCTTTACCGTTTAATTTATTGTTCGCTTTACTGTGATTTGCTTTTACTGTTTTGCTTTTAGTGTTCATTTGGAGCAAAGAATGCACCAAATAAACAGTAAAAACACTCTTACTAAAAGGTGGTCAGAGGCAAAATGTAAATTGTCACGCGCGCGATAGACGACAACCAACGACCATAAGACATGTAAAAAACACTCAGAGGATGATTTTTAAAAACGCCATCCCAGATGACGGCGAGAGACTACTTTTACAAAAATTTCAAAAATATTTTTTCAAATTTTTTAATAAAAATTAAACATCCAAAAAATTTCCATGGGACTCCGCCAGCACAGTTAAAGGGACTGCCTGGCGGAGTCGGCCGGTGGCCTTCTGATGGGCTGCGTCCATATGTAGGCCTTTGTCCATGAAGCCTCTGATGGGTCCATCTAGGCTTCTCATGGGCCCATGAAGCGTTTTTTTTTCTTTACGCAGCAATGCTCGGCGCTCGCTCTCCTCGCGCCGCCGCCTGCTGGATTCCCATCCGATGCTTCTAGAACCTTGTGAGCCGAGCGCTCTGCGCGGCGCAAGCTGGCCGCCGCGGCAGCCATGGCGCTGGCCTTCGGATGAGTTCGGCCTGCCATTCGTCCTGCTCGAGGAGGAGAAGAAGAAGACGCGACTGCGGGGGCTCGACGCGCAGAAGGCTGGATAATGTCGCCGCCGGCGAGGCAGTGGCGCACATCCTCCGCGCCTCCCTCGGCACCAATGGAGATGCTCCAGTCCCCGGACGGCGAAGCCACCATTAGTAACCACCTGCTAACCTCCTCTCCTGTCTTCCCTGTTTGGCTTAATTACTGTTGTTGGGTGAGTTGCTTCCAGGGGATCTGGACATTAGAACGGTTTGCTTTGAAGTATATATGGAGTCTTTGCTGAGATCAAGATTCTTTGCTTCCACTGGAATAATCTGTATGAATGTAGCCCATAATTTCTACAGTGCGGTTACTGCATTGATTCCGAATAAAGCATGAGCCTTTGTACTGCTGTTGTGGTGAGGGACTGTGCCTCCTAAAGATTAAGATCTGTTTAATAGGTCAGTTTTTGTCATATGTTCAGTTTTTGTCATATCTGTGTAAATTTGGGGACCTGGGGATTGTGGTTTTAACAGTTGATCGTTGGGTTATGCATGCAAATTATCTGAATAATGTTTCTTCATACAGTTGTTGTTCCATTTACTGATTGAAGTATTGAACACCTTAACCTATGAATTGCCAGCAAATGATGGAGCAACGATGCTAGAGGAAATGGATGTTGATAACCAGATTGCTAGGCTGATGATGGTACTCTCCTGCAGTCAAGATTATGAAATTGGGGATGGTACCACCACGGTGGTGGATCACTTTTAGAGCAAGCTGAGAAACTGTTGGAACATGGTATTCGCCCAATTAGGACTGCCAAAGGTTATGAGATGGCCTCAAGGATAGCTTTTGATTATCTCGAACACATCTCCCAAAAGTTTGAGTTCAGTACTACAATATAGAACCTTTTGTTACAGACCTGTATGACAACCCTATCCCCGCTTATGATCCATGGCATTTTGGCAGCATCATGATGCTTAGATTACGTTGTTTGTGTCTTCAGTTACTCTCTTCTAATAGGCTGGATTTGTTAGAGGGAGGTTGTTTGGAACCACAAAGGATCGGATGCTTTACATCGAACAATGTGCAAATTCCAGAGCAGTGACTATTTTTGTTCATGGCGGTATGCTGGAATACATATATCTGTGTCTTCATGGTTATAGATGTACATTATCTTGATATCTTCTGTTGAGTCATGCACTTTTTTAACTCGATCCCATTATTATCTTCATATGCTTTGTTTGGTCAAGGTTATTATTATTATTTTGTACTTTCACCCCATCATCGGTGAATATAACCAAGACACCTTGTACTAACTGTTAGCAGAATTCTGCTGTATGGTGGTTTGACCATTCTGCATTGATTTTGCAGGCAACAAAATGGTTCTTGAGGAGACCAAGCGAAGTATTCATGATTCTCTTTGTGTGGCAAGAAATCTGGTTTGAAAGAACTCTATTGTTTATGGTGGTAGCTCAGCTCAGATATCATGCCCAATTGCTATTAAAACTGCAGCAGATAGAAATCCTGGAGTTGAGCAAGTACTTACTGATAATGTATGTCTGTCTTCTGATTGTGTCTCTGTACCTGTAGTATGCTATCATTACCTGATGTCTGAAAACCGTACGTGCGGGTCTCCTCACATGTGGCTCCCACCGTTTGAGGTGCATTGGATTGGATTCCACTAGCTCTAGCTGAAAACTGTGGTTTGCCGCTTTTCGATACGTTGACTGCAGTAAATTCTTAGGAAGTGAAGGTATTGTTTTATCCTTTTAACTTTATTCTGTTGCTTTAGTTGTAGACTTAATAGTTGACAGCTATTGGCTCCATCTCATATTAGTTCCCTTTAAATCTGATTGGGTCGCCCCACTCCTAGTATGTGTTGGGCTCATGAAAAAAAAATGTTTCATATGCCATCAACTCAACCAGCACATACGCCTACCACTTATCAGTTAATCTGGTGGATGCAAGAAGTATATATAATGCTATATAATAGAAAGAATCCTCTAGTTATAGGATGATATGCGAAGGAACCTACGTTCTTTGTATTATATGGTGTCCTTGTGCATCAGTTATTTTGAAGCATTATGTAGCATTTTTGGCAGTTTCAGCCTCCTGAACTACCTTGGCAAGATAGGAATCCCCATTGCAGTATTGACTGCAACAATGTTGGAACAAACGACATCAGAGGACAAAACGTTTTTGAAACTATGATTGGCAAGCAGCAGCAAATCTTGCTGGCAATCCAGGTGGTGAAGATGATTCTGAAGATCATGACATTATCATGCTGTCTGACTACTGAATACTGATGACAATCTGCCTAGCCGGTGATCCATTGGTTCCTCCTTTGCTCTTTTTTTCTCTACAAAAAAGAAGAAAAGGAAAAAGGGAAATCTGTCTTTCCTGATCTGCCAAACCTTCGTTTCGTCTGTGCATCACATGACAAACATAACAAGTTTCATCTGAATCAGTGTAGTTTTTTAGATGGAGAAGGACATTTTGCTGTATTCTTTTCATATGATCGATGCTAGTGGGCTGCTTAGTGTCATACTTTTACTAGTGAGCTGAAGTTAGGAACACGTTTGCTCTGTTTTGCCTATTTGTAATATGTTTTTTTTCTCCTCTCTTAGCGAGGAAGAAATGGTTATCATAATAACGAAGGTTTGCTTATCTGGAGAACACAGAAAGTGATGTTTATAAAAATTATAATTTTATACTTACATTTGTTTATGTTTTACCTGTATATTAAGAACTCACATCACATACATTGCATGCACAGGGGTGATGCAACATGGTAAGAAAAACAAGGCATTTTTTGCCTAGCTCTAATCAACTTCTGGCGTGCTTGAGCCTTCGGTCGGACAGCATGCTCTCAATTGAAGCCTTCCAGACCTTACAGTGCATCTGGTTGTCCAGCAGCAGCTGCACCGTCCCTGCTGCCGTGCTCAGCACCACCGGGAATAACTTCCGGCCATCCACCACCGCCTCGCCGCCGCCCGAGACTGCCAACACCTCATCTGGACCAGCACAAACAAAAGGGTTCAGGCATCATCACCGACAAGCAGAACACTAGTGGCAAGCAGTTCAGCTGGTGCATGCAGGTAAGTTTTGTTAATTATTACGGTGCTGGTATGTTGTGAATGCTCCATACAAGCCCTTCTTCCCCAGCCTCAGAGCCACCATGCCACGCTCCAGGAAGACAGCCACCGTCCTCAGCCGCAACCTCCCTGTAATGCCACCCAAACACACCAATATCATATTATCATTAGATTGCTTGCTGCACCATGCTCAATGCTAGATCCTAGGAGCTAGTACTATCTGCTTGCTTTAACAGATAAAATATCTTAGGAGTACTATATATCTTCATTTTTAAGAAACAAAATCTCTTACCAGTACTATCTTCTTTTAATTTTTTTTGGAAGGAAATGTAATCTCCTAGGACTTGTAGTACTATCTTAGTACTCCTCATCGTCAGAGTCTTAGTACTTTGTACTAGTGCATAACAATGTAGTACTACTAGTAGTGATGCTATTTTTTAAGGTACTAATATCATTGGTTTGGTCTCTCACCACAAGGCAGGCAAACCCTGAGAATTGTGCCTTTCTGAATGCTAGCTGTGTTGGTGCTCATCATCATCATGGAGCTGCTGCTGCTGCTGCTGATCCCTTTGCTGACGTCTGCCCTCAGCTTCAGCACAGCTGCTCCTCTCAGACCTGGAAGAAACACATGTACAAGAAGCTCAGTATCATAGCATCAGTGAGTTTGTAGCTTCGATCACTTGGTTGAGTTGCACCACTGAAGTGTTGATTACATGTGGCAGCGGTGGCAGTGAGGGTGAGCAGCTCGGCGGGGGAGCGGCTGTCGAGTCCGGCCTTCACAGCGGAGGTGACGCGGAACCTGTCGGCGCCAGCGGACTCTGCGGACTCGGCGCAGACAGTGGCCACCAGTGCAGCAGCCGAGGAGAGCACTGTGCTCAGCTTCCTGTCAACCCCGGCGCCCCCAGTGCTGCTCCTCAGCTCACAAGCCGACACGACGCCAGCGATCGCAGCAGCGAGCTGGGCCACCGAGATGGCGGCTTGGGCCTGCGCCGTGTGCAGCCGGAGCTCGTCGCGCCTCTTCCTCCGGCTCCCGGTGATGGGGATGCTATCCATCAAGTATCCTCTCAGAATTGCCCTCATGTGTCCCATGTTCAGCTGCTCATTTTCAGTGGAAACCAAAAGATTTTGTCAATTCACTTCACTGTGCCAAATCCGACAAAGTATGATGATCTTTCTTGAAAGGAAATCTCTTACAAAATACTACTCCTACCGTCCAAAAAGATTTTATTTCTGCCAATGCACCTGGACAAGTATTATTCAGTTGCATAGCCAGAAATAAGGTCTTTTTGGGACGGATTACAGTACACTGCAACTACACTGAATTTTCCCCGATTTTTTGCGAGGTTTTTGTGAAATTCCTGAGAACCAAACGGGTCCTTAGTGTTGTCACATCTCCTGTGCTACATATGTCCTTACCCAGGTGGGTTGGTTCTTATGTTTGCGGTGTCCTGAGCTAGACTTCCCACTGGCTAGAATTCCCTGTCAGGTGAAGCAAGAAGTTGATCTTTCATAGGAAGATCAGAAGATGTGTCTTGCATAAATACTAAGCTAAATCCTGTAGTGGCTGACACTTGGCTTACCCATGTCTGGTTGAACACTTGGCTTCTGCCTCCATCAAATCGAACCGTGTCGCCATGCGCCTCGCCGTCGTCGTCTCCGATCATCTCGTCTTCCTGACGGTTTACCGGTGATGTTCCCAGGCTCTATGTCCAGCCAAAAAAAAAAACAAACAAACAGCTTATGTTTTCATTCAAACTGTAACGTGTGTATAAAACATGAATTAGAATGGAAATAACATGCTTATATTTGAGTTTGAATATATTAGTATGTATGTCAATTGTCAACACCCTTAATTTGTTGTTAGTAAATGGAACTGAATCAATCATTGGTGTGGTCCAAAGAAGATGATGCATGTGTTTATAAACATACACTGGGAGAGAGGATTTGGAAGAGATCCGAGGAGGAGGGGCTCCATGTCCGAGAGAGGAACTCCATCGCCTGCTCGGGGATGACCGGCATCTCTGCAGGATGGCAGCATTTCGGACGCCGTGATTTCTCCTTGCTACATCGGTTTCCCGCCTTCCGCGCGTCGATCTGCGTGCTCTCTGCCTGTTTGAACATTCAGCGAAACCACCATGTTAGCTCAAGTCAAGCTGCAAGCTGAATGGTCTATGTCCAAGTTATATATAGTTCAGCCACCAAGTTGATCACAGCAACAGCCGAGGTTTTCTCTGAATTTTTTGTCATATAAGATGTATATATGCAGATGGTTATGCCAGATTCATAGTATTAGCTTAGCCGACATGTATGGTCACTTTGCATAAAGTGAACAAGAAAAGAAATCTTGAGCGCGAAAGATTTGCAAAAAAAACATCACCATTTGACACGAGAGAGAATGGCATCTCTGCAGTGAAGCCACCCCAAACTCCACTCCTTTCTTGAGATGCTCCATCTGTACACTGCTCTGATCAAATCAAATCAATCTGTGCTTGAGAAATATGAAAGAATCAAGTGCTGATTGCTGAATAAAGGTATGATGAGAATATATTGTCATGAGCTCACGGCATTGCCTAAGTATGTCTTTTAGAATGATAATGCCTATTTATAGTGATCTCTGATCCTTCAAGAAGAAGAAAAAAAATCGTAGGGATGATCTCCCCCCAAGTTCTTGTCGTCCACTAATTGTGACATCAAAAGCCTACCTACAGTATAACTCCGCAACTGTGTAGCGATTCGTCTTTCTTACTATGGACAATACACTAGAGAACAACAGCTAGAGAACAATAGCAATTATTGGTTTTAAAGCATTTCCCTATTGACTGTCCATACTGAATGAATTTAGAACCTCGTTTCCTTTCGGGTGATATGAACCACTCCACACATGAAAAAAATATAGTGGAAGCCAAGGAAGCTCCAAGGAGCTACAGTTAGTGTTCTTGGCATTTTCATTTGCGATGCCTGATCATTGATCACTGAAACTGTGCAAGTCTAAAACAACACAGACTCCATAAACTGACAGAGTTCTTTCTTCTGAATGCAAAGATACGTAATTCTCTTGCGTATTCGCTAAAAGAAAAAGAACAGCTAGAAAGAGTCTAAGAGAGACATAAAGTTAGGGACATAAAAGAAAAACTAGAGTAGTTAGAACACGAGAGAGAGAGAGAGAGAGAGAGAGAGAGAGAGAGTAGTAACTAGCCTGACGAAAAACACTTCAGAGAAAGACCTTACCTTAGAAGGAAGTCCTGGATGCACTGATGTAGTGACACCTGCATGGATAGAGGTCTTTATATGGAGGGAACATACCAAAAAAGCAGAAGCATGCGGCGTTTACAATGCATTCGCAGTCAGATCATACGGATTATCAATTCGGTATTATTATAATTTTGCCATCCCCACGCAATCTCTCCTCCTCTCTACTACTATATTCCAAATGGTTTTCGTTTCGATATCGTTTTAGACTAGTCTTTCCTCTTCAGGCACTTGTGCTGCTCATGTTAGATTAGTAAACTGTGAGAAGGAGCAGGTGCACTATGCTTATTTGGAATGAATGGATCTTCTCAAAGATCACAAAATTGATTCATCTGGATGAGCTCGAGGAGATGGTCCAGCTGCTAATTGCGATTTGGCATGGTTTATGATGACCACTTATGGCGCGTGAGTGTGCAAATTTTGCACTGCGCCTTGCTTATCTGAAAAAGAAAGTAACAGATGGCAGATTGTTCCACTAACTACAGTTTCGCTTAACAGTGAAATGACCAACATCAGAAATTACTTGCTAGACAGGAAGAGATAACAATGATTGCAATGCCGAAACGAAGGAAGGATTAGCAGTGATTGGGAATGAGTGTGTAGCCAAAAGATGAACAAAAGAGAGAGGGAGACCATAACGACAGCTTTAGCAGAAAGCAAACTGGTAGTACTTTCAAGTGTTCTGATGCCGCTACCCAGAGTGAAAGAAAACTGTACTGTCAATTTGACACTACATGTGCAATGGTTGATTCTTGAAATAGGGATCATCACGTGCTGCTTATCCCTAATCGACACGTCGCTAATCACGCATCTCATGGTCAGCATGTGCAGATTAACATCTGCTCCTGATCGCCCAGCTCTTCGTCAGAATGACAGCAACTGACAGACTTGAAGCAGAACGACAACGGCATCAGATTTCAGAGGAGAAGAAGAGATGGATCAGATGCTAACCTTTTCTTTGCTGTGAAATTGAGCTGATACGATGCAAGCGGCAAGGTAGAATGGACGAAGGCTGGACCAGCAGACAGGTTGATCGTTCACATTCATAAGACGAATGCTAATAACAACAATAATTACTAATTGCTGTCTTAATCGCTGGATTTAAGGCACGATATTGGCCGTTGCGGGGATAGTCAGAGACAGGGACCCACATGGCCAGTACCACTGGACCGGTCTATTGTCATCTACCTCTACCTCTTAGTAGTAGTTATAACTTCTGAATTCTGATCACTACCTGCTTGGATGATCAAGGACAGATCATCCAGCTCGATTCAATTCTCTATGACCCATACTAGTTTTGCCAAGTCCAAGCTGTAACATGTATGATAATATATGCATCCTTCTAGTAAGTATCTTTAGCACTACAGCCGGCCAGGGGCTCTGCTGCAGATAACCTGGTTACCCGAAATGGAAACAGTCAGACGAAAAACGCATGATGTAACCATTGCACCCACATAGAACACCGAGGCTGGTTCGCCGCGTCCCAAGGTTTCGGTCCATGGCGGCTTGCTGCAGCAAGGAATTCCGTTTGGCATGAAGAGGGAATATGCCTTTCAGTTAGAAATTTTTTTAAAATAATTAATGAGCCCCGTATGTAAGTGAAACAACCTTTTCTCTTCCCTCGCCACATATAAACGATGGCTCTCTAGTCTCTACTATTCGTTCCTCCTTCCCGGCGATGCAGACACAGGAGAGGCAGTTCTGCTGAAGACAGTAATATCCTGCTGAATTGATTTACCATTGAGTTTGGGAGTCCAAGAGCTAAAGAACCTCGCGAGGAAGAACTTGCCGGAGCCAAGGTTGACAAGCTGAGGATCCTTGCCTTGCGTCCATTCCTTTGGCATGTCATCAAATTCCTTGCTGCAGGTAGGAGTAGCTGCTGTACTGGTACTAGCTGTGGCTGGGAATCCATGGAGGAGAGATCAGAAATATAGTACTATGTGTCTAGGGGTAGTTTGGTAATTGCCCATCTATTGTACACAAAAAAATTGCTCTTTCAGCCCATCACAAACTCACAATGCAAGAATTCAATCCCCAATTTCTGCATGCGTTTTCTAATCTTTTCAATGGATGATTTATGTTAATTACTCTCTATACGTACTCATTTATAACATTCTAGGTTATGTAAGCAGAATATGTTGTCAAGTGTTGTTGATCATAATAGAATTATTTTTGAATAGCCAAAGAGGATATCATAATAAAATTAATTAAGGTTACTTGTATTGTGCCATGCAAAACATGTATTTTTCTTGTTCACAAACCACAATTCACTAGATGCGTTTCCAAGAAGATAGCAAATTCAACTGATAAACTATAGCATTCTTGCTGCCGTCAGTATCATGAAACCATGTAAACAGACAGTACAGTCATGCACAGATGATGGTCAATTGACAAACTCAAAAGCCTCAAGAGGCTGACCCCCAATCTCTGTATTTACTTGGGATAGGCAGATGTATAACTATTCCAGTATTCCTGTTTAATGAATCACTGGCCAGCTAGTACTCCAGAATTCCATTGCTTCATCTGCAGAAATCAGACTTGCTCAAGTGCAACTGTAGGTTCTAGCTTTTCAAGTATGGACAGCAGTCTTGGGTCCTGGAAATCTTTTATCAGCAAGCTTGCCCCTGCATCTTTTAGAATTTTCTCTGGATTCCTAGTTGTCATACCAACTACAGGAACATTTGCAGATACACCGGCTCGAATCCCTGACGCGGAGTCCTTGACAAGGATGAACACCATGTTTAGTAACCATTTTTAACATGAATACAGTTGATGATATATATAACTGAAGATAATTATTGTGAACAGAAGTGCAGAACTCATGTGTACCTCAAAAATGAATGTGTGATCAGGTGATGCATCAATAAGCTCAAGAGCCTTGAGGTAAGGATCAGGAAATGGCTTGGCTCGGTCACACTCGCTCCCGATGACGAGCACTGGGAAGAAGTCGGTGAGCCCGAGGATTGACAGAATGAGCTCTGCATTTGACCTTGGAGCATTTGTTACTGCGGCGTGCTTCAGCTTGTGGTCTTCTATCCATCTGCATAGATCATACAGTCCTTGTACTGCCTTCAACTGTTCTGGAGCCAACCTGCATGGTTTCCGGTTTAGGCTGTGTTCTTTCCAGCTATTTACGTTTAGCTACTCCTCGTTTTTCGTTAGGACTTTGTTTAAACTGCTAAATGGTATATAAAAGTTCCTTTAAAATCTAATAAATTTATTTTTCAAATTTTTATATATTAATACTCAATTAATTATATGTTAATCATGTTTTTCGTCTTAAATTAGCCGTTTCAATCATTTGAAAAGAACGCAGTCTTAAGGTTATCAGGATGAACCAAACAGCACCATGGGCATTTTGTATTGGCCTGTTCGTGTCTAATATTTGCAAATCAATAGTGTAATTGGAATCAATGTTTTGTCTTGAAATTGAAGAAGACTGACTGTATTTGCAACACGCTGTGCCAGTTCTGAAACCGAATGGCTATGTTATGTTATGACAGTTCAGAGTTGTCAGTGTATCTGCACTTCTGCAGTAGCATTGTGTTCTAGTTGCTGCAGGAAAAACGAAAATCTGCAATTCTCAATTCATTGTTCTATTAAGACAGAAACATAAGAATATTGAAGTGAGCACTGTCTAAATTAAGTCATTTTTCTAGATAATGGTCTAAATTCAGTCATGCCATGGTACGGAAGAAGCTAAGGAAGTGGTAGAGAGGTAAGATACTTTCTGAACAATGCTTCCTTGTCATCCATGAACTTCATCGCCTTGGCATGATCCAAATCCGGGAACAATGCCCTAGCGAGGTCATCGTTGTGTCCCCCGCTGATATTCGCGCTGTAGAACTCCTCAGTGATGGGGACGCCATTGTTGAAACCAACCTACCATTAGACCATAGGCAATGGTGGTTATACACACAGAAATGCAAAGTTCAGAATGACAGAGTATGCAGAGATACAGTGCCTAATCTCAAGCCATGAGAAAGAATGAAAGATGGAGCAAGCACCTGCTGCAGCAGTTCACGGAAGGCGCAGAAATGGATAGGATCAGAGTCGCAGAGGGTGCCATCGATGTCAAACAAGATCGCCTCCAGTGGAGCAAGCTTTGACAGCGTGCTGCTGCTTAATTCAGACAGAGAGACACACAGAGGATCAGTTATCAGTACGTTTCGGCGTTTCTGGTTTCAGAACAGCATGAACTCTGAACATATGCAAACTGAAGAACGAAAGATTAATTGAACAGCACGAACAGCTGAACCAGCAATCAATCGATCATCTCCCCAGGAACAGCGAAAATGGAGGAGGATCCATCATCCATCTCTGTCAGAAACTCAGAATTCACCTGGTGACGGCTGCCATGTCCACCGGGACAGCTGCTCTCCTCCTCCAACAAGCGCTCGTCGTATTCCTTCTTCTCCTCGCTTGTGAAGCTACTGCTGTTGCGGCTGATGCTGCAACGTGGAGAGGAAGAGACGGTGCAAATGCAGACATAAAAAAGGAGACGAGATTGAGAGAGTCGATGCAAAGCAGAGGAGAAGCGATTCCCGAATTGGATTCGACCTGTACAGAGCTGTTCAAAGATGAGTGGCGAGGCTGTAGCTACGTGAAAGCAATCGCTGGAACGTACACGAATGGACGACGCACACGTCGCGTGTGGCTGAGAGAGCAGCCGAGGCGTGGCAACGGATAGTCAAAAGGGCGACTAGTGCTTTTGGTGCTGTAGCCTGCAGGAGGCTACAGTCGTAGGCCAGCTTCCTCCCTCGTCCCAAAAAAAAATAAATTTTAAATTGAATATGATTTAATTTAGTATAATAAATTTTAACAGAAAATCTAAATAAAAGTATATTTAAATTCGTTGTATTAAGTAAGTCACATTTAATTTAATATTTATTTTTGAAACGGAGTTAGTGGACATACCTACGGTCAAATGGCCATCCTTCCAAGAAACTTCGTGACTGCACTATGGTAGGCTGATAGGTTTTGGAAGTCCTACCCTATGGTCATGCTCAGTCACCACTGTAATTCAGCAAAAGGTAGTTCTTTTCTGTACTCAATTCAGTGACAAGATTAACTTTGACATTACAGTAGGCCTGGTTTTTTACACCTGGTCTGCTGTTAGATCAGATGGTACTGTCAAGGCTACTAGGCTAGGATTTCGTCATTTCTGATATGGGCATAAGATGATTTAAGGGGGATTTGTATGTATGGATTAAATTTTAATTCGTGTCACATCAATTTAAAGAATTAAATGTGAATTGATTATAAAAATAATTATAAAATTGAAGGAAAATTCGTGAGACATCTATTAAACCTAATTAATCAATGACCTAATTAATCAATGTTTACTATAGCATCACATCGTCAAATCATGATGTAATTAGGCTCATTAAATTTGTGTCGTAAATTATCCATCGATTATGAATGAGTTTCATAAATAATTCATATTTCATACTCCAAAATAACATCTAAACATTTGATATAATAGAGACTAAATTTAAGTCTCTGTTCTAAATGTGTAATATGCTGCACAACATTCTGAAAGATGGTCACTACGCTCAATTCTTCAAAATCATGTGTAAATCGGTCACTCTTGGTTCAGGTGAGCTGACAAGGAAAAAAGTGTTCATTACATTTCAGTGTTTTGATTTGACGCAAGTAGTAATAGAGAACAGGTGACCAAGCGTTGCGTACTCGATTCTGGTAGTGACAGCGACTTAGAAGCCTTCCTTGAGTCCCCAGTCCCCATGCGTCACCGGTGAGCCGAAGAGGCGGCGGATGCGCCGGCGACCGACAAGCGGTGGCGCTATCGCCGTGGGGGCGTGGGGACAACGAGACGCAAGTCTCAACAATCCCGTACTTGGGTGGCATGTGATAGAAATCTCATTACGGTCTACTAACTCATATGGGTCTCACGCAAGTCGCACTATCGATACGGGCGAAGCTAAATGGGTCGCACGTAGATCGAAAGGAATAAGTTCACTTAAAATCTCTCATCTTGACATTTTGGATTACATCCTGAACCAAAATGATATAACGGGTCTCTCAATTTACAAAACCGAATTACCTAAAATCCTAGATAGTATTGTCCGATTTTAACTGACATGACAAGTTGAGTCAGCATGGGACCCACGCGGGCCTCGCATGTCAGTGACCAATTTTTACTTCCTTCTCTCTCCATCTCTCTTCCCATCTTCAGGGTGACATGCAGAGGGGGAGTGGAGAGGCACAACAGATGATGAGGAGATGGGGAGGGGGGCACCAACGGCAGGTCGGGTGGAGAAGGAGCGGCAAGAGTGAATGAGGTCGGGGGAGTGGAGGATGTCGATAGAGGAGGAGCGGCGAGAACGGAGAAGGCCGAGAGGAGGAGCGAAGGAGGAGCTGTGAGAACGGAGTAGGCCGAGTGATTGGAGAAGGCCAGGAGGGGAGAGGAGGAGCGACTGGAGCATGGCGACCATGTAGGGCGACGGTAGTGGTGGCGGCGGCCACCGGGGTAGGGGAACAGACCGGGGCAGGGGCGCCATCCTTTTCGACCTCCTACCTCGATGGACCTCGACGATAATGACCGTGGGGAACCGAGAAGACGGTGGCCGCCATCTTCGAGGCCATTTCTCTTGTCGACGAGCCGTCATCCGTGCCTAGTGAAGATGACGAGTCACCGCTCCTCGTGTCGATGGCGACGACACTGGTGGAGATGGCACAAGGGCGGGCTACGCCTGATAGAGAAAGAGGAGACGGAGGGCCGACGGGGACGTTGATGGAGTCAAGATGGAGAAGGCGTCGATTGACGACACGAAGAGCAGAGGAACCAAAAAGAGGGCCGTAGGCCATCGCGCGCTTCCCTTCTCTCTGCGGGGCGATGCTCTTCTTCTTGCCAGCTCCTCTCTTGTCGGCCGCCATGCGTCGCCCCTTGTCGCCGATGCCCGCCACGTCGTCCTCTTCGTCATCGCATGGAGGGGATTGAGAAGAGATGAGAGATTGGAGAGAGAGAAGAAGAGAGGGGAGAAGGGGATAGATGAGGAAGAAAGTGCTAACCATTGATTATGTAACCTTCACGTGGGTCTCATGTTAACTCAGCTTGTCAGGTCAGCTAAAATAAAGATAATATTGTCTATAAACTTAGGTAATTTAGTTTTGTAAATTGAGGGATCCATTATATCTAATCCTAACTCGGCGTCTGGATGAGGGACGTCAAGCAAACTTATTCTATTAAAATCCTCGCGCACGTAACTCCCCATCCCGTTATTGGGCCTCACGAACCGAAATACCGTTTGGGCCCAAGTTGGTCACAAGCTGCATGTAGGAAGACTTGACTAATTAAGTCGGATCATATCAGTCTCTCTCTTAGAGCTTGACTTGACTAATTAAGTCGGATTCTACTAGTTCCTTTCTTAGGGCTTCTTCGTTGATAGTGAGCATGCATACGAGCGAATGACCGAACATTCCATGTGGCCACAAGCTGCATGCAGGAAGATTTGACTAATTAAGTCGGATCCTATCAATCTCTCTCAGTTTTGGCCCAAGAAATATGGGCCGCACAATTCCAAGCGCAAGTAAAGTCGCAATCCCGTACTTGGGCCGGAGGTAGTCGAAATCCAGTTCAGGTCCAGCACGAACGCGCACGCCTCTGTCTTCTTCCCCGTCAGCGATCTCCCGTCGACATAGTTGCCACTCTTGTGCGGCGCCGGCGAGGCACGACGCCATGTCTGCGGAGCGCCAGCATCACGTACTTCGCTGTGTGCGCCACCGTGCGGCTTGGAGGCGCACTACGCCGGCGCCACGAGCCCGGCCGGACCGCCGCCCATCCATGGGCACAACCACGGCGCGCCCGATCGACCATCCGCAGCTGCCCGAGGACGAAGTTGATGTCCATGGAGCTCGGCATGGCCTCGCCGGTCGCTGCGTGGGCTGAGAGCACGAACGGCCACGGGCGGCAGATGTCGGGCATCGAATTTGGATCGCCACCATTGGTAGCGACATGTACAGTTTGGCCCAAAATTTTTGTCGCTGAGCTGCTGCATAGAGCGTTGGAGTGGATCGAAGAGAAAAGATCTCTCCTCCGGTTTCTAGCTAGGCGTCGAGTGTGAGTGTCCCACCGGTAGAAAACGCGGCGGTGGGGGAACACGGCGGTCGAGGAGGGTGTAGGGGACGACGAGGAAGGAAGGCTCCCGACGCGGCGGTGGGGGAACACCGGAGATGCGCGCGGATGAAGGAAGGCTCGCCGATAATGGCGCGCCACCCTCTACAAACGGATTTGAACCGTACTAGGGACTCGACGGGTAGCCGGGCCAGGATCTACATGACCATCTCCTCCGGTAGGTTGGCCACCGCCGCGCCACTGCCGTACTCCTCGGCTTCCTCTTCCTCTTGCTCCTCTTCACACCCATGGCGTCGTCGTAGACGCTACGGGCATACATGCAGCCAACACTTTGCTAGGTCGCACGTGTCACATCACATGTGTTACTACTCTAGTCTACGGGAGTAGTATTTAGTCTAATTCCAACGAAAATTTTATAGTACAATGACACATCACATATGTGATAACATAATAAATAATTATAAAGAGAGAACTATTATCATGAATATCAATTGTCATGAAATTAAATATGATTATGATTCTATAAAACTACATTATAAAATTAAATTCATGTATTGAAAAAAATAGTTTCAAATATTATTTTATTTTATTCATGTTTATATGAACGTAAATATTAATATATAATTTTTATTAAGATTAGCCTTATTCACAAAAGCACGGCACGTATCAATGATTAGAATCATTAGGTCCGAGTTAGTTAATATTAGGCCCAGTAGAATAAAAGGAAGAAAAGCCCAACAAAACAAAGCGACCAACACGGCCCACGAATGAAGGAAGACCACCACATCCGCACGAAAAATCTCCGACGCCACGACGCTCTCTCGCCTCGCCTTGCCTCTCCCGGAATGGAAACGTTCGCGCGGTGGCGTCCACCGCCGCCAGCGGCGGCGGCGGCGGCGGCTGGGCGCGTGTCCCTTCTACCGGCGTATGGGAGGCGGCGTCGGGCAGTCACGGTCTCCCCGCGCGCGTTCGGTGGCGCTGACTTCGATGGCTTCGTGCGGCGGGCGTGGCGGGGCGCCAACGCCGGCGCCGAGCGGCTCGCCTTCGAGGTGGGCCAGACCGCGCAGCGCCTGGACGGGAGATTCTCGATATCGAGGCGCATGGCCGAGGCCGCGCGCGCCGCTCGGGCCCGCGCCTTCGAGATCGACGCCGAGCTTGGCATCGGCCGGCGGTGGCGCTCTTTCTCCGTCGACTTCTCCCGCAACTGGCCCAGGGTTCCGATCCTCTTCTCCCTCACCACCATTTAGCTATCCCGTTGCATCCTTTTGCCTCTATTGCGGGGCTTAATTAATTTGTGGCTGATTTGCCTTTTGCTGTGCAGTATAGGAGGGAGCTGACTGACTTCATGGCGACACCTATTGGGAGAGCTTTGACTGTGAGTTCTAGTAGCTTCAATTATCTCTGATAACTTGCTAAATTAGCTGTAGTTTAAGTATTTACACTCGATTATACAGGTCCCAGCTTGTAACTGGGATGTGTTAGCTAGCTTGGTTCATGTTTGCATCTGATACACCTATTTGTATCAATTCCTATATGAGTTAGTTTAAGAGAGAAATTTTATTATATGCCACTCAATTCACAAGCCTTAGTTTCTTACTAACTTTTGCCTTGTCGGCTGCAATGCTGTGAACAGTTAATTGGCATCCTTGCTTGCAATTATCTTCATCTGACTGAGGGTTGGTAATAGTAGATTCACTCTCTCAAGTTTGTTGCTTTCTTGTATGGTATCGGTTCTTTGGGGAGTTCTGGGAGAGCATTTACAATTTAGACCGCTTAGTAAAGTTCTACAACCTAAGCCAACCACAAGATGATCATAAGACCTGGAAATCATGAGATGTGAAGGTGGCCCCTTTTATAGCTCCTTGAATATTTATGCTTCTTTAGTATCTATAATCGATGATTTGAAGGAGCTAAAAACATCAGAAAGCAGAGAGAGATAATTATTTTTACATTTCTGGTGTTTGATAAAAAATGTGACATTTATCCTAGTACTTTCTTTAAGCAATTTTTGGATATATGCCCTTTGATGCAGCCATCTGTTAGCGATCTTCCTCACATAGTACAAGTAGCAGCAGTTTCTAGTATAATGGAGGTGGGATTGAGGAAGGTTATTAGGAGATACAAGCTTATCGAAGGTTCTAGAGAGAGATAGAGGAAGTAGTAGAGCCTGGTAGGAAGAAGCAGGGAGGGAGAGAGAGATCGACAAGATTCAGCCAAACCAGGTTGCCGCTGCTGCCATATTTCTATTCAATGATGATTCCTTGAAGTGCAGCATCTGTTCTTTTGTAGTCCCCCTGGGCTTGGCTTGGAGAGAGTGGCTGAATATGGTGCAGCTAACCCAGTCCCTAACAATCCCCCTTAAAATCCGGCTTGTCTCCAAGCCAACAACAAGGAAGTATGAAAAGCTTACCACCACCTGAATCCCATGGCATGTGCAAAACCTTGACACAAGATACTGTTGAATCGCTGTTCAGGAATGTATGACAATGCCTTGGCTCTCCTCTATGCTGGAATACCCTTCTAGACTCTCCACCATTTTATCCGAGGGTCTCAACCTGCTGTAATGATAATGAAACACCCACCATCCCCAGAAAATTCCAACCATTGATTTTTATAGAAAACGGAATTGTTCCCTGCCATCAGAGAAGTAACTGTTGATGTAAAATCTGCATACCTTGGTGAAATTTGAATTTGCACTGTTATTAGAGGAAAAATTGCATGTTTGACAGCCTTCCATATTCCATCCAACAATGATAGAAGCTTTGAAAAATCAGAGCATCTCTTGTCCATGAGAAGATACTGTCGACCATCTTTATCATCAGTCAGTGCTAATTTCAGTTATGTATAAATGTATTGCACCCCTTATATACTAACATCACAAGTATCTTCATGGGCCAAAAACCAGTAAATGCCACTGAAGCCTGTAGCATATATAAATCCTCCTTGGTACGTAACTCATCCATGCAAAATTTTCCTGTAACAATACCAGCACAATGACTATTTTCATAAACCTCAATAGTAAGCTCATATTCACCTTTGTCAGTATTTTTTCCACTCCTACAGGAACTTAATTGATGTTTAGCTAGCTGTAGGAAGTAGTTCTCTTTCCCATTAACCCGAGCAGGCGAATATCAATGTGAGTACAATAACAATTCAATCAAGAATTCCATTTCTTTGCCACATGACAGTATGACACCCTGCTCTGCTCCACGCCAGTGCTTGAAACAACCAAGGATTTCAGGATGTCATTGGAATGAGCACAATAGAGTGAACCTGAAAGTATACCACAGATTGTCCAAAGTAATACTATGATTTTTCTTATTGAACAAGTAGGTGATTTTGAAATTTGAGAAGAACCAATAATGAAATAAGAGATGCCTTGTTAAAAGATGGTGTAATAATATAGCTTGTGCGGCCCACATATTAGTGGTAGGGGTGGTGTCGGAATGGACACCACCACCACTAACAGTTAAATAGTATAGATAGTCTATGATTTGAAAGAGCTAAAAACATCAGAAAGCAGAGAGAGAGAATTATTTTTACATTGTCAATCCATTCATTTCTGACTAGATTTCTGGTGCTTGAGGAAAAATGCGAGACATTTTGCCTAGTACTCTCTGTTATCATTTTTGGATATACACCTTGTCATGCTGTCAAGTTTTTGAAGATCAAAATTGTATGCAGTGTAGCTTCTAACAGTCTGTAGCCTCTGGCTACGTAGTAGTATCTGCTTCAAACGATAATCAATCCCTTTCAAGAGATTTTGTGCTGACTAGCTGCTTTTATGCAGACGATCTTTTTCATTTGGTTTGCACTGTCAGGATGGCTATTCAGAGTTTTCATTTTTGGTACATTTGTCCTGCCTTTTGCTGCCCCGCTTCTCCTTGGGACATTTGGTAATCGGGTCGCCATTGAGGTAACAATACTCATCTTTCGGAGTTTGATCTGTTATCCTGTATTTATTGTACATTTGTACTCAGTTTTGAAATGGCCGGAGCCACCTGCGAGTGTGTGCTAAGACTTCTTTTCCTGGCGAGTTGTTAAGTATACTGTATGCTAATATTAATGGATTCTAAAGGGACATTAACCTGTATGCAAGTATACTGCTACTATCAGCATTCAGCCACAGGATATGCAGCACACTATCACAGTGCTCTGCTCTTTTTATGTTCGTGTGTTTAGTTTTGAGTTCGCTGTATATTTTTGTTTATGGCTGAAGTGGCTATCTGGCTTCAAATTTATTTCCCTCACCATATAGTGATACAAGGGTATCATAGTGACTTACCCTTGTTAATCTGTTGTTCTTTGGTGACTGGTACTAGTAGACAAGCAAAACCTGTGATGCTTTGAAAATACTAGGTATTGTAAATATGTTGTTCTTTGGAGAGTGGCACTAGTAATCAAGCAAAACCTGGGATGCTTTGAAAATACCAGGTTGGTACTGATTTAATGTGTTTCAATTCCAGGGAACATGTCCAGCATGCAAAAGGAGGTTTGTGGGCTACCGCAACCAAGTGATTCGGTGCATGAATTGTCAAAACATAGTTTGGCAGCCAAACAATAGGTCCTCTGGACGAGCTGGCAGTTCAAGAAGCTCAGGACCTGATGTAATTGATGTGGAGTTTGAGGAGAAGTAAGAACATGTTGTTACACCATGCACCAGCAACTTAGGGAGAAGATAGGATCAGGCTAAAAGGTTGTGATATGCGTGTGTGTACGTAGTTATTCCTGCTATTGTGTGTTGTACATTATGTTTTTTTTATACTGAATAAAACGAAGCATTACAGCAGTGTGCATTAAAATTATGTTTAGTATTCGGCGTCTCTGGTGAATCTGGCGTGCAACCTGTTATGTAATGTAAAGCATGCAGCTGCTGCAAATATCAGTTCAGTACCGAAACATTTTCATTGAAAGAACCCATATATCTAACCATATGGCATTAAGCTCTCAAATACTAGCAGTGATAACATGCAAAGCACATTAATCAGTCAAATACAAGTGAGTTATCCGGCCATCAACACACTGAGCAGAAAACAAGTTTGTGGCCATCTATCAGTTGAGAGCTTCATCGAATTGGTGTGGAGGTTGACAAGATCTTCCAATTCGCTGCTGAGTTCATTGTGGGAAATGGAAAGGATACTAATTTCTGGACTGATAACTAGCTTGGGGGAGGTAGTATAACTTGGAGGTGGCCCATTCTCTCCACATACCTAGGCAGATTCAAATTGACGATCGCTCGAGCCCTGATCAATCACCGGTGGGTAAGGGATGTTCGAAAGCAATGTTATAGTATTTCAAGCTTTGGGGTGAGTTACAGCATATTAACTTGACTCAGGAGGATGATACGATCAGATGAAAACTAGGGGCCCGTTTGATACGGCTCATGGTTATATGATTTTATGATTCTAGATTCTGATTCTCCTGAATCATATTCTGGAGAGAATCAGAATCGATATAATAAAGTAATGATTAGAACAATATTTTAGGTGATTTTCATGTGATTCTTGGAAGAAATTGGTTTCAGATGATTTCGGGGAGAAAGGTGATTCTCACTCCCTATGTAAAACTGCTGAATCACTTGAAGTGTTCTCAGAATCAGTTGCAAAATAATCCGTTTGACAAGGATTCTACTGATTCTGTTGAGAATCAGGAAAGAGAATCCCTACCAAACGGGGCCTAATTCCCAACAGACAGTTCACCACATCATCAGCCTATGAGCTCTTTCATATTGCACGAGAAACCTGCCCACATGGCGGGCTGATTTGGCAGACAAATGTGTCGTCAAGGGTTCATTTCTTTCTTTGGCTGGCTACGCGAGGAAGATGTCTAATGGCTGATAATCTGCAGAAAAAGGGTGTGGCCGCATGAAGATCATTGTGTACTGTGCCTTTATGAGCAAGAGGACTGCAGACATCTATTCATATCTTGTGTTTTCACTATCTTGTGTTTTCACTAAAAGGGTATGGTGATTGATTTGAGAAGCTGGATTGGAGTTGATTTCCTACTTCCAAAGAGTACTGCGAACCTATGGCTAGAGGCTAGAGAATATTTGGATGGAAACCTATGGCTGGAGGCCAGAGAATATTTGGACGGGCTACAAGGAGCGCTTCGACACAATCTTCATGCTGCTTTGCTGGTTTATCTGAAAAAAGCGCAATGCGAGGATTTTCAATCAAAGGTCGCGTACGCCTGATCAGTTAGTGCAAAATGTAAAGGAAGAAATCCTAGTTTGGAAGACAGCATGAGTGTTTTCAATCTGTAACAATGATGTTGAATAGTTGTTAGGACTGAGTAGTAGTCGTTGTGAGTTTGGTCTTTTCCTTTTCTTCACTCTTTTAGCTTGCTGGATTGAGTCTCTACCTCCCTCCCGTCTCGGCAGCGTTCTGTTCTGTCGTTGTAAGCAAACTTTTTTTTCCTACACTTAATAAAATTGATTGACCGAGTCTTTCGGCTGACCCGACAAAAAATATAAATTAAATACTACACTAGTTGAATTGCCAAACATGAAACGATTTATCTGGTCAATGCCAATATCCGAGATAGGCTCGATTGGTTTCTCTTTCTCCAAGTAGACGCCGCAGGCTCCCGGGCAAATTCATCTGGCAATTGGCAAAAGGCGAAAATAAGAGAACAGTTTCTGAACTACTGAAGTGCGGACATGGAAGTCTCACCGGAGATAGTGGCCAAGCAAGTCGGCGCAGCAGCGAGCAGAAAGTTGGAGCCCAAGTGGAGCACCATCCTCTGCGCCGCCGCCACCATCAGCAGCGACGGCACGGCCAATGCCCAATGCCGGAAACCACACTGATACCGGTGCGCACAACGCCATGAGATTCATTCATCCATTCCAGGCGAAGCGAACAACCGCAATGGGGCTCCGCGCCGCCGCGTCCAATTCCATCATGCAACGACGCGATGCAAGATACGAAACGCGGGAAGGAAGAAGACGGCAATTGTGTTTCTTGCCCACACGGTATGTGTATCACCAATTTCGATACAAAAAGAATCAACAATTCGATCTTGGTGACAAAAATTATTGATGTATGTGTATCACCAATTTCACCATCGTGCATTTGCCAATATGTGGATGCATGGACGAGGAAACACAAGGTACAATGCACACGTTCTGCAGGACTGGAGAAGAACGGCACAATAAAATTAGTATGCCAACCGCAAAATTTCATCTTTGTAAAATCCAAGGAGAAAGTGTACAATCAACCAGTAGAAACCAGAAAGATCAAGAAACTGTGCTCTTGATCTGTAAAGCCTAATATGCAAAGGGGGGCGACAATTAACTTAAGACGGGCGACGACAATAGAAAAAGATCTCAGCAGATTACTAGCATATAAGCTTTTCACTCCTGATCCAGCTCGAATGGAACTTCTTCTTCTTGGACGTCTACTACCTCTTCAACCTCAACTTCCTTGGTATCGTACTCTTCCTCATCGTCACTGGCCTCCCCGTCTCTGAGCTCCATCCTGTATGGTCTCTCTTCCTCGTGCAGCTGCTTCCATTTGGCGACCCATCCTTCCCATTCCTCCTGAAGCTGCTTCCGCCTCTTGCGCTCCTGCTCGCTCAGCTGGTTGAAGGCATCCTGATCCTCTTGCTCGTATTTCTTGCTGTACTTCCTCAGGTTCTTCGCAATCTCATCTTCCTTTTCAGGGGTCAGCAGCGACGGTGGTCTCGGACGCCACAGGAACTGTACCAGTAAATTAAAGTAAATGACAAAGGATTACGATGGTGATAAAGCAATGAGTGTCCAGAAAAGGATAGGATGGAACCTCCATACCTGATAGAAGTGGTCCTTTGACACCTTGTAAAGTTGCTTGCCACTGAAAGACCATATTTGGAAACCGTTCTCCATTTCATGGACTGAGGTAACTGCAGATGCAAGATATCTAACAAAAAGATTCCAACGTCATTTTAGTTCCACTAACATACAAGGAAATCCATCTTAACTTGTTTAGTCACACCAATGACAAGTATTACCAAAAATTGCAACCAACTCAAATATTTTAAATTCTAAGAGTTGGTTTTGAAAATTTCATTTACAGAGAACATTTTTGTAGGCATATGATACTTGGTTTTTGAAATTTGATATAATAATAGTGCCAGTGTCATAGTGAGGACTACAAATTTCCTGACCAAATATAGGCTTACCTTCCAGTAGGATCCCACATAATGTCAGTAGCCATGAAATGTTCACCGGTTGCCATGGTCTCAAGCTCATCAACATTGTAGAACTCCAGCTGCCCATTAAAGCCCTTCAGACCAGCGAAAACAATGAATCTTCCACCGGGAGACCAGAACAATGCATTAGCCTGCTTGCCCTTGAGAGTGGTGAGCTTGGACACACGACTGATGTTGTTGGATGTTTTCATGGAGTAGAAGCTTATATCAGGCTTAGGGCCATCACCATGAATAACAGCAAAGCGGTGACCTTTGGGCTCCCATGCAAAGGCAATGATCTTATCATTCTTGTTGTCCAATTCAAGAACCTCAATGGGTATATCCCTTTCCTTAATTCTAAAAAGCTCAAACCCAGTGTAAGTGCTCTTCTTGGTTTTTGTATATCTATCAACCTGGACAGCAAGATATTCTCCACTGTTCTGCCAGTACATCTTGCAATCACTGACACTGAAAAGGTTTTTCTGCCGCAGCTCCTCTTTACCAGGAATTTGCACAAGGCTCACCTTTCAATACAAATTATAGATTTTAGTATTCACCATTAGTTGATGGAACACCCTCAAAAGGGAAATTGCACTTACCCTTGCAGGCTGGTTTCCTCCACCCAACTCAGGGACAAAAAGGGCTATGATTGGATCAGTTGGAGACCAGCAGAAGTCCACAACATTCTCAACCTTCAGAGATTTCTTATCAAGAAGGGAGAATGTTTCAGTCTCATAGACAGATATAACATTCTTCCCAAGCCTTGCAAAATATTTATCGTCTTTTCCACCACCCCATCTTCAGACACAAAAAATATAGTAAGCACCCCCAGGTACAACTTAACAAAAAGGTAATGCATTCAATAACAAATACAAAAACCAGTATGTTCACCTGAAAATAGGCCACGAAACACCAGAAACACTGATATTTCCACTGGCCGTGAATTCATCAGCACTTCCTTTAAAGTCCCGCATCACTTTGCCAGTCCTCACGTCAAAGATATTAAGAACAACCCTCTACAAAATCCAGCACAAAAGTCAGAAAGGAAATCTATGAGCAGATAAATAAATGTAAGACAGTCCCTTACATGAGTGTCTCTAGGGTTGCTGGGCTCGTGGCTACTATATGTGACCAAATATTTCTCACCAGGGGAAAAGTCAATCAGTTTCACCTGTTACAAGCCACTGTTAGGTAGATAAAATATTACATGTCTGACATAACTCAGTGCAGCGCAAACCACATACCTGTGCATGAGCAAATCGCATTAGACGCTCAAACTTATCGTCACCACCCCACACCTGGGAACCCTGCCTATGCACTGTTGCCAAGTATGTTCCAAGAGGGGACCACTGAATAAAACTGTCTGTCCAGTACTAGACAAGTAAAAAAAAAGTAAAGTAATGAGTATATTCAGTTATGCTTTGGGAGTGCAGAGCACCATAAATTTTTCAATTTCGATTCAAGAAAACCAAGGTACCTGCTTTTGGAATACAAGTTCAGGCATCTTCTGCCTTGCATCATTCCAGTAAACTTCAGTGAAAGTACCAGCACGGATAACAAATTGGTCCCGGGCCTTCTCATCAGCCAGCCATTTTTGCAAGTTCTCCTGCAAAACAAGTGCAAAATCAAGGTATTAGGCAATGTCACAAAAAGGATATTAATAATTTTCAAATTTAAAATGCCCATTAAAATTAAATACGCTTTTGGGTGGTGTAAAGTTGAAAATGCTTACTCCAGGAGTGTATGGCTTAATTTCAGCAGGCATCCATTCGTCTGGAACTTTCATGTACTTGTCAAAGTCATCAAACATGTTAACTGCGAAGATGTGAGACTTGTCGAGCTTGTACCCATTTGTCTTTTCCCTAGCAAGCTCAGCTTCCTGACATAATGTCAAACAAAGAAATACAAACTTAAACCCTGCTAGACTTAAAAATGAACATAGAAATGAAACACCCGACAGAGTCATTCAATTTCCTATTTTTCCTCACCTGACTATAAGAAAAGATCTCAATATTTCTATATTTCATCATATTAAACAATTAAAAGCTAAATGAACAAGGATGAAAAAAATAATGATGGTTCAAAACAATTTTTAAATGATTGAGTCCATGGCGTTCTCAAGGCATGTACTCATGTGTGTTCCACATTCAAATGGTAGAGATCCGAGGGATGACTTGTCATGCTACAAGGGGAAAATGCATCTGACATGTGGCAAACTACCTGTGGAGTATTATACTCAATGAAGCAGTAACCATATGTCTTCTTTGTCTCTGGGTTTACAGGCATCCAAAGACCACCTTCTTTGATTGCGCCAATTTGACTGTATATCTTGCGTATGACATTCTCCAACTTCTCAAACTTCTCTGGTGGAACAACAGGCAGGTTGTCCACAACAACAATGTTAGCAAACCCCATTTCAAGCTCCATAGGGTCATCATCCCGAAGTAAATCCTCATCGTCACTGAACATTACAAATCAGTCAGCAACATAGAAGGAAAAATCAAGAAATTTTTCTGGACAAACAAAAATCGTTCAATGCAAACAATAGTGGTCATGTAATTGAGAGTCAGCTTAAGCATCAGCCGCCATAAGCTACCAGATGGAACAATTTTAGTAAGATAAGAAATACAATCATTCACACCGGTTGCACGTTTAACATTGGTATATATTAATATATCCAGCCTAGTGTTAAGAAATTTGTGATACACTCCATATATCATGAGCATATTACAATATAACCACTGTACAAGACCATCAAAGATTAGCATATCTGTTAAAAGCTAAGCTAACAAGGATGTCACAGCTGTTCACATGTATAAACAATAACATCTATGCATACCAATACACAATCACTGTCTGCTATGTCACTCATAATGTACTACATAGTTACACACCCACACATTACGAGTCCTCATGCAGATTAACATCACGACACATCTAAAAACCGTATCAAAATCGCTACTAGTGGCAGCTAAAAGCATCAGATACTAGCTGCCGCGTTAATTAAGGCAGATCGACCTGTCACGCGACGCTATACTCGGATCTGAATGAAACGGAAGGGGTGACTAGGGTATCCAGCGAAAGCGCACAACAGCGTGAGGTAGTGTGTTCGGGCCGGATCGACAGGCGGTGCGGAGGTGGCTACCTGGGGATGCCGAAGTCCTCGCCGGCGGGGAGGGTGACGGAATCGAGATCGACGGTGGAGACGTCGACACCAAGCTCCCGCGCCCGCGCTTCGATGCCTTCCATAGAGATTTCTAACGCCATCTTCGCCTACATAAAACCTCGAATCCTCTGCGCGCGATAGAGACAGCGACGGCCGGCGTCGTTGGCTGCGGCGGCGGCGGCGGCGGCGGCGGCGGCGGCGAGGAGATTGGTGGGAGAGAGGCGGCGGGCGAGGGAGGCGTGGGTTGGATTGAGTCGGCTAGGGTTTTGAAGCGGCGCTGTGAGGGATGGTTCGGGATTCTATTACCTTTCTGACTGACGCCGACAGGTGGGCCCAACAGGCCAGTAGATGCTCTCTCTCTCTCGGCCTCTCCTTGAAGCTTTCATAAACAAGGCTCTGTGAATTTTGGGCTGGGCCATAAGCTCATAGGTATGGACCAGCACAAGCCCAAGCCCATTGTTCATGAAATCGAAAGGAATAATCCACTTTGACTCCCTCAGATGTAGGTCCAATCTAATTCGTATTCGTCAACAGTAATACCAGATATTTTGACCCTTCTTTTCTTTTTCTTCTCTCTTCTCTCTCCTCCTTCTCTCTTCTTGGAGGCGGCAGCCGGCATCTCCCTGGCGTGGGTGGTGGCCGAGTTCGGTGCCTACAGCGAGGTCGTGCGGATCCTCAATGCTAGGCAAGAAGCGTTGAGTCGGTTGGCGCTGGTGGCGGAGCATGAGTTGTACGTCATGTCGGTTCTTGTTGAACGACCAGTCGCCCGACCTCCCAGGGTCGTCGCGACGCTCCCCGAAGCCATAAGAGTGGAAGCCATCGTCGAGGCGGGACTGATCGAGCTCCTCCGTGGACCACCCTCACGGCCCGATGTGCAACATCATCATCTCCTGTAGCGTAAGGCCCTTGGGCTTTGTAATGATGGCAACGGGCTACCTCTTGGTAATGCCATACGTGGTGAACTCGAGGAGCAACAGGATGCTCCCCTCCTTCTTATTGGACTTGTCATCGGTCATGCCGCGGCGGTCCCGTAGAGGCTGGGGAAGTTGGCGACAAGGGCATGGGGCTTAGGGCCTCCGGGGCGGCAATGTTCTCGCGCTCGGCGTGCAGCACCCACACTTGACACTATCAAGGCGACCACATGCCTTGGACATGGCAGGGATATGAGCCCATCATGAACAGCTTCACCCCATCACGCCACCAATGCCATGCGCATGGATCCGTTGGCGTCAGGGCGATGTCATCCGTCGTCTCCGATAAAAGAGAAGGGAGAGGGAGGAGAGAGAAAAGAAATAGAAGGAAAAGAGGAGGCGGCAGTGACATATGGACCTCATCGGTTGAGTCAGCCAGTCAAACTAAGTTAATGAGCAATGTCACCGAAAACCACTCACAAAATCACTAATAAAATTATTTTGCACCGGATTCAATAGTTGAGTAGTCAAAATACATAGTATTTGTACCGGATTCTCTAACTAATCTAACCCATAAAATTTTTCTTCAGAAAATAAAGCAGAAATCCTTTACAAATTTGTCGATCAGATCCGTGTTAAGATTAAATCAAAGCACGCAACAAAGGCAATCGAGCTCAAGTCCTCCTGATCACAGACACTTGCGTTTGCCACACGAGCATGCTGCAATTTTTAATTAAAACTAAACTTACATATTACTTATACGTCACTTACATATCAATTACAATATAATTATATACAAATTACACTACATTTACGTTTGACAGATTTTTCTAAAAAACTATCGTCATATCTATAAATAAAGCCAAATAAAATTATACTATGAGTGGATATAAAACCCAAAGCCAAAAAAAAAATCCGAATCCGAACTATGAGAAATCCAAAACCCAAAAAATGATATCGGATAGGTAACTTGAAAACCCAATATTATTTCGGGTTAATCGGGTAGTGAATCACGGTACCCGAATCATCCAAATAACATGAATCCCTCATGCCCGTCCGAGCTCATGTCGTCGGTGGTCGTCCTCCGCGCCATCGCCTCTTGCGTCGTTGCCGCTCCGCCCGGCACCCTCGCGTCGCGCCATCGTCGCTCCCGCCGTCGCCGCTCGCTGCTCGTGTCGTCGCCGCTCACGCTGTCGTTGGCCTCACCCGCAGCGTCGTCGGCCTCACTCGCTCTCGCCGTCACGCTTGTGCCGTTGTCGCTCGGGTAATTCATGTTACTTGAAACCTAAACCCGAAATTATGGGTATCCAAAATTTTTGGATAATAAAATGATCGGATAATATTTTGGATATCATTTTTTTATTATTGAAAATTAAAAATTTTAAAAACTCGAACTACTCAACTCGAATTTTTGAGTAAACACGAATTAAGGGCCTGTTTGGGATGCTCCGCTCTCTGTTTTTTAGCTCGCTTCATGTTTTTAACCAAATGGGTTTCACACACGACTCAGAAAAAAGGAAGAGTTGTGAGATCACCTGAGACTCACAAACTCATGGCTAGTTTTTGAAACTATTTCATAATGAAGTTTGTGAAGAAAAGTTAGTGAAGCGAGTCCCAAACTGACCTAAGTCAGTTGCCGGCAGCGTTTGAAGCGGCCCTGGTCGGAGCGACCGGCGGATCCAACCGCCACCGTTCCCGCCGCGTCCGGTTTATTGCCTCTTTCGTCGTGGCCTCGCGTGGACTCCATCGTCCCCAACGCGACGCGACACAAGAAAAAGTCAAAAGCAGCAGCGGGCGGAGCCACCAAGCCCCAACCGCGCGTACCCACCTCCACCAATCTTCTCCCCCTCTTCTCCTCTCCCTCCAGGCCTCCACCCGCTGGGGAGTGGGGAGCCGGCCCCCCACCGCCTCACCCCGCCGCCGCCGCCGCGGGGAGTTCCATTCCACCGGGTCGCCTCCCGTCTCCTGCAGAGAGGTTTGGTTTTGGTTTGCTTCCTTCGATGGACAGCCCCCCCCCTTCCTTCCTCATCTCGAATCCAATCCGTTCTGTGTTAGTCTGTACTGGCTGTGGGGATCGGGATCCCGAGTAGCTTAGAGCTTAATCCCTGTGGTTGTGGAGCCCCCGCCCCGCACCTTCTACCGTGGAGAGAATCTACCAGGTGTTTTTTTGTTGCGGTTCTCATTCGGATCGAGTTGTGATTCACCGACCCAACGAGTGCAGCGAGTATCCGCGATTTCTACCTTTGCTTGCGAGTCTTATGGCGCAGACACTGGTGGCTGGTCGGTTGGCTGATGCTTCGCAAGCTTATTTAGTCATTTCTAGGTGGCGGTTGACCTTGTAGCTATGGGAACTGGTTAAATTGGTTATGGCTTGTCACTAAATCTCTCGCTCCTTTCAGTTCAATTGCTTTGTTTCATCATTCGATCTCCTGTGTTAGCTAAGCATATCTGCCGATGAACCGCTTCGGGGGTTGAGAATCCATTGTCAGAAAACTCTATATAGGCATTTGAAAGGGTCCCAGGCTTGGTTTGATTTGAATATGTACACATATGCTATTCTGAAAATAGTTAACTGTTATCATCATACTAATTGGTTAGGAGTCAAATAGGCATCACCAAGCACTATTTGTATTGATTCAATGTTTTCCCTGTTTGTGCTTTTGACATCTACTAACATATATACACTGCAAGCATTTTTGGGTTATGGAAGAAACTCCCGGCCTCTGCATGCTCTTCAAATATTCCAATTCATAAATTCATTTAGAGTGAATAAGTTTTCTGTAATAATTTCCTGAAATTCGGTCAAAAAATTTTCCATGTAATAATTTCCTGAAATTCGGTCAAAAATTTCCCTGTAATAATTTCAGGTTCATGAGGGGCTCGAGGATGAATCCAAGTGACCGTAGAACGCGGAGCACGATGTCCATCGTAATTGTGATGAGTTTGTGCTGCTTCTTTTATATATTAGGAGCTTGGCAGAAAAGTGGGACAGGAAGGGGTGATAGTATTGCATTGAGGGTGACAAAAGAGACCGACTGTACAATCTTGCCAAACTTGCACTTTGAGACCCATCATAGCTTAGGTGGTGTTAATCCTTTGGTCATGACCAATAAAGTCTTTGAGCCATGCCATATTCGATACAGTGACTACACTCCTTGTCAGGATCAGAACCGAGCAATGACCTTTCCCAGAGAAAATATGAACTACCGAGAGAGGCATTGTCCTGCAGAGACTGAGAAACTGCGCTGTCTAATCCCAGCACCAAAAGGCTATGTCACCCCTTTTCCTTGGGCCAAGAGCCGTGACTATGTTCCATATGCAAATGCACCATATAAGAATCTGACAGTTGAGAAGGCTGTTCAGAACTGGGTCCAGTTTGATGGAGATGTGTTTAGATTTCCAGGAGGGGGGACAATGTTTCCCAATGGAGCAAATGCCTACATTGATGAGCTTGCATCCGTCATTCCATTTACTGATGGCACCATTAGGACTGCACTTGATACTGGATGCGGGGTATGTCATCTAAACAGATCCTATCATTCTTGAACATGTGTAAACATTGAGCAGCTAGTTTTAGTCTCTCTGGTAGCGTCTTTTTAGTTGCTTCTTTCCTTAATTTATGATGTACCTCATAGCAGTAAGTCAAGAAATATTAGTGCATCTTAGTCCAACTTCTCTGCACTTTCATGTGTATAATTAGGCCATAGTTTCATTGACCTTATGTTAGTACTTTCTGATCACTTGTTGTAGCTGCAATAACAATTTCAGCCACTTGTAGGTTGCCAGCTGGGGTGCTTACCTAATGGACAGAAATGTATTAACCATGTCATTTGCACCTCGAGACTCACATGAAGCTCAGGTTCAATTTGCATTGGAGCGAGGTGTTCCTGCAGTAATTGGAGTGCTTGGAACTATAAAACTACCATACCCCTCTGGATCTTTTGATATGGCCCATTGCTCACGCTGCTTAATCCCCTGGAAGTCAAATGGTTAGTTGTGTCAACTATGCATACAAAATGTAGCACCTCTATCAGCTGTTCTTTTTGCATATGCTATATTATTTTGCTTCATGCAGATGGGATGTACATGTTTGAAGTAGATCGGGTTCTGAGGCCTGGTGGCTATTGGATATTGTCGGGTCCTCCCATCAACTGGAAGGCAAATCACCAAGCATGGAAAAGATCCAAGGAAGACTTAGATGCAGAACAAAATGTAATCGAAAAATTTGCTGAAATGTTGTGCTGGGATAAGATCCATGAGAAGGGAGATACTGTTATTTGGCGCAAAAAGGCAGATTCCAATGGATGTCGTAATAAGGACGACCGTGCTAGCAAGATGTGCAAAATTCAAGATGCAGATGATGTTTGGTATGTTCTATATGTATCTAATACTACTGTATGTGTGCTTTTAACCTCGAACATGCCATATCAACTCGACTAAGTTATAATCGCAATAATTCCAAAATCCTTTTTATACAAGAAAAACAGCTAACTTTTCGGATACCACTAGATTATAGAATTTGTAGGTGATTGCCCTTATAAATGGTAAGTTGATGTGAGAAGGGCAACTTATTACAGGCTGCTGATATATGCAAATGTTCTCTCAATGGTGGAATCAAGAAGAGTTGCTTATCTCAAGATTTCTATCTCTAACAATATATATATGCTGTTTCATTATTAAGTTTTTTTGGATGGTTTATTATTATAGGTATAAGGAAATGGAAGTTTGTATAACACCTTTCCCGGATGAAGCACAGCTACATAAGTTCCCAGAGAGACTATTTGCCACCCCTTCCAGAATTCTACAAGGTCGCACCCCAGGTGTTACAGAAGAAATTTTTGAGGAGGATAATAAGTTGTGGAAAAGGTATGTCAGTACTTACAAGAGGATAAACAAGCTGATAGGTTCTTCGAGGTATAGGAATATTATGGACATGAACGCGGGGCTTGGAAGTTTTGCTGCAGTTCTTGATTCTTCCATATCTTGGGTAATGAACGTCGTGCCCACAATATCTGAGAAGAACACTCTTGGTATCATCTATGAACGAGGTCTTATTGGCATATACCATGATTGGTGAGTCTTTAAGCTATATGTTCTGGCATTCATTTTAACAAGGGATGTCAACTTGTTGAAACTGTTCCTGGTTGCTCTGGCATTGCATTGTTGGCAGGTGCGAAGCTTTCTCTACATACCCTAGGACATACGATTTGATACATGCCAGTGGTCTCTTCAGCTTGTACCAGAATAAGTAGGTGCTCTTTCTCCTGTATTGATAATACAATGCAAATTATCCACTCTTATTAATATGAGTTTGTCAAACTTGGTAGGTGTAACATAGAAGACATTCTTCTGGAGATGGATAGGATTCTACGTCCTGAGGGCGCAGTCATACTGCGGGACAATGTTGAGGTGCTGAACAAGGTTAGGACGACGGTGATGGGGATGCGGTGGAAGTCCAAGTTGCTTGATCATGAAGATGGGCCTCATATACCTGAGAAGATTTTGGTTTCAGTGAAAAAGTATTGGGTTGGCAATGAAGAAGAAAACAGTTCATAGATACCCTTTTTGATGTTGTACCTGTTCATAGATCCAGTTCGTACTTCATAGGTACAGGCCTCACCATTCCCAATCAAGATGACATACAGATAGATTATTTTGATGTCCTGCATATTGGTTGTGCATATATAGAAGCAGGGCATTAAGGGAAAACGTTGGTGATTTGCCAACAAATTTTGTAGGTAAAGAGGAGGATAGTTTGTGCTGAAATGAACTCATTGTGTTACAGATCCACACAGGAACATTTTCTGAGTGAACAAGTGTTGCCCCATGTATTTTCTTTGTGCTGCTTGTACAACATGAAACATTAGCGGTACATGACTACATGTGACAAGGAGAGAAGGAGTTGTACACAGCACTTATTACTATCACCAACCTAGGTTTCTCCTTCTCACCTAGAGATGATAAGATGTTTGGTCATACCTATGGGCTATATGATGGATTAGATGTAGTGTACTTAGTGAAGTCGGTCAAGCCTCCAGGATGGACGCGTGTAGGGGGGAAAATGGATCGAAAGGTCCGGATGAAAACGGATAGCAAACGGTCGTAAACTAGCTATACCATATTAGTTTTCATATTTTTTTAATTAGATTTGAAATCGGAAACCCCGATACGAAAATGAAATCGAATACTATCAAAAACAAAAATGAAGCGAATACGAATCGGAACGATACGAATCGGAACGAATATAGTAAATGTAAATTGATCGAATATAAAAACCCCTCGAACTAACCTTTACAAAACAGCTAATATTTTCTCAAAATATATCAACATTTTTAATTTTTATTAGGTAAACAATACATGTAACAAATTTCATACATTCATATCAACTTACTAATTTTATATAATATATAACAACATCACAATCTTTGGTATCATTACAAGTCTCAGGCATATTAAATTTAGGCATTAATAACAAAAATAGTTCATTCACATGACCACATACAGTGAACTAAATACTTTATTACTCATGGCCTAGGTCATGCACTCATGGGCTCGTGGGCTACGTGCTATTGGGCTCGCTCATGGTCGGATATCCGCTAATTTTTTCGAGATAGTGTCCGACGATTCGAAATTCGTCGGATAATTCCTCTACCGTATTCGTTTTCGTTTCCAAAATAATTATCCATTTCCGTTTCGTATCGATACTATCCGAAAATTATTCAACCAACACTTTCCAAATCCAAATTTCCGAACAAAAACCGGAAACTATCCGAGCTGTTTTCACCCCTATACCCATGGAGGTAGCAACAATTCTGAATTCTAGCACCATCCTTGAGTCCTACTGAACATGGTAAGTGTCGACGGGTAATATCCGAAGATGATATTTGGATAGTATGGAGATCGTTGGAACCATGGTGTACGCGAGACCGAGGTAAAAAGAGATGAGAGACAAAAGATTTTTATACAGGTTTAGGCCCCTTAACTGATAGGTAACATTACTACTCTATTGGTTGAAGCCGGTGTTGCCTTTATATATCAAAATCACACGAATACAAATTTTGGGATGATCTAATCTAGTGTCTATCGGCTTGGCGGCATGAAGTTCTCACACATAGTCGACGATTAGCGTAGTCAGATTCCTCGAATATGAACTCGACGAGATTGGAAGTAACTCTAGACCCCTCTTGTCGGCTTTGTGGCTTCGTGTTGGGTTTGTCTAGATCCGTCTTGACCTCTATTGGCATGTATCGATTTTTCCTTCTGCTTCTGAGGGTCTTGTATTTATGCATTGATTACCTTCTCTTCCAAGTAGAACTCGAAAAACTATAACATGATATGGGTTAAGGAGACCTTGCTAAATAGGACTCCTGACACCTTCTATTCTATATTTGTTGTATTTTCTTAATCAAACGATACCTTCTTGTATATCATTAGGTATATAGTATTATCGTATACCACGAACCTAAGTATAGAAGGTATGTATTATCCTTGATACCGACAGTAGCCCCCAACTTTAACGCAAATGAATAGGACAATGTCTCGACCAAAGACTTTAAAACAATAGTTGTCGAACTCATCCGACCGTTCTCGGACAATGAGTAGGTATAGAGTACGCGACTAAATTTTCGCCCAACCTTGACCAAGAACATGACCATGAGTTGAATTTGAATTAAAATCAAAAACTCAAACTTTCATAAACAAATTTAGAAAAATTTTGACGGCAATTTGTCTTTCTTCTTAGGTAGGTTATTAGACCCATACAAGATATGTGACTATACTATAGCGTTGTTATAAATTTCTTGTAGTCGGCACAAAGTGCGACCACCGACAACTTTTCGACTCGCTTTGTCATGGGACGTCTTGTTCTATGTACTTAGATTTGAAATCATTAATTCGGCGTCCATCTAGTCGGAATGAATTCATGACTACGGTGCCTTGGGGACCAATATATGTCTTTTGCTTTGTTATCTAACCTTTCGGAATTAGTTACTTAGAATGAATTGTTAGATGAAAAGCCCCCAAGTGAATGCTAAGGAGTAATATGATATAAATTGAAAATATTAAAAAATAAATTATATCTATGTGTGGCAATAAATGAGTACTCTCACCATAGCCGCCTTCACCGAACGACATTGTGTACTCTTCCTAGCCTCCACTAATTTTATGAAAAGATTTTCACAAAAACAGCTTGAATCTCATAACAAACTAAGGTGAAGAAGTGTATTCTTAGTCCTCACCGTGAAGTTGGAAAAACCAATTATCGATTACATAGGTAGTTAATATGTTACGGTGGGTACTCGACATGATCATTGACCTTTAGAACCCGACTAATCCAATAGTACCGGTGTACTCGGCTAAGGTTCTATGACTCGGCGATTAGTCGTTTAACGTAAGAGGACGATAAGAAACGGCTTCATCTAGGAGCGATATGAGAAAAGAGGATCAATGGACAAATATTGTATATTTGATATATATAAAAATTTACATAGATTAATGCATGAAGATGATAGGATTGCTATATATATATTGGTCGAGCGATGATCAAGTGTGTAGTCGTATCTCGATCACTCGTAGAGATGATGAAATGATCGCTACAATACGATCGAGAACTAATTATATAGTTGTACTCGATCACTTCTAGATCGCTACCACTTTAGTCGAGGACAAGTTGAGTAATCATACTCGACCACTCACTGAAGATTCGTCTGATCGAGGAACGAGCACTAACCACATGTTAATTACTATAACATAATCACTTTAACTAATCACGTGAAAAGAATATTGATATGAAGTAAAAGCATGAGGCTAAATATCATATAACACCGATAAAATACGTTGGTTTAGAGAAATACACGCGGTTGGAACTTGTTCGCGGAGGGCGAACGATCGCGTATCAGGCATCCACATAGAACCATTTTCTGAGTGAACCAAAGTGTTGTCCCATAGATTTTGTTTGCGGTGCCTGTAGTCCTGTACAATATGAAATACTAGCAATAATGCATATGTAACACTGAGAAATCGTTTATATATATTTTTCATGAATACGTAAAAGACCTAAGCCAAAAATAGGACTATACTATAGAATGTATAGGATTATAATCTTTTGCACCAAATTAATATAGATGGTATATATATATACATATATATATACATACATATATATATACATACATATATATATACATACATATATATATACATACATATATATATACATACATATATATATACATACATATATATATACATATATATATATATACACATATATATATACGTTTGGCCTCTCTATTCTCTAATGAGGTGGAGTAGATATATAGTGGATTGATTAGTCAAGTCTTGATGGGTCAAGCCCTCCAGGATGGAACAAATCGAATTTACAACAAATTAGCCATGCTGCACCTAATCCTTTAATCTATAACCCATCTCTGATTAATTTCTTTATCAGCAGGGACGTTTCATTTATGTCGTGGAAAAAACCAAGACTTTGGTGGCCAGTGCCAAATTGGTCCCGGGAGAAATTAGAGGCACATTGACTCCTAGTAAACGATAGCGAACTGCACTGCACTACACTACCCTGCCTGCCTTGCCTGCAGGGCTCTATAAATTCTGAAAACCCAAAGCCTGTAGAGAAGCAACAAAACCCAGGAGGTGCATGCAATTTCAGTCAGAGTAGAGAGAAGAAGAGAGAATCAAAATCAAGTTAGAGATGAAGATGCAACGCAGCTCTTCTTCTGCACTATCCCTCTGCAAGGTGCTCCTGATGGTCCTCGCCCTCATCTGCACCCTGCACACTGCCTCCGTACAAGGAGGTAATATAAATAGTACTTTTAATATTTTAGTGTTAGGGTTTTTTTTAAGGTGGTCTCTCATATTATACTAAGTTAGAAAACATTTGATTTCATAAACTAAATTCCTTGTCATTTAGACCTCAGTTTAAAAAAATAAACGTAAACTAATTATAAAAATAATTACATAATCAGAAAATAATTCGTGAGACGAATTTATTAATCCTAATTAATTTATGATTAGCAAATATTTACTATAGCATCACATCATCAAATCACGACGTAATTAAGTTCATTAGATTCGTCTCACGAATAATTCACCGATTATAAATATATTTATAAATAGTTTATATTTAATAATTCAAAATAATATAATGTGAAAAACTATACTTTAGTTTAGTCCGTCCCTCCAAACGGAGGCTTAGTACCGTTGAATTGTGATGGATGCAGGGAGAGCGGCAGCAGCAGTTGGTAGGATTGGGAGGGGGCCACTGGATCCAACCTACACGCCGCCGACCCCCCCTGGCGGCTCTTACACAGGCCGGGGATGCCGCGGGGCGTACAAATGCTCTCCGGGAGCAGCCTCGCCATGACTGACACTCTTTCTAATTCTCTCTGCTGCTGCTGCTGCTGCTGTATGATCGAAGACCGTATCGATCTCGATCTACTTAATTTACGTCGGTCCATCAATGCCATGCCTACACAAACAAAATAAACCAGCAGGCATCTAACGCATGATAGATCGATGGAAGTAGGTGTTTTAATTCCTCTGTAATGTGTGCCATATTACATACTATCTGCTCGTCCAGTCCAGTGTGCTGTGTACGTGCAAATGAGCGTGATTAAATAAAGGGAAGCAGCTCATGCCTGCTTCCATGTTGCCTACGTACATCTACTTGTAGTCTGATTTGCAGCGGAATTGATACTAGTAGTACGTTGATCACTGAATTAACATTACTGCTTCTTGCTAGTTGTCCAACGTTAGGAGCTAATTAAGCCTCCGTAGGACATATCATTCAACCCTTGTTCTTCAAGGTTCAGTATTCTTTTTCTTCTCTGTTGTAATAAGTGCAACCGCGCGCGCGCGCATAGACGATTTCAGCTGGGCGCTGTCCATGTTTCACCGAAGCTGTATTACAGTCTTAAATCAATCTGCAACGCACTGCACGCAAAGAGAGTTTTTAACCAGAAATGTTATTACTGCTATTGTTCAGTAAAAACAGCTTGAAGTACTCATCTTGACACACACACACACACACACATATATATATATATATATATATATATATAGACACACACACTAGCCAAATGTCTGTGCGTTACAACGGGACGACGACGCAGAGAGAGAAGCAGGCGGAGGGCAAAGGTCCAGACGGTGGCGCGGGAGCTCTGAGCGACGACGGGAGGAAGAGGCGCAGGCGCGGCGCGGATGGGAACGGAAGAGAGGGACACAAGATGTCTTTTTTTCATCTAAGCTCTTCCTTTCTTTTCAGCATTGGGACTGCAGGTTAATTTTATAAGCACTTAAGGGTTTTTTTGCAAAATAACTCATTTTCCTTCTTTAACTGGTTTTTTTAAATAGTCAGGCGGACTGCGGGTTAATTTCAAAAAAACTCAAGGGGTTTTCTGCAAAATAGCAAGACAAAACAAAATTTGGGTGAAAACACTACTTACTTTATAGATAGTTATATATATATTTATATATATACACACACACATACACTGTGTGTATAATGCGCCTGGTGCATTCCAGGTACAGAATGCACCCACACCAACCGACCCAACCAATCAGGCGCACCAATCCACATGCGAACCCACCAGCTGATTCGTCGGGACCGACACTAAAGCACCAGATCTCATTAGAACTCTGAACTTAAACGTGCTTGGACGAGATTATTACTAGGATGAGTGACTCCTGGAAAATCCTCCGGTGGAGTTGCAACTAGTGTTTAGATTAGGTTACAACTAGCATACCAAGTGTGTTACAATTAGTCAATTACCAGACCTGCACGCTAGTTGCAACTAGTGTCTAGATGAAGTTGCAACTCCACTGGTGTTTAGATGAAGTTGTAACTGGAGTTGCAACTGGGCGGGCAGTCGGTGATATTGGTGTCACAACTGGTGGAGTTGCAACTGGTGTTTAGATGAAGTTGCAACCAGTTGCATGTTTAGATGAAGTTGCAACTCCACTGGTGTTTAAATGAAGTTGTAACTAGAGTTGCAACTGGACGGACAGTCGGTGATATTGGTGTATCGTAACTGGTGAGTTTACAACTGGTGTTTAGATGAAGTTACAACTGAAGTTGCAACCAGTTGCAATTGACGGTCAGTGATATTGGTGTGTCGCAACTGGTGGGATTGCAACTGATGTTTAGATTAAGTTATAATTTGTGCATAAATAAAATTGCAACAAGATTTCTCAAAAGGCCACCCACTTTCCATGAGGTCAACTATCCTAATACTACTGCCAAAACACGCTTAACTTGAGAGTTTTAATGGGATCCGCTACCTAGTGGGATCCGATGGATATGTGATTAGTTCAAGCGCGCACATGAATATAAGGTTTGGACGAGGATATGTGTGTGTCACGCCGCGCCACGGCACGACTCAGTCACGCGCGCGCCTGGTTGGTTCGCCCGATCCGTGTGCAACGTAGAGCTGAAATGTACCTAGGTGTATTTTAGCCCTACCATATATATATATATATATATATATATATATATATACACACACACACACACACACAAAACACACACTAGCAACTGTGCCCATGCATTACAACGGGTGAAGTCGGGGCGCGGCGCGGATGGGGACCGGAGGGAGGGACGCATGATATCTTTTTTCCATCCAAGCCCTCCCTTTCTTTTCAACATTGGGACTGTGGTTAATTTTATAAACACTTAAGGTGTTTTCGCAAAATAGCCAGCAGAACAAAATTTTAGGTGAAAACACTAGTTGCTTTTATAGATAGACTAGTAAATATGTCCGTGCGTTACAACGGACGTCATTTTATTTTATCATAATTATTCGAAAGTTGAAGTCTCATGTAATTTCAATTTATATTTTTTCTTTATAAAAATTTTGGGCGGAAGATTTGCAAATTTAATTAAATGAATGATAGTAAATACAGCAATGTATGGGTGCGACACAATATGTACTAGAAAGCTTGGACAAGCTACATAATCAAAACTCATGTGCCTCGTGAGCAAAATTGCATCTTATTTATAAGTTTTGCCTATAAGTATAGAGGCCACCAATAACACTACGTGCATTTCCAGTGAAAAATCATGAGATTGAATATTCTGCCACACACATCAGAATTAAAATAAATGTGGCATGTGTGATTTAGAATGCAAGAGCATCTATCCACAATTTCAAACAAAGTTGGAACCTGATGGTGTACTGCAATGTGACAACATGCAAGCAACTACTGATGCGGATCAAACCTCAAGATGAGATCCAATCGACGACAATGCACAACTCCTAACTTAAACTCCTTTTCTAGAGTTCCAAGCATAATAACGATCAAATGGTTCTTGCTGCATTGCAAACTTCCAAGTTCCAACCCACTACAGATAAAACTGCATAGAGAATTCCAGCTTTCACCTGGTTAGCGAAAATGTGATCTAGATGTTCCTGTGGTAAGCGTAGATCGGTAGCCCCTCCTTAAGCCTTCTACATTCCCGCAGCATTATCATGTGCAGCCTAGCAAAGTTCATCTCACCACCTCCCCCAATCCCAAACACCTCCAACCCTTTCTCCTCCCCCTTCTCGTCATCCTCCATCCCACACAACAATGCACGCCTAATCAATCCCATCGTGGCTTTGTACTCGACAATTTTGGCATCTACCAAGTCCTTCTCAGCCTCGAGTGTCCTCTTCTGGGCCTGAAGCTGCTCGAAGTCATGAATGCGATTGTGTGCCGCTAGACGACGCTTGGCGGGTGACGTGAGCCATGAAGAGAGAGGCGATGAGGGGGGGGCATGGGCGGTGAGGGTGGGATCAGAGACGTCCAGGGTGAGAAAGTGAAGGCCCTCGAGGCGGAGAGACCAGAGTTCGCGCGTGGCGGCCGCGGCGGCCTGGAGGGAGCGGAACACTCGATTGGGCCAGGCCATGCGAGCTCTTTCAGAGTTGGGCTGCTTGTCGAAGTTGGGCCAAGAAATAACAGCCCGCTCTACCGTGATTTCCTATTTTGTACACTGGGTCTCCTAATTTTCAAGTTCTCAATGTTGGTGATTTGCTGATGCATTCTGTACGTAGTAAAAATAGAGAACATCTGGATCACCAGTTTCTGCTGAGATGAACTAAAATATTTAGCCGAGTTCGGTTCCGAAGGTTGGGAAATTTTTTCCCCGCACGGAAAATAAGGTAGCAGCAAATATTTAGTTAAGTATCAGCTAAAATTTTTAAAATAGATTAATATGAATATTTAAAGCTATTTTACTATATACTTTTCTTTAAGCAGTTCATGAAACATGTGCATAAAAATAGGTTGGGACATTTTTTTTCCCACATGGAAAATAAGGTAGGAATTTCACGGGAATTGATATATATTCTATGTGATAATCTTATAATCTTATAGAATCACACAGATCGCACGAGAACATTCTATGTGCCATATACTTCTGATTATTTTTGAATGTTTGCGGTGCTTGGAATTTTGTAGGTAGTGTGGAATTCAGGCGCCATCTTGTGTTGTCCTGCAGCTGTTAATTGCTCCTGATTCTTTACTATCCGTTGCTAGCTGATTGCTACGTGCAGACAAGACATCGGGCTAGCTAGTGCGTGCCAAATTGGCTGTGGAAAAAAAAGAGGCCCTGACCCCAGGTAAACGAAAGAGAGCCGTATTCTGTCGAACCAATTTCATAAAGTTTTATAAACGTTAAAAATATTGACATGATAATGTATTAATAAAAAAATATGATAAAAAATTTATGAATGTAAAGATAAAACTTTTTTTCAAACTAAAATATAAAATTCATTAAGATTGATCTCACATGAACAGCTAGTATAAATTAATTCTGGACCCAACGAATGGTAGAGAAGCAGCAAAAAATACAATAGCCAACCGAGGGTAAACGTTAGAGATGAGGAAGCAGCGGAGCTCCTCCAGTTTTGGTGGTGCTCTGTCCCTCTGCAAGGTGATCTTGATGGTCCTCGCACTCGTCTGCACCCTGCACAGCTGTAGACGGAGCAGATAATTAGTACTACTTCCATTTTAATATGAATACACCTAATATATAATATGGCATATAAAGATATCTTTATATACTATATTCGAACGGATAAAATATAATTTAACAATATATTAATTGGAGTTAAGTTAAGTAAGTAGCATTTCGTTTGTCTGACTATTTTACAGAAAACTCCTTCAGTGTCCTAATGCTAAAGAGAAAGAAATGGTTTGAATTAAGGAAAGACCTTATACGTCTCTCTCTCCTTGCGCCCTTCCCTCCCGTCTTCATCCGCGTCGCACCCACGTCGCGCCTGCGCCCCTCCCTCCCGTCGCTGCTTGGAGCTCCCGCGCCGCGCCTACGCCTCTCCCTCCCGTCCTCATTCGTGCCGCGCCCCGACTTCATCTGTTGCGACGCACGGGTACAGTTGTAGTACACCTAATATATAATATGACATATAAAGATGTGCTATATTTGAACAGATAAAATATAATTTAACAATGCATTAATTGGAGTTAAGTTTTTCGCTACATTTACATATAATATAACTAATATCTAGATATAGTATTTAGATAATGGAATAGAAGAGCATCTTCAAGAGTGCCTTATATGTCTTTTCTATCCTTCAAATTTAGAAAAAAGAAAAAAAAGTATCCAACAGTTTCTCATATCTACTCTCCATTTTTGCGCACTTGGAAAAAGCCAAAAGCACGCGCGCAAAAACACGCACGTGTCCCAAGCACGTATCCTCCTTCTTGTGCGACGCAAGCCCTCCTTCCCGCGTCGCTTTCCTTCCCGCGCCGCAAACAGCCCGCTCCAAAGGACATATTGTATATTTTCAAATAACGGAACTAGAACCTTGCGCCATACTGGTACATAAGCAGCAAGTGGCAATTCATGTGCAACTTTGCAACTTGATTCGCTACCATCAAGGACATGAGAAGAATTTGTTATTCAGAGTGTTTAAGATCACATGAACAAACACTCTTCTTTCAAAAGTCTGCGTTAAAGTAAACTCTAAACTCTCAACAAATTATATGAAACTTCAGAACTGGCTGCTACTGTAGCAAATTGTAGAAGATACTTCAGTGCGACAGCGCCTGAATAGTGCGGCGGAGCAGGACAAATCTGGCAGCAGGAACATCAACGATCCATGTGGCGCAACAGAAGAAAAGGCGCAGGATTCGTGTGGCGCAACAGAAGAAAAGGCGCAGGAAAAATCCGGATATCACAGGAACAGTGCGCCAAAATCCTCCTACAGAAAAAAGTTGTGGGCCCAAATACAAGAGAAAAACAAGTGTGAGCCTAAAGTTGATTTTTTTAATACTATTTATAGGAAATTATTGGAGATTCCCTTTTCTCCTTCAATTTCTTTTGTGATGTTGCAAAAAAATAGAATCTGAAAAGAAAATTATGAGAAACTCTCTTGTACGGCTCTTCCTCATAGATTTTTATATTTTAGATTTTTAAAACTTTATTTTATAAATAAACATCCGAAAAAATTCATGACTAAATTTCTTCACCGTCCATTGCTGATTAATATCTCCATGCCAGCGCGCACATGAGAAATGGAATGCACTGGAGAAGATGGCGATTTGCTAGCAAGTGCCAAATTGGAGCTGGAAAAAAGAGGGCCCGTTGACTCCTGGTAAACGATAGAGAACTGAGCTACAGCCGCTATAAATTCTGAACCCAATTATATCCGGTAGAGAAGCAGCAGCAGTGAAGCACACAGCAAATTGACAGGGTGCAACTTCTTCAGACCGTCCGACAGAAAAAAAAAGATCATGAGGAAGAAAAGCAGCTCCACCTCTTCTGCTGCTGCTGCTATTGTGTCGCTTTGCAAGGCGTTCCTGATGGTCATGGGGCTCATCTGCGCCCTGCACACTGCCCCTGTAGAAGGTAAATTAAATATATACATCCACTAGCTAAATACTCACGCTTTGTAATATGATTTATAATCTATACTAATTAAAATGTTAAAATGTTAATAGTGATAGTATTTATTTTTATATCATTCCATATAAGCTCCAAAATTTATACCGGATCTTCTTTCGTTTACTATTGACTCTCTTTAAATTTTAAAAACAACTAAAAATCATATTATTACTTAAAATAAACAAACACTTATTAATTAATTTAATAAGATATAAATTTAATTTATTTTTCGTTGTGACACACGAGTTTTAGGCTAGTAAAGTCTAAAAGAAAAAATGTATTCCCACTCTTTAATCATTATATCATATTTGATATAATTTTATACATGTATGTTGAGCTTGTAGCAATGGATAATTGATATAAAATATATGTATTGTATTTGAATCTACACCCACATCAGTGATGGTGATGATGGCAGAACCACCATCACCACTATCAATCAAACTAGTATGGATAATATATATTTAATCGATCTGTTAATAGTTAACATTTATGATGGCTATATGTTGTTGACGACTTACAAAGTAAATTAACATAGCGAACTGAATCAACAAATTATATATATTTATATTTGTTTTCCACTACTTAACAATAGAGTCGTCCTTTTCTTCTCTCCTTATCCTCGCACACGGTACATACTCTCACATAAACAAAAAGATTTCTCAGATAAAAAGTTGTTGGTTAAATAAAATCGCATGCTTCAAGTTAAATTCATATTCAGCCTATATTTAGTGATATAGACCCGTTAAAATACAGATATATTACTAGTCTGACATATATACGAGGGATGCAGGAACAACGGGAGAAGTAATTGGTCGTAGTGGGAGCACGCCGAGCCGAAGCCGAGGATGCGGAAGTGCCTACGCATGTCCTCCTGCAGGTTCACCATGACAACCTGCTGCATGCGGCATGCCCTACCTATTATAATACTACGTGGTACATATTCATGGTCATGCAGAGAATTACACTACTACGTGGTACATATTCATGGCATGTGTACTGTATAATCAATGTATGTATGATGTACCTGTTGTCGTAAATAGGGGGATGCAAAATATTTGTTTGTAAGCTTTAAACTTTTGGCGAATGGCATGGGATTGTACTATCTATTTATTATATATTAAAAATTTATTAAATTTCTCACAAACGCTCTAAAAACTGTTGTAGATGCTTATAAGCTGCCACGTGTCACTCTAATAAATTAAAAAAATCTAAGAAATTATGAGGGAAAAACATCTTTTCCCCTATTTTAATCGGATAGATCTATCTTAAAAAAAGAGAAAAACAACTTCGGATCAGCGGTACGAGTCCATACTTACAACACACATATCCACATTTTCCTCTACACGGACAAAACAAACCCACCGGCTCGCCTCCTTTTCTTTCCTTACGGTAATCTATTATATACTAAAAAGTACATCAAACTTCCTACAAACACCCTCAAGCTACCATATCATTTTCTATAAATGCTTCTAAGTCATCACGTGTCACTCTAATAAATTACAAAAAAATCTAAGAAAAAATCTAAGAAATTTTGAGGAAAAAATCTTTCCCAAACCAATGAACCCTATTTTATTTTATTTTAAGCTGCTAGATCTATCTTAGAAAAAGAATAAAAACAAAACTTCTGATCGGCCGTTCAAATCGGTACGTACAACACACATATCCACACTTCCTTCCGCTTCCGCTTGGACGAGACGAACCCACTGGCTCGCCTCCTTTTTTCCCGGTAATTGAGTTAACCGTTAAATAAAACAAAATCCTAAAAAATACCGCTGAAAATAAAAATATCCACCTTATTTTTAAATAAAATTGGTGGGCATTACTTTATACGGTTAGACATCTAATATAATTTTTTACCAACTTAATTATATCTCTTAATATGTATGTGAGGTCTATTTAATTAACTATACGATTTGATTTTGATGTGTTCATGAACAAACATTTTTTATACACTTTGGTTTTCATGTCAAAACACTTCTATACAGAATCGAATTCTGCATGGGAATAAGCCAGCATCGAAGAAAAATAAGCTAGATAATGGGAGACTAGCTAGCTAGCTGCATGAAATTTTTAGTTATTCTAAGGAATTTTTAGGAATGCATAGTAAACAACTTGAAAACATACAAAGTTAATCAAGTGTCTTCAGGATAAAAAAGAAACTGATGCTACAACTAGCTGTGTACTTCAGAATAAAAAAACATTCACCTCTTAAAATTTCTATTTAAACTGATGACCCGTATTTAAATAAACTTGCACCACATTGGATGGTAGGGATTGTTCACTAATCTACCTAGGCCACACTCCAACTCACACGTCTGTATGCATGGCTAGCATATTTTTTTTGTGCACACTGACCACTCTAAATTCAGGTGCATATTTGCTAAATCTGTGTTCTTTAAACAACCGTAACTTTTAAATCCTTTATTTCGGATCCATTGAATTGTTCTACTTATTTCAAAATAAACCAATAGTTCAAATATACATATCAACTATGTTATTAAACAAAAAATAAATATGGCCTTACATAGTTCAAATATCCGCGTAATTTACATGTTATACAAGTGATCATAGAAATTTCTAAAAATGTGAGTATATAATATGACATCAAACAAGCTAAATTAATCTACACATGTAAAAACAAAGCCGTCTATAAATGATGCTCTTTTTAATTACTTTTTTTCATCCTATATAATACATTGTAGGGATCCTAAAATTTTGTTTGAATTAAGGAGGAATGGAAAAAAAAAGCGAGCAAAACGGTCGGAATCGGTAGCTTTTATTTGGAAGCTAAATAGGACTCCTGACACCTTCTATTCTATATTTGTTGTATTTTCTTAATCAAACGATACCTTCTTGTATATCATTAGGTATATAGTATTGTCGTATACCACGAACCTAAGTATAGGAGGTATGTCTTATCCTTGACACTGACAGTAGCCCCCAACTTTAATGCAAATGAATAGGACAATGTTCTCGACCAAAGACTTTAAAACAATAGTTGTCGAACTCATCTGACCGTTCTCGGACGGTCGAGTAGGTGTAGAGTACGCGACTAAATTCTCTGCCCAACCTTGACCAAGAACATGACCATGAGTTGAATTTGAATTGAAGTCGAAAACTCAAACTGCCATAAACAAATTTAGAAAAATTTTGACGACGATTTGTCTTTCTTCTTAGGTAGGTTATTAGACCCATACAAGATATGTGACTATACTATAGCGTTGTTATTCTAAATTTCTTGTGGTCGCACAGATAACTTTTCGACTCTGCTTTTTCATGGGACGTCTTCTTCTATGTACTTAGATTTGAAATCATTAATTCGCGTCCATCTAGTCGGAATGAATTCATGACTACCGTGCCTTGGGGACCAATATATGTCTTTTGCTTTGTTATCTAACCTTTTTGGAATCAATTACTTAGAATGAATTGTTAGATGGAAAGCCCCCAAGCGAATGCTAAGGAGTAATATGATATGAATTGAAAATATTAAAAAAATAAATTATATCTATGTGTGGCAATAAATGAGTACTCTCACCATAGCTGCCTTCAGCTGAACGACATTGTGTACTCTTCCTAGCCCCCAGCTAATTTTATGAAAAGATTTTCACAAAAGCAGCTTAAATCTCATAACAAACTAAGGTGAAGAAGTGAATTCTTAGTCCTCAGCCGTGAAGCTGGAAAAACCAATTCTCGATTACATAGGTAGTTAATACGTTACAGTGGGTACTCTGATATGATCAAATCTGACATGATCATTGACCCTTAGAACATGACTAATCCAATAGTACTAGGTGTACTCGGCTAAGGTTCTAAGACTTGGCGATTAGTCAGGTTTAACGTAAGAGGAAGATAAGAAACGACTTCATCCAGGAGCGATATAAGAAAAGAGGATCAACGGACAAATATTGTATCTTTGATATGTATAAATCTTACATAGATTAATGCATGAAGATGATAGGATTGCTACATATACTAGTCGAGCGAGGATCAAGTGTGTAGTCGTATCTCGATCACTCGTAGAGATGGTGAAAGGATCGCTACAATGTTGATCGAGAACTAATTATGTAGTCGTACTCGATCACTCCTAGAAGATTCATAGAGATGATAAAATCGCTACCACTTTAATCGAGGACAAATTGAGTAATCATACTCGACCACTCAACTGAAGATTCGAATCATGCTCGACCACTCACTGAAGATTCGTAGACACGGTGAGAGCGCTACATGCTGATCGAGGAACAAACACTAACCACATGTTAATTACTATAACATAATCACTTTAACTAATCACGTGAAAACAATATTGATATGAAGTAAAAGCATGAGGCTAAATATCATATAGTACCGATAAAATACGTTGGTTTAGAGAAATACACGCGGTTGGAACTTGTTCGCGGAGTGCGAACAATCGCGTATCAGGCAACCACATAGAACCATTTTCTGAGTGAACCAAAGTGTTGTCCCATAGATTTTGTTAGCGGTGTTTGTAGTCTTGTACAATATGGAATACTAGCAATAATGCATATGTAACACTGAGACAAGTCGTGTATATATATTTTTCATGAATACGCATGACCTAAGCCAAAAATAGGACCGACCGAACAGAAAAAGATAAAAAGTAAAGACTAAGGCCCTGTTTGGTAGAGATTCTCTCCTCTGATTCTTAACAGAATCAATAGAATTTCTTTCAAACGAGTTATTTTGCAACTGATTCTAAAAAGAATCATTGTTCTAATTATTACTTTATTATACCGATTATGATTCTCTCCAAAATCTAATTCAGAAGAATCAAAATCTAGAATCAAAATCATAAAAATAAGAGCCCTATCAAACGGGCTCTAAATCAACTCTAGCGATACAGGATACGACCAAACAACCTAATTATATGATACTGGGAATGAAACATGGCACATGTAATAATATCTTGTAGCATGCACCTACCGGTGTATATACATATATAACTGTTCACTTTTACTATTGTTACTGTTCACTATTTATTTTTACTATTCACTACTATTTACTTCTACTGTTCACTATTCACTTTTGCTTTCACTTTTACGGTTGACGACGAAATATTCGAAAATTTTTGAATCTTTATAGGGTGGCGAGTCCTAAATAGCCGACGCTTGATTCAGAAGTTTTAAAATCCTACTCGTTACTCACCGTATGTTTTAAAATCCTAAATAGCCGGCGCTTGAGTTCTTTTTGTTTTCCCCAACAGAAAGTTGAGAGTTCTGGCTCTCTGAAATGTTACGTTTCGTCCTGTCAAGTGACAGAAACTGGACAGAATGATCAGGGGCACAAAAGCAAGCAGTAAGTATATCTAAGTGGATATATAGCACAATACTATATGATCAGTGAGGATCACAATATGGGATATAATGTTCTCTTCTGTATGATTATAGAGCTCTTGGCTCGTACCTTCGGAACAGCTGTGCAACGGAATGTTAATATACTGCTACTAGTATAAAGCTCTTGACTCATAAAGTCAAACTACTATATTCAGAAGAGCTATATATAATGGACTGAATCTGTAGATAAAAGAATATCTTCACTACAGCAAATGCTCCGGTGCAGTTCTGAATATCTTCAGAACTGGTATGGAAAGAAATGTCTATGTACCAGTATGAAACTATTGGTCCATACTATATTCACCAAAGATGTATGGAGTGCATCTGTACAGTAAAGTGTTCCCGAGCATTTCTGAACATGAAAGAACATCTCTTCAGGAAAGCAATGTAATGAAAATGCTGATCTACTAGTGTGGAACTATTGACTCATCCTACAGTTACAACATGAATGTAATCTCTGTACACTACACTACAGTTAGTTTCCCCGAGCAGTTTCTGAACCGAAAACTGTTGTTACTCACATAGTTCTGAACTGAAGAAAACCTCACTGTTTCTTTCTTCTACCCAAGATCATGGTGAGACTAGTATGCTGTGCCAATGTGGGGAGTAGTGGCGTTGCATTGCCTTGCCGTTCTCCAGGGCTTGCTCCTGCTGCATCCGGTGATGGGCTCGTCGTCGACATTAAGCAGGGACGCCACGAACATGTCTTGGTCCTCCAGCTCGATGTCCTGCTGCTCCGGCTTACGCCGATCCCTCTCATGCTTGTTCAGCTGCATCCTGCTCCGCTGCAAGAACTCCTCACTCGCCTTCCGGTCTGCCTCAAATGTCGCCTTCGGATCACTGTCCCTCATCTGCAGATTGGCTGCATACATCGGGGAAACAATTTTAATCGCTTAGGTAGATGTTCATCGATTTGTTACATGTCAACTAAATGATTATGAAAAAATTTCAAAAATTACGCTACCAAGGAGGCAAGGACTAGTGATGAATGGACCAAATTGTAGTGTGAGAACGTGTAAACTTTTAATCGCTTTATTTCAAACTTTACATGTATGTCTTCTTCTTGTGGTAAAAGGAAAAAGGTAGCAGCAGTAACTTAAAGAAGTTTTATCTGAATCAGTGAACTTGAATTTGCATCTCGGGCAGAAAAAAAATCAGTTACTTGTCTGAAATTCTGAATTTGCTGACATGACATGCCTAGCGTTCATGAACAAATTTTAATGTACTACTAGTGTTTAAAACGTTTGTGTCTTTGGGTTGTTTTGATATGGACTGTATTGGAATTGCACGACTGAAACTAAGGCAATGATGAATCTTATACATTTTCATGGTCAAAATGGATGAATTGATCAAAATCTAGTGTGCAGTCTTTTTTTATCTTGTTTCTACGAAACTTCACGAATATTCACATGCACGTCTAATGCCGTTGTAATCGCCTTTTTTTCTTCAAAGCTTAATAAAATTGGTTGACCGCCCTTTCGGTTGTACCTGACAAAAACATACTCACATGCATATATTGTTTTTCATCAAGTAAATTAGGAAATATTATCTTAAAAACTTTTAAACTTTTCGGTTCAGATACAGTGCGTCAAATTAGTTTCAGGCAAAATATAAACAAGTAATGCATATACTGCACTTAGATTTGCAGAAACAACGAATTCAGCTTCTTGTCAGAAATCATGTTGTTACGGGGAATTGACTTGCTTAACTAGATTAGAGGTTTCTACATGGTTCCCACGAGAATTGACAAGTTGTGAAACCAAAAACAAGCAATTAACCTAGTTAACATTCCCATCCAAATTCATTGACCTCTGGACTTGATTAGAAACATGGATGGATCAACTAGTACAGAGGCGTCTACATGCATTGTTCGTTCCCATGAAGATGTACAGGGGCAAAAATCTGTGTCTCGCTCTGAGAGCAAAGGGAGGGAATTAACCTAGCCCACATTCCCGTCCAGATTCAGCGACCTATCTAATCATCTAGCATCAGCGAACCCGTTCAATCGCAACGAAAGAGAAGGAGAGAGAGAGAGAGAGAGAGAGAGAGAGAGAGAGAGAGAGGAAGAAAGATTGGTTACCGTCGAGACGGTCGTGAGGCCAGGAGATGTAATCCCAATCCCACTGCTCGAACTCGAACTTGGGGCTCTGCAGCTTCACCAGCGGCTCTCGCACGGCGGCGGCGAACCCGGCCTCCGGCCCTCTGCGCATCGATCGATCGATCAGGCGCGCGAAAACAAGAAGCAGAAGTTGCCAAGAACACCAATGCGAGCAAAAGACAAGAAGAAGAACGCGATGAAACTTGGATTGAAACGATCCAAAGGAATGCGAGAACACGGCGGCAAGAAGTGCAGGCAAGAAGCCAAGAAGCCAAGAAGAAGAAGAAGAAGAAGAAGAAGAAGAAGAAGAAATCGCCGGTTGGTCCTGACCTAGGAATGGCGACGCCTGAGTCTATCTGGATCTCCGCTCTGAACCGTCCGCCCATGCTTCTCCTGCGTCTCAACCCCTCCGCCTCGCTCTCCATGTGCGCTCTCTCTGTGCTGCTCGAGTTGGTGTGGTTTGCTTCGGGAATCGGGCGGTGACGATAGAAATATATAGTAGTAGGAGGGTAGGAGCAGAGAAGCGGAGGAGGAAGACTGGAGGAAGAAGAGGAGGGAGTTAGTTGTGGCCGTTACGGGCGGACTCGTCCGTGGCTTTCGGCGGCCTTCCGCCGTGTGTCCCACCTTGTGTCTGCCAGCTTATCTCAATGAATACTTCAACTTTATTGATCGTTATTAATTCTGCAGTGGACAGGCAGCTGACACTGCTAGTAGTAGCTTTTTACCAGAGGCATTTTAGGCTACTCTTAATAAAAAATTTCATATGATATTAAGCATATAATTATATGAATGAAATAAAATAATATTTGAAACTGTTAATTATGTTTAATTTTAGGGTTTATAAAATGTTAGTATTCATGTACATAGTATTTTATTCAGATAAAATTAGTTTTCAGGTCTTATAAAAAGTTAGTATTCTCGGGTGTTGTGTACTCGTAATCTTGATGTGGGAATCTCTTGTTGTGTAATTCAGGATTTCTGAGCAAATAAGTAGAACCCTGCAATACTAGTGCTGAGCTAAATGTCTCAGCCTGGTACTGCAAATAAAAAGGGGACAAATTACAGCACATCAATATAAAAATGCACTAGAAAAACCTTAGCAATTAATGAAGCGAAATAGTCTCCTTTATTGTGTTTATGTGCACCTGATATCAAAAACTGCGTGCAGTAATAATCATCAGAATGAATTACCTAGCTTTTTTAAGCTAGTAAGACTGATAAATTGTGGCAAACACTTTAGAATTATATACACTTTGGTTATTATAGATGATTATCTTATCGCGAGTCATTTGCTACCTGATCAGCTCTGTTCTACCAATCATAAAACCTCATTTGCTACCTCCTAGGCATAGATTGATCTCCTAATTTGCAATGAGCAGATACGAAATAATATAATCATGATTAGAAAATTAGTTGCTGCTTATTTACTGCAAACTGGCCGAACAATCAACCCACATGGTCACTGCAGCTATATATCTCCTAACAGATATATGTACCACTCTAGCTTGCACCTATAAAATCAATCAACCTATATACATGCTTGCATATAAACTGAGATGGATGAGGATCACATATTTAAACCGATATATATGATTAAGTTCGAAATATACTGATTCAAACAAATTCTGCCAAATTGCAAATTGTTTCAGTTCTGTTTTTCTGATAGTTGTGTACAATTTGTCATATTACATTGTCTTAGCACTTATTCAATTTCAGTTATAGCAAAAACTATTGCATTTCAGTTACGATTCATCCCTCATACTTTCTTTCTTACATTCAGGACCTTCCGCTCCTTTGTCCTAGAGCCCACGGTGAGTTCTTGGACATGGTGTACGATGATAGGTACACGCCTTTCTTAGAGCGAGCTGGTCTAGACGTCATATCGTTTCAGGTTTGTCGTGGCCTTCCCACGTTCAACTCACCGGCATTGACGACACTAGTTGACAGGTACTATATTGAAACTTTTCCATCTATCTTACTATTTTGTGCAGGCACTTCTCTTTACATGGAAATTAAATAGTGTGGTTATTTTCAGATGGCGACCTGAGACACACACATTTCACTTGTCTTTTGGGGAGATGACAGTCACGCTCCAGGACTGACAGAAGTTGCTTGGCCTAAGGATTCGTGGTCGTGCAGTCACGGGTCCGTGCAGATCAGACGGATGGAGAGCTCAGATTGAGGCCTTCCTTGGGCGTCCAGTTGGTGAACACGACACTTGCTCTTACGGAGTGCCAATTTTCTAGCTTCGGGCGGAGTTCGCACATTGCCACGATGGGGCGGACGAGGAGACAATTGCGTGCTACTGCCAGGCGTGGATCCTGCATCTCTTCACCTGCGTGTTCTTCCCCGATGCGATGGGGGACAATGCTTCGTGGATGTGGATCCACTGCCTTACTGACTGGGACCAGGCGGGTCAATACAGTTGGGGATCGGCAGTATTAGCTTTCTTTTACAGCAGCTGTGAAAGGCATGTCGTCGTTCTTCGTCGTCGCCTTAGTTGGTGGATGCGTGTACCTACTTGGTTGTGGATGTGGTCAAGGTTTCCAGTAGGTCGGCCGCAGGTGTTGCCTCCTCGTGACTGGTTCGTGGGTCAGGACGCACGTCGACAGCCGACGTGGGCCTATCTTTGGGACCAGGTCATTGTCCCTCACACGAGAATGAAGAGGGCCTACAAGGAGTACACGAGTGAGTTGGACAGTCTCATGGCAACAAGTGTAAGCCTTGTGTAGGATCGAACAAGACCAAACAAACCTACCAGAGGGGGTGAATGGTAGGGAAACCAAAAAATAAATCTTTTGCGGAATTAAAAGATTTACCTCTTACCGATGAAACCAATCTAAAAGCGACAATAAACGAGGCTGTTGAAGCCGTCGCCGGTCACCATCTTACGCCCCGGTCCGACCGCCCTTCTGGCGGTCGGACCGTCGCCTAACCTCCGGTTGGACCGCCGCCACAACCCGTTGGTCGACCGCGTGCACACCTACGGTCAGACCGCAAGATCCAGAAAACACCGAAAGATGAACTCTCGAAGAAGTAGATCAAACTATTTCAACTTTATTGCATCTAAAAGTGTTTACAAAGTGCAACAACAGCACTCCTCACCAAAATCTCAACCTAACTCAAAAACCCTAGCTATTCTCTCAAGTTTCACTCTTGAAAATCGATGTCTAGGAGGCACACCCTCCCTCTCTATTTATACATGCAAAATCCTCCTACTCAAAGTAGGAGTAGAAATCCTATTCTCAATAGGACTCAACCTCCCACTCATAGTAAAAGTAAAACTCCTATTCCTAATAGGACTCAACCTCCCACTCATAGTAGAAGTAGAACTCCTATTCCTAATAGGACTCAACCTCCCACTCATAGTAGAGTAGAACTCATATTCCTAATAGGACTCCTATTCCACCTAACTTTCCGAATTTAGACTCCCTTCCAAATTCGACTCCGCATATGATCCCTTTCGTATGCCATATAACTTCTCCATCTTTCATATGCATTATTCTCTAGCCTTTTAGTATCCCGCGTGCTGGACGTCTACTTCTCCCAAGTCGACTCCGATCCGCACCGGCAATACTATCCGAGGCCTCAAGCAATACACGCACATATACGACAAAGAAACAATATACCGAGCACAAGTTTGTCCAAACTTGACTCACATTAGCTTGTCAATAGTAACAACATGCACAAAAATCATCTAGAAATCAAATCCACAAAGAAACAATTCAAAACCGAGAAAACAAACGGAAATCGAGAGCCGGTGGTCGGACGGTGCCCGCCAATCACAAATCCAATGTTTCATCACATAAACTATAAATCAAACTCACTTGATTCAACAATCTCCCCCTTTATGAAACCATTGGCAAACCCAACAAAAATCAATTAGTTTGTGATGTTTTGTAAAGCAACCCAAAAAGCATTTTCGAATGCAAGAAAAATTCTTCGAAAATTCTTTTTTGAAACTTCATCTTTGAATATATGAAAATTTCAATATAAAAATGATGCACAATTTTGTTTCTTTGTTCTCCCCCTTTTGACAATGAGTTCATCAATTATCGGAAGCATGGAAGAGCTTTGCATTATATCAAAAGTACCTCAAGTACATGTTTTGCGTAACAAGGTAGAAAAAGTGACTAGCTAATTAACAAGCATGCACTAGAGTAAAAACATGAACCTAAAACATTACAATTAAGATCAAGTCAACATTAATGATTCATGATTTCAACGATTTAACATGCAACATATTCACAAGTGCAAAGACTGAAAGAAAAACTCAAGTATATATACTTATGACATTGATACTCTTTCTCAAATTAATGCCTTCTCCAAAAATAACCGAGAGAACTTTTAGCTCATTCTTTTGAACCTCTTTTTTTTACTTTTCTCTCAATTATTGTGGGTACGTCCTTGTCATCAAGACTGTTTCCAAGGATTCGATACCCTTTTTTTATCTCACCGCGAATACGTCCTTGTCGTCAAGACTGTTTCCAACGATTCGGTATTCATTTTTTCTCTCATATAAATAAGCATTTATGTACTCTTGCGGTGATTGGAACAAAAGGATTAATATGAGGAATAACAACTCATAAAGCATATACAAAAGCATTAATCATTCAACCTAAGCACTTGCTTCAACATTGCATATTTCATTAATTCAAGTAAAATAATTATGTGTCATGTATCATATCTCTTAAAAGCAATATCAAAAGTTCAAGTAATTACTAAAATGCACACAAGCTAATATAGTAATCAATTTATCTAACAAGCATTGCTAGCAAGCACTAAAATATACTAAAGATATAAGACATAGCTCATCCACCTTTTATTTTCTTTTCCTTTTTCTCCTTTTTTTATCACACCATACATGAATTAAAACATGAATGCAAAAGAAGAAGGAAAATATGCATACAACAAAGAGCCAATAATTCTCCCCCTCAATTGATGCCAAAGGATGAATAACACCTAATTCTCCCCTAAGAAAAGCAAAGCGAGAAGAATCCAAAGGTTTGGTGAAAATATCTGCAAGTTGCAACTTTGTATCCACAAATTTCAATTCAATGTCCCCCTTTTCAACATGATCCCTCAGAGAAAAACATAAACTTCCCCTCAAATTAACCTTCAATTTTCTCAAAAGAAAAATCAAAAAGAAATCAAGGATTTTTGAAGAAACCATCCAATTGCCAAAGATATCACCAAGATTCTCATAAATAGACATATATCCACTTGTACTAACAAAAACTACTACCTCTAACACTAGCATATGAAAAGCTAATAATCAAGAGAGTAGAACAAAATTATGTCAATCCAAATTTACCTTGATGTTACCTTGAAAAGCAATCGTTGTCTCTACATTGCACACACATGGGGAATATGCCATCAAAATACCTACAAACAAGAAGATGTCGAGGCCTCCGTGTTGGGGTTAGAAATAAGAAATTTTGGAATCCAACACCGAGTCACATGACCGATAGAACCGTAGGTACATATGCACATACAAAATCGAACCAGACTTACCCGAAACCTTACCTTGTCGTTTCATAAAAGTCGATTTGAATTATGCACAAAGCGCCCGTGGCCGGTCGACCGCCGTTGTATCTGCGGTCTAACCGAGCGCCGCGCCGATCGGACATGGTTTACTCGCGGTCTCCGCCTGGCTGGGTCCGACCGACCGGTCGGTGTCGGTCTCACCGAGCTCCTTGAACCAAGACTCGATTTTTGCCATCGTCGTTTCGCAAAAGCAATTTCACTTTTCTTTTTCGTTTACGGGCAAGTCTAAAACAAAATCCAACCAAATGTCCATCTTTTCCAAAAAACGAACAAGTGTATTTCTCACGATGATTAGAAGCACAAGTAGAAACAGATGGTTTAGCAAGTAGTAGCAACAAGAGGTTTTGCAATCACGGGATTGGTTTTAGAAGATGATGCATTCAAAGAAGTCATGATACCAACAGATTTAAACACGGTATTCTTAGATTCGGGTTTAATTAAAATTTCTTCACTTCTAGCACCAACACCTAGAACAAAAGGAGGATATCTAGTATGATAAGCATAAGGATCAAAACCTAAACCACGATTATTCGTGTTAATTCTTGATTTGTCTAAGATCATGTTGAGGTTCTTTTTACCATCCGAAAAACGTTGCAAAGAACTTTTAAGTAAGAAACCTCTTGAGTCAAAACAGCACAATTTTTGTAATTATCCAAAAGACCTTTCTGTTTTCTACAAGTTTGACAAGAAAGCACTTCATCTTGTTTAACAGTTTCTTCCATATGCCTAACACGACCTAAGGCATCCTTTAATTTCAATTCATTAGCAAGACATGATAAGCAAGGTTTTGCACTAGATTGTTTTAACCTTTTAGCGCTAATTGCATTAAATATAGAGCTACCAAACAAGGCAACTTGACATTTCTTTAAAGCTCCTTTTGTTAAAAACAATTCATCAGTCAATTTAGTGTTTATGGAAAAGCTAAGAGCAAGACAAGATTCAAATTTTCGAGTTTTCTTAGATTCCATATCAAGCTTCTTAGCGTAAACATCTCTAATTGACTTAATTTCAGCAAATAAAACCTCACAAGATTTAGAGTCATCATCATAAAAAGCAAGAGATCTTAATCTATTATTTTCAGCTTTAAGAGAATCAATAACTACTTCATGTTGATTAATCTTCTTTTCAAATTTAGAAATCTTGTAACCAAGTCTAGCAATAACATCTTGAAGATATTCAACACTAGAAGCGGGAGTTACCTCATTATCATCTTCGAATCTTCATCAATGCTACGGCTATAAAACAAACCCAAGAATGTTCTTCTCCTTGTCATCATCTTCATCACTTTCAAAATCAACATCACTTGATTCTCGAATTGCATCATATCTTGCATCAATTGCCTTTTGGTAAAACTTCTTCATCTTCATATTTTTGTTTGCTTCTTGCTCGCTTAGCGTCTTTGGTGCCATCTTGAGCTTTTACCTCCTCCTGTGTCCCTTTTCCGGCCTTGGGACATTGAGAGCGGATATGTCTGGTTGTCCACATCCAAAGCACTTGGATTGGTCCTTCTCTTCTCCCGGTCCCGACATTACTCACGCTCTAGAAATTCGTTAGCAAGAGATACCAAGTCCTCCTCACCGATTTTCTCTAGTTGATCATCGGACATGGCGAAAAGAAGCAAAAATCGATGTGAGGAAGAATCGAAGAGGCGAAGAAGACACCAAAGCGGTAGATTTTGAATCAGCTCTTTCAGAAAGAATGTTTATCTTATAGGTTTTTAATTTAGTGTAAAGAACATCCAAAGTCAAGGTATTCATATCGACCGATTCTTGAATTGAGGTAACCTTAACTTCCCAAACTTTCATATTAAGACTTCAAAAATGACGAGCAACCTCGGATTGAGAATAATTAGCATTGTAAGAAGAATCAACGAGATCTAAGATTGCTCAAAATTTTGTTAAAACGGCCCAAATAGTCATCCAAAGACTCCCCATGTGTCATCTCAAATTTTATGTACTCCTTTTTGAAAACATCTTTTCGCAATTCTTTAATGTTTGAAGATCCAGTATGAAAATCATTCAAAGCTTTCCAAATTTCATTAGCAGTTGAAAGATGCGAAACACGATCAAAATTGGAGCGAGAAATTGCATTAAGAATGATGTTCCTAGCTTTGCAATTATTTTCATAATCTAATTTGAGAGTAGGAGTATCAATGTGTTCGGGAATCTTATAAGATTGAGAAACTTTTAGCCAAATATCATAACCTTGAGATGTGATATAAGATTCCATTTTTCTTTCAATAGTCAAAGTCGGTTTCATTGAAAACATGAGGTTTGTTTGAAAATTTTTCAGCCATGGCAAAAGATCGAAAAGCAAATAAAGAACGAGGCTCGATACCACTTGTAGGATCGAACAAGACCAAACAAACCTACCGAGAGGGGTGAATGGTAGGGAAACAAAAAAACCAAATCTTTTGCGGAATTAAAAGATTTACCTCTTACCGATGAAACCAATCTAAAAGCGACAATAAACGAGGCTGTTGAAGCGCCGCCGGTCACACCGTCTTACCCGCCCGGTCGACCGCCCTCGGCGAGTCGGACCGCCGCCTAGCCTCCGGTTGGACCGCCGCCACAACCCGCCGGTCAGACCGCACGCACACCTACGGTCAGACCGCGAGATCCAAAAAACACCGAAAGATGAACTCTCGAAGAAGTAGATCAAACTATTTCAACTTTATTGCATCTAAAAGTGTTTACAAAGTGCAACAACGGCACTCCTCACCAAAATCTCGACCTAACTCAAAAACCCTAGCTATTCTCTCAAGTTTCGCTCTTGAAAATCGATGTCTAGGAGGCACACCCTCCATCTCTATTTATACATGCAAAATCCTCCTACTCAAAGTAGGAGTAGAACTCCTATTCCCAATAGGACTCAACCTCCCACTCATAGTAGAAGTAGAACTCCTATTCCTAATAGGACTCAACCTCCCACTCATAGTAGAAGTAGAACTCCTATTCCTAATAGGACTCAACCATAGTAGAAGTAGAACTCATATTCCTAATAGGACTCCTATTCCACCTAACTTTCCGAATTTAGACTCCCTTCCAAATTCGACTCCGCATACGATCCCTCTCGTATGCCATATAACTTCTCTATCTTCCATGTGCATTATCCTCTAGCCTTTTAGTAACCTGCGTGTTGGACGTCTACTTCTCCCAAGTCGACTCCGATCCGGCACCGGCAATACTATCCGAGGCCTCAAGCAATACACACATATACGACAAAGAAACAATATACCGAGCACAAGTTTGTCCAAACTTGACTCACATTAGCTTGTCAACAGTAACAACATGCACAGAAATCATCTAGAAATCAAATCCACAAAGAAACAATTCAAAACCGAGAAAACAAACCGAAATCAGAGACGGCCGGTCAGACCGTGCCGGCCAATCACAAATCCAATGTTTCATCACATAAACTATAAATCAAACTCACTTGATTCAACACCTTGTTTACTTGTTCTATTCGTTTGCAGGTGTTTACTTTGTAATGTACCATGTTGTATCGACATGTTGCAGGTAACATGGGAGCCGTACACCGGAGAGGTGGCGCTGCCTTTCTTGGTGAGCAACTTGTGCTCTAGCGACAGCGATCTGTATAGGATGAGGTGTCCCCTTATCTGCTTCTACGCTGTCGAGTTTCACTTGCCGCATAGAGTTGCACGCCAGTTTAGACTGCGGCAAATCTGTCCACCTGATCTGGTTTCTACTGGATATGACCTACATAAGTAAGTGAGATGTTCTTTATAATTGTTTCCATCATTTCGTATTAACTGATTGCAAACTTACCTAACTTACCATTACGTGCCTTTCAGGTTCGATCGCCAGAAGAACAAGAAGATCTTCGACTGGGACCAGTTCCACTTCAACTACATAAACCAGTGGGACCTGTTCGACGCCAACGTGAACGTAAATGAAGAGCCGCACTCGAACGCGGCTTTCAGGCAGTATCGGTCTTGGTACCACAGTGTGACACATACACGGCTCAGACTCTAGTGGTCCCAGGATGACTATGTCGACATTGCGTCATCCGACGATGAAGACACGACCTACGACCAGAGTACGCGGGTGGGGAGCCAAGTGGAGGCAGGGCCAATCTTGGACAGAGTGGTATGTCATCTGACTTGGTTCTTATGTATTAAGTTGAATAACTTGATGGTCTAAGTGTGAAATTTGTTTCAGGGGAACATCCTTCGATCCACGGTTGAGGAGATGACGCACTTTCACGAGAGAGTTAGAGACGATGACACACGCAACTACCTCGATGTAAGATTTTCAAAGATCTTTGAACTTTACATCTAATACATTGCAATATGTGACATAAGTACTGAGTTATGTGCAACAGAGAGTAGTATGTCGGCTACGTCGTGCAGCTGCACGTTGTGGTTGCAGGACAGTCACGAGGCAGGACGTGCATGTGCCATCTCCTTCCTCAGGAGGTGGCGGTTCCTCAAGCCAGACACGGACGACCTCCAGATGCACTGCCTCCGATGAGGACGACGACACCGATGATGAGGAGGATGCGCTCCGGGGACATGATGAGATTGGGTCATCTCAGCTACAACACGCTCCTTCGACTCAACCTACGCAACAGCTTGGGACCAGGAGAAGAAACCCACCGGTCCATTTTACTCCAGGTAGTGACGCTCTTGGACACAAGGGCAAGGGCAAGAGTAAGAGGCAGTGAACCTGGTTGTACATATTGTGCTACATGTATGCAAAATGCTTGTGGACTGTATGGAATATTATTATGTCTTGTATGGACTCTTCTTTTGGACTGTCCTAACTATTCTGGACTTTATAGACTGTTATGAACTTCGTGGTATTTTCGTGTTGTCATGTATATGGGATGTGGATGAATGTGGTACATATTCTGGATGTTATATGCTACATTGATATTTGTGTAAGCTTTGAGTACATAAACAGGGAAATTCGCCAAAATTTTTTGCTCGAAGTTTACGGGAGTATAGATTTAGACAACCGGGCAAGTTAGATAATTTCTTCCAACATCTTGAGTGAAATTGGAATGTATACTTCAATTACGATTAACTCAATCAAAACTGACAAAATGAAACACATAATATTGCTATCCACATGTTGCGTCCTTCATACTCGCTCATGGTTCCTCACAATCAACTTTCGGTGTGGCACGTATTGTCACATCCTTCCATGTCGTTCGCTGCACGACACTCTTAAAAATGACAAAAAATCTCTCGGGGTGCGAGAGACGTGTATGATACGTCGTTGTCATCCTCGGCGCGTGAAGGATTCCCCACTCAACTTTTTCGGCGCGTGAAGGATTCCCTACTCAACTTTCGGCGCGTGAAGGATTCCCCACTCACCTCCCTCTACTATATATTACTTCGATCCGAATACGAGCTCTTCATATCTTCATTCTGTTTTCTACACTTACACGTACAATGAGCTCTTCATATCGTCCTTTCATTGAGCATCTCCACTGGCGACTCCATCCTTTGAGCGGTTTGATTCCATCATGGTGTGACCGTTCGTTATGCCATTGTGGGGATGCTTGCATACTTACGTCGTCCCTCCTCACGGAAACCCGGGGAAGGCGATTTTTCCAATGCGCCAACATTGATCGGGTATGGCTTATCTGCAATGCTTTCTTCTATAAAATATTCACACAGAAAACGCTAACTTTAATAGTGTATCACGTTAACACTTCATGCGGACATATCGTCGGCGCAACTTCCTTAAGTGGATAGATATGGATAACCCACGAACCGATGGAACACGGTACTACCCACTAAGCGAAACAATGTCAGACTACCTTCGGCGAAAGGCTGAGTACCAACGTCGAGTTGGTGCTGAAGCTTTGGATTGGCCTATGGATCAGCTAGCACTACCCACATGGCGGGAACGTCCAGAATGCCATTGTGGTCTCCGTTGCCAGGTGGTAAGATCCATAAGACAAGCAACTAGAGGACAAAGATGCTTCATGTGTCCCAAGATTGTGGATGACGATTTTGTCGTGAGTATCATTTTTTCTTGTTTATCCTATTCGCTTGTTCCATTTTCTAACCTCGAACATCACAAATGAACATATAGGAGGATGTACGTCAGTGTCCATACGAACAGTGGATCGATACGGTTAGACATGCTTCAATCGGTCGGATGGTAACGCAACCTGAGTCGACCAAACAATTCCTTCAGGCATGGATGGAGTACGAATGTTGAGTCGAAATCGCAAGCTTAGATTAGAGGAACAACCCACTAGGTTTTCCTAAATGGTCGGAGCGTCCCATGTGCGGTTGTAGGGATCATTGCAAGATGGCTACCTCCTGTGAACCACGAACCTATGGCCGAAGATATTTTATTTGCCCCAACTTAGACAACGACTTCGTTGTACGTCTTTCATTTTATCAATCCCGCTAACGTCTTCCCTCTACTGTCTCTCTAACTGATTACATGTGTTTCTTTACCAGGGCATTCAAAAAGAGGTGCGGATTCACTAGGTGGATCGACAATGTCACTTCCCAATATAACGGCCTAAAAGTAACTGAATGTGAATCACAGAAGGAGTACAATGCCGAGAAGGAAAGAGAAAATTGAAGACAAGCTGAAAGCCCTAGAACGAATCCGTAGGATACCTGAGACTCGACTCGTCGGGTCCGATTAGTTTGTATCGTGTATGCATGGCATACATTTCGCGGTTTAATTACGTGCAATAATTCTTATGAAACATATGTCATGTATTGTATCATTAATATATGCTGAGTTATGCTTGTATTACTATAAAAGTTGTTCACCATGTCAATTGCTTAAACAACAGAAATACGATAGCTCAAACTCAATTTTTCATTGTCCAATATGCCGATTCGTGACGAAGGGCGAAGGGAACACTGGTGAGAGTTGACTAGGAGAGAGATGAAGAGAAATGAGAGAACAGAAAGTGTGGACAGAGAGAAAGAAGATGGTCCACCTGTAAGCAGTCTCGGCGCCACGGCCGTTGGCGCCAAGGTAGGCGCCACCCTCACTGGCGCCGACCTCGGCGCCCCCTTCATTGGCGTCGACCTCGGCGCCATTTATCTTGGCACCGACTTTGCCACGTCAGCCTCGGCGCCTACGTGGCGCAAATATCTCGGTGCCAATAGTATTGGCGCCGAGTAGTTCAAGCTCGGCGCCATCACTATTGGCGCCGAGCTTAGGGTCCATTTCTAGAATTCAAACCGTCAGGGGCCTATTTGTGATAATCTTTGTAAATTTGGGCTAAAAATCAAAAAATTCGGTCAGGACGCGTCGGTTCTAGCGAACATGGCCCAGACACAGAGGAAGGAGCTATATACTACCTGCCATTGACTTAAATCATTCGTATTATTTATAAATTATATATAAATATATAAAATATAATTTATATTTATATTTTATTTGATAATAAAATAAGTCACCACAAAATAAATATTTATATAATTTTTAATAAAATGAATGATCAAATGTTATGAAAAAAGTTTAATGATATCATATATTTTGAAATGGAATAAGCACGTATGTTGGCGCGTCAGCTAGTATGTTCTTGCAAATATTATTTAGGGCATATCTAAAATATACGAAATGTACCCGACCCTCCTTTTAGATTATTTATCATTTTAGCAAATATTGTATCAATATGGCAAATTATGTTGTTATCCTTATTAACTACATGGGCATTTGGTTCCCGGCCACACTTGACCACAATTTGCCAAGCCTAAGGTTAGGTATGTTCAAACAAATTAGCAAGTGTTTGGTTATAGCCAAGAATTTAATCACCTCAAATTAGGCTTGTGTGACAACTTTTTGTTTAGCAAGTAGTGGCAAAGTGTAGTTGAGGACCAAACAAGTCCTACATCTTATTCACTTTTTGAAACAACAATAACTTTGATTCGTAGCTATTGTATTTATAAATAGTGCAGATAAAAACACCTCTTAAAATACTTTGAAATGTGACAATGTCTAATTTGAACACAACTTTAAATAAATAATAGTTCTATAGACCTAAACTCTAAAATATCTAATTAGTTCATTGATAACTTATCACTAGATATATACTTTTGTGATACCATACATACATTAATAATCTATAGTTCATAAGGAATTTAACGTTAAATATGTAGCTTTATGATATACGTCCTTAAATCTATAGTTTTGCAATGATTTGATCATAGTATCCGTACTTTATGAAATTTACTCTATCTTTTACACAAGTTATTTTGACACCCATAGAAATTATTTTCAGAAGGATATATTAGTGGAATTCAATTGAGTGTTTGTCTAAGAAAAATAAGAAAACCAAAGTTATTTGTTATTTTAGAAAATATTACATCAATGTGACAAATTACATTGTTATCCTCGTTAACTTTATCCTAATCATTTTTCAAAAATATTTTTCAAAAGAATAAAATAGCCGGGTACTCATCTGCAATTTCGAGCATTCGAGGAGGGGCTACCTCTAAATCTCTCGTTCCCCATTTCGCTTGGAGGCGGCGGCGGCGACGGCGACGGCGAGAGGAGATGGCGGCGCGGGGGCAGAAGGCGCTGGCGGCGCTGCCGCATCTGGTGAAGTCGCTGCGCAGCGAGCCCGTCTCCAACGCCCCTAGGCTCAGGCACCTCCCGTCCCTCAGGTAGCCGCGCCATCGGCCTCGCTTTCCTCCCTCCGCCTCCTGGCCGGGCTAGTTGATGTGAATGTTTTCGGTTGATAGTTTGTAAAATCTGTGCAGGAGGACCTTCTCTCTCTACGATCAGATCAACCTCATCGACAGCGTCCCCGAAGACCAGCTCCGCTTCCAATCGTAATGCCTCCTTCATCGATCCTTTTTTGCTTCACACCTTTCGGTTTCTCTTGTTCAACGGCATGGATGGCCTTCTTCGTTTAATTCACATCGTTGTTGTTGTTCTAGCTGTCGGACATGAATGTGTGAAATGCGGATGATATTGGTGCAGATTAGGCTCTTGGTTTTATGGATGGATTCTACTCCGTAGAAAAGATACCTTAGTTAGACGCTTAGACTTGATATGTTGACTCAAAAAAGTTCCCCATTGCCTAGGACAAGATGTTAAGATTGGTCACAAGTATAGAGGTCTACTAGCCTCTTCCATCCTTGTTGCAGAATTCACATGAGGGTTCCCGAACAGCAGATCAGCTAAGACCACTCATAGGCCCAACTGGTCATTCGTAGATTACCAACCCCAATCTGATCAGTTTTTGTCAAAAGTAAGATATGACTACTCATGAACTAATTATAGCTTTTCATAGAAATGGAGTCAAACAAGTGCTTTGACAGCTACGTTCTGGAGAATGACTATTCTAAAGTGAACCTATCCTTTCTGCAATATATGTTGGATTGAAGAAGTTTAGATTAGAAGTGGAACTATTGAATTAGGCTAGATTATGAAAATGTCTATCTACTTGGTTGCAAATAAATGGCTCTGATGTGCACTAAAACCAGTTAGGGATGCACTTAAATGACTTCTAGTGGACCCAGCAATGCTTTGATATCATAAAAAATGTGATGTAACATTGCTTGTTCTTCCCTTCTCTTGTAATCTGCCTGAGCCCCCCCTGCTCTTGTAAACCCTTTTTGGGATCAATATAATTAGGTAGGTACCTTGACCCTCTCTAAAAACAGTCTTCGTATTTTGGGAGGCTATATTGATTGACTCCTTCCTCGCTGTTCTTCTTGTTTATCCTTTATCTGTTTAACAGTACATGAATGGGTGTTTGGAGAATGAGATAAATCTTGGAGATTCAGTTGTGAGGAAAACAATATCGGATGTGATATGGATTTGTGGGAGATGATACAGTTGATGAAACAATATGCCTGTCAACGTTTAGGAACCACAGACCTAGAAATCTGCAAACAAGTCCAGTTTGCATTGTCTGTGTAGCGCGTATTGTTATGTGCAGATGAGTGAAGGCTGTCATGCTGATGTTTCAATATTTGGTCCATCTGTGTATCTGAGCTAAACCTTGTAATGAACTGTTCATTAATTTCAATAATAAACCAAGAAGGCTTTCTGTGTAGTGTGTATTGTTATGTGCAGATGAGTGAAGGCTGTCATGCTGAAGTTTCAATATTTGGTCCATCTGTGTATCTGAGCTAAACCTTGTAATGAACTGTTCCTTAATTTCAATAATAAACCAAGAGGACTTAGACCATTTGTCCAAAGGCAATCAATTTACACGACTGCCATCAGCAATAGATAGGACAAAATGTACTGAATTCTCATGTTGTCCGGTGCTCCAGTGAGCTTGCTAGTTTTGCTGTCGTCAGTGTTTAGGCACCGCAAACCTAAGATATCTCCAAATAAATCCGGCTTGCATTGCCTGTATAGTGTATTGTTATGTGCAGATGAGCGAAGGCTATCATGGTTATGCTTCAGTTTGATCTGTTTCCTTTTTAATCTGTGTATATGAGCTACCTTGTATACTCCCTCCAGTCATAAAATATTTGACGTTTAGGGCAAGATTTGGTCAAACTTTTGAAGCCTCGACCATCAATTACTTCTCAGATTCTTAGTTTAAAAACAAAAATGATATGCTTAAGTTTGTCTTGAAAAGTACTATCATAGTATCATAAACTTATTAGATTTTATAAACTTATTCTAACATAAATTGATGGTCAAAGTTCTAAAAGTTTGTTCAAATCTTGTCCTAAATGTCAAATATTTGACCGGATTAAGAAACCAAGAGGGCTTAAACTGTTTTTCTGAAGACAATCAATTTGCACTACTGCCATGAGCTTTGGATAGGACAAAATGCACTGAATTCTCGCGTTCTCTAGTGTATTTGCTAATCCTTGTATAACCTCTTTGATCTAACTGATATTCAGTCTGCACTCTGCAATTGTAACTCACATGACACAACTAGTAACTTTTGACATACATAGGTTTTGCCATGTCTTGGAGGCTTACAGTTAAAGTTATGATGTGACATTGTCAATGCCATCTTTTTCTGAAGAAAATTTCAATACGCTCTCCCACTTTGATCCATCCCCTCTAGTTAAACGTATGTATTTATCAGGTGGCTCAAGTCTATTCTTCTATCTGCAGATATGATGACACCGGATTCAATATTAACAAAGTAAAGTATGAGGGGAGCTTGTTGATAGTAGAAAACAAGATAATGACATGGGCACCCAAAACATTTGCAGAGATAACAGCTGAAAGGTAGGATTCATGCTTGAATCTCAGGTTTCTGGAAGTGTTGAATTTGCATTGCTTCCCATTTATCTTTGATTTGATTAATAGTGCATCTTTACTCAAAAATGCAGTTTACAGATCTTCAAAGTAGTGCACCCTATCCCAGGTAACTCTGCTATTGGTCAACATTTTTAGGCATTTTATCTTGATTGGTCTTCAGCCGTTCTCATGTTTGAAATGTCCATATGGCTGTTTTTCTTTTAATGATCAATCTCATGGTGCAGCTTCATTAGGAAGCTAAAACAGGCATTTGCTGTTTATCGATCTACAAAGTTGTGCATTGTATTGGTGCACAAATATTTTTAAGAATTTCAGGGTAGAACACAGTCAATGCAAATCTATCCTGGAATTAACTGAATAGTTTAATTGTCCAAGCATCTTTCTCCTACTGGGGCTCAACATGTGTTCCAGGATATTGCACCCTCATGGCTGAATAGTTTTTTGTATTTCTTAATCAAAACCGCCATTTGCGGGTTGACATCATTCTGTGTGCCATGCTTCTCCAGAGATTCTAATTCTTGGTTGTGGTAGACACATCCAACCGATCAGTCCTGAGCTCCGCAAATTCATTCGGTCAACTGGGATGAAGCTGGAAGCAGTTGATTCGGTAAAAGACCAAATGCTCCTTATTTACAATATCATCACTTCTGTTGTAAGCTTCAATGTAGCAGATATCTGTAGTTTGTTCACTACCTACAATGTTTAGTCTTTGCACATGTCTAATCCTTCCATTGTATGGCAGAGGAATGCGGCTTCAACATATAACATTCTGAATGAAGAGGGGAGGCCAGTCGCGGCTGCACTTCTTCCTTGCGGAGTCACTTCTTGAAACACGAGTGTTACCTTTGTGCTGGTGAGCGTCTTCTCCTTCCAGTTCCAGTCGATACTCGATGGAGCTGAAATGAAGCATATGTTGCATGGGAACTGAAAAACTGTAACATTAACACGTGTTGTTGTCCTGTTCTTTTCTTTCCCAATCCAACCCCTTAGAAGAGATCACACCTTTGGTTTTGTGGGTTATTTTCTTGTAATCGCGGACGAACAAGGTTTTTGACCTAGTAGTATACATCAGAATAACGAGTCTGAAACAAGTTGATTGTCTTTTATAACATCACAGTCGATTTTTTACTCTGTGTTGTCAGTCATGTTGGCACTTGGGTGTGACCTGGCATTTGCAGTTCTTTCTGTCAGCGCTGCTATACGGTGCGACGCCCTATGTATTCCTTGTTTAATTTTCCGCATTTGTCAGACCCTGTTAAAATTTTAGTCCATATCACATCAAATAGATATTATTTTTGAGTATTAAATGTAGATTATTTATAAAACTTATCTATAATTGGTGGCCAATTGCTAATTTGCATGACGAATCTAATGAGCCTAATTACGTCATGATTTGACGATATAATGCTACAGTAAATATTTGTTAATCGTGGATTAATTAGGTTTAATAGATTCGTCTCACTGATTCAATAATTATTTTTATAATTAAATAATGTTTATTATTTTAAATTGACATGTAAACATTCGATATGACATGGACGATTTAGTCTTTGGATCTAAGCACCACCTTAGTACTCCACCTTAGTACTGCATTCTGACTTGTTGTGCGTCGTTGGTGGGGGTGCGGTTTGTTTGATTTTTGGACCGCCTCCATTGCAGATAGCCAGGTTTCAGGCATGTTTTTGCATGGGCCTGAGAAGCTGGGCTTTCTCCTTGTTAGGCTCTGAATCATGTCGCCAAACTAGAGGATCCAAATTATAGTAACCAGCAGCATGAAACAGAGGCCATTTCAGTCTGCACAACTCGGCAGCCAACCCAAAAACATCTACTGCTGGCTGCTGCTGCTGCTAGTAGTACAGTAGCACTGAAGTACAGGCGATGAGAATGAGAGAGACACATCCATGGACCATGGGCGACAAGGTACACGTGAGGCACGCAGCTCTCATGGCGAAACGCATCGCTGTCGCCTCCTGCCAAGACGCGAACGTTTACTCGCGCCTCACGGTTGGGTGGTGTGGGGGTGGGGCGCCATTGATGACGCCGACCCATCCCATCGCTGCCTCCGTCCACACCCTCGCCTTGCCAACTTCCAAGCAGGGTTTTTCTTCTCATCGAAGAGGAGGTTATCACACTTTAACTATAAGCATGGTTACCATATAATCGAAAATGGTATGGTTTTAAATCACCTGAGTCCATATATATCAATAACTTAAAATTGATGAACCCACATATCAGTAACTCAAAGTCAGGTAATTTAATCATGGTAACCGTAAAAAACCTCTCGATAGACCACATATCAGTGACTCAAAAGATTTCGATTTCGTTTGGTGATAACCGTGGTAACTATGAAAACCGTATAAAATTTATCAAAAATTTAAATTATTTTTAAATTTAATGAGATCTTGTTTTGTGATAACCACAGCAACCATAAAAACCGTATAAAATTTATCAAAAATTTAAATTAGTTTTTAAATTTAATGGAATCTTGTTTTGTGATAACCTTCCAACACCCCTCGTCCCTCTCCTGTCCGTCTAGTACTCCTCGTGGATAGTACTAATTCGTAGTATATTCCTCCCTCTCCGCCGGCGCGATTTCAGTGGGCCCGCCCGGTCAGCACTCGAATGCCCACTGTCAGAGGGGTCCACCTAAAAGCTGGTTCCTGTCTCCTCCGCCTCCCATGAGCCGGGCGGTGGAACCGAGGAAACGCATCGTGTGGACCGGTCCTGTGGACCTGGCGCTGGGCCCCACCTGCAGGGTCTCCATCCCCACGGCGTATAAAGACCGGGCGCACGCGGCGTGGCCTGGCCTGCGCCCCCAAACACCAAGGAAAAGAGAAGAGAAGAGAAGAAGAGAAACCCTCGCCTCCTCTCCTCCGCTTGTTGGCGCAGCAGCACCGCGCAACGCGCCCTCTCCACCGCAGACGAATGGCGGCGCCGGCTGAGATCGGGGGGTTCGCGGCCGCGCGCATGGCGGCGGCGCCGGTGCTGAGGCCGGCTCCACCCGCGGCGGCGCCCCCGCCCCCGCAGCCGAGGAGGGCCGTGGCCACGCGCTCCCTCAGGACCTCTACCTCCGAGAGGGTGGCGGCGGATCTCGCGCTCGGGACCAACGGCTCCCTCTCCGCTCAGGTCTCTCTCTCCATCCTGCGCGCTTGGCGACTAGCGGTTGTTTTTGGCGGATTCGTCACCGTTTTTTTTGTGGACTGTTCGGCGATTGGATCTCAAGCGCTAGGATTAATTCGTCTTGTCGTGATGCTTAGATTTTGCCTGATTGGGTGGCTGACATTGTAGAGTACTGGATTAGTTGCTGCATGCTTGCTACTACTATGTAGTAAGGCCTTTTGATCCAGAGCTGCCACACTCAAATGTAGGAAAGCTGCGGGAGTGCAAATTTTCGCTAGGAAAAGGGTACACACTTGTCATTTCCAAATCCTTCGTGTTTAGGATTGCAGCTTTTCTTCCTTTTATTCTGATCTGTGTAGGACTAGCCTGAATCACCAGCTAAAAACTTAGAAAAAAAATGCTTGCTATGTGCTTACTCAGAAATGTATAGATGGTTGTGGGACCCGGGTGATGCCGTACAGTTGGTTCAGTATTTTGGCGCAAGATTTACCTCCCCTTGTTCTTGAATTTTTACATTTTCCATCATTTTAATTCAGATTGTCTTCCAATGCAATAAAGTAGCTTCAAGTGGTTAGCTCATTCCTTTCTTTGCATGCAGAGCATTGCTGAGAATACTGCTGACACTACTTCGCAAGTGGTCTCTGCGAATTCCCGTAGGAAGACAAAGATTGTTTGCACCATAGGCCCCTCAACCAACACACGTGAGATGATATGGAAACTTGCCGAGGCTGGAATGAACGTTGCACGCATGAATATGTCCCATGGTGACCACCAATCGCACCAGAAGGTGATTGATTTGGTGAAGGAGTACAATGCAAAGAATACTGATGGCAATGTCATTGCTATTATGCTGGATACCAAGGTATACTGGCGATGAACACATGAAATTTTGAATGCTGCAGCAAATGAGCTGTGATGATCCAATTTCAGTGATGCAGGGTCCAGAAGTGAGAAGTGGGGATGTTCCAGAACCAATCATGCTCGAGGAAGGTCAAGAGTTCAATTTTACTATTAAAAGAGGGGTGAGCACCAAAGACACCGTCAGTGTGAATTATGATGACTTCATAAACGATGTTGAAGTTGGAGACATACTGTTGGTAGATGGTGAGGACTGATCAATCAATCTTCAGATCCTGCTTTGATTGTCTTTCTTTATGTTGAGTTAGCTTGCTTACAGGTAGACAGTTCAGAGTATCGCATCTACTTATCCTTCATTTTTTCATTATGTGCTATAGGAGGAATGATGTCACTCGCAGTCAAGTCTAAAACGGCTGATACGGTTAAGTGTGAAGTAGTTGATGGTGGGGAACTGAAATCAAGGCGGCACCTAAATGTCCGTGGAAAGAGTGCGACTTTGCCATCTATTACAGGTCGGTTGATTTCTCTGTAACATATTCTGCCTCTAGATAGTTACGCACAAGATACCGACTAACTGACATCCTGCTGCTTTAACAGAGAAAGATTGGGAGGACATTAAGTTTGGTGTTGAAAATGGTGTTGATTTCTATGCTGTTTCCTTTGTGAAGGACGCAAAAGTTATTCATGAACTGAAGGACTACCTTAAAAGTAACCATTTTCTCAGGCATATATGGAATTTCTAGGTATCTAAATCCGGAACTTAATTAATTCCTACTTTCTGTGTTCTATTTCATATCCAGGTGCTAATGCAGATATACACGTCATTCCAAAGATTGAAAGTGCAGATTCAATACCAAATCTCCAGTCCATTATTGCTGCTTCAGATGGGGTAAGTAAGGCCATGGACATTTTTTGTTTCAACCATTTTGTATTAAAAACATCTTGGCAAGTGGCATCTCTTTTCAGCATATAGTTGCCTTTTGATAGTTATCATGATAATTGGACCAAGCAATGTGTGTTTGGGAAGCTTTCGTGGAAATTCAAACACTTAGTTCTTTGTTACTTTTTTTATTATTTTGTTCTATTTCTGGCTTCATTCATCCTTGAATGTTTTACACCTTCGTCTCTGCTTAGTGATAGATACTGAATCTCTGAAAATGTTTGTAGGCAATGGTGGCGCGAGGGGATCTTGGTGCTGAACTTCCAATTGAGGAAGTTCCTTTGCTGCAGGTTAGTTTAAATTTGTAGACAATTTTATTAGTGCAAGAAAACATGTTTGTCCCCCCACACACACACACTCTCCATCCCATTTATTTGTTTATTATCATATGCCTAAAATGCAACAAATGAATAAAGCACTAACAACATTTAAATCACATGTATTTTACTTCTCCAGGAGGAGATTGTCAGAACATGCCGAAGCATGCAGAAACCAGTTATTGTTGCGACAAATATGTTAGAGAGCATGATAGACCATCCAACTCCAACAAGAGCAGAAGTTTCTGATATAGCAATTGCAGTTCGTGAAGGTTCTGATGCCATCATGCTGTCTGGTGAAACTGCCCATGGAAAGTAAGATTTCAACCTGACACAGGTTACTTTTTGTTTATGTTCCTCCATGTGCATCCAAGAAATTTAGTACATAGAAATGCTGTGGGTGCATAGAATTCTGCATTCCAATTTGACTTACCTTGATTGTGCATCTTACTGTGTTTAGGTTCCCACTCAAGGCAGTCAAGGTGATGCACACTGTGGCACAGAGAACAGAATCCAGCCTGTATAACCCAACTACATCTCCTAGTCTTGTCACACGTCCGCAGGTATATCCCTTATTTCCAAAACTTTAAATTTACTATATGGTAGCTTCTGCATTGTTCGATGTTCATTGCTTAGACACAAGTTGGCCCCGTTTGAACCTGATAAGATTAAGTGATGTTACGCAAAACGAGAAAGCCATTAACACGTGATTAATTGAGTTTTAATTATTATAAACTTGAAAAATGATTTTACCTGATATTTTAAGGCAAATTTCATAGAAAGTTTTTGCACAAAATACACCGTTTAGCAGTCCGAAAAGTGTGCTAACGGAAACCGAAGTAAAAATCTGTATCTTTGTCAAGTTTGTTACCTGAATTTTAGCATCTTATTTTCTCACGGTTCTTTTGGTAGGCTCTGCTCAATGAGGAATTTTCTCAAAGCCAACTAAGCAAAATGTTTGGATCTCATGCTACAATGATGGCAAACACCCTTTGCACCCCAATTATTGTGTTTACACGAACTGGCTCCATGGCAGTCCTTCTCAGCCACTACCGGCCCTCGTCTACAATATTTGCATTTACAAATGAGTAAGTTGTTTCTTGATCTCTACCTATATGCATTGCTGATTTTTTCCCCACAGTGCTTTCATTTTACTAAATCGATTTTGTAAACATTTTAAATAAATGATAAAAGTTGAAAAAGATGCTCTGGAGGACTGACCATTATGAGGAAACTGTTCTTGCAGGGAACGAGTGAAGCAACGTCTGGCACTCTACCAGGGCGTGGTTCCCATTTACATGAAGTTTTCTGATGATGCAGAGGAAACTTTCTCTAGAGCAATTAGTAGCTTGCTGGTAAGCATATGTACTTCACGCTGCCGACACAGTTGATATTATTCACATCATTTTTCAGGCCTTTTACGAAGTAGTACTGGTATCCTCTTGTCTTTCTCTTAAGGTTGATGGTTTTGAATGTTTCACAGAGCGCCCAATTCGTGAAAGAAGGGGACTACGTGACCCTTGTTCAGAGTGGAGTGAAGTCGATTTGGAGAGAGGAGTCTACTCACCACATTCAAGTGAGGAAAGTCCAGTGCTAATGAGCCTGCCCGTCATATCGTCACAGGGATGTACCTGTTAAAATTTTGTTGGTGACTTAATGTGTTAAATTACGAGTGACTTTTACGGGGAACAAGTTGGATTTATTTTATGTCATGTTGATTTTATTTGTAGGCTCTGGAATTGAATAAGATATCTATATCCATTTTCACATGGTTCCAACACTGGACTGAAACGTTTCGTCAGTTTTACTCTTAATTACGGTATTGATTTAGGAATTAGTATGAGAAAACAAGCAGATGGTAATGGAGTGTTAAGTTTGGATTACCACGAAGGTTCGCTCGTTGGAACCTGTACATTTTCCTGGTGAAGAGCAGAGGACAGGTGCTCTTTGAGGCTTTGTTTGATCTGAGGCTTTGTATGGTTCTTCGACTTAAGTTTGTTTATTCTTTATCGAATGTTTAATACTATTAAATTATTTATAAAAATTAATTTATAATTAATGGATTATTTATAAAAATTAATTTATAATCAATGGATTATAAGATGAATCTAATGTGTTATCATGAAATGAATTTAGTGAGGGTTAATTATGTCATAATTTGATGATATAATGTCACATTAAATATTTGTTAATTATATACTAATTAAATTTAATTATTTAATTATAGACTAATTAGATTTAATAAATTTGTCTTTATAATTATTTTTATTAATTTTATAGTTAATTTACATTCTGTACTTCGAATTGATATTTAAATTTTAATTCATGGAACCATCATGCCCAAATGCTTGCTGAGTCATTGTGGCATCATTGTGGATGTCCTTGGCTGCACCATGAAAAATGAATCCATGATGGTCTGATGGGCCATGGTACTATCGAGGTGGTGATAACAATGGCATCAATGATCTCATATGTAAGTATGTGGTGTTCCAGGCCCAGCTAACCGGGCCCACCTTCTGCCGGAACAAAGTCAGGAGCCTCTAGCCCTGAACCACTACCTCCTCTAGCTTCACATAGGATCCACTGCAACCATGTTTTCCCAAATGCAAAAAAACAAAACAAAAAACATGAGGAGTTGCATGATTAGCACTAGCACTATCATCATACTAGTACTAGTATCAGTCAAACTAGTAAAACCAAAGTTAATTAGGCGCACTAGGCCTACGTGATAACGGTATCTACCAGTGCCCTAGCTTAGCTTAGCTTAGCTAGGACTAGGTGGGACTTGAATCAAACGAGGTGTGTACTCTGTGCTGTGTAGAGGCGGGACCAAGACCAAGCAGAAGCAGGTGGGGGCATGAGCTTGACTAGCTCCCGTACTTAAAACAAACAAACCGAGGATTGGAGTAGATGCAAATCAAATCTCAAAACCAGCGAGGCGCAGTGCTGTCAGTGTGAGTGACACTAGGGTCGCACTCCTTGCAAGGTGACCGCCATCTCTGCTTTCATCTGTGTCGTCTCTACAAATTAACTGTTTAATTTGTTGTCGAAATTAATTGTATTTTGATGTTATCAAATTTTGACAACATTAAATGCGTTCTGTCTGCGGTCTTGACAAAATTTAGTAGCGTTTGTATGAGAACAAACTTTTTAAAATAACAAAATTTTGGTGAAGTGACAATAGTAAGATTATTTAGGTTGTTATCCTATCAAAATTTGATAATATAGGGTTGAAATTGACGGCAAATCTAACAAGTTTCTCAATATAAATGCTTTTACATTTTTATTGAGATTTGTGTAGAGATTACTCTTTACGTAAGGGGGTGACTTCACTCTCTCCTTTCTTTTTTCCACGTTAGTAAATTAACCTACATGATGTTTAAGGTAATCAATATTGAGATATTTTTTAATATGTAGTATCAGGATGCTAGGATCATGATACTACCGGATTTTAAGAAATACATATTTTTATATAAATATATAATATATAATATGTTATATAAATTAAAACATGTAATATTAATTTTAATAAATTCAGTTGGTTTTTATGTAAACTTGATATTTATATTGTTTTTAATCCATCTAACTTTAAATACTAATATTTTATATGATCATAGAAATGAACCAAGATATTACCTAAGATTTCGTAGGATCCTATAAAAATAAATAATAAAATCAAGATACTATAAAAATTAAAATGCTAAATAGGATCATAGTATCATAATATACTATAATACTCCTGATCTATTGATATAGGGGAATAGTTAAAAATAGTTAAGGTTTCATAATAGATAAAACTATCACCTTTAATTTTATCCATATCATCTACTTATAAATTAAAAAGTCAAACGTATTATATCGTATGTCACCTCTAACTAATGAATAATACTCTCTTACATACTTTTTAAAGTTTATGGAAAAGTTACTTTTTAGTTTAGGATTTAGAAATGACTTGTCATCTCTTCTCACACATCTCTCTCATCGTCTAATCTGATGTGATAATATAATTTTAAAAACAGTTTATAAATCATTATAGCGATTTGCTCTTCTAAACTCCGTAGTTGCTCGCTTTGCTGCTGCCTGGTGGAGACAGGAGACAGCGCACGAGAGGAGGGAGGCTGTGAGACAGCGAGTTGACTTGGGGTGTGGGGTGTCAGGGCCTCGGCCTGGTGGTGTCACGTCGTCCCTGACAATGTGGGGCCCTTGGTGGCAGAAATGAAAATAGCAAAAAAGGGAAAAAAAATCGCCGGCAAGCCCACGTGTCGTGCCTGCGAACAGGAGACTTTTACTAGCCTAGGTAATATAGTATTATTATTATTACTGCCTGGTGTGGGTGTAGGATATGTTTTTTCGAGGGATCAAAGTTTTTCCTGTCACATTCAATGTGTGTAGATGCTAGTTTAAAAAATTAAATATAAATTATTTATAAAATTTATTTATAAATAACGATTAATTTGTTAGACGAATCTAATAATCCTCGTACGTCAATTTATGAGTTGACGATATAATGTTACAGTAAATAATTATAAATTATAAATTAATTAGATTTAATAGATTTGTTATACGAATTAACCATCAATTATATAATTATTATAATTAATTCACATTTAATTTTTTAAATTAATATTAAATGTTCCATAAAACATATATCTCACCAACCAAAACAACCCTGTAATACCCCTGTAGCAGGGGCCCGTTCAAGTTTACAGGGAGAGGGGAGGCAGCCGGTGATGGATGGAGGCTGACGAACTATTCCGGCCCTCACTCTGCAGCTTTGCCACACAGATTATGGCACTAGCATTGGCGGCCATCGTATCTTTTCTTTTCGCTTTTTCTACTGCCGTGCTTATCCATCGACCACATTAAAAAAAATTGCTGCATTCTGCCTAACCATCTCGAGTAACATCCTCCTTTGTTTGTCTATGGAGTATGCTTAAAATTCTTTCAATTTGAGAGGTGGTCTTAAACGTAATAAACTATAGTTATACAAATTTTTATCGACTATAGACGTCGGTTTCTTCTTTGTCTTTAGATTGGTAGTAGTCTAAGTAGTATTAGTGTTATTGTTTTTAATCAGATTATGATTTTATAATAATTCATTCGATTAGTCATATTTGTAATAATTGATAATAGTTTTTTTAAAAACAAATGTCGAAATCAATTTTCATTATGAGAAAATTGCGTTGTCTCGTGACAAAATTAGATACTCCTACATGCTTTTATGAATTAACACTTAGGTTTTAATTGCTTGTCTAAAGTGTTATGTTAGTAAATGACCATATCACACGATAAGAGAAGTTGTTTCGTGATTACTCTTTTTACATATTTTTTTATTATAAAATAAATAAATTTAGTATGAAATATGATATATGATAGTAATAGAATTTATAATATTACGATAATAGTAGCAGCGTTGCTTGATTTAAACTTGTATTTTTCCAGTGCTGAACGGTAATTGTTGTTACGCGCGCTGTCTCACTTTTTTTTTTTGCTGAAACTGACTGATCTTGCCAAATTGTCTTGCCACTCCTATACCACTATACCCACTTTGATCGACGAACTTCACGTTGTACCTTAAAAGTGGCAAATTAGCAATCTGTTTAGTGGATGATGCAAATGGATATAGAATGTGGAAGCTGAATCCCACTAAACCCAAAAGGCAGCATTTTTCATGTCAAAGTGTGTACTTTCAGACTTCCTGTAAGCAAAAATGGTTGACCTCATCATTGTCCATGGAACCAATTCTGTCCAGCCATACATTATCATCGACCAGTTGGTATATTGTCGATTTCAATCCCCCAAATACCAACAATGACACTGTTTAGTTTGGGGAGTACAAGAGTGCCAAACAAGCTATTTGAAGCTGAAGAAAAATCATCTGACACAGAAAAATAGATACGATGCCATGAACAAACTTACATATAAAACGTCAATGGCTCATTTGGAACTTAGAAATTTTATGGGAATTTCATAAGAAACATTTCAATCCACTCTAATTTCTTTTTAGATTTATCAAAGGAGATCTGTATTTTGAATAAATATCGATAGTATTTACTTCTATACTAGTAGTACAAGTATTAGTCCACTACACTTGGTTGGAGCAAAGAAATTTGATTCCCTTTGAAAGTTAGCTACTCCCTTCGGTTACATAATTTCAAATGTTTTGAATAATGACAGTTTTACTATTATATTATATACAATAAATAAATACAAATTTATTTTTATTATAGTAATTTGAAAAAAATAAATTTTTATATGTTATTTTAGTTAATTTAAAATAAAAATATTTTTAAAGTTATTAATAGTTTAAGTTATAAAATTTGACATTAAATTTGTTTAAAAATTATGTAATCGAAAGAAGTAGTAATTTGAAAACTTGAGAGGGGAGAGAGGGTGGGTGGGTGCGGGCGCAGCGCACCAACCGGGCGGATCCCCACCACATCTGCTTCTGTATGCCGCGCTTCTCTCGGACCACTGCCTCCCCTCCCCTTCGCCCTTCGGCCTTCTCCTTCCCTCCGCCTCGCGCTCGCCTCCCCGCTTCAGCTTCACCTCGCACTCCGCTACACACTCGCACTCGCCGCCATTTCCAAATATTCTCTCGCATTCCCACCGCCTCGCCCTAGATCTCACCGCCTCGCTCTCCAATGGGCTGCTTCCAGTCCAAGCCGGCGGGCCCCCTCCCGCCCGACGACGCCGCCGCACTCCCCGCCGACAACCCCGCAGATCCCGGTAAGCCCACCGCCATTGCCGCCCTCCTAAACCCTAACCCCTACCGCTTGCTTGCTGTGTGTCTTTCTAATCTACTCCTATCGAAATCTACTCCTATCGATTGGTTGGATGGTTGTAGAGGCCGTGAATGGCGGCGCTGACTCCGCGGCGGCGGCCGACGGCGACGACAAGGACGCCGCCAAGCGCGCGGTCCCGGTGTTCAGGGAGTTTGGCCTCGCCGAGCTGCGGGCCGCCACCAAGGGCTTCAGCGCCGACCTCATCGTCTCCGGAGAGCGGCGAGAAGGCTCCCAACGTCGTGTACCGCGGCCGCCTCGACGGCGGCCGCCTCATCGCCGTCAAGCGCTTCTCTCGCCTCTCCTGGCCCGACCCGCAGCAGTTCCTCGTACGCTGCCACCGCCTGCTTTGCTCGCTCCGGATCTCGCAACGCCGGCCCCTCACTAGTGCTTTCGTTTCGTTTTTTCCGTTGCAGGCGGAGGCGGCCGGGGTGGGGAAGGTGCGCCACAAGCGCCTCGTCAACCTCATTGGCTGCTGCGCCGAGGGTGACGAGAGGCTGCTCGTCGCGGAGTACATGCCCAATGACACCCTCTCCAAGCATCTCTTCCACTGTACTAATATGTTCTTCCCCTCTTCCTCTCCGTTTAGCCATTTCCATATCCATATCACTAGTACCTACTACTACTTATTACGACGGCCTGTGGGTGACGTACTTGCTGATCCGTATATCAAAGCACGAATCTCGTCTGCATTAATGGAACATCTTACGCACCTCTCATCATTACTACATTTGACTTTGTGTGCTGTTCATGCCAAATATCATTACTACTAGTAGATGTTGCTTGCCCGGACAACCTGGGTCGCCGCATTTTCTTTCTCGCTATGTTTTCTTTGCTGTTGTTTGACTCTGGGGGCGGCGGCCTGTCCTTTTGCAGGGGATAAGCAGCCCTTGCCATGGGAAATGCGGTTGAGGGTTGCGTATTACATTGCGCAGGCACTCGATCACTGTAATGCAGAGAACCGAAAAATCTATCATGACTTGAATGCCTATAGAGTACTTTTTGATGAGGTATAATCGTTGCTGCTTGTACATTCTAGTCAACCACCTTTCTGTTTCCGCTGATTCTGCGCTGTAACTTAGCTTCCTTGCTCCTGTGAACTTGGATATTTTCTGATAAAATGTTCACTTTCTGAAATTTGGCTGGCCTCTGTAGCTACTGAGGGGAATTCTCACTTTGGCATGATTTATTCTATCAGGAAGGTGATCCACGTCTGTCAAGTTTTGGACTAATGAAGAACAGCCGTGACGGTAAAAGTTATAGCACTAATCTGGCTTACACCCCGCCTGAGTTTCTACGAACTGGTAGGGAATTTACACTTGATCATTATTTGCACACTCATGGTCAACTCAATCTATTGGTGTTTTCCAAAAAAAAAAGTAACATGCAAACTTATTTCAAGCTTGCTCTATTTCTACTCCCAAGTAGGCAAGTACTAACTATTTTTGACCGCACTGAGCAATTTGCGCATGACACATGTATGACAGGCAGAGTCATTGCCGAGAGTGTGATATATAGCTATGGAACAGTTCTGTTGGATCTTTTGAGCGGGAAGCACATACCTCCTAGCCATGTACGTTTCATTTAAATCCTTGCTTTTCTTGAGAAATATATATCAGTACTTCTCTTATCAGTTCCCTTATATCCTGGATAATACTCCATCAGTATGTAATGGTCACATTGATAGGCAATATAACTGATGTGGACTGCTATGAGATTTGAAACCTTAAACTACTGATGTGCACTAAACTTGCATTACAGACAGTGAGCTCTCATCTTGAATTACAGACCGTGGACTGCTAGTAGAATATATGGCAGTATGACAATGAACTTATTCCAAGGATGTTGTGTATCTGATAGAGCATGGCAGTAGAATAGTGAATTTATGCCAAGGATATTATACTGGAAATTATCAGTGTTTCTGTATATAGGTTTCTCACTTGATTTATATGGAATTCCAGGCACTTGATTTGATACGAGGGAAGAATATACTGTTGCTCATGGATTCCTCCCTAGAAGGGCAATATGCAAATGAAGATGCTTCAAAATTAGTTGATCTTGCATCAAAATGTTTGCAGTTTGAAGCTAGGGACAGGCCCAATATAAAGTATCTCTTGTCATCTGTTGGACCTCTTCAGAAGCAAAAGGAGGTAAATAATTTGAGAACCTTTTTTTTTCATTAAAGTTTTATTTCGTAGCATCTAGTAACACCATTTATTTCTTCCATCAATCATGATTTAGGTGGCGTCACACGTGTTAATGGGCATTACAAAAGCCACATCAGTGTTGCCAACAATTCTTTCTCCACTCGGGAAGGCCTGTTCTGGTATGGACCTTACAGCAGTACATGATATATTGCTCAAAACAGGTTACAAAGATGAAGAAGGTGCAGAAAATGAGGTAACGGTCTTCCTCTATAGTTAATGCATTTGTTTTTCCTCATCTATGATGCATCTGTGATATCACACATCAAATTTCTCATTCATGGACATGCCTATAAAGCATGGATTGTGCATCCATGTTGTCATTTCTTACTATGAAGAATTTAAACTTGCATTCGCCACATTCTTGTTTGTTCATAATTTCAAAAGCTGGCCTCATTTAATGTACTTTAGCTTCATCTCTTTCTCTTCTCACTTGCTTACATATTCAGAAATTATGAAGTCTCGTTCATTTGGTTTGTTAAGACAAGCTGGTTCTATTTTGTGCATGTTTATGCTGCTGTAAAAACTGAAGTTGTCCTTTCAAGAGTGGACTCAGCAAGTGCAAGAGATGTTGAATACCAAGAAGTTTGGTGACATTGCATTTAGAGACAAGGATTTCAAGACTGCAATTGACTACTACTCCAAGGTATCATTGTTTTCGCTTACCTAGGCTATGCTACCCTACCTTTGCAATGTTGACATTTTGCTTCATGATTGTTTGTTTGACACAAGTTGTTTTGGAGCTTTATAATAGGAAAGGACCCTAACTGGTCAAAAAGTTCAACTTTCTGAAATAGTTTGTCCCTCAGCCCGTTAGCTCAAGTGCCTAGCCACTAGTAGCCTTATGTGGTCCTTATAGTGAGCGTTTTGAATTTATATCTTTTGCCCTATGGTATGACTAGCTCATTTGCCATGATGCAGCTTGTTGGAATGATGTCAGTGCCTTCGGCCACAGTTTTTGCCCGGAGAAGTTTTTCCTACTTGATGAATGGGCAGTCAGAGCTTGCTCTCCGGGATGCAATGCAGGCCCAGGTCTGCATGCCCGAGTGGCCAACTGCCTTCTACCTACAAGCCCTTGCTCTCTCAAAGCTCGGCATGGAAACTGACGCACAAGATATGCTAAATGATGGAGCCACTTTTGAGGCCAAGAAGCCAAACAGCTGGCGAGGTTAGGGAAAAAGCCATGGCTTCCCCTCCGAATCTGTTGTTGCCTTTTTAACAGAAAAAAGGTATGATGATCGTGAGTGTTCATTGGGACGTCTGTTGCACTACTAGGAGTGGGATTGAAATGCACAGTTTTATTGTGCAATCTTCGCCCAAATGTCGATAAACGAGTGGCGTTGTTGTGATCTGGAAGGCAAAAGGCAGAGAGGCATTGCTTATACTCTTTTGAGTCTGAGTTGCACTTTGTTTCTCGCGTGATGGCAGCAAACACCCTGCTGATTATTGCGTTGCAGCGCTCCTCTAGAGAGAAAGAGAACTGATGAGATGAGAAGGTTGTAATTAAGGGGATGCTTTTCTGACAATTTCTCCTCTTTTTTTTCGTTTTCCATTGGAATCTTTGGGCGCAGGTGAGAAGATAGTGTGAAGAAAGGCGGGTTCCTTGTGATTAGCCTAGGATGGAGAATAAACTAGAGCCATCTAAATTCCATTCATTTCTACCATGTTCTTGATGTGTTACTTGCTGCTTTAACTTTTGAAGGTATGGTGCAGTTTTGTAGTGATGTGCATTGACTGCATCTTGTGGAACTTGATGGTTTTCATTTTTCTTTTCTCGTTTGGCAATTACACATCGCATATATGCTTGAACTATCTGATGAGACCTCCCAGTCCTCATTTTTTGGTTTTGCACTGACATCTACTCCCCAGCCATTGTATTTTGCTGACATATAATGGTGCTTCCCAAAGTTTCTCAATGATTAATGTAAAATAGTGAAATATAACGCATGGAAACTTGGAAGATTTTAAGTGTCTGAAGCATTTCAAAAGAAAAGTTTTAAACTCATAGGGAACAGTGCTAAAAAGGACATTTTGTTTCTTTTTTTTAAAGCAACGAAAAGCTAAAGCCCTCATAGAAAAACTACATTTTGTCCTGACATGCGGAGAAAAAGAACAAAAAAAAAGAGTCAGAAAAATGAAAGTGCGTGAGCGCGATGGGTGGGTGGGGTCCGGTGAACACAGAGACCATCCTGGCTGCAATGACTCTGGACGCCTTGAATTCGGGACTTGTAACAGCAGAAAGTGGCGAGATAACGATAAAAGTGCGTAGAAATAGAGGCAACTTGCGCTGGACTCTTTGATTTGTTTGCTACCTCTGCCTTGTCATTTGGCAATGTGTATAAAGCTGTCATGTGTGAGCCATCTCTTCGTCCTTCCACAGCTCCACGTGTGTACTTACTCAGTCATGAGCACAGTATATACTGTATGTTTTTAGTTAAAGTATAGAAACACTAAAAGGTTAACATCAGTATTTTATTTTCAAGCATTTAAATTGAATGCATGACCGTCGTTTTCTACTGGGATTTTTACACTTTTAGACTTTTTAAAAACTTATTTACAAATATACCTTTAGAAAAATTTATTTTAGAAATGGTTTCTTTTCATGGCGTCAATGTTATTAGCGTCATAGTCCAACATGACGATGTTTAAGTCACTGATGTGAAGAGATCTAATGGTATTGACGTCGATAACTTATTTGCAAATATTTTCTACTACGAATAGATTATTTTTGAAATTTTTTTTATAATTAGGTATCCCTTTATAACATTGACGTAGTCATATTAGACCACGATGTTAATGACGTTGACGCCATGAAATAGATTCGTTTCTAAAATAAGTTTTTTGGGTTTATTTGTGAAATAAGTTTTTTAAAAAAAACAAAAAATTAAAAAAATCCAGAACGTTTCTACACCTTCTGTCCAAGCTGTTTATAGCCAGGAATTGATTCTTATTATAACGAAGGGGTACATGTTTTTTGAAAAAAGTAATGTTATAATATTGTAATCTCATTGGATAATTGGGGCTCATAAATGCTTTACATTACAAATTAGTGATCAGATACATCTTGAAAACCATGTCGACGTTGAAAACATGTTTTTTTACGAGAGAAATATATGCACGAAATCAGAGAGGGAGAGAGAGCGCGCGCGCACACAACACACTTCTCCCGTGTAATACAACAAGAATGATAAGAAATTAATAATTGCATTGGTGATGTAAAAGGCTTTAAAGCTTATTGGCTCCATACTGATAACAAAATGAACCTGTCTCTATGTGCATGGTTGCCTGCCCAAAAAAGATCTGTTGTTAAAAAAGGGGTATTTTTCAAGACAAACTATAATGATGTTTTTATCTTTTTTTAAGATAATAATATGATGTTTCTCTCGTTTGATCAAGCAGAATAAGATACTGTTACATACACACTCCAACACTATGTGATGACTGATGAGTGATCATGCTGATTCGCATCCAAACAAATGAATAACCAATCAAAGAATACGATTGATGCAGGACTGTTCTGCCGAAAGTGCAGCACACCAGAAAGTGACATGAATTCTAATATTCTCATAACCCAAAACTTTTTTCTTCTCCATGCATATGTATTGGCTGCTAATCTCCAGTTAGTCTGTTTCAAAGAATATATAGCCATGCTCTTTTCAGCAGCCAAATGCGCCGACCATGCATTGCGATCATAGACTTATTGCTCCAACACTATACGACTTGCTGGCTCGCAATGCCATTATATAATTTGGTAAAATTTTGACACTTGCATTGCACATGGACCTGTTCGACCGTGTAAAATGTATAGTAGTACAGCCCTTGCGGACTATATAGTAGTCACTAGTCAGACCTTATACCAGGCGTTCCAGGAATTCGATTGAGAATACCTTCAACTTTTTTGCGGACTTATTTTAATTTCTAAAGTCAAAAGACAGGAACTTTGCAGAGATTTTTATCATAAATTTGCAGGAGACATCACCAGAATTCAGCAAGGACTAATAAGTACCTTAGTTGATGTCATAAAAGTTTGATATTGCAGTGGATTGAAATTAATGTCTCAGAAATGTTTATGACGTATTTTTTTTGCCATGACGGCTGAATGATTGGTCGACCAATTAATTAATGTTTATAACGTATACAAAATCTGAATATATACTGTACATTTCGGAAACGAGAGAGTAGCACAGACAGTCAGTCGTCCGCTCCAGATTCCATTTCGGAATGGTGAGTGGTGTGTCGTCGTCGTCGTGCAACTTCAATTCTTGGAATGTGAAATCTTGCTTTAGGTTAGGAGCGTTCACGTCCATGTCCATCAATCTCTCTCTATTCGCTACCTAGTTTGTCGGGTTTCCGCGTCTATCGTCGTCGTCGTCTCTTCCGGCCACCCAAGGATCGCCGGCCGGTCGTCGCCGCCGTCGCCATCGATCCCTCCCTGCTAATTATTCCGTTGGTGTACAGCATATTGCAACGATCTTTTTGCGTATATATGCCTGGTCGCTTAGTACATTAATTTAACCTGTTGTTCAGTTACTTACTTGGTAAGCGAGATGAGCTGCAAATGACAATAACCTGCAGAAATGCCGATGCGTGAACAACGACGACGAGGAGTTAATTAGGGTGTCTCGATCGTTTATATCACCATCCACCTCCTCGACTAATTCACCACTACAACCACTTAGACGCATGGCGCCACTGTCACTATGTGTTTGTGTGTGTCACTGTTTGACAGTATCTTTCTATCTCTTGCCGACCATCCCCAACAATCCAAAAATGGTTGCATCCATAATAGGGACACATTACATCCATGTATTAAGCATTTGCGAGAAACACGCCAGCTCTGACATGCATCTTGCTGCTGTGCTCTCTGAGCTATACTTCACTTAATTATATAACTAAATGCACCAGACATTTATGTTAGATTTAGGAGGAAGAAAGAAAAAACGGTGAGTAAACTAGATGCATCGGGTTACACTCATAGAGCATATAAATTGTATACATGATATGAAAAAAAGGTCCATTATACCCTTAACACGATTGCTAAATAACCATTTGACAGACAATTGGGATAAAATATCTTATAAATTTCCGTTTTGTATGGTATTGAATTTAATTGAGCACACATTATATTGGTTTCAGCAATTTGTAGGATATATATCTTCCTCAGAATGAATCAAACAGAATGATGATGACTTTTGTAGTATAATTGTCGAGACACTGGGTCATGGACAAATTAGAGATAGGCGAGAAAAATACCTCATTTCTTACCTACCCTAACCCTAAAGATGAGGTGAACTCGACAAATATTCTCTTGTAAACGCTATGATACCCGTGCCTCGGTCAGTTTGCTTCGTGGTCTACATTGCAATGCCCGTCTGCCCGCTACCATAGCATCATACTATTTTTGTTTTTTTATGTTCTTTTATATCTTACCTTATTAATTATACTTTATTTTTTATGTAATTGCATTATAAATATAATATGATATATGTTGTGTTTGGTTATCTTTATGAAGCATCTCCATTCATCTTTATTTTCTTTAGAGCTGCGTTCACCACTGTCCCCGTGCCCATCATGGCCCATATGGCGCAACGTACTCAGAGCACATGCAACAGAATGGCTAAATAAATTCCTAATAACTATGTTTTTAGTCATTTCTAAAAAAATTAATTCTCAATACATTATCTCTCATCCAACATAAGTCTTAAAATCTGTTTTCCTATAAATTTAAAATTTCTTTGGGCCTGATTTTGACAGCTATAGGATGATGCGGCAGTGGGAGAGGATGCGGCTGTGGGAAGGAAAGGAGGGAGAGGAGCGTAACGACGTCGGTACGAGGAGGCAACGGGGAGAGGCTGCGGCGGTGGAGGATGCGATGGCCCTGTACGAGGAGGGGTCGAGAAGGGACGGCGATGGTAGAGGAGGCGGGGGAGGATGCGACGGCGGGGGACGAGCAGGACTGACGCGTGACATCAAAAACACGCACGCGGAAAGAAGCGCAATGGCGTGAAATTGATATTGGGCGTCAGACTCGGTTAGCTATTTGTGTTCAACGAAAATAATGGGAAAGGAAACCAATTTTTTTGAATGAGATAAGTAATTTATTGGAAGATAAATTTTGTTTTTAAAAATAAAGATTTTAAAGGGTATTGGGTAGCTGTTGGATATGCTCTCATGGTGGTTGGCGATGCCTTGCCGTGGTAAAGGATGACAAGGAAATGGGGAATAGGTTTGAGCGGGGAAAATTACCTAGCTCCTATTGTATTTTGAAAAATGTTCCCACGCAATAGTATAGGAAGACAATTTTCTCTTTTATAATGGTAGTATGTTCTTACTAAATTGTACGTTACAAAGTTCCCTAATCAACACTATTAGTAATCAGTTTTCTCTGATTTGCAACGAAATATGCGCGAGATTTTGGGTAACGAAAGGCAGAGTTTAGTCGCCTTCGTCAATTAATTGGCGATTCCTTTCCTGAGAGGCCCCCGTTAAGCTTTGGATCTCCTTTGCTTTGGTATCTCGCCCGAGAAGCAAATCACTGCCTAGCTAAGCACAAAGACATTTCTTTTCTAGTTTTTTTAATGATGTTTTTCAGGATCCCATTAGTGTAGGAATTAGGAAAGGTATGCCTTGTAAGTGTTTTGTGCCCCGTCGCTCCACTATCAAGATTCTTCATTTCATATAGTATTAATTAATCTGCTAATCACTAGACAGCATATGTTTAGAACATAGGTGAAGATTCTAAACGTCTCTCCTGCACTGGCTTTGCTGGTTTTGTACATTTTTAACTGAAAACTTGCTTTCGCTACTTATATTACATTATTTTGCCGCCCACCTCTGAATATTTTTTCTCTTGTCCTAGATATGCATAACATTAATTTTTATATTACATTAGTTAGTTGGTGCCTTTTTTGCCAATGAAAATGTTGAATTTCTCAACGATTGTTACGTGGAACCCACTAATCTCAGCTGCTGGAAGGAAACTACCTCAGATAAAACATATATTATCCAAGCAACACTTCACTGTGCAGAGTCTTCGGACTTGAAGAAACTTGTTGCGCTCCTTGATTACTTAATTAACAGGAGAATCGAATTATTCTGCGACTAATAAACGGTACTATTTAGTCTCCATCATGGATCGACATGATCATAATTTACTCGAAATTATAATTGATTAACTACTGACTTACTGTACACCCAGCGTGAGTCTTGTCTTCAGGACTTCGGGTGAACAGAGGTCGCCGGAAAGTTAAAGATTGAGCATTCATGCATGCTGTCCTACCATTTCTGGATATGAACATAATGAGATTATTGGTTACAACAATTAAGTTCAACTGCTTTTTTTCCCCTGAGGTAGTGTAATCTGTTAAAGATAAAGACATTGCAGACTTGCAGTCAAGATAAGATGATGTATACAATCTAATCATGCATCAGTCTCACCTCCACCTCAGCAGCTAGTATACTAGCTTAGTTAGTACCACTTAAAGATCCAATGCTGATGCCCTGCCTGATCATACAACAACAGGTGCATAAAACAAATAAATCATGTCAAAAAGTTCACAGAGAGGTTTCATACTAGCTAGGACGACTTGGAATTCAGAAATTAATCAACTTGTGTCAGATCATTGCTATACAATGCTACTATTCTATAGCATTTGATTTAGCAATACCTGGATAATTAAGATCAACAGGAAGGAAAAGCAGTGGGGGGTTTGCTAGGGATTAAAAGAGGCCAACCTTAGTGCGGCTTTGCTGATGCAGCTCTGATGGTGCAAGATGCCTGGTCATGCAGCCAGGGATGTTCAAGTCAAGCAGTTCATAACTAGCAGGCCCCTACATCTACTTATAAAGCAATTCTGGTCTTCAGGTGGGCACCCACCAGCGTTCATATCTGAGAACGGTCCGTCAGGTTAATTAGAGACATCACTTGAGCCATCTGTCCTTGAACCATTTCTGGCCTTGACAATGCAGCTACTGCACTGTCCTTGATGTGGTTAATTAAACTAATCAAAAGCTAATGACTCATGATCAATGTGTCATGCATGCACGCGTGCGTGCATTCACTACTGCAAAGGCTACATTTGTTTCTTTCTGCATACCTGAAGATGATCCATTCAAGCTTGATCAAGTTGTTCTGTTGGCTACAGTATTCAGCAGACAACAGTACATGAGCTACTAATTACTGAAAGGCTAGCTTTTAGTTAGTTAGCTTGAAATTAACCTAGTTAGTCATAAACCAGCTAACCTGAATTCATGAAGTATTTTTCCCTATTTGAACCTCCTGGTGAAGTTAAGCACTAGCATCTGGTCAAGGGTAAGCAAGCAGTTGAACACCAACTCCCTATCCTGACAGTGACAAAGTAGTGATAAGATTGAGACTGTTTTGACTGAAGCACTCAGGCACTTGCTCAGATTTGGTGTTTGGTGAGCAATGCCAACTGACAAGTACATTTGTCCCCATATGGAGCATAGCTGCTCATGTTGTGAGCCAATAACGATGGAAAAATGTGCTCTTTAAAGTGCAAGTGCAAGATATCTAGGAGGAAAGTGACAATACAAAGCTGGGTCATGCAGCAGTCCATTTAGCTTGATGTCATCAAAGAATGGCCTTAATGATGTACCTTTTCTTATCTAAGACTAACATCCATTTAGTACGAACTCCACACGTTTTTAAATATAATAATTTATATATTTCAAATTTTGTTCCAAATAGAACAACATAGTATATATGAAAAGTGATTTTTACTACTAAACTATCCATACTACATCTTTGCTTTATTATCATCCCAACTAATCTAGAATTATATCTCACTCACCCCGAGAAAGCAAATAAGTCCTTTTATCCATCTCTTTAATAGCCACGAGAAGAGTTAAAACTTGCTATATTTTGAGACAAACTAAGTAGTTAAATATTTTATATTTATTATACTAACTGATAAACTCCAAATATATGCTCAAAATTTATTATTGAAGTTGGACCTACAAAATATCATTATGGGGAAACATCATTGGCGTGGTAGAGTGGTGGGTGTAGGACTTCACTCCCTAAGGTTTAAAATCTCAGTATCCATGAATATGATCGTGTACACCCTTGGTTTGGTGTAGAAGCTGAAAGCTATATTTTTCTTTTTTTGAAAAAGAAAAAAGTCACTGGTAGAGAGTTCTGTGGACTATGATACTGCACAAATTTAAACCAGGTATACTGTAGTTTTTCAAAAATATGGACCAGCCTGAGAATAAGGGAAAATCTATTAATGCAAACTTAGAAGTTCTCATTGTTATAGTTTTTCAGAAATATGGACCAGCCTGAGAATAAGGGAAAATCTACTAATGCAAACTTAGAAGTTCTCATTGTTATAGTTTTTCAGAAATATGGACCAGCCTGAGAATTTGGCGATTTGCGGTGTTGTGTTATTTTTGTGGCTAGGAAGGCTGTCGGCAGAAGAACAAGTTGCAACATTGAGATCGTAATGAACATGACTTGCAGTAGCTTTATACAACGCGTCGATGTAAAGCTGTTTGAAATTAAGGAGATATACTGCTGCACCATATCACCTGTACAGATACATTGTCTGCATATATTTTACATGTCTAATCGACTTAACAGTACAGCATGGTTACCAGAATACTACAGCTACTGGTTTCAGAATCCGTCTGACTAGAATTCACATGTGCTTTCGTCCATCGTCCTAATGACTCTGAACACTTTGTTTAATTACTATTTTCTCTTCAAATCAAAGATAAAAAAGCCATGTATTATCAAGGGCAAGATGCATCCAAAGACTCTACCAACCTCTGTTGTCAGAGGTAGATTCAGTGCAACTGTGCAAGTGAACATCGTAGCAGGAGCAGAAATTCAGGAACCAATTCTTGATGATTAGGTCTAATGGGCACTCACAACTTGATACCATTCCAAGGAGAGAACTTTCAGATACTACTTAAGTGCAGAAAAAAATATCTAGTCAAGTGACATTATTCAGAAGCAGGCGTGTATCATGTAGGAGAGGTCAATTCATCACAAGTTCATAATAACCATAGGTCAAGAAGACTCGTCGCCACTGAAATTCCCTCGATACTGACTACACATAGCGATTCACAATTATGTCATTTTATCGTGCTTAAAAAATATCAAAGATATCATTTTTTTAATATAAAATTTTATATTTTAAATACTAAGTATAAAATTTTATTGTAAAATTTAAGTAACTCGATATACTTAAATTTCTCTTCACGATGAGTACACATGACGTACGTGTTCGATATACTGGAAACGGAATTCGTAGTTAGTTTCAGCGGGAAATCAATCAGCGGAATGTCTGGTATGAATGCGAGCTGTAAAAACATAGTAAATTCGGCCACGAAACTTATCTGAACAGCCGTAAAAAAAGAAGTTATCTGAAGAAAATCAAATCAGTGAACTAAACCGAACGGCTAAGCACGGATCAATGTGACGCAGACTAGAATTGATAGACAAACCAAAGCGCATATGAAACAAAATTTCACTTTTAAGAGAGGCTGCCAGCTGCATGTATGTACTTCCCCCTTCCCTGAATGGCAAATCAATCAACAAACTACATAGTAGGATTCTTCAGAGAAGAAGAATATATACATATATATCAGCATGTCATTATCCAAAAGCGATGTCATTAATCATTAATCATGCCTAGATGATCAATTAGGGGATTGGTTGCTGCTGTGATTACACAGAGAACTTGACACATCGGTTTGGACAGGAGCTAATCATTCAGAGCTGCTAGAATGGAAGATGCAGTAAAGCTCGAGTAGTGTGTGAATGTCTTTGCGGCTACTTGGAGTTGCAACTACCGTCGTAGATCAGTAGAGGACGCTTCGAATTGCTTCGCTCGTACGAACACCGTCGCCGCCTTAGCTTAGCTAGCTTTTTTCTCCTCTCAACAACTATATAAACACCCCTACCGTGTCACCTTCCCAACTCCCCCAATTCACAAAACGAAACCCAAACACCCTCCTCTTCTTCCTATTCCTCCTCTAATTTCTTAATTGGTCAGCACCTAGCTAGCAAGAATCTCTGAACTCTTCTTCATCTTCCTCTTCTTCACCAATTGATATCTCTGTACGTAGTTCAGTTCATCAAGGAGCCTGAATTCCTTGGTTGTTTAGTTCTTGCTAGCTAGGGGTTTGACCATAGGATAATGATCTTGAACTCCGGAGGCAGCTACATCGTATTCATTAACACCTGTCCGCTGGATTCCGAGCAGCTCAAAACCTTCTACTTCTGGATCTTCCAAATCTTCAATAGAAACTGCCTCTGCAGCCGTTAATTGACAATCATTCAACCATATGTGATATTGTGCCAATCTGCCTCAAGTATTAGCATAGGCATTGACACTATATCTAGCCAGCTAGCTTTGCCCGATTAGTATTGCTTGCCTCTTCTTTCCGTTGTTAAACCTTCGATTGAATAATTAGGTTTGCGCTTGCTTGCCAGAGATATTTGAATAGGTTGCAAGTGTACATTTGATCATGGGCACCATGACTCTACCCCCGGGTTTCCGGTTCCACCCAACCGACGATGAATTGGTCGGTTACTACCTCAAGAGGAAAGTCGACAGCCTCAAGATCGAGCTTGAGGTCATCCCTGTCATTGATCTCTACAAGTTCGAGCCATGGGAGCTACCAGGTTTGTGCCTTATCATTTTTCCATTTGATTCATGTTACTGTCATGAAATGAAACTTATGGCACCTTTGTTAGATGAAACTTCATTTTTGGCTGTTGAAATTCTGCATCAAATATATTAGCACAAGTTGTTGTTTCATAGTAGGATTTTGGTCGTGTCAACATTGTTAACTTTTGGTGAACAGTTTTAACAGTGGAAAGTAGCTAAACAATGTGCAAAGCCTTTGACTTGATAGCCTTTCTTCTTCTTCTTCTTTTTTTTGCCACCAATCCATTCCTGAAAGAGAAAAACAGGTGGTAGAAAATTGGAAAGGAACATGCTTTATTACAGAATTTTCCCAGAGGCATTTCTCATTTTCTAGCTAGATAAAAGCGACCTTTTACAAGGGCATCTGGCCCTTTTCTCCCTAGGCCGGTTGCTGATAAGTCTTTTTAATCACTCACCTTTTTCTTCAGAATGAATTCCTCCTGCAACCGCAAAGCCGAACTTTTCGGATATTCTCTTCAATTTGATTTCACTTTGGTGACATATAATGATATGATCAAATCAAATTCTGGGACTAAACAGGAAAAAGCTTTGACTTTGATAATGTGCAGAGAAGTCGTTCTTGCCGAAGCGTGACCTGGAGTGGTTCTTCTTCTGCCCGAGAGACCGAAAGTACCCGAACGGGTCGCGGACGAACAGGGCGACGAGCACCGGGTACTGGAAGGCCACCGGCAAGGACCGCAAGATCGCCTGCGCCAGCGACGTCTTCGGCCTCCGCAAGACGCTCGTCTTCTACAAGGGCCGCGCCCCCGGCGGCGAGCGCACCGACTGGGTCATGCACGAGTACCGCCTCTGCCAGGACCTCGCCCATGGCGTCTCCAACTTCATCGTAAGAATTTTTCGCTTGCTGCTGATTGCTTTGCTTGCTGCAACTGCAACAATGGCGCGCTGATAGGATGATCTGTTTGGTGCAGGGAGCGTACGCGTTGTGCCGCGTGATCAAGAGGCACGAGGCCGGCCTCCATGGCGAGCCGGCGGCGAAGGCGAAAGGAATGATCAGCAGCAGCCATCGGTTGTCGGGAGGGCAGATGAGCAAGGTGTCGAGCAGTTCGTCCCTTGTCACCGTCGACCACCAGCTCAGCCGGGCCAACGCGTCGCCGTCGTTCACGCCCACCAATAATGGCAGCCCTCCTCTGGACGACATGTTCGGTGGCGGCGACCCGTTCCAGCAGCTTCGGAGCTGCGTCCCGTATGGCGGCGACGCGTGCGGGTTCGACTTGCCGCCGCTGTGCATGCGTCAGCAGCAGGACCCGTTCTTCTCCGACGCCGGCTTCCCGCCCGCGGCGGCGAGCGAGCCTCAGACGACGCAGGCGGCGCCTCCTTTCTACGGCGACGTCATGGGAAGCGTGTCGGAGCACGAGCTCAAGTGGGACAGCATGGGCGGCTACTCCGGTGGCAGCGGGGATCTCTGGAACGCGGCGGCGGCGGCGGCGCCGCTGCTGTGCAGGCAGGCCAGCGACGGCGACGACCTCACGGCGTGGTTCGCTGCCGACGACAACATGTCCGTCTTCTGAACGAGTCAACGATGACACGTGTGCTCCCGGATTAAGATGGCGATATATTTTTGAGCCATCCTATCTGGGACCCCACGTGTCAGCCACAGATGGCATCTATTATATGCATAAATAGTATGCCGGTAATCTGTATGGCTGCAGAGGTGATGAGCTTTCTTTTGGTTACTGACTGTAATACATCTTCTCTGTAGCATCATACAGCAGCTGGGTTGTGTATCCTCTTCAGTTAATGTACTTGTAACACTGATCTGTAAGCTAAAAGCTAGTGTTGGTGTAGATCAATCTGCATCTCAAACAATGCAGTTCCAATTCATAGCATCTATTATAAAAATTCCAATTCATAGTATGTCTATAAGCTCTTGCCTTTGTTCTGTTTTGTGTGTGTTTAGCCTGACATTAGTCAGGTATTACATTTACTCTTTGTTACAGTGTGGAAAAATTGAGGCTGAAGATCTTCCAATTTACGACTGAAATGGCTTACAGATTTACAGTGTAGTAGGGGAAAGATAAATACTGCACATGTCAGAGATGCATGACAGTTTCCTTTTTGACTTGATAGCATCAAGTAGCAAGTTTAACGAGACGAAACAGCAACAGAAGGACAATGATTTTAGTAGTAGTAGCAGTAAGAAATTGTGATGATATTGATACGTGAGGTTAGGAACATCGCAGCAGCAAGGAGTGAAGCAGTGCCTTGCTGAGGCGCCACGAAAGTGCAGCCGGCCGGCCGGCAATGCCATTGCCATTGCCATTGCCAAAGATGAAAAGGGGAACCATTGTTAATGTTAACGTGAAGGAACAGCATAAGATGCCATTGCTACTGCTGCAACACAAATGGCCACCGTTATTCCAAGAATCCATCTCTTGAATCTTTGATTTGTATGGCCAGACAAACAAATGTTAGAGGAGAGGACGGCGCTGCCTTTTCGATTTTCCTCTACCTTTTCCCGTTCCATATAAAATCTGTCCTCTGCAAGTCAAAATCAGGTCACAATTTGCATCAGAGAATACTTAGATTATAAGAACAACTGAGGAGCAAGAGAATATATTAATATCCTAACTTCTACATCAATTAATATACATCGATTAATATATATAATTGTTCATTATTACAATCTCAAACGAAAAGTTTAGATTCTAAGAAACAGTAAGAGCTCAAACCGAGAACTAAAACTCAATTCTATGAGCAATACAACTGTAACTAAAACTCAATTTTATGAGAAATACATGAGCAATCAGCTGATGAGAATCTAAAAACATTAGGTTCCGTAGCTTCTGATTTCTAGTTTTTTTAAAAAAAATCTAAGCAAAAGCTAGACTGTTTTGAGAAACCTGAAAATCATAGGAGAGACTGCAGCTCCGAGAAGCGTACTTGAACAGTGTCTCATTCCGGTTCTTTGATCTTGCTTATAGAAGGTGGAAGTCGTAAAGAGTAAACGAACGCATAAAGAAAAAGTCCTCTTTAGGCGTAGATCTGGAAAAAACACCGCAGCGCTGCTGCTGTGAAGGCAGGCCAGCAATAGCGACGAACTCACGGTGTGGTTCGTCCAGCGGTGAATTCATAAATTTGGTTTATCGATGTCATAACATATTTACTAATATCAGATAAATATATTTAAATTATAATGTCATAATATGTTTAAAATTGTTGGTGTCGTTTGTTATACGATGATTATACTGATCTGCCCCTGATGACAACATGCCCGTTCAATGACACTGTGTTCCCGGGTAAAAGTGGCGGTATATTTTTAGCCATGGTAACTAGGCCCCACGTGTCACCCATTGATAGGTATGATCCGTGTAATGTGTAGTGTTTATAATCGGTATGGATACAAAAGTCCATACAGAAGAGAGGTACCGACTCGTCTGACATTGTGAACGTAACGTAGCTGCTGCAATTCGGGCATGTTCGGTGGTCTATAATGGTGATAAGACAAGCACAGGTCAGTTTCTTTGTGAGAGAAAATCTTTGTTTGAGCGGTGATAAGCGGTGTCGAACAAGCGAACACGGTCAATCCAACGCGTCTCCGCTCATTGCTCTGGTTGCTAACTTAATTACTGTTTAGTAGGGAAAATAAACATGGTAACCAAGTTTAGCGCCAAAATCACAGATCATTTTTCCCTTTGCTTATCTGCTCCTCCGAATGAGGTACCAGAACCATGAATTGACGAGGTTGGATTCTAGACGATGTTGCCGCGTGAATAGTCGCTCTCATCAACCAAGTAGATTGTCTGTACCCGTCGGGCGATCACTGCTCTTCATATCCTATGATCAGTGGAGACAAACTACAAACTGCCGTGGTGTAAGTTCAATTGTCTTAATTCATTAATGATTAATAACGAATTTAATTATGAAACTAATGGTGACTAGTTTAATTTGAATAAAAAATAAAAATAATAAAATGTATGTATTAAACTTTACATATTTCTTATTAATTTTAATTAATTATGTGCATACACGTTTCTTCATATTCATATGTATGCACACCTTAAGGAAACTTATCCTATATTTTTTTATTATCTTGATTTGAAATTATATTTAGTCTTATCACCAAAGAGAGAAAATATTGAAAGATTTTGGATCAAACAATTTGCATAATTGTGACTTTGGTGATAGACGATAGACGCGACTTTTATAGGATTAACCTTTCATTTATATAAGTTGTCAACTAGTTTATTTTCAAATAATGAGTTGTGATAGTTATCCATTCTTTGGTCATGGACAAGGATGAAATACATGAAGATCAAGCGATATGTATCCGTCTTTATCTCCATCATCATATATATGATTTTCGTGTTATTGATATATACGTTTGAGACTAATATTTATTTGAGACTTATCTTGTTCAATCTCCTTTACATTGAGAACATGCAGGTATGTGTCTATGTTGGTCTACATCATTACTACATTCCTTCTCCATGTGTATAGGATAAATGTTCATTAGTTATTCTCTAATTATGCAGACACTTAACTCTGCTGTATATTTCTTTGTATGCATATATTTAGAGAGAGCAAATCCTATAAACTTGTTGCACATGTTCTAGATTCATATTGTTCACCTATTATTTATATTGGATCTTTGCACTTGAGCTTGCATGTGAGTATATAACACTTGTGGTGTTAATGAAAACTCAACAAACATATACATATCTTTCCTATATAACCTGTTGGTCATCAAATGAAGGATGACAACTAATTTATTATGATTGATGTTTTCCTTTGAGCTGTGCAAAGAAATAGATCTCACCATGATGAGGCAAAATGGATGAAACTATGATTTGATGGTCATCAAGCCAAAGGACATCGCTATGTTGACAAGAATAAAGTCAAGCCTGTGATAAAAAGAAAGTTTTGACAAAGGTTGGTCAAGACCTCGACATACAAATGATTTAACCGAATGATCACAAAGAATTGACTCCAAATTGGATGGGCGTAAGACAAAGGTACAATGAAGCTAAAAATGTTTTTCTTAGTTTTTTACCGGTCTCAGTGTTTGGAGTAAAGATCAGGTTACTAGATAGACGTCATACTATTAAGAGGGGTTAATGAGTATTGGCTTGATTTGAACCATGTGCAACTCGCTCAATCTCAAATGCATGATCTCTTTTTCTAGGCATGCACATTAAAGTTTAGTTTTAGTTGGAGTGAGAAATTCGGGTTGTATCTTGATCCTTTTGAGACTCAACTAGAACCTTTGACATGCGTGTGATAAGGTTGGTTAGATGTGTATCATGCATAACTTTTATATCTTGTCCACCCATAATTCTCTTGAAGTTGGTTTTGTGGACAAAGAGAGAAAGTGGTCATGCCTAGAGGTGTTTAGCTAAGTGTGATGAGTTTTCTCAAGTTCCAAACAAAAAGAGAAATGGGCATGCCCAATAGAAGTGAGTGACCTCTTGTGGGTATATGATTAGTGGAGTATCCTTTGAAATGTGAGCCTTTTCTCCTTGAGAAAAGCTGTGATTCAGGAATGATTCTTCATGGGTTGGATTAGTATTTAAATAAGCTTTCAATAGAGTCCAATAACATTAAATTCCGATGCCCGAATCATGAGATATAGTTGTGACAAGATGAGGGACCTCCGTTAAACTTTTTCCTACCAGCAATGAAGATGAGCGACCCATCTAGCACGTGATGGCTCCCGGCCCATAAAGCCCATTCAATAATTTATTTCGTCTTCGTCTTTCGGCCTTGTACCTTGTTGGGTCCGTCTCGTCTCTCTATGGCTTGGCCGTTCCCGATTCCCCGTGGCGTGGCGTCTCGCGCTCGACGGCTGCCGCCACGTCAGCAATGGCGGCGACGGAGGCCTTCTCGCGCCGCCTGAGCGCTGCTGTTCGGGGGCTCTCCGGCTCCTGGTACGGCCGCCACATGGCCGCCGCCGACCGCGCCATCCGCAGCCGCCTCCCCCTCGTCGACCTCGTCCTCGAGGTCCGCGACGCCCGGGTATGGTGCCCACTGCTTTCCGGCTCCTCCCTGTCTTCCGCTGCTCCAGACGAGTCAAGCATCGTTTCCCCCATGCGCTTGCTGATTCTAACCCCGCAGGTACCCGCCGCCTCGGCGTTCGCGCCACTCCGCCGCCGCTCCCCGGATCCCGACCGGCGCCGCCTCGTCGTGCTCAACAAGGCCGACCTCGCGGACCCCTGTGAAACTGAGGTAACCCTAATCCGAACCCTGATCTGCGACTAGAGCAAATTTAACTGCCCCGAGATGCGTAAGTGATCAGTTCTGATGCACGCGAGTGTTGTTCGTATTGGTGTTGGTGTTCTCCAGAAGTGGATGGCGTACATGAAGCAAACGAGCTGCTCCTGCGTCGCGCTTAATTCGCATAGTAGGGAGGGCATCAAGGAGGTAGGTGCCTAGGTGGTACTGCTGTTTCTAGTGTTCTTACCAGTTGATTACATCAGCGTCTGATTGGGGGCTAATTTGACTGTGGAATAGCTGTTGAATGCTGTGCGGGCAAGGATCAGGGAGATTAAACTTGGCGACAGTGATTGCACTGGAACTGTCCTCTTGGTCGGCATTCCTAATGTTGGGAAGTCAGCAATAGTCAATGCCATGCATCAAATTGGGAGGATTGGAGCAGCAGGTGAGGCAGCTTATTCTGTTGATATTGTAGTTGCACTAACTGTGATTCACACAGCTGTGTAATATTCGTTGGTCTGTCTTTAAGAGAAGGGAAAGCTCAAGCATGCCATTGTGAGCAGCCATCCAGGAGAAACCAGGGACATAAGTGGTTACAAGGTAATTTGGTTGATACTTATAATGCATTGCTGCTGTTCGACCCAGCAGAATGAGGGAAACAAGACAATGCTGCATGAGTGTCATAACACTTTAGTTTTTTTGGAGGAATCGGGTAGAGGGGTCTTTGTGTTCCTTATGGACATCGTAACAAATTAATTACCTGGGCAACTCTAAATCTCATAGCACCTGCATTTTCTTCATAAAGGGACAAATGAATCCAGCAATGCTGATTGCAAAAATAGCTCGGGTGCCTGTGTTTTGTTGTTAACACTATCTTTTAGAAGCTGTTATCATCACCATGTATGGCTATCTGATTGTCAAGTGCCATTTAAGATTCAAACTTCTTGTTTTTCAGGTTGCTAGTCATCCAAATATATATGTATTAGACACTCCTGGTGTTTTATCTCCTGTATTTTTTAATGACGACTCTGGTCCTCTACTAGCTTTGACAGGTACCAACTACAATGGTAAATCATGGCTTTGACTTGTGACTGTAAGTTGTTACTGATGTATACAAACTTCATTACAGGAGCAATCAAGGATTCCATGCTGCAGGAGTTTGAGATTGCCCAATTTCTGCTTGCAATTTTGAACTCAAGGGCGGAATACAAGGAGTGGGAGAACTTGAATCAAGTAGGAGATATGTCTTCTTTCAGCCATGCAATGTTGTCCAGCAGTCACCATAATAAAAGGCAATATGCTTCAGATCATACCCAAGTAAGCGCGCCAAGATATTCCATAGACCACAATTCAGTCTTGTACCCATCATCATGCAAATAGTTATTTTTAATGAAAGGAAATGATCATATCTCTGATTTAGATCCTTTTGAGGTCACATTTTAGTCATCACATGGATACAGTAGTAACTACTGTGTTGTATTTTTGCAGGATTTTGTTGTGAAGGCTGTTCGCCAAGTGCTTTTTGATAGTATATCATCTTTTAAGGGATATTTAGGAAATGAGAATGAATTAAAGAGTTTGATAGAATGCCAGTTTATAGCCTTGCAGGAGGCTTTCAGGGTTTCTGCCGATCTAAGTGAGGATGTGCATAAGCTTGTTGCTACGAAATTACTCAACCTCTATCGAACAGGAAGACTTGGCCGTTATACCTTAGACCGTGCTCCAGATGTTAGGAAGGAAATTGTTTCATGAATCTCATGATCATTCAAGTGCGTAGTAGCGAATGTCATGCATCAGGGAAGGATTCATTTAGAAAACAAAGGCATGACTTGCTGAATTCTGGGGGAAAACATGAATACTTTCTGCTGAATTTTTTTACATCATACAACTCCGATAAACATCCTGTAGGTTTAATATTGATTTTTTATGAGTTGTCATTCTAACAACATTTATTGGGAGTCACAGGCCATATTTTCCTAGTCCAAAAAGAGATGCATATCTGCTTCAGAGTGATTATCTACTGATTTGATCTATTATGCAGTACTTACTCAGCTGCAGTGGAAATTGTGTGGCTGTCTAATGGTACGCCATTTGGGTTTCTCATCTTGTCATTCGAAGTGAGATCAATGGTCAGATAGTTATGTCCAGTGAACTCTCTAAAATTTGCTGCTCTCTCCAGTTCCTTCACTTCTTCAATAACCATCTCCAGCCGAACTACCATTTCTACCAACAATGAAGCAAACGCAGCAAATGGAAGTGCTTCTGAGAACTCGAGACTTGTCATGGCTATCTTACTTAGTGTTGGCCTTAATGTTCCCCGCTCATTCCGTTCTGATGGTTGGTCTGCTTTTGTGTTCCTCCTTTCTAATAGGGATGTACTATCAGTCTTGAATGATGGTAGAGTAGTCCTTGTGGGTATCTGCTTGCTAGAGTTTAATTCCATTAGCACACGACTGTTTGCACATGCATGTTTGGAGCCGAGAAAGAGTCGTGGCTGTGATCTTATAGCCGAGTTTAGATCCTGTAGTGCTTCATGAAGATGATCAGACAGCACATCTGGGGCACAACGATGATGATCTCTTATGCTTACTGCAAGCTCTTGTAAAACCTTGACCACTTCTCGTGCAACTCTAGTACATGGGTTTCGGAATAGAGATCTGACGGATGGTGGAGTCTTCAACATCAATAGAGACAACCATGTCAGAACAGTTCATTCAAGGAGAAATTTGCTTGATTGAGATTATTATACATCATATTCATGTTTATATGTCAGTTGCTAAGGATGTAACAACTGATCAGGAACAGGATGATGTATGAGAAATTGGGCTGTTGCAGTTACCTGAATCTCAGATTCTAGACATCCATGAAGTGCTGCGACAGTATATGCAAAGTGCCTAAGAACAGCTCCAATCTTCACATACTTTTGCCATGGGTAACTGTAACATTGCATTGAATGTCTTGGCTCCCAGCTTGCATAGTGTGCCTGGTCGATTTGGTACCAATATTTGAAATCAGTATGTAATCTGCACATCATCACTTTATAGAGAGAGATTGCAAGAGAAAAGGAAAAAAATGTATCATCAAAGGGATAGTTCCTTACTAGGGTTTCATCACTTGATTTTGAGTCAAGGACTGCTCTATAACCAATGTGAATGGAAGCTCTTGATGCCTGCTTATCAAGAATTTTATCATCTTTGTCTTGATCTTGGAAATACTCAGCAACACAAGCTGCAATCATTCTTTGGTAAGGTTCTTGATACTTGTTATGCACTTATGCTCTTATTATTTGAGATGTAACATAATAAGGGCTCCTAGCTACTATTTATTGTTTTGGTACCCACCTTCAATTGATCTTGCTAATCCTTCAAATTTGCGCACTGTAGAACTGTGGAGGTCTTCTCCAGACCAGTTTGGCAATACAAAAAGACTCATGAATAGGCATATTGCACACCCTATCGCAATTGTACTTAAGCGATCTCGTGCTAAAGGCACTACATCCTCTTGACGGAAGCTTGATACTGTTATCAGATTGAAAGTTAGCAGGAAAATCACGACCCCATAATCATAGCTCTTCTTAATGGATGGGAAGAATCTCAAATATGTTGCAGCAAATCCTGTCAAGGAAACAAAGCCAACACAATAAGCTATGATCTTACAGTATGTGTCCTTTTTCTTTCAGAAAAAAAAGAAAGAACTTTACAAGGTGCATACCTATCAGGAAGACTGATGATCCAACAAACAGAGCCCGGAATACTTTTCCAGATCGTACTGCTACAAGTTCAATTATAAATGCTAGAGATCCTGCCAAGATTGTTCCTAACCCTCTATTCAGCCCTTTGCATATAGTTGCACCTGTTGTTCAGCAATCACTTGTGAGGAACACGAATTTCAATAATCACTTATTTGGAACAAGAAAAGCTACATCTGGAAAGAACACATATTATTATTATTGTCCTGATGCTAATGGATTATGCACGTTACCTGCAGTAAATTCAAGCACAACAACAACTGTCATTACAGCCCACATTGCATTCTTTCCCACTCCCTTGAACAACGGTTCAAGTATGTACAGGAGTGAGACCAGTGTGAGTGCTGTCCCAACCTTAAGAGCATGAATAGCTCTTCTTGGATCTTCTCTTCCTATACCCCATGCATGTGCTCCCCATGAAACAGGAATCCTGCTAATTTTCTTCACTTGCTGATGAAGAATCGACGAGCTATTCTTGTTATTGCTGGGATCTGGAGCACAAGCCATTGGTGCAGCCTGAAGCTCTTGATGGATGCTGAGGTTTCTTACAAGATGGCAATGCAAAATAGGCGGCACCAAATGCTCGAAGCAAGTGATGCTCCTCCCCACATAAGGTTATTTTATATGAGTTCTGTCCTGCAATAATAGAAGTAACCATGTGCATACTTTTGTAATTCAACAATGTTGCAAAAACGGAAGCTCGTGTGCTTTCTCGAATGTTGCTATCGTGTATGCCTTTAAAGTGATAGATGGTCCTTTGCATGTGAGAGAAATTTTTTTTATAGCTTGCTCGTATATATTTTGTGAAATCTTTACAAACAATTCTTTGTGAATTATATCAATAATGATGAAACTCATAGATTGCAATTGACCACTTGCAGTGCCGTTTTGATACCGTTGGGTGGTTTGAATCTATGTACAAAAGATTGCCAAAAAACATGTAACCTTGTGATGGTTTCTCTTTCCTTATTCAAATATAAAATTATTAATAGTTAATTGAGGATTTTGTTTAAATTTTTGAGTTTGTAAGGTGGTGAAGATATCTGATGGTATTTGGATTGGATTAATAGTTTTAACTCAGTCTTGTAAAGGATTATTAAATAGGCTGGCTGCCGTGGAGCTTTTCTGTAAAACCTGAACTATAAGTCATACTTTGGTCCTTAACGAGAAATACAGGCTAACTAATTTCGTAGACCGATATTTGCTGGAAACTAGTAATGTTGATCCAGTAGCCTGTTTTGTCCAGCATACAGAAATGGTTGATGATTACTGCTTTGCTTATCGGTGCTGTTTATTCTTAGCTTCTATTCTGCCTAAGAAGATTCTGACATAGAAGATCCTAGTTTGGTCAATGACTCAATATGCACATCAGTTTGGTGCATCCAACTATGCAATATTTCTGCTTTGGCAACTTTCTTCTCCAGATTGAAAGTCTTGGTGGCAAACCTTCTTTTAACACTACGTTAGTTCGTTCAGAGGTATTCTTGAATGAACTTTTTGATCCCTTTTACATAACTCATACACTTAAAATACTACAGCTCTTTCCAAAGCTTGCCCTCACTTGAAGGCCATTCCACTTGTCTTGTATTGAGATTTATACAACTTGCTGCAGGCAGGTGGTGCAAGGGGTCCCAAATATCAGGAACTGAGAGGACAATATTTTCTCTATGTTGAGCAACTCGCAAGTCACAAGACGATACTTATTTTTCATTCAATGCAGGACTTCTTTTCCTGACCCTGATACAAGCTCACACAAGGTGAAGGCAAGGATGTGACCATTGAATGAAGTCACATGGAGAGGAGGTTGGGGAAGACCTAAAGAAGCTGGCAAGCTGCTCGTGTGCCTTGATTGGACGTCAATCGTCGGCTCATGGCCGGTTCTCTTGAGAAGGACTTGTGGGGAGGTTAAGCTCACGAAGGTTTCAGAGCTTGTGGGTATAGTTTTCTTTGGCAGCTGCCATGGTTGACATTGGAGCAGCCGTCGTCAGGTCTTTTGCCTTCTACTAGTGGTTGACATTATGCCAGGTGACATATACAGCACAAGCACACCTGTCAAGTGTTGGCGGTTGTCACTTGTCAGGTGCGATAGATACCGTGTGAAAGTTGGGACTTGAAATGTAAGGCTGGCATCGTGCTTTGGTTTCCATCTAAATTCCAGATTGGCAGCCCAAATTATACCTTTGGAATCCAGATTGCGAGCATTACTGTACTTCTCTGGGATGTGAGGAATGCAGGGATGTCGGAAGATGAACCGCTACCAATGCTGGACCAGACCGGACTGGACTGGAGGCCCAAGACAGGTATCGTCTGTGTTTCCGAGATTTGTCCTCTTGCATTCCTAACAAGGCGTGCACTAGCACTTGGCTGCTGACAATAGAAGCTGGGAAAAATTGCTGGCATGAACAGCTGACCGTGCATGTGTTTTGTTGGCCAAGTTAGTCCAGCTGACCTGGTCGTTCGGTGCCAACGACTTTGCTTTCTCTACCACGGGCTGCTGTTCCAATCGGCAAGGACATGACAGATATATATACACACACACACATACATACATACATATATATATATGTGAATTTATATATATAGGAATCTTGATGATACCCACTAAGTTTTATATTATAAATTATTTTAAATTTTTTTAAATTGATTTTTTGGTTTGCATAAGTTTATAAAAATATTTAGCAATATCTATTACATCAACTTAATTTAATTAAATATAAAACTATTGAATATATTTTGATAGTATGTTTATTTTGTGTTGAAATGTTATTATATTTTTTTCAAATTTAAATAAGATTGACTAAGAAAAAAAGTTTAAACGATTTATGATCAGAGCAGGAGTACCTTTGACCCGTGCATATTTATGAAGTCTTTGGCAGTTGCTTGCTGTGAGAAATAGGAGTAGTCATTAATGAATTTTGATCCATTTGGTGACTTCGGGTTTGTTTATGTTTTTTAGTACGTTTTTAAACTGCTAAATGATGTATTTCATATGAAATTTTTATATAAAAATTACTTAAAAATATAATAAATTTATTTATCAATTTTTTATATATTAATAATAAATTAATTATTTATTAATTACAATTTTTCGTTTTATTTGGTGACTAATTACTCGCTTACTCCTCCGTTTCGAACGCAGCCTTAGACGAAGATTGAAGACAGCTTGCGCTAGCTATTACTAGTAGGACTCTATACGGCGGCCAGAAAAATTTTTGGGGAGTGTTCGTGTCATAAGCGGTGGTTCTCTTGTGAAAGAAAAGCATTTGTTTGAACGGTTGATAAGCCTGGTTGATACGAACAAGTGAATAGGACCTTGGTCAAAATGTCACATCAATATTTTAAACACACATTTGAAGTATTAAATATAGACTAATAAAAATAAATTACGAAATTCGTCAAACGACGAGGCGAATTTATTAAGCCTAATTAATCCGTCATTAGCATAAATTTACTGTAGCACTTTATTGTTAAATCATAATCTAATTAGGCTTAAAAGATTCGTCTCGTAAATTACATGCAAATTGTATTTGCATAATTAGTTATTTTTTAGTTTATATTGAATACTTTATTTTATTTATGTGTTCAAACTGTGACATGCTGTAAAGTTGTAAAGTTTTGGATGAATCTAAACGGGGCCTAAGCAGCAGAAACGGCAAGTCTTATCACCAAATTAAGCAGCCGAGGGGTGGAAGGATGGCCCCCATTTGACCAGGCTTTGATTCTGTAAGGACAAGAGGTCGATATGTCACGCCCGGCTAGCGCAGCCACTGCAGGCTGAGGGAGGCTGCCATTCGCAGCATCAATGTCCTTCCCAGGGGATCACGTTCTAGCAAATTCTCCAATCATGCTGACGATGTATTATTTACTCGTCAATCAAGTCAGGGGTGCCGGGGGCCAGGGGCTATCCATCATAATCCATCTCTCACGTCTCATGCATGTCGCGTCCATCTAGATGTTCTGTAACGACTTGAGGAAATTGGGAGTACTTTTAATTGCTGTGGACTTTTTGCGTAGAGTACTATTATATTTTGGTCGTAGGAACTCCATGGCGGATGATAGTTACTCGCATGTAGAGTAGTATTAGTAGACTAGTGGGAGTGGGAAGAAAGCGTACTGCACGTTAGGTTTGATTCTTGCTGGTGTATCGTCCATGTGAATTGTGAATTATTATGCTGTTGCTCATGTCGAATACTCATAGTATATATAGTGCAACTCTGCATGCTAGGGGAGGATAAGTTGAATTAGTTGCCACACGGTTTGACTATATAATCCAAGGAGCTCCGACGACGATTATTTTAGGACGTGTCCACTAACGATCTAATTCAATGGGCATCCGCCGCTTGTTTGCGAATGAACGGAAGTACAACTTATCAAATCTTGTTTAGAATTAAACAACTTCGGGGATGTAGCTCAAATGGTAGAGCGCTCGCTTTGCATGCGAGAGGCACGGGGTTCGATCCCCCGCATCTCCATTTTGTTTTTGCCCTTTTTAACAAAAGCATTTTTGTTCTATCATACCCAAGCAAACGCAGTACTTCTATTACTACTTTTATGATTATTATGATTACGATCGACTCGAAAAGCAACTTTGCACTGTGCGTGTACTCCATTCGTTTCCGCCCCGGCATTATTATTCATTATCGTCGGAGTCCGCACATTGATAATGATAGAACATGATAAAATTAAGGGTTCTCGCTCCCTTTACCTTGCCAACTTTGACACTGCATCGTCGATCCTAATTGGTGTAGACAGGTGTTGTCAAATGCATGGCTGCCGCTTCATCCTCCTCCTTTTTCTTCTTTTTCTTTTTTACAGGCCAGAAAATTCTTTGCAACCAACCATCGCATCGACTTTGATCGCTTGGTTATAGATTCCACTCTTGCCGTCCCCTTACACACGACACGAGGCCTAGATAAAAATAAACTCGATATGTTTAGCGATAAGAGATATAAGTGGGACCATGAAAGCGGGTTTATTTTCCTGTTTGTTATAATTTTAATTGATATTTTTTTATTTATAAGTAGGAAATGAAGTATAAACGAAATTTTATATGGATAGCGAAATTGTCTCGTTGCTTCCTAATTGGCGATCAATCTATCTCCAACAAAGCGAAACCGGCCTGTTTCGTCGTTTATTGCACGGGGTTGGTCGCACCAACGAACAGAAACAGCTTACCTTTGTCCTATGTACGCCGACCCTGTCCGTCTGTCCCCCGTGTTCATGTATTATAGTATACCGGTAGTGCTACAAGTTGGTATATAGAAAAGAACATGGGACAAACTTGAACATAATTTTTTTTTATCTATCATTCACTCAAAGTAGATATAATAACATGCTATAAATGATGCATATATGAAAAAAAAAGAGAGAAAAGAAGATATCTTAGCTACATATTTGTAACCAGCCGCAACACAAAACTCTAAAACATTATATATATATATATATGATAAATGAGATTAGATATTAATAATATATATATAACTATTATATAAATTTATTATTAATTAACTATAAAATAATTTAGAGGGCTATTAAATAACTATACCACTTCTCTAATCTAATCCACTTCAGTAAACGAAGGTACTCTACTCTAGCAAAGTAGGTCCATACCGTAGAGCACGCAGCCTTGGGTATTACTTTGGGTTGGAATTTGGGAATTATACTGGAGTACAGTCGGACACAGCGCATCGTGGTAATCTTGGAAAAAGGAGGGGGTGGGCGTTCCAGATCCTACCTGACACATCGAGATGCGTTGCCAGCTCATCTCGTGGGCCCCACCCGCCGCCTCGCCCATTTTTCGCTTTAACCCCTCTACTTCCTTCCTAATATCGTTTCCTCTTTTTATAGGGCGGCTAGTAGCTACTCCACTCCTCCACCCCACTTGCACCGCCGGCCCGCATTTATTGCCAACCTGCTCCCCCCTCCTCCTCCTCCTCCTCCTCTCTCAGCTCTCGATTGGGGGGGACGCGACGCGCTATGGCGTCGGCGGCGGAGGCGGTGGAGGAGCTCACGAGGCTGTACCGGGAGCTCCCGCCGCGGCCCACCGTCGAGGAGGTGGAAGCGGCGGCGGCGGTGCTGGCCTCGGCGGACGCGGAAGAGGCGGCGCGGCTCGATGAGGTGGCGCGGGAGGAGGCGGCGGCGGGGCAGGCCGACGGGGTTCCAGGGGAGCTCCTCGCCGTGCTGCGGGAGGCCAGGCGCAACGCCGTGCGGCTTCGCGCGCTGCAGCAGCGGAAGGAGGCCGCGCACGTGGTCGAGCTCGAGAGGCGCTTCAAGGTGTTCGACGAATTGATCCAGAGGGCGTCGCGGGTGGTCTCCTCCTCCTCCTCCGCCGAAGCGGGAGGGGGAACCACCGCCGATGGATACGTTGGTGTTGGTGCGGAGAGCGTGGACCTGGAGATGGAGCTGAGGAACAAGGAGGCGGCGGTGGCGGCCGCGGCCGCCTTCGCGGAGATGGAGCGCGGAAGCAAGGGTCTCGCTGCCTTGGGCTTGGACCCCAAGCCCATCTCGTCGCTACGTCGTGATGTCTCTGCAGGTAATTTGCTTTCAAGTGCCTCTGTTTTTCTTTTCACCTAAGGAAGCTCGTACTAGTATTATTTTGTTGGAATCACGAAATCCTAAAAAACTTTGTAGTATCTGTTTTGGATGGTTTTGGATGCTGCCATGTCTATGGAGCCATGATAAAGTTTGCAGTATCTGTTTTTTTCCGTTAAATTTTACTACCTTGCACGAATTGGATGTTCATGTCTATATATGCATATTGGATGTGATATTCCCAATACGCTGTGGTGCCTTGTATATATAAAAAAAGATCACTATAAGTAATTCTCAACTGACGTAATGGCTTCGATTTTCTTCAACTAGTGGCATTTAATTCCACACTATTCATAAATTGCCTATTCTTGTTTCGCTGGTACTATAATTGGAAACATAGAGGAGTTTGTGATGATTCTGTATTTCTGCTTGTTGGTGTAGCAAATTACACGATTGATGTCTACAAGGTACCAGTTTACGGCAACCGATCTTTCACCTTTCTCTATTAGTTAGCATTTGATGTGCACAACCACCTCTGCCGCCAATTGTCACATCTTATCCATTTCTTCAAAGGAATTTTGGTGCCATTTTGTTATCTTCTTTTTTCTTGATAAAATGCATTAGTCGTTTGTTGGTCCCTGCTTTAAATTTTATTTTTCTTGCGGTAGTTGGAGGACCATTCCCTTGTTGGTCACTGCTGGACCTGGTGTATCATTTGTATCTTGTGCCTGGTGTATGACTAGATCTGGTATTGTTAATTCATTTGTTACTAGAGTAGGCAATAGCATAATTATTTATCTGAAAACGATATGAATCATGAGCAGTTAGTCATTTTGCTTTGTTGACTTTGGAGCTGCTATCTGATGTAGGCCTTAATCATGCTTAGGCAAGTAGTGACCATCAAATTTGTAAAGGTACCTTAAATGTGATCATCATTTTTGATATGTCAGTACTTGTGTTATCCTAAGTTCCACTTGTCAATATCCTGCAGGTAGTGACATGGAAAAATTGAGCCTTATCCAAGTGGCAAGCCTGATAGAGTCATCAGCAAAGAAAGGGACCACAGAGCTCAGCCTCCGGGGGAAACTGGTGGACCAGATCGAGTGGCTCCCTGTTTCACTCGGCAAATTGCAAGATGTTACCGAGCTTGATCTATCTGAGAATAGGATCATGGCACTCCCATCAACAATTGGCAGCCTTAGATATTTGACAAAGCTTGACCTACACTCAAATCAGCTGATCAATCTGCCCGACACGTTTGGGGAACTCTCCAACCTAATTGATCTTGACCTGCATGCCAACCAGCTTAAGTCTCTTCCTTCATCATTTGGAAACCTCACGAGCCTAGCAAACCTTGACCTGAGCTCAAATATGTTGAAGGCTCTTCCAGATTGTTTAGGAAAATTGGCAAACTTGAGAAGGTTACTTGTTGAGACAAACGAGCTCGAGGAGCTACCCTATACTATTGGATCTTGCACATCTCTTGTGGAGCTTAGGTTGGATTTCAATCAGTTAAAAGCCCTTCCAGAGGCCATTGGGAAGTTGGAGAAGCTGGAAATACTCACATTGCACTATAACAGAATCAAAGGATTGCCTACAACAGTGGGTTCACTTTCCAGATTGAGAGAGCTGGATGTCAGTTTTAATGAAGTTGAAGTAATCCCTGAGAACATTTGCCTTGCCACAAGTCTTATGAAGTTGAATCTCAGCAGGAATTTCGCAGACTTAAGAGCATTGCCAAAATCAATAGGAAATCTTGAGATGCTAGAGGAGCTGGACATAAGCAGTAACCAGATACGGGTACTGCCAGATTCGTTCAGGTGTCTTTCGAGGCTACGTGTATTTCATGCTGATGAGACTCCACTTGAATTTCCACCAAGAGAAGTTGTAAAGTTAGGGGCTCAGGTACACATTATACTGCCCTTCTGCCTTATTTGTGTACTTAGTCCTTCGCTTTCTTTAAATGATTAATAATGTTTTCTTCTGCATGTCAGGCTGTGGTCCAGTATATGATTGATTTGAATGCTGCAAGAGGAACAAACCAGAAGAAAACTGATAGGGGAAGCTTCTGGACCTGGCTCTTCTCGCTGTTTGGTTGTTGCAAAAAGGACCAAGAACTGGGATTGCCAGTATAACTGAAGCATTTCATCTGTTTGTATGTTGTGAATTACTCAGGTCTGCGAAGAAAGGAGACGTGGATAATTTGGTTCCTCTTTTTTTTTGGTTGCCCTTATTTTATTTTTGTGTATATATGTATTTTTTTCATGTAAGGTCCATCTCTAGTTATGCAAGACCTATTAAGATTCATTTTTGTGTGTAACTTCATTTGTATGATAGCATATTACTGCTTCCATATTAAAAACTGTCTTACAGCAAGTATTATATGGCCATATTCAAGTTACTGCTCTTTTGCTCTTGTATTAGAAGTGAGAAGTGGCGACAATGTCTGTTTGTGCCTCATCCTGGTTACTATGAGGGGAAAAAACTGACCCTTGTTCTTGATCATATCCATCATGCTAATGTGCCAAACCAGAAGATATTGTGTTCATGTATCTAAATCTGTACTGGATAATATACATTACACATTTTTATTTGTTGATATTATTGTAGCAATATTTTCTTGCTCAGCAGGAAGAGTGAAGAGATATGAGGAAGGTGAAAATATTCAGAAAGCAAAAAACCAGCTGCGCAAATGAGTCCCTGAAGCTCCATAAGGTTTGTTGCTGTACTTGTTTTAGTGCATTATTCAGTCACATAACTTAATTTCTGCACTTTGTGGCTGTTTCGTCCCCTTATCGCTTCATTTGGCTTACCGTGCCAATCGTCAAGAGTTGTAGTTTTGCATCTTGTTCTATATTTTAGAAATTGAGAGGCCTGGTTTATCGACCTTTGACAAATATAGAATACAAGTAACAACATGCTTCTGTCATTAAAAAGAGTTAACAACGTGGCCACGATGGTTACTGGGAACGATGTGAATAGTTGGATTCCAAGGTCATTTAAGTTGACTAGGTGGCATTTGATATTAAAAAAAATTCAAGACTGATGGCTCCTGCTGAACTGTTTAGAGGAAACTGCATAGAATAGCTGTGTTAACAATTGAGACGCACATGATATTGGAATACATCAGCTGTGGAACAAGCAGTCAGTTTCATCCTTGACTAGACCTTTACTCACATGCTTCCCTGAATGACTAGATACCACTTAAAACTAGATGAGACCCTGCGTGCGTTGTTGCGGCATATTTATATTGAAATAGAATTTAAAGATCCATGTACACTTTGTGAGATAAAAAAAGTACTAAAAAGAAGGGAAACCGACGCAATACAGATTAACCCAGTAAATTGCTTGCAGCTTTATGTATTTATTTGAAGAAAAATGTGAAAAATCCTTAGTCTTTTCTAATAGTATTGAGTTTGGCATATTTTTTCAGGTACACCACAATATATTTTTCAAGGCCGCTACACCATCCTGAAAATATTGATAATGTTCAAAATAAACATCATATTGCGTGCTCCTAGACACTTGTAGAAATATAAACATAGTTCACTACAGAAATTTTATTTACTTGTGCAAACCACAATTCATAGTTCTGTTCAGCAAGTCTATTGCATCAGAATTTGACCTTTTGGGTCTAATGGTTTTTGTTGTAAAACTATATTAATTTGTTACTGCATCAAACATGTACTCAAAGGTGAAGGTTGAGTTTCGTTTATTTTCCCAGTATTCTGAAGTTGATGCCATGAAAACTGTGTTGTTTCATACAGGAATTGCTAATCAAACTGTGTCTCATTCTATTAATTGCTTCCCTAATTATAGAGTGGGTGACCATGCATTTAGTCACCAAGATAAATGTTCTGAGTGGCAGGAAATATATACTAACCAAGGAGGCTTGTGAACTTTTAGTTCACCAAGTATACTTGGTGACAAAATATATCTAGTGACCAAGTAAAGCTTGGTTATTATATTTCTTTTAGTTACCAAGTACTACTTGTTCCTAAAAATTTAGAGTTACCAACATATTGTTGGTGTCTCTAAGTTTCACCAATGGATACAAACTGGGGTTGGTAACCGTCAAATGTTGGTTACAAAATACATTTAACGACCAAATTATAGCCACCAAGACGTGACCAAAGGTTATTTGGCGGCCAAAACGCAATTGCAACGAACTTGGTAACTTATGATTTGTTTCTTTGTGGGGGATTGCACATTTCACTATGAAATTCTGGATAATAGGGTAGCAGCTTTTGCAAGGAATAAACAGATAGCAATGCTTCGGTTTGAGTGCCTAGGAGCTTTAGTTAATGTAAAGTAATATAAATATTTGGGATTTTGGTAACTTTTTGAGATTTTGAAACTAAACAGATGGTCATAAAGTAGAGGGGTAAAAATTTTGGTAAATTTTGGTTTTAGAAGAGTTTTGACAAAAGAAATTGTAAATTTTCTATTGAGCTTTGCGCTGGACTCTCTGCCCCTGCTTCCCCTTCCCTTCTCCTTCTCTTCGGGTTTCCTTCTCCTTCCTCATACTTCTCACTGTCGCCGCCAGCGCCATACCAAGCCATCGCCGCCCCACCGCAAGCCTCTCCCGCCGGTAGCCATCGCCACCTCCTCTCAAGTGCCGCCTGCTGCCATCTCCATCCCTCATCCGCCGGCTGCCATCCTCATCCCGAGTTCACAGTTATTCCATCGCCGGCCATCCCAATCGAGAGTTTGCCGGTAGCCATCCACGGCGCACTCGGCCGGGGCATCGACTTCATCGACCGCAACCTCTCCACCGGCGGCCTCCCTTCCGCAGGCGTGTGCAAGGCTAGCGCCGACTTCCGCACCACCGAGGTCGCTGTACAGGGGGTGCACGGTGGCGGAGTTCACGCGGCGAATCTCCTAGTGGAGGAACGGGGCGTCGAGGTGCGACGCCAAGGACGAGGGGGTGAAGGTGCTTGACCGCTGGCGGACCATCAGCAACATCCTCGGCGCCGGCGATGACTCGCTCGGGTTCACGCGCACGCCGGCGGAGGTGCTCCGCATCCTCTACGGCTTAGGCAAGGAGCAGATCCAGAGCAGCCAGCCTTGATCGTTCCCATCCCCAGATTCGATTTGATTCGATTTGGATGGTGCGGTTTGCAATGCATGTATGGCCGTGCATGTCATGTGTGCTTTGAGCTGCGATTCACTGTCAGATTATTAGGGAGACAATCGTTCTTCAAAGTGCTCATTCACCTCAAAGTAAAGGGTTGGTCGAGTTGTACAACTAATTTCAGCCATTTATCTGAAATTTTCCTTTGAAAGCGCCCACGGCATCGATGATTTGAAGCTATGTTTTCAGAACATTATTTACTTGCATGATTTTTTTATGTAGAGAACAGTGATTCACTGCTGTAGAAATAGTGAGTGTTGAATGTAGAGAACAGTGATTCACTGCTGTAGCAATTTCTTTGCTAAAAGGATCTCTGTATTTTGCATTGTCCTTGACAAAGTGGATGATGTGCGAAACTGGGTGATGTAAATAAAATGATTTGGATCATAGCTGCAGATTACTTCTAGTCCTTATCATATTAACCAAATCAAGCATTTATAGGAACAAATCTGTTCTTTTTACAATAGATAAAAACAACTAAACATGTGTAAAATTTTAAAAAAGTTAAGGTGTAAAATTTACATCCAAAAATTTTAGGTTTAAAATTTATATCCAAAATAAAAAATAAACAGGGCCTTAAGCACAATGAATCAATAGGATAAGATTAATGCTAAAAGGCAAGCTTGTTACCTCTTGCAGAGGCAAGAGTTGAATGGTTGGATAAATATTATTTTTTTCTCAACGGTTGTAGGCTAGCTATTCCCAAGCTCAGTTTATTATTGATCAAACGCTAGCTTCCAAATCTATGGGGGGCAAGGAGAAGAACAATCCTGAAAATACTCGATACTTTCCCTATCTTATATGTGTATTACAGACGGAAGTTTGAAGAACATCCTCATATCTTAAAAAAACAAACAGGAGTCACCTAAGATACACAGATTCAGGACCAAGGTTATGTAAATTGAGTGGCTGACCTGATGCTACCTCCCCATATGAGGGAATTCCTAAATGTTATCATAAAAAAGAAATTATAGTATTAACATTGGTATCAAAACTCATGAGTATTAACCTTAAAAAATAGCTTTCGACCTATAATTTCATGAGTGATAGATTTTGGTCAGAATTTTATGAGTATTAACCTTTGAAAAAATATATAAATATTTAATACATGAATATTTTTGTTGGCCCAAAATTTCACAAGTATTAGCCTTGCGATCATTGAGCACAAAAAGCACAAAATTCGTGAATATCATCTTAGGACCAAACACTTCATGAGCTTTAGCCTTCGGCATATAATTTGTGAGTTATGGATTTTGACGAAAATTTATGAATATTAACCTTTCAAAAGAACGCTTCAATATTTTCTGTAGCCCAAAATTGTAAGAGAGTTGGCATTGGGATCGTGTAGAACAAAATTTTGAATGTTATCCTTAGGACCAACAATTTTGTGATTTTTAGCCTTTGGGATATAATTTCACGAGTTTATGCCTTCGGGCAAAACTTTATGACTACTAATCCTTGAAAATAAGGCATGACTATTTTTCTCTAGCGCAAGATTTTATGAGTATTAGACTTGGGATCATTACACAGAAAAATCATGAATATTAACCTTTTAAAAAAATCCATGATTTCAGCCTTGGGCCTAAATTTTCATTAGATAGTCTTTGGCCAAAATTTATGAGTACTAACATTCAGAAAAAAATGCTTCAATATTTTCATTCACTCAAAATTTAATGAGTATTAGCAATTAGACCATTAGGAACAAAATTCATAAATATTAACCTTAAAACCAATTCCGTGTGCTATGACCTTGGGCCAAACTTCTTGAGTATGAACTGTCGGTGCAAAAGAGCATGAATATTTCTATCCAACCTAAAATCAATTTCATGACTATTAGCCTTGGGATCATTGGCATAAAAATCATGAATATTAACCTTATGATAAAAATTCCATAATTTTTAGATTTCAGCCCAAAGTTTCAATATGTTTTTTTCAAAATTTTACGAGTATTAGCATTATGATCGTCGGGCAAAATATCCATGAATGTTAACCCTATCCATGAATATTAACCTAAGGACAAATAATTTTGCGTGTTAGCTTTCATTGAAAATTGATGAGATAAAAAAATTAATATTTGAAATATTAGCTTTGAGATCGTTGTCCGTGAATTTGAGAATATTAACGTTACGACTATGCGCTTCTTTGGGCCTGAATGTCAACTGAATATTTTGAAATAGTTCATTTTGCCTTTCTCATTTTTTACATCGAATTGTATCTCTCAACCTAAAAACTGGATATAACATCTTCCCTAACTTCAAAACCGGTATAAATATACTTCTTTAGTGGTTTAAGAAGTGGTTTTGGTTGACGTGGCAGGTTAACCACGATCAAAGCCGCTGACTCAGCCCATGGTCCCAAATGTCAGTGAAATTGGTGAACATATATGGTAGACTCCAGAATTTTTTGCATTTTTAATTTTTTTTAAAGATTTACAAAAATAACTTCCGAGTTTGAAAAATTTCAAAACTAATCTCCTCCCGCCCTCTGGGAAGGCGTGAAGGGAAAAAACGCCCTCCCAAAGGGCGAAAAATCCGATATGGCAGACGGCCGTAGGGGGCCGTCTGCCGCGCGGTGGCATATTTGCAGGCGGCCCCCTTCCCGCCCTTGGGAAGGGCGTTTTATCACACGTGCACGGGGCCGCCCGCAAAATGCCGGGAGGCCGGCCTTTTGCAAGCGGCCCTTCCCGCCCTTACCAAGGGCGTTTTTCATCGTGCTTACTAGGGGCCGCGCAAAATTGCCACGGCCGCCCGGCAATTTTGCAGCGGCCCCTTCCCGTCTCTGCAAGGGCGTTTTTACCCAGCCGATATATAAGCCGACTCTCAATCATTTCAAACTCATTTACACCTTTCCAAATCCAGAAAAAGAACAAAGAGAGAGAGGTGAGGAAGAGGAGGAGCGCGGCGAAGCCCTGCTGGATTGCGTACTTCATTGGAGGTAAATGCAATATCTTGTCATTATTTTGTTTGTTAGCTAGTATGTAAATGAAATATTAGGAAAAATATAAATTTGTAATATTTGAATAGGTATTGAATAATTTGTTATAGATTTGTAAAACAGATGGTTTAATTTAGATCAATGTAGATAATTTAATCGACAGTAACATAGGAATAATAGATAGATCAACAAGGATATTTAATGGACATTAACATAGGTAGAACAGATAGATCAACTTAGGTAGAATGTGTTTGGATGTAAGTGTAAATATGTGAGTAGATGGTAAACTACGAGTTAATTGAATTTAGTTTATAAATTTTGGCAAACTGAAATAAACGAGTTACGATTGGCGGTAGATGGAACGAACAAATCGATTTGGGAAAATTTAAGATGTAGACCAGAGAACATATTGTTAAAGAAATTAAGTTAGGCACAGAATCATCTAGGAAATATATTCGTAGTATGGAATAAACTCAGTTTCAATTTGTTTGTCAGGCACTATGGCAAGTAAGATCATATTTCAGATAGTTCACGGTGAAGGCAACGTTAGATACGGTCCAGAAGGTGTAGATTTGTCAGAATTTAGGATGAAATCAAAGGGCATCGATAGGCCAGGCGAGAAAACATTTGAGTCAGTGTATAGTTGGTTGCTACGTGGATTTAAAGTGGATACAAGAGTGAACACAATGTCTCTATCCGTTGTAGTAAGTCGTGCAATTGAAGGATATTATTGGGAACTTATGCCTATTGATAACACCGAGTCGTGGAGACGTTATGTGGACATGGCACTTGAAAGGTCCCTGGCCCCTTGTTATTTTTGTGGCACCGCACGAAATCGATAGCGATAATACAATGCAAACGAGTATGGCGAAGGTCCAAGCAATGAAGCAAGCTTAGAGGAGGCGATTGGCGTGGCGGACGAGGGAGAGAGAATCGAAGCAATTGTTGAAGAAATGGAGAGGGAGGATTCGAAAAATGAGCGGGCGGAGGGCGATGAATCATCGGACGAGGAAGAAGATGTCATGCCGTCGATTGGGAACAAGCTGATTTCTCTCGGCTTGTTATCTCGGAAGGGCAGCATGTTTCATTTGAATACAAAGATAACGAGGTCATCCGGGTGTTAGGTATGCTCATAAGGAAGACATGAAAGAGGCGAAGCATTGGGCGGTGTCTTTGCATAGAGAGTTTAGGGTGGTGAAGTCTACGAACTATGTGTATGATGTGAAGTGTATGAAGGACGATTGTCCGTGGCGCGTTCATGCATACAAGGGAAAATGGAATGACTATTGGAAAGTGAGCATTGTTGGTGAGCACACATGTCTGCATGTCTGGGGTAGATAAGTACCACCGCAACATCACCTCGGCGTTTGTTGCCGGTGAGATGTACTGACCATGTTGTTAAAAACACGGATTTTGAACCGGGCTCCATTATTAAGCACATTGAGAACAAATTCAAGTATACTATTAGCTATGCGAAGGCTTGGAGGGCGAAACAAAAGATATTGGAGATGAGGTATGGCACATTTGAAGCATCGTATGACAATTTACCTCGTCTATTAGCCACCATTGCTCGGAGAAACCCCAATACCTACTACGACATTCGAGACATTTCCATCATCTACGATTCGAGCAAGAGCGTGCGCAAAGAGCCTTTTCTCGATTGGTGCTTGCATCAACGCATTTGTTCACTTTGTCGCCCTGTGCATAGATGGAACCTTTACTCTGGGAAATACGGAGGTCATGCGACGGCGATTGGAGCAAATGGGAACAACCGGGTGTTACCTATGGCGTTTGCATTTGTCGAGAGTGAGAACACCGAAAGTGGTATTGGTTCTTGGAGAGAGTTCGATGCCAAGTCGTTCGTATGAGGCCCAATGTTTGTCTCATACATGATCGTCATGCCGGCATGCCGAGGGCAATCGACTACCTTCGAATGGTTGGCCGGAGAGGGACTTCCGGCTAGATGGCATGATGTTCGGAGTAGGTGGTGCATGCGTCATATGGGAGCCAATTTCTACAAACAATTCAAGAACAAGCACCTGATGGATCTATTCAAGAGGCTATGTGGTCAAAATCAAGAGAAAAAATTCAATGAGATGTGGAGAAGGTTGGATGAGCTGACAACGAAGCAAACCGACGAGCAATCTCGTTTGCCACAGGTTGACGAGCCTGCTGTACCTCTTGGTCCATTGCATAATGACCCGCCAACAATGAGAGAGGGGCCTGATCCACTACGTCCGGTCGATAGCGGACGCGGAGATAGGCGGCGTGCCTCAGTGGAGTTGGGGTTCAGCCGTGCTCGCAGCCACCTACCGTGGGCTGTGCGACGCGTGCACGAAGACAGATCCGGGAGCGATCTTCACAGGTTGTCCCCTTCTCTTACAACTGTGGGCTGCGGAGCGGTTCGCGTTCGGCCGACCGGTCGTCGACACCTCTCCGTACGACGTAGCGCCAGCTTTCGAGAACCCGGCCGACGGGCCTACGATGGGTTCGTCTGGTTTCGACGCAACGTAAGTACAAAGTCATATTTCTTTCAAATATATAAATTGTGTTGAACAAAACTTGTAACCACTTGATTTTTTTATTGTCGCAGCGTCGTTACGCCCACGCTCGGGTGAGACGGAGCTACCGGACTTCGTGTTCGAGTTGGACCGTCTCGGCACGACGTTGTCCGGGAACCGTACACGCAGCGGGCGGTCGCAGCTCGGGCGCCTCTAGGCCTCTCGACGTTGTGCACGCGCGACTCGGCCTACTGGATGACGTTGATCCCGATGGTGTACGACATCACCGTCGAGCCTCACTGCCCAGGCCTTTCGCTACTCGGCCCAGCACTGCGAGCTTTGCTGGAGCGAGCGGATCCTCCGTTCCTCGTCCCTCGTCAGCGGAGGTGAGCAAGCGTCGTCCGATGATTAGTTCACACGTGTTAGTTTAAGCCACGATGCTTCACATTGCTTACATACGGGAGGATTCTACTCGGCGGGGATTTTCCGGTCGGGGACTTCGTCGACGCAGGCGGGCGGGTCCGGGGGAGGCGACGAGGGGGGTCGACGGGCGACGACTTCGACGACTGGAGGACCCGGATCGGGACGTACTCGCCTCCTCTCGCTCGGTGGAGCACCTCACCACGAGCCGGGACCCGCCACGGAGACGCCGCGCCGGATGTCCGTGCTAGTCGTGGCGTGCCCCGGACGGCGACGTACTCTCGGGGGCACGTCGAGCACGCCTAGGAGGGATAGGGGTAAGAGGCCTCGTCGTAGGCTGCTGTGTGCAACAGTTTGTACAAATTGTAAATATTTATTTTGTGTTTGATATTTGTATATATCTATGTCATTCGTCGCACTCACATGTCACGAGATCCTTCCGTATCGTTATTGCATGATACTCTTACTAACGACAAAAAAACTTTCGGCCCAGTTAGACCTGCACGAGACATCGCTATCAGCTTTTGCCCGTGATAGTCCTGCACGATACGTCGCTATCAACTTTTGCCCCATGACAATCCTACATGATACGTCTCGATCAGTGTTGCCCAGTGACGGACATAAACGATACATAGATGTGAACCGTTACCTCCCCGCACTATATATTGCCTAGATCCGAATACGAGCTCTTCAAATCTGCATTCTCTTTTCTACATTTACTCCTGCAATGAGATCTTCATATCATCCATTCCTTGAGCGTCTCCACTGGCGACTCCATCCTTTGAGCGGTTTTATTCCACCATGGTGTGACCGTCCGTTATGCCATTGTGAAGATGGCTGCATACTTACGTCGTCCCTCCTCGCGAAACCGGGGAGACGATTTTTCCAATGCGCCAACATTGATCGGGTATGGCTTATCTCGCACTTGCTTTCATCTACAAAATCTTCACGCAGAAAACGCTAACTTGATTGTACATCGTGTTAACACCTCATGCGGGCATATCGTTGGGTGTGCAACTTCGTTGAGTGGATAGATACGGAGAACCCACGAACCGACGGAACACGTTACTACCCACTTAGCGAAACAAGGTCAGACTACCTTCAACGGAAGGCTGAGTACCAACGTCGAGTTCGCGCTGAAGCTTTGGACTGGCCTATGGATCAGCTGGCACTACCCACATGGCGGGAACGTCCAGAATGCCACTGTGGTCTACGTTGCCAAGTGGTAAGATCCATAAGACAAGCAACTAGAGGACAAAGATGCTTCGTGTGTCCCGAGATTACGGATGACGATTTTGTCGTGAGTATAATTTTTCTTTCTTTAACCTTTTCGCTTGTTCCATTTTTTAACTCCGACCATCAAAAATGTGCAACCAGGAGGATGTACGTCAGTGTCCATACAAAGATTGGATCGATACGGTTAAACCTGCTTCGATCGGTCAGACGGTAACACAACCTGAGTCCACTGAACAATTCATTCAGGCTTGGATGGAGTATGAACGTCGCGTCGAAATCGCAAGCTTAGCATGGAGGAACAACCCACTGGGTTTCCCTAAATGGTCGGAGCATCCTATGTGCGGTTGTAGGGATCGTTGCAAGATGGCTACCTCATTTGAACCACGAACATATGGTCGGAGATATTTCATTTGCCCCAACTTAGACAACGACTTCGTTGTACGTCTTTCATTTTATCAATTATGCAAACGTCTTCGCTCTAGTGGCTCTCTGCGATTACATGTGTTTCTTTACCGGGGCATTCAAAGAAGGTGTGGATTCACTAGGTGGATCGACAATGTCATTCCCCAATATAACGGCTTAAAAGTAACTGAATGTGAAACTCAAAAGGAGTACAACGCCAAGAAGGAAAGAGAAAATTGATGACAAGCTTATCGCCCTTGAACGGTTCCGTAGTTAGCCGAGCCTTCACTCGTGGGGGATGAGTTAGTTGTATTGCATCATCCGTACCTAATGGGTTATGTAACACTGTGACAAACAACTGCTTAACCATTGCAACTAAGTTAACTTGGTTAAAATAATATGTTCACAGGTAATGCAAACAACATATGTACGATACCTCGAACATTTACACTTGCAACAATATTTACATTTGCATCCTTACGACGATAACATTTACATTTCAAACAATACGACAAATCACGAAGACGGTTACATTTGCAACAATACCACAAATCCAATGGATTTGTTATATTAACACAAAATACAACGATAACATTTTACATCTCAAACAACACGAGAGAGTGGGTCGATGTCGATCAGGGCAATTAGGGTTTGGGCAAAATACGCCCTCTGGAAGGCCGGGAATGGGCCCCTGTAAGCACAGTGAAAAAACGCCCTTGGTAAGGGCGGGAAGAGGGCCGCTGCAAAAATGCCGGCGCGGCGGCCTTTTTGCGGCGGCCCACGTGCACGGTGAAAACGCCCTTACCAAGGGCGAGAGAGCCCTTTGCAAAAGGCTGGCCTCCTGGCATTTTGCGGCGGCCCCGTGCACGGTGATAAAACGCTCTTCCCAAGGGCGGGAAGGGGCCGCCGCAAAAATGCCACCGCACGGCCGCTCGCCACGTCGGATATTTCGCCTCCGGGAGGCGTTTTTTCCTTCACGCCTCCCGGAGGCGGGAGGAGATTAGTTTTGAAATTTTTCAAACTCGGAATTTATTTTTGTAAATCTTTAAAAAAAAATTAAAAATGCAAAAAATTCGACTCTCCACATGTCAGTTGCATCCTTTTCTCCAATCTAGTGACAGCCAAACGGACGGCCCGGCCCGTTTCGGCATGACCGTTAGACACGGCTCATGAAACGGGTCGTGCCGTGCCGACCCACGTACCATGCCTCCGGCCCAAGCATGGCCCATGAATGGTCGGGCCGTGCCCGTGCCGGCACAGCACGCTCAGGGCCCACGGGCCAAGGTCGAGCCCATGGGCCAAAACCACCCATCGCAGACTATAAAAAGAAAAAAACCCTAACCCTAGTACACCCGACCCGCCTCTCTCTCTCTCCTCCGGCCTCCCATCGATAGCGCCGTCGGCGCGCCACCACCCCGCCATCCACACCGCGCCGCCTCCGCCTCCGTGCCGCGCCGTTGGTCGACCTCCACGCCGCGCCCGCCACCGACCTCCGCACCGGCGCCGCGCCGCGCCCGCCACCGACCTCCGCACCGGCGCCGCGCCGTGCTCGCCGCCGACCTCCGTTCCGACGTCACGCCGCGTCCGTCGCCGAGTCGCCGACCTCCACGCCGTGTCGCGCCCATCGCCGACCTCCGCACCGAGCCACGCCGCCGCCAACCCAACCTCCACGCTGCCGTCGTCGCCGACCTCCACGCCATCGAGGACCTCCGTGTCGTGCCGCCGCCGACCTCCGTGCCGCCGCCGCCTCCCCCCGCACTGCTAAACCCTAACCCTAACCCTTCCCCCTTCCGTGTCGTTTCGGCTCGGCCGGCCGTGTCGTGCTCGTGCTAGCACACACAGTAGCCGTGCCAGCCCACGGGCTCGACCGGCAGCCCAAGCACGGCACGGTCAGTCGTGGCGTGCCGGCCTAGCCCGTTTTCCCTTCGTGTCGTGTCGTGTCATGCCGTCTACAGTGCACGCATACCCGTGCCGGCCCACTTCAACGCGGTCCATGTGGCCATCTATACTCCAATCCCATTTCTCCATCTCTCTCCTCTCTTCGTCTTTCTCCTCGTGGGCAGCAGGGCGGCGGTGGCACATGCATCTCACTCCGACATGCATGTCCGCTGCCGGTGCCATCTTCGCATTCCCTCGTCACCGCTCATCAGTCGCTTGCCACGTCAACCAAAACCACTTCCCAAACCACTAAAGAAGTATATTTGCATCAGTTTCTAAAGTTTGGGGAAGTGTTGCACCTGATTTTATGGTTAAAGGATACGATTCGATCAAGGTAAGAGATGAGAAAGGCAAATAACTTATTCCGAATATTTTGAATCATCACCGTTAGGTTGGTTTTTTTTTTTTCATTTTGGGACCTAGGTGGGCCATGATTTCTTGACTTTGGCCGTTAGTTAACGTTAGAAAGACCGTTCCTCCACTTTGGGCCATTAGCGGGCTAAACTTTCTTAAAGCCTAGTTCGGTAAATCCTGATGTGAAAGGAATTGAGGGATTAATTCCACATCTCCAATCCATAGATATTATTCCCCTTTAAAATCTCTTTCTGAATGGGATTAACCGAAAAAGGCTAGGCCGTAATGTCTCCGTTTATCAGTGCTCCAACATTTTCGCAATGACCATTTTGTCTGCACACTTCCATTTGATGGTCATTTTCTTATGGAACAATCGCAATGAAGCTTAAACGGATATTGGGGGCACCGAAAACCGACCAGGCAAGTCAAAATGCAAACGATCGATAGTTCGATACCAGTGTTATATGGTGCTTCTTGCAAATTTGTTGAGCATCTATCAGGCCCTAGGCCCTTCCATGATACATCAACAACAAAGAGTAAAAAGGGGGAAGGGGGCAACACAGAGGGTCTGGATTCTAGGTGTCACACGTTAACAAACGAGTACTGGGCTACTGGCATTCATCTGATAAATTGTCGCAGAGGCTCAACACACTAAGCCTTGGAGCAACGTCGGGCAACTGGAAACTAGCTCCATCTGCAATCATCAAAGCAAACTAGGTATAACAGGTAACCTATTCCATGGATAGCAAACGGTGATTCTCTAGTGAACCACCATTCCACCAAGTACGAGTTGAACGGGGAAAAAAATAGGATTGAAGAATCCTTACCGACTAATATGCGCCCGTCTTTCCATGCTAATACAGCTCCGCAGACCTGCTACGATGTGATACTCACAGATGTATACACAGTTGCAAACTCTTCTTTTCTCGAGCAAACCATTGCCAGCTGCTTGCAACCAATCAGAAATTATAGCTGAAAGTTATATGTATATATATACAAGAATAGAAGCATAAAAGCCTAGAAACAAGACAAATAAACAAATCGTTGGGATGCACCGTGGAAGCTTCAATCAAGCATTGGGGACAAACATATTTTATGAGCTGATGAAAACCAATCGTGTTCATCCTATTTCGCCAAAACAATAAGCACTAGGACAAGGTACCTCGTACCAGCTATTACAACATATATTAGACAAACAGTGCATATTTGTTTTGCTTCGGTTTGTGCATAATATCCAAGTGTCAAAACTTAGTGTGTCAAAACTGATCAACCAACCATTATAATGTACCCCCTCCATTTTTCTCCATTTTTAATATATGATGCCGTTTGACTTTTTGAGATACATTTGACCATTCATCTTATTAAAAAAAACTATGTAATTATTATTTATTTTATTGTGACTTGTTTGATCGTCAAATTTTTTTTAAGTATGACTTAATTTTTTTATATTTGAATAGAAGTTTTGAATAAGACGAATGGTCAAATGTTTGTTAAAAAGTTAATGATGGCATATGTTAAAAAACGGAGGTAGTATAATTTGAACACGTTAAAAGCTGCTGTCATAAACAGTACAGCAAGAGTGCATAGTGCATACGCACAATGCTTGAAAACAAACAATACAGCGCACCTAGCTTGAAAATAAAATACGCAGAATTTTGGGGGCCTATTCTGAACCACTATCATGGGCCCAGATAACACAAGGACATCTCATGACATGGGAACTTCCTATACATCATTCACCCTGCTATGCAATGCCACACTACTGCAGATTGGATTACAATAAGAATAACAAATAAGCTAATAGTGAGAACATTCACTTGCATATACAAGATATCAGGACCAAACATGGCCTTCAGCAGCTAGAGTACTGACATATGATGAATAGAACACCAATGGATACAGACATGAAGCTATTCAATGAAGTGTAGAGAGTGTTCATACCATGACCTACTGACCTCCGGCAGCTTCAGTGCTTGACCACCCTGAACTTCCCCGACATGTCCACATGCGAAATATCCATAGATATGAGTACTTCAATAAATCTCATACCAATTTCATGAACTTCAATAAAAATCCATAGGAACTAGAGCAGCAATGACCAAGAATTCAAAGAATAAAAGACACAAAGGATCACGTTCATTGTGAAGTAATGATTACAAGCTGTTCATTCTCGAGTAGAACATCATTAGATACTGTGGTTTAATTTGAAAAGGAGGGGCCTAAGATGACATAAATGCAAACCAGAGGAAACATTTATATGTTGCAGTAAATAGTTTGGCCAAATGCTTGGGGGAAACCTGGGCAGCTGAAAGTGAAACTACTAATGGTGAAATCTATATAGCTTATGGGAAAAAGAGGGAGGAGAATCTACGTATTAAATTGTGCTAGACAAAGAGAAAATGACAGGAAATAAACATAAATGGATGATTGACCAGGTGGCAAACTGAGTTTTTCAACCACTATAGTAGTAAAAAACAGTTATTATCTGCTATATAGTTAGAAGGAAGTAAAACCTCTAAAAAAATGTGGTCGGATAACAATTAGCAGTCATTAGTGAACTTTTCGACACCTACCTTATACTTGAACAAAAAATTTCAGGGCTGAAGCTTCAAGTCCCTTCTCATACCAAATGCTTGTGTCTTCAGTCAACACCTTCCAAATACATAACAGGAAAAAAAGGACAAATGAGCTGCCAACAGTATGCGAGCATTCTATAAGATGACAACGGATAAAGAGAAGTACCACACAAATTGAAAGAGCTTCGGGCACATGAGATGAAGCTGGTTAATAATTCCTATATCTCTGCATCTCAAGCTGATACGCAAAATACAAAACCAGAAATGATAACCGAATAAGTTGAATAAATCTGTTATTGATGAGAAACTAGTAGCTGTGTACATTTGTTGAGATGATTGAACAGATATGCTGATTCGGTTATTCTTAAGGATTTCTCCACTAGAGGAAGTGCCAATTTAATCATGGAAAAAAACTTGCATTTATCAAACTTCACATTCTGATCTATCCTTTATGTCATACCAGTTCATTTGGAAACTAAAACACCATATATCACACAAAATGCAGAAGCCTAATACCATCACCAGACCAGCATCTCTAGCAACAACACCAGAGGCATAGAACAGTGAAATAAACCAAATGTTTCCATAATTTAAGAGCTATACCATACTACTACCCTGTCTAAACTCCATAAAGTTAAACACAGCACAAAACTGTACACTCAAATATCTAGAGAAGCAATGAAGTGTTCATGCCAGGCTTCTCTGGCAGAAACTGTTTCATCTCAAGAGCCTGGTTGCTAGTCACTACACCAGGGAGCCCAAGAGACAGAGACAGCGGTCCATCATCTCCTGTATCAGAACCGGTAAGATTATGCTTCTTTGAGGCCATAGAAAGGGACAGTGACAGTAGAGGAGAAGGGCCCTCTTCTTTCTTCAATGATGTCTTATTCAGATTATTACGAGGTTCTGGAGAGTCTTCATCATCTGAAGATAGGACATGGATCACATGATCCAAGATTGGTTTAGTTGGAGAACAGGGATCTGCTGGAACCCTACCAATATTTTGTAGGGCATCTAATGAAGTATGCTGATCAGCTGGCAAGGGTATCTTGGACAAGCATTTGCTAGTCAGTTGACCATCTCCAAAAGTGCAAGTAGAGTATTTTCCCTCAGAGGTCTTTTGCGGTTTGTAGATGTAACTAGAATGAGGCAAAATAAAGTCCTCCTTTGAAACTGAATCACTTGGATCATCAGAAAGCTTCGGTCCGACAGAATGCTGTAGGGATACTTCTTGAAAGGATGCACGTGACTGTGGATTTGCCAATATCTCATCATAGACTGATCTGGTGGTTGCACCTGTATGCTGCTTAGTAAAGCATGGAGCTCCACTCTTAGTCTCTTCCTCCTCCATGTTGTCCCTGCCTGCAGCTCCTTTGCTACCTGAAATGAACAAAATACGTATGTAAAACAACAAGAAAAGAAAATATTGGGCTCTATCAGTAACCACATTTAACTAAAAGATGTAAGCACCTATTATATCACTTGGATATTCTGGTTTGACGTTGAGACGTTCACGTTTTGAACTTATGTGAACATGAACTCCATAGGGAACTGCAGTAGGAGTTCCTAACAAAATTTTCCCAGTCCCTGCGGATTCTGGGCAATGTATTTCACATAAATTCAGCCTTTCAGCCTCATGATTGGACCTCAACAAAGTCTCATGGTTTACAGATGCACCACGATTCTCCGTCTCCACTTGAACTGATACAGCTGGATCATACAGTTCATCAACAGGGCACTCATTCAAATCTATGCCCAAAGAATGAGGCATCTTAGGGGAACAGACAAGTTGATTAACAGGTCCATTAATTTGTTCAAATGGACTATGATCCATCCCTTTGACAAGCAGCTCGGTTGAACTACTTGCCTTTCTGGCATAAAGAACACCCCAAAAGAAAAGTAAGCCATTCCACCCTGTAATCATTGAATAAATTAAATTAGTAATCCAGCCATTTTCGAACAATGACATGACTATATTAGCTAAGATAAGCCTTACGTTGAGTCTTCTCAGGCAGCTTATCAGACGTAAAAATGAGAAGTTCAATGCCACAAATATTTGCTGTGAGGGACAAATCTCCAGCAAGCATGTTTTCCAACAGTTTCCCATATGCTCTTTCATAACTGTACGAAGAACAGAAAAAAATCAGCTTGCTTCTTTAAGGTAAAGGAATTTATACCAGTGAAACATTGAGCATTACCTTTCAACATCTTTAGCAAAGAAATAAAGAGCAATGTTATCTTCATTCGGCTTTACTTCCTTAAATTGCAGCGGCCATGAGCAATGCCGTGGAACTTCTGCCAACTGAATTCTCTGAGGTAATTGTTTCACTATTTCAAGTACTTTCGGCGATGCACAGGTAGATAAGTGAGCCTGAAACCCATCGTACATTTTGGGAGAGCTTCCAGGTCTTGAAACCTCAAAGGTACCTCTGAAATAAAACAATATATACATAAACATTTCACAAACTGGTACATGGGGGTAAAGTGAGGAAAAGAAGAGAGGACATACTGCCAGATGTAAGTCTGCTCTGGAATAACTAAAGCCCCCAAAGAACTTCCAACAGTAGAAGATTGATCAACAAAAGCTTGCTGCTTTAAGTTCAGGTCATTAAATTTATTTTCAGGGTTGTATGAATTTTGTGCCACTAGACAGCCTTGTGGGCTCCCCAGCAAAAGGTCTTCAGAAGCCTGAATCGCCGCTGCACTTTTACAGGAGCTGTTCCCAGCACTTTCCACAACCTTTGGTTCATATTGTACCTCTTCTGGAGGCAAATCTTCTGAGGAACTTGTTGGCGCAATATCTTGGAAATCTAATCCACAAGTCTTTGAAGCACGTGGAATGGAAAGCACCTCAGGTTTAGTTGGCATTTCATTATCATTATTCACCAAAATAAGTGGACTTTCACATGCACCATCTGTGCTATCATTTTTCATTTTATCCATTGGGATTAGTGGATCTGATGCCTTCACCGCACAGATGTCTTTAGAACGAACAACTCCTGTTGAAGTAATCCCTTGATTCTCACTTTTAGATAAAATGGAGCTATGTTTCTTTTCAACAATTCCTAATTTTGATAAGCCATAAAGGAAGTTTGTCAAAAGCCAAACTATAGCATTTTCTTCATAATAGTTACTAAAGGAATGATGAACGTACCTGGTTTTTTGCTACTTTTAAGAATGCTTGGTCCAGGCCTCGGGCTATCTTGGTCATTTCTTGGATCCCCTGACTTTATTGAACTATCAGGCCTTGGAGATGAAGAAATGTTTGGTTTTTGAAGATTAAATGAAGCACCCCTTTCTAACAAATTTGTTGGTTTCACAGGCTTCAAAATTCTCGGTTGTTCATTTTGAGATGAATGAACTGATTGCTTTTGTTTTGATGAACTTGAACCTTTGCAAACTGAAGCCTGATGCTTATGAGATCCAGATTTCATAACTTTCCGGATGGACTCTCTAGGATCTCTTGGCGAATGTTTTGAAGGCTTCAGCTTGCTCAACACAGGTTCAGCTAATTGCTTGACCTTTGGTTCATAACTGGAGTTGTTGAAAGATGGTTGCTTTGATAAAAGGCCTAGTAAGATCAAGCTAAGGGGTTAGCAGAAGTACAAAACAAATGAAATAAAGAAATAATTTCAGGTTATATACCAATAAACTTTGGCCAAACCTCGTGGTGAAGGACCTGGTGTTTTAACATTTGCCAAGTTCCCCAAGGAATATGACCGAGGTAAGGTCACCGAACTATTAACTGCTTGAGACCTCATTGGAGCATTATCAGGCGACTTTATACTTCCCTTGTTAGAGCTTTTAAACGAGTTCTCCCTGGAGAACACATCATGATTCCTAGGACTGTCCGCCTTGGGGAGCCTGGGAGTAGAGGATAAAGTATTTTCTGCATATCTCTTGCATGATTTAGGTGGACTCCGTACACCATCATTTGATAGAGGTGATTCCATATCAGTGGCAACTCGCAACTTCTTACGGTTTAACAACACTTCTGAACTTTGACTCCTCTTGTCTAAGCTTTGATTCTTCTTATCCAAGCTTCCAGATGTTGGTGTTCTACAAGAGGATTGTCGTGCTTCCATGCCAGGTGTAACAACTTGCAACTTCTTGCGATTTCCCATAATTCCTGAATTTTTATTCTTCACATCCAGTCTTTCAGCAGTTGGGGTGGCACACTTCACTTGCCGTGCTTCCAGATCAGATGACACTAAATGCAACTTTTGATTGCTACCAGCCAAGGGATCATTTACTGGAGTGCCACAAGTGATTTGTTGACTGTCCAAATCAGTCACAACAACCTTCATTGTCTTAGAGTTGTTTGTACTTTCTGAATTTTGGTTCTTCCCGTCCAAAACCTTATTCCTTAATGTGCCATCGTTGCTTCTTGTTTGGTTTTCATCTTCTTTAAGACGGCATTCTTCGCATAACCATTCACCATCTGGAACTTTCTCCAACTTCACTCGCATGCAATAACTAGTAAACAATAAACAGAAATTCAAAAGCTAGCATATTGCAGCATATACATTTTCCGCACAAAGCACAAAGGAACGAAACCAGCATGCTAGCCCAAATAACCAGTATTGCTTTTCCCCTTTATTATATACTCCAATGAAATTATATTAAACCAAAACCATGGAAAGGACTTGCATTCAGCTTAAAAGCATTAGTTTAATGCATCATGAGAATAGCACCCTAATAGATCATTTGATACTAGTACACCTAGATTCAATCATTTATAGGCTATAGCGTCATTGCCAGACAAGACTTAAAACAGTGGTGGTGTGAATAATATCCATCCTTGGTAAGCTAGTTTAATATGTGCATGCTGTTCGGTGTGAAGAAATAGCTGTTAACTATAATAATACATCATATTTCTTAGAAAGTAATACAAAGAAAATGGTTAGTAACTTACGTATGTTCTGCCCCCTCAAAGCACCTAGTGCATGTAGCCAGAAGATATTCCCTTCCAACATCTCCGCATATATCACAAACGTTAACCTGGGGTACAACGCAAAAGAGACAAGTAAATAATATGAAACATTGGAAACATCACTGTACAGATTGAGGGAAGCCTTGTAAATCAAAGAGCCAAATAAATCCTATTATCCAAATATATTCAGATATGCAGCAAACTTTTAATTAGTCTTGATTTTAATCAGATGATGATATATGCAGAAAAGCAAAAGAACATCTGTATGTAGTGAAGAAACAAAACACCAATTTCCTACCACCATATGTCGATCAGTAAAAGGACAGGAATAAGCCTTCAAGTACGAACTTTTTCTACCCAGTGGGATGTGCTAGGTGCTAGTAATTAGTGATTTCAGGTATTGCACGGAAGACTATTTGAAGTGAAAGCTTCATCATAAAACTTCACCGGTTCAAGCTATCTTTCACATGAAAAAGTGCCATAACCAGCCAAGAAGCAAATGAAATAAGGAACATCTCATATTCTAAAAGGCCAAATGAAATGCACAGTTCCTCTTCATGGAAAATGTCATCATAAGAAAATGTGTCCAAGACCAACCAAATCCCAGCTACATGTTACACTTTCAATCAATCAACCCCAAACATGCCCCAAAATTCTCTTTTTGTATGGACATATATCAAACCTAGTGTAAACTAAGGTCGTTTTGCATAGGAACACGGTATAAAAGAACTAACATTTTGAAGGAGTATACTCACGAATGAACAGAATGGATCAGGAAAGTACTTACATCTATTAAGCCCTCTGAATTCCCAGAGTCCGTCATCACATCATTCTGCGTATTCAACTTTCTACCACTACATGTATCCGTTGAACAACCTTGATTATGTTCTTGTTTATCATAGTCATTCCTATTGACAGCATCATTAGATTGGATGTCAGCATGTTCTAGACTTCCATTTCTTGAGCATGAGGTGCCATTTTCCAGATTCTTTGTTAAAGCTCCAGCCTTGATTTTATCCCTATCACTGGTACCGCAACTAGTCATCATGCCGTGCCTCTCACCACCAAGCACAGAAGGATCTGATTTTCCTCCCAGTAAACACTCTTTGTTTGAAGAAGCTTTCTCACAAGGTTGGTGAGCTAACTTATCTTGTGAATTCCCAAATGCATGTGTTGGTCTCTTAGGAGATAAACCCTGTGATGCACTGAGAGAGGATTGGGTACGCAGCAACTTCTTGGTTGCAAAAGAAGGCGGCTCAGCAGGCAATGATCTATCAGATGAACTTCGGTGCATGACATGAACATCAGATCTCTTCTTTACTGTAGATTCTTCGATGCAGTAGTTTCTTATTTTGTTGTGGCTGTTAATGCCGTTGTCCTTATAGTTAACAGTAAGGTCACGACTTGATGCCGATGTAGATAGTTTATCCTTTTTCTTGTCGAACAGAAGCTTGCTTGCTGCTGATACACCAGTAACACACGAGTTGCTATCATCGTGGCATTCTACTCTAGGTGATCTAGAACCGTGATTGACTAGCCTTCTACGTTTTGCTGGCTTGTCAACCTCTGAATCTGCTGCAACAGATGATCTCGCAATGACTTTATTTTCACCATTTTCAGAATAGGAAGCAGGACTTGAAGTGGCACTGAATTCATCGTCGTTTTCTCCTCCCTTACCCTTGCTACGGAGCCCTTTATCACCACGAACACACAAGCTGTTTTTTGTTTCTGACCTTGCAAAGCATGTTTGAGATGATCCACAGTCCATATTTGAATCCGTGAGTGCAATATTTCGGTGTAGGCACGAGGAGCAAGGAGCACAACAGACATTACAAGTGCCAGATTCTGTCTTCACATTAGGACTGTCGACTGTTACTGGTCTTTTTCTTGCTGTAAGCTTGTCCTAGCAAAAAAAAATGAAACATCAACAGTCAAAAAATTTCCCTGGCAATAGAACTGCATCTATACTACTTAAAATGTTGGTAGCAGTGGTGTTCATTCCCACATCACCTCTACCACTGACATGTGGGCCCCACAATCTATACTACCAAACCACCTTTCGATGAGTCCTCTTGTTTCACTATTGGCTCTTCTCAAATTTCAAAATCATCTACTTGTTTAATAAGAAAAATCATAGTATTCCTTGAACTAAATAAGTGCTTATTAATTGATTTAACAAGGTAGAAACTCAATTTATTTTCCGTTGCGACGCACGGGCTCTAGGCTAGTAAACATAACAAACATACATGGACACCTCAGGCATTTTATGGATTTTTGGCTAAAAAGATTAAACTATTTTGTCAGAGACATTGCTAGTCCTGGAGAATAAGACTGTTCAAAGATATTAAACTAAATCGACGAGTGACAATCCACAAGCACTTAACAAGAAAATGGACTATTATAAAGACAACAAGGAAAGATAATTGCCAGTGTTCTCTTACAGCACACAAAATCATGATCAGCGTCATTCATCAAGAAACTAAAGATGAATAAAGCGTCACATCAATCCACCAGGTAAAAAAACATGGCCAAAGTGTTCAAGTACTGCCAAGCCATTTCCCAAGTGAGAATAAGTCATGCCAAAAGCAGGAGCTGCACTACTGACATATTAATATGCCCCTATTCTTGACAGCATTATGGGATCAGAATCACCTCCAAGCATCTATACCACAACAGCTAAACTGTAGTCCAAGAGCGTATTAGAATAGACGAATAACCTAGATTGAAACTGTATTTTCTCTGATGTGGGCATAAGATGATCAGATAAACAGGCGCATTTGCACGAAATTCTGAGCCCAGCAGAATATTGCCAGCATATACAGAGAAAACCACACCCTCACCTCCATCTTGGCGACCACTTCCCGATGCCCTGGCCCCTCGACCCGTCGTCCGCTGCCACGGCCCTCCACTGATTCCTGAACGGCACAAACACAAGAAAGCATGCGTCAATCAGCCAACCCTTGGAAAGCTCCAGCCGCAAAATCGCAACCACAGCCCACAAAATCCCTGCGATTGGCTCCTAATTCGATGCGAAAACAAATAGCAGGAACTCATGGAGGAATGAAATCAAAGGATTCGATAGATTTCTGATTGACCTCTCGCAAAACCGCGTCGCCTTCCAACGCCTCTCTGAAAAAAAAAAGTAATCGGCCAAACAATTCGTACCGCACGTACGCGGAACGAAAGCTCGAATCGCCATAGCCTACCTCCACCAATCCCATCCCAACCCAATCCCTAACCCGCGGGTAGGGGAAGACGAAACCCACACCACCAGCAGCAACAGCACCGGAGGAGGTATCATCAATCAATCAATCAACAGTGGACGAGGACGCGGCGGAGGACAGGGGTTGGTGCGCGGCGGAGTACCTCGGGGAGAGCGAGATCCTTGTGTCGCGTGCGATCGTAGAGATCCCTGACGGTGCGCTCCTGCGGCGGCCTCATGCCCCCTGCCCCCGACCCGCGCCGATCGGGAACCCCCTCCCTACCTCCCGTCTCCGCGGAGCACGGCGGAGAGAGGCGAGCCGCCCTCCACCATCACCGCGACGCGGCCGCGCTATCTAGGGCTCCGGCGGATAGGGACGGATGCGGTGGGGAGTCGGTGATGGCGTGGAGAGGAAGCACTTGTTCGTAGCGGAGAGGGAGGGGAGAAGAGAGCAGAGCAACTACTCCTACTCCTGAGCAAGGGTGAGATGAGAGAGAAGGGGTACTAGTCCGTAGAAATTTTTGGAGCCGGGGCCGCCGTGACGGTGACGCCACGGCCCCGCGCCCCCAGCCCACCCACAACGGAACGGAACGGCGCGCCACAACGGGATGAGATGTTTCCGGTGCGTGGAGTCATTTCTTTTTCACTGACAGGGATGGCCCACTGCTGTAATTCCGGTGCACGTACGTGCAGTAAGTTTTAGTAAATGGAATGCAGGCAGGCAGCTGGTACGCGTTCTATATAGTATATATTAGTGTGTGATAAATAGGGTTTAATCTCTTCCTGATTTGCTTGCCTTGTTTTGGTACCTCATTAAAACTTGGTCGTGGATATGCATCCAATTAATGGAATTGATGCATCGGATTAATCCTGCCTGCCTGCGATTTGCTTCTTCACCACCGATCGCGCGATCTGATGATATCACCGCCGGTGTGTTTGATTTCCATTTCCATATATCTCTCTTTCTGGAAATACTTAATTAATTTGTTACTAGTTAATACTCCTGCTAGCAATTAGCTGCATGCCTATGTGGCACTTTGAACGATCGAGATCGATAGTACGCGTACGAAACGGGCCCAATCGGTTGGGTCAAGCTGCACGTACGGTTCCGATTTTTCCGTGTCAATCGTGTGCCACCACACGTACGTACAGAGAGGTATATACTAGTAGCTAGCGACTGATCTAGTTAGTATTATTTTTAATTAATTTGGTTAACTTTCTGGAGGCACGTAGATATTAATTAGTCCCTATATATACACTCTTTTTTCAACACGATACGTAATGTGCAGCAATTAAAAGTTGACGAACGAACGATCATCTCGATCGATGGCGAAGAAAATCAAAAGCAACGTTTACGTACGTACCAACTTGTCTTGTTGTGCGTGGCACGAGACGATTCTTTCTTCTTTCTTCTTTTCTACTTTTTCTTGCTCGATCGTAATAATGTTAATTAATCTTTTTGTTGTTCATGCGATGTAAATATAGTAACATATGTTCACAGGAATACGTACGTACATACGTATACACTTACGGTGAATGTTTAAGGTACAAGAAATGTTGGTGTCATATATCGAGCAACTACTTGATGGATACACGTATATGTATAGCCAGCCACGTACATACGTATAAGTACGAAACAAACTGCTGTGACGTATGCATATTATCAGTTACTCTCCCTTCAGTCTCAAAATGGGTTTATTTTTCTACTCATAATATATTTATATTCTACTTTTATAAATTATTATAAATATTGATCAATAAAATAATTATATAAAATAAAATTATTTTGAGACAAATGAGATATTTCAATAATAAGAAGGAGAAAGTAAAACTATGGAAATGGCCTCCGAAATGGATCAGATCGACGCACATGACACGTACATGCATGAACATGATCGATACGGATTGCGCTGTCTCATTCTTACAAATTAGCAATGCGATTAATCATTCAAAAGATAAATATGATTCTAATATCTTAAAAAACAATGTGAGTACTATTATTTTAAACATGACAGATACACTAACATTCATATATACACACTCAACTTACATAAATATATATATATATATACACACCCTATCTCTAAAGCTAAATATATCTTAAAGACTAGACGAGATAAAGTCATCAATAATATCTCGCCTTATATATACATATATATAATATAACTATTTATAAACAAAAACAAATATAGGTTTTATCCAAATTTTTTGTCTGCCTGACTATTTTACAGAAAATCCTCAAATGTTTATAAAATTAACCCGCAGTCTCAATCCTAAAAAGAAAGAAAGAATTTAGATGAAAAAAGACATCATGCGTCCCTCCCTCCCGTCCCCATCCGCACCGTGCCCACGCCGCGCCTACGTCTCTCCCTCCCGTCGCTGCTCGGAGCTCCTGCGTTGCGCCTGCGCCTTTCCCTCCCATTGCAACGTATGAACACAGTTGCTAGTGTGTGTATATATATATAACTATATATAAAGCAAGTAGTGTTTCTATCCAAAATTTTATTTTGCCTGGGTATTTTGCAGAAAACCCTTTCAGTTTTTTCAAAATTAACTCGCAGTTAAGGGTGGATACCGGCTCGGCTCGTGAGCCGGCTCGAGCCAGCTCGTTTAGCTCGTGAGCCACTTTAATACAATGCAATTTATGTACAAATTACATTTCATTTTTTCTGAGTCTATTAAACATGCAAATATACTATTAAAAAAGTAAAAAGTGATATATTAAGTCCATAATTAACGTAATAATATTTGTCCATCGATAATTATCCATGCAAATGTAATGATGCAACTAGATTAAATATTATTACTATTATAATCTAAAGCAATTAGATCCATATTGACCATCACAAAATCATAAAAAATATTAATTTATTGCCACATCAACAACAAAATAAGCAAAGGAATAGCAAAACAAGCAAAACATTAGGCCTTACTTTGTACATTGCATCTGGCTCGTTAAGCTCATGAGCAGCTCGCGAGCTGACTCAAGCTGACTCGTTATAGCTAACGAGTTAAACCCTTAGCACAGCTCGTTAGTATTTCTCAACGAGCTGAGCCGAGCCTAGTCGAGTCAACCACGAGCCGAACGAGCTAGCGAGCCACGAGTATTTCGTCAGCCCTACCCGCAGTCCTAATGCTGAAAAAAAGGGAGAGCTTGGATAAAAAAATCTTCGCCCTCCCTCGCCGCGCCCTCCCTCCCGTCCCTATCTGCGCCGCGCCGCGTCGCGCATGCGCTCTTCCTCCCATCGCCGCCGGAGCTCCCGCGCCCCTCCGTGCCGTCTCCATCCACGTCGTGCCTCGATTTCACCGTTGCAACGCACGAACACATCTTTGTGTGTGTGTATATATATATATATATATATATATATATATATATATATATATATATATATATAATCAAAGTGTTAATTAGAAGCAGTTGGTGGAAGTGATTCCATGTCACGTGAACGGGTACACGTGACACGAAACTACTACACGGTGACTAATGTGTGTATCTATCTAGTTGAGACTTGCGCACGCTTCCGTCTTTTCTTTACTGCAACAAGCTCGAAGAAGGCATCTTTGGTCGCCATCCTTGCAAGCACACTCCATCGCATTATCTTTTCTCTTTTTCACTTCTTTCTTACTAAACAAATACAATTGTTTATCTCATGCATACCATACTCCTATCTAGCGCGAAAAGTTCGTAGAAATCCGATGCTTTTCTCTCGCGCACGACATGCCTAGTTTAGCAAATGTTACTGTCCCCGTTTCTTCCAAAATATAGAAGTTTTCAAGTTGAACATGGTTATAAAAAAATAAAATTAAATAAAAAGATGTTGTGATTGCTTGAGAAAGATACGTGAAAAAAATGAAAGGTTGTGATTGATTAAATTATTATATTTTAAAATAAATTTTAAGTATTAAAGTTATTATATTTGGTAAGCGAATACTTTGTGGACGCGACACTTTCGATTACTCCTACTCCTCCTGTTTGTCCTGTATTAATACTGCCACTACTGTAGAAGTACTGCTCAACACAGGAATAACACACAGCTCGTGTCTCGTGAGCTATCGTACCCTCTCGATGATAGTGTGGCCCCACACTGCTCGTGGGCCCACATGTCAGCCTAACTTGCAAAGAGGTCTGAGTGTGAACAGACTAGACTTGACTGACTGAGTTGCTTGGTAATGCGCGTAAAACACTACTCCATGCGCTTCATATTTTAAGCCAATTTAATTTTTTAAAACTTTTCTAGATTTAATCAAATTTATAAATAAATTTACAAAATTAAAATAGTTTTTAAATATAATAGAAAACATATTTTAATAATATATTAAAAATAGTACTATAGTTTTTATAAATTTAGTTAAATAAAAATTAACTAAAAATTAAATATTTATAATAAAGAAGGAGAGAGTAATACTGATAATACTCTAGTAGTACTATATAGGGGACAGGGTGGGGGCTCTACGTGTTTGACAAGCTAGGAATTGCGATGGAGGGGGAGGGGGCGCAGATCTCGAGATTAATGGTATGACACGTGGCCGGTTGTGATGCACTCTCTGGCGAGATATTTGCCGGGGCGGTGGGGGTTGCAGTGCAGCTGCTTAAAAGCTGCGTGCACGCGACTGCAATATGATGTATACGACCAATTCATAGTAATCAATACTGTATGATACCACAGTATTATACCGATATTAATTTTGCTGCTTGTCTCAGTTATTTTTTCCTCCAAAATATAGTACGTCCAACCTTAGACACTCGTGCATACTGTATACACGCACGCGCCCACTCTCTCTGTCATACACATATATCTAAAAAGATTAAGGAAGTTACGACATACACCTCTCGTTGCCGACATGCACTAAACTATCATTGAATAAATAATTATTAATAGTCGTAAATATAAGTATTTATATAAACTTTAAAAATTGAATTTCGGTGTATACGTCCGTGACATGGCCCGCTACGGCACAATCCGTTAAGCACGTCTTCTGTAGCGTGCCGTGCTGACATAGCCCACGTGCCGACCCCCCGTCCAAGCACGGCCCACGGAGTGGCCGGGCCGGGCCGGGCCGGCATGGTCCCGTTAAAGGCCCATGGGCGAGGTCGGCCTGGTGACATTTTTTGCCTTGCCCAAGCACTGTTTTGGCCTGTTAAAGGTTCACAGGTTGTGTCATAGTGTTGCTACAGTAAACGGTCCATGCCGTGACGGTCCATGGGCTCGACCGACAACACAAGCTGACCAATTGTGTCGTGCTAGCCCGGGCCGTTTCGCCTTTGTGCCGTGTCGTGTCGTGCCGTGCCATCTACAGTGGTCCCCGTGCCCGTGCCGACCCACTTCGCCTCCGGCCCATCCTGGCCATCTATACATGGTTCGAATATCCCGTTGAAGCAGAAACTAGGCTAAAGGGGCTTTTGCAGAAGATGGGCAAAGCCTAGAAGAATTTCAAGTAGAAACTTGTCTCAGAATATCTCATGTCACCCCGGTAATATAACCCCCTTCAAGGAGTATCCGCAAATAACACCGTAGGTGTGGGAGGAGTTCTGTGGCCTGAAAAGCACTCTGAAAAAGCACTAAGGAGTTCAGGGAAACAAGCGAGGAACATCGCTCACTGCAAGCACGGAATGAGCATCCACACCGACTCGGCACTGTAGGGTACATCGAGAAGGAACTACTACGGGCTCAAGAGGATGAAGCTGCAGTTGCGGCAAATGTCCCTGCCTATTCGATGACATCCATGAACTTCTGTCATTTTTTGATAATCGAGGTAGTTTACTAGAATATCTATTTAGTAAGTTATTTGTAGTTAGGTCCTTGGTTATCAAATAATCACATAATACGATATGCTCTATGATCCTGGTTGTTTTGGTCGAATTAGTGCATACACTAAACGACTAAAACAAAAACAACTAGGGTTACTCAGCACATTGTAATCTGTCTTTTTGATAATTTGAGGTAGTTTATTAGAATATGTACTCGGTAAATTATTTGTCGCTAGTTTCTTGGTTATCAAATCATCACAAAATGGGAGATGGTTGGGGTCCCAAGTTTGTTTGGTTGGATTAGTGCATACAATAATCGACTAAGACACCATGGGCCGCCAAGAACCTCGTATTATGTCTTTTTTATATAATTTTAGGTAGTTTGCTAAATTATCATCAAAATTTGAACAAAATATCATCAAAATTCATTATTATGCCTTGCATCTACTCATTACTTACTACATTGTATCATTCAATTGTTTTCTTCCTTTTTTTAATGGCAGGTTGTCGTCCTTCTTCAAAAGGCATAGGCTTCAAGTAACTTGGGTAAATTTGCGGCTTCACGTGCTCATAAGAAATTGGATAAGTTTGTGGCTTTGCATGCTCAAAAGATATGTGAGATAGGCATGTGCATTGGGAATATGTAATTGTGAATGTAAACTTTCTGTGGGATTTTGGAATGCATGTGTATGAATTTTGTGATGTAACTGTGATAAATTGGGGTAAACTTTGATTGTGGGGTTGGCTGAGATATCTATGATGTATCTGTTTTTCAATTCCTGAGGCTAACCAATTTTTAAAATTTATTTTTTGGGAAAATACCTCATCACCGACGAGTGATAAACAAACCACATCACAACCGACCTCAACTACAGCGGTGTTGGTATATCAATATGTTAAAGGTAAGTCACCTCTGACAGATGCAATCTTTGACGGATCATAAACTTTGCACCCGTTAGAGGTGACTCACCTTTGACGGGTTGCAACCATACATAGGTTGGTGGTAAGCCTCACCTTTAATGGGCCACAAATAAATGGCTCATCAAAAGATGAGTGGATTCCTCATTGACCACTCATCTCTGCCCAATGCTAAATTCGTTAAAGGTGAGAGTTTAGAACTGTCAGAGATGACCTAATCTGGCATAGTGATTGTAACAATAATAAGATTAACAAATAGTTTGAAGCAAAGAAGAACTTCTTTGAAAAAACATATTCTTCGAAGCCTTGAGTAAATAATCTGTTTTAATAATAATGAGAATAAGTTTAAAAGAACAGACCTAGTAGGACCAAGTAGCTGATGCTTCCCATAGGTTAATCTTCATAGGCGTCGGGCCCATCCATTGGCACATGCGAGGCTACAAGCTGTGCGACCGCACAAGCCCCTCTCCTCCCCTCCCACGCTCCCCGCCTCCAAAATTAGGAGGCCCAAAAATTATGTGTTCAATTTAAACCAATACATTTCGATATATTTAGGATCTATATATTTTATTTTTAAAACTTTTACTCTTTTGGCTGCACTGATTTGGTTGGAACGAGTTATTTTTTTTAACTTTGACAAACATTCGATGATAATCATAATTACATCAAAAGAACTTATTTCGTGAAGATGATGTGAGCATGCATTCTAGACAGTAAAGATTCCACTTTTCATTTAGTAAGAAAAAAAAGAATTGTTGCAACGGTTCTTCCTCTCCTTACACGGAACGCCACTACATAACATACGTGCGTGCGAGCTTGTTGCCATAGCTACCATTGGTTGTGAATAGTTCTTGGAATGTATTACTCACATTTCTTTATTATTACTTTTGTTCCTGTAACGTACGACCCGTAGATCTCGCAGCATCGTTGTTTCGTGTATTCATATCCTTATCCGTAATTTATTAGAAAAAAATCATTGTGAGTAAAACTTTTATATACATGTCTTTAGCTGGGTTTTCTATTTCGAATAATCATTGTGAGTAAAACTTTTATATACATGTCTTTAGCTGGGTTTTCTATTTCGAATGTGCCTTTTGTACCGCCGTTCCTCCTTCACGGGAGCTCGGTTTTCCACGAAAACCATAAAAATCATAAAAACCGCGATAGAGTAAACAGTAGACGGTTTTAAATTTGAACCGATTTCAAAACGTTTCATCGTGCCGCGGTTTTCATCGAACCGCGCGAAAACCACGCCAAAACCCACGAAAACCGCGTCAAATGAACAGTGACGCAATTTAAATTTAAAATAAATTCAAATCGATGTCATGCCACGCTTTTCGCTCAAACCGCGTCACATATCGCAGTTTTCACGGCGGACGAGTGAAATTTATTTTTTATGATAAAAAATAAATATATTTTTGTGATAATTTTTGAATCTGCATAAAATTTTTAAACCTTATCGCACCTCGTGGTATGGCCGAAAACCGCGAAGGTTTTCGTGGTTTCGGAAAGTAACTCAAAAGCAAATATAGTAAAATAAACTATAATGAAAAAAATAAACTATAAGGAAAAAACAAATTCAAAATTAAATTCTATGATTTAAATTTAAGCTTATAAGTATAAACATAAGTAAAACATCTTATAAGGAAAACAACGAGGTATCTCCCCTAGTGCAATGACATATTGTTTGATTTCACCCCAGGTACTGTATGTTAACTTTATTACTAGCTCTACTTATTATAGTCATTGTAGAAAACGATGGTTGGGCTTAGTTAATAATTAAGACCGGCATTACACCGATAATAAACTAAGGGCCGGTTTCAAGGGATTAATGGTCTATGGACTGAAAAACAGTTCTAATTTCATAATGGGACTAAAATCTCATTAGTCTCTAATCCCTCAGACATGTGCTAATGAGGACTAATGAACTAATGGACCATCTCTACACTTTCTTTTCACATGCGGTAAAAAATAAGAACAAGAGTGGAGGGGTACTGTAGTCTTTACGTAGGTGTTTTAATGCTTACTAGCAAAATGCTCGTGCGTCAACGGGACGACGACACAGGGAGGGAAGCAAGCGAAGGGCAAAGGTCTAAGCGGCGGCACGGGAGCTTCGAGCGGCGATGGAAGGGAGGGGCGCAGGCGCGGCGCGGATGACGACGGAAGAGAGGGATGCAAGATGTCTTTTTTTCATCCAAGCCCTTCTTTTCTTTTCAGCATTGGGACTGCGGGTTAATTTTATAAATACTCAAGGGTTTTTTTTGCAAAATAACCCTTTTTTTTCTTAATTGGTATTTTTTCAAAATAGCCAGGCAGACTGCGGGTTAATTTCGAAAAAACGTCAAGGGGTTTTCTAGAAAATAACCAGGCAAAACAAAATTTGGGTGAAAACACTACTTACTTTATAGATAGTTATAGATATAGATTAGTCACTTTTAGTTTGTAAAACCAAACAGAATAAAAACTAATAAAAATTTTTATTTTTTAAGTCCCTACTTAATATCAGGACTAATAAAACCCAACAAACCTTTAAGAAAAAACAAAACGGTGACAGGTCAGGAAAGCAGAGGCTGCTATAGAATATGGATGGATACTGACTTGACTTTTACTGGAGTATTATATCACTCATATATATAATATAATGCCACGTCATTCGCAGCTCCTGATTGGCCAAAAACGCAACCCGGCCACATGCATCGATGCATTATGGCAAACTAGCAAGACTTGTCTCGACTAATTAGCAGTTTAACACCACACAAACATAGTTAACTGGTTAAAACTCTTCTACGTATGTACGTGCTCGGATCTTCTCTCTACTAATTAATTATGCAGTGATCGATCGATCCAGTATCCATGGAGGAGGGGACCTAGCTAAATTATTACTACTGTCATGAATCGATCTTTGAACGGCCATTAGTCACAGTAACTCCACTAATTAACCATCACTTCTCCTGCAAGTACTGCTTCTGGTAAAAACTGGTACCAATAGCAGTACGCAAAAAATACTTTCTTCCTCTATCTTAAAATATAAAGTTTTTTTATAGAGATTGACGAAATTAAATAAAAAACTATTCTGATTAGTTGAGATGAGCAAATAAATAAAAAAAATTAAATAAGACAGTTATGATTAGTTAAGATGAGTAAGTAGATGGAGAAATCTGCTAGTAATGCTATATTTCATCACAAAATTTGAACATTGTGAAATAACATTATTATGGGATAGCGAGTCGGTGAGAGTATCAATAAATGCGAAATTTATCTTTTGGCAAACAGTAGTACAGTTGCAGAGAGCTAGTAGCAGCTCTCACTCACTTCAAGGCCAGTACCACTACAATAATCCATCAATCAAAGAGAGTTGCAGTGCACGGACGTTGTCAACATGGTCTCCCAGCCGGACTCATACACAGACTAATTAATAGCCTTTATTATCAAGTTTTAAATATAAATTATTTATAAAATTTAGTTATAGTCATAAAACGAATCTAATAAGTTTAATGTTATATTAAATATTTACTAATTATAAATTAATTAGACTTAATAAATTTGTCTCGCGAATTAACCATTGATTCTGTAATTATTTTTATAATTAATTTATATTTAGTCTTTTAAATTGATGTTTAAACCTTCAATGTCACGCTCGTTTGATTCGAAGGAGACCAATATCTATAGCGCGCTTTAATTAATTAGCTAGCCAGGTTTAACTTCTTCATTACTTGCACTGCATCCTCCGTGCAAAACAGGAACAGCCACATGTATGTCTACGTGTACTTTTCTCTGCAAACCGCACCAGATTCGTTAAGGCTATTTGGAATCTAGTTGCTTCTCAAGCACAAGCAGTGAGCTGCTATCTTTCCTCTAGCTTTACACAAAAGTTTATTGAGGATGAACTAGCTAGTTGGTAGTATGTGCAATTTAACATTACATTATACTCGAAACTAGGGACGGCACGGGTGACGGAGACAGGTCATATCTAATTATCTCTTGATGAAACTACAATTAATTAGTACTCGCAACAAACGAAAATACTTCGTATATGATAGTATAATATACTCGTATAATAATTAAAAGTACGCCTCTCGTTGGAACATTTCCAACCAGAGCCAGCGATCATAAAAACTTGAGGGAAATTTAAAACGCTGGTTGCAGTTAGGTTATGCTCTCTAGTATCAAAGCTTTACTTCTCTTGATCTAACAAGTCCTAAAGAATTTATCAGACCATGACGTTTGGACCTGTTAGATTATTGAAGTAATAAATGATGACGCGGCCAGCTGACAACTTAACTAGCTCCGTATATATTCGAATGAGATGAGTCATCGGAGTCACCCAGAAAGTATAAGAGACTATATAAACCAACTAAAAGCATACATGTAAGAGAGAAGAGATGCGAAACGTATGAACTCAAATATGTTATATGTTTATGAAAGGTAAGACTAAATATCAATGATGTAATATATATTTATGTATAACTATCGTATTATAGATAATTTAAAATCAACAGTTGACTATACTGTTAAACTTGCTATTAGGGGTCGCTTGGTTGGCGTCCTGAGGGTCATGCCTGAGAAAAACTCACGCCGGACAGGCAGTGTTGGGAAATGCACATCAGACAGCCTGAAGCAACATGCTTGAAGAATAATAAAATATCAAAAAGCAACTTTTGCCTGTGCAAATTATGGAATAAATGACACATGCATCATTAAAAGTAGCTGCCTGAATATCAGTCGTCCAAATTCGATGGCCTAGCTCAGGCTAATGAAGTTGCAGGCTAATGAAGAGTCAGGTCAGGCTAGATCAGGATACACCAGGACACAAACCAAAAACACGTTAGTTGTTGGAGCTCATGCAGCGCTTTGGCCAGGCATACAAGTCTCATGACGCGAACCAAACAACCCCTAATAGCCTCATAAAAACTCTCTTAGGCTGAGTTTCGCTTGGGCTCTTGGGCTAGAGCTGTTGGCGGCAGCGCATAATTACTCAATTAATTATTATAAAATTGAAAATTAATCATTTGATTTTTAAAAAAACTTATATATAGAAAGTTTTAAATAAATCGTATTGTTTTATTAGTTTGGGAAACGTGATATCGAAACAAGGGAGTTATCGTTCTGAAATGCAGAAACAAACTACTCCTTAATTTTACAGAGTGTATTAATTGACACTGTATTGTTCCTACACGGGTGTGCACACAGTTTTTGGCATGTATAGGAGCAAATTGCCTATTTTTTTCTTGTAATTTGGTGCACAAAATACAAGCTACTCCTACTGTGCATAACCAGTGCCAGTGATAAATGCAGAGGGACATCAACGGTGAAGCTAGGACCAAACGCTGAAAGGGAAATATCAGAGAAGTTTTTGCTGAAGAGGAGGCCATGCACATATATGTGTGTGTTTAGCTGAATTAGGTGCATGCTGGTCCAGTTAGTGGTTGGGCCTGCCTCTTCCTGTCCTAAAACTAAAATTTAATCCGTTCGGTACAAATACATGCCAATTAAACGGCCATATGCATGGTTGCAGTTAGTAGATAGGGTGATTAAGCAACGATTAATTATGCTCTCAACTACACATTGGTTCAATCTCAAACTTGTGCTGAGATCTATCAGTACGAATAAGCATGTGATGGATGCATGGTCAAGTAATTCATATGGTCAAGGTAAAAGAACCATCAAATTAAAATATGGGGCTAAAGTAAGGGAAAAACTGAACCACACACACCGTGAAAAAGAGAAGATAAAAGAAGAATATGTCCGGGGCGAAGACAGTGATAAAACAAAAGGAAGACCTTCAACTTCGACGTGGATACATACACGCCAAAGACTTTTCCATAAGCTCGTGAACTTGACTATTTCTGTAGTGGCATACTTAACCATGATACTGCCATTACAATTAATGTAAGCTAGAAAATATGAAGTGTGCTGTACATATAGGGGTGTTAGGTATATAGCTTCAGCTTCGATCTTCAGCTAAAGTTTGTAGCTACCGCTCCAATTTATTAGTTTATTTTTCAAAGCTTTATTCAAATCTATTTAAAGTTGAAGTGTTTGATGGACTTTAACTCTACTCTATTAGAAGAATCAGTTTTGCCAAACATGCTGGATAGAAGGAAAAAAAAAGGAGTGGCTCCTATGGGTGTGGTTAAAAGCAGCCAGGGAAAGCGATGGCTTCCCTCGGCTGGGTACGATGGAAACCAAAATTTACTACTGTGGCATTCTGTTGCTTGCTACTACGACTGTCTTATCTTTTTCTTCAGTAGCTGAAGGCTCTGAATTTTTAGATTGTTCGATGAAGCCAAGGCAAACGATTTTGGATTCCATTTATGGCTACTCGTTACTTGTCTTAGCTTTTACGATTTCTCTAAGAAAAATCGCGTCATGTGGCCATGTGGGGATGCTATTTCCGCAAGTGTTTCAAAGGGAAATCTCCCATTTCATTAACGAAATGCCATCAGTTAAAGTGCATTACAAGACGCACACGAAATTACCAGGGATCTTACAACCTTTTTTGAAGCCTACTGTCGAAACAACACGGTGCAAACTTATGAAAATTGTGAATCTCTTTTATATACAATAATAATATAAAAGATTACCTGAAGTCTACGAGATGCACTTGATTGTGTAGTGATAATGGATGTGTGATTTTAACCCCCAAGAAGTTTCTTCTTAAAAAAATATTTGGAAGACGTCTCTCCCTCTAAATTTCGTTTTTATTACATGGAGTCTACAAGCAGAAGGTAGCTTGAAAGCCCAGTGGGATGGCCTGATACCAGTACGTTTGAATGCAGTTGGGCTTTGGCTTGAACCGTACCTTCACACCTTGAAAAAGCACAATAGCGATACCAATAAGCATCGCATGAGACTTATGAGAGGGACTCGTTTCATTTGCTATTGAAATTGTTGACCTATAATATGTTTCAGCTTTATTTCTTCATCGCTTGTCTCCATGTATCCCTCAAATTGGGGACGATCTGTTTGTTATTCAGAAGCACCACCAAAGGCTTCAGTTTTTCACCTAAGGCTTCATTCATTCAAAGTTTGGGAACAAGCTTCCTTCCATGGGAACGTCTAGGAGGTAGGTCCAAATCTTCCCACTCTGGATCATCGACTTTGGAAAAATATTTTTCGACCACCTCGTCGTGCACCTCTTCCAACCTTGGAGGCATCCACTGCAATTAGCAAAGATGTCAGGATTTAATGCTATCCCCATGCCAGATTAGACAACATGTGAAGAACGAATTTTCTGACAAACAGGATGTTAAGCTGACCTTTGGGTTTCGATCTTTATCCAACAATATAGCCCTGCATCCCTGCAATAGGAATTGAATTCGTCCAAATTATGTTCGTCTTGAATGAACATGTCATGGGGAAATGTAGATAGATATTTTACCTCAAAGAAGTCTCTACTGAAGTCACCACGCATCACATGGCAAACCATTCTATATTCTCGACGTAAGCATTCGCCAACAGTTTGTGTTCGCCCTTCTCTTATCTGAACTCACAGTAAATACAGAAAAGCTAAGAACATAATGGGGCACAGATCGCTAGCATCTCGCAAACTACATATACTACCGTAAAATAAAGACCTTTCCTACTGAATGTTAGGTGTAAAACAATTACTTTTCCTAGAGACTAAGCTCCACTTTCGTAGGTAGTGATAGCTGGAGGTTTGACACCTCCAAGCTCATGGTGAGATTGGAACTCCCATTTGATCCAGTGGTAATTCTAATCTCTTGGATGATATGGAAAGAACGGAACGATTGGGTGTTTTACGGCGTCAGCAAATCGGCCTCTGAGGTAGTCGGCTGCATCATAGAAGAATGGTGAACTTAGTGTGCTGCAGGTTTGGGAGGAATGTTGATCACTGAAGTGCGAGATATCATGTGCCTTAGCACTGATGGAGGGCTGCCCTGTTGTGCCAGAAACCAGTTCTGTGCCTCTCCGACTCAGGGCCTGTCCTGAGCTTTTAAGTTGTCTTCCTGTGTTAGGGTGATCCCTAAACAACCATGTTTGTTGTAAACAGTACTTTACTCCTCTTGATCTTAATAAAATTGGTCGGGGCTTTCTTCGCCGTCGGCCTGGAGAAAAAGATCGGAACTCCCAAAAGATAGGTCACAAGATCTTAAAAGGCTAAAAATTAACCATAACACTAATTTCTGTCAAAATTGTAGTGGTTATACAAAGTGAACCATCTAACTGCTTTGTTCTGCTAGTTGTACACACAGCTAAACAAACAGTTCCGCCGGATGACTCGTAGGGATGTGACAAGGGCCCTAACTCTGTCCCAAACAGTGTATATGGGCCCTACTAGGCGATATTTACCTACACAAGCTCGATCAGGAGATAGGGAGGATCCGGCAGAAGCACGAAATTCCTCTTGTAGTGAAAATCAGATCGGTTCTATTAAGAATAGGTCGTAAGCAAGGGTGGCGAGGCTGCAAGCTCCATGTCGAACAGAAAGAAGCAAGCAGGGGGGTTGCCCTAGCGTGCCGGAGAGCAAAGTAGGCAGCCAAACTAAATAAGGCTAAAAAAAAAGTAGTTGGCGTTTTTAAGCTGGCTGCCTTTTCTAGCGCACATACTCTTCTGTGGAATGCCCATGACAGGAGTCACACGGAACGAGCCTTGTCTTCCCTCCGGAGACTAGTTCCAAAGACATTTCCAAAGCTTTTGGAACTAGTATGCCCATACTTGCAATTTGACTATGCAAAAGATATAAGCCTAAGGTTAGTTTTTTAAGCTATAGGGCTGATCTATTGTGCCAAGACAAAGGAGTAGGGTTCAGTTCATAAAGCCATTCGAAGTATGCACTCGAGCAAGATAAATACTGGTCATATGAAACCATATAAAGGATTGATGGGTCCAAATAAATAGTAATGCCTTACACTACAATAATTTGCATCAGAAGGCACCAAGATAGAATGACTCAAGTAACATAAAGATATATGCTTTGGAAATGTTTGAGAGGATACCGATCTCAGGGATATTTTCAGACTAGTAGGAGAAGCCCTCCTCAGGGACTGGATTGCAGAAGCAATCCATTCATCAGCAACATTTGGAGCATCTTGTTCCTGACATGATATATATCAAATTTAGCACAACAGAACTGGTGAGTCTATAGAAAGCAAATAAGGACTTAGCATAACTCACAAGAGAGGCTATGATTTCTTCTACTGTTCTTTTGGAAAAGCATTTATTGATGATTTCCAGCCTGGAATCAAAATGACGGAAGTAGCAAAGACACGGATTAGGCAATAAAAGTTGATATGAGAATGAAATGAGAAAACAAAACCTTGCAACAAAAGAGGAACAAATGCAATCTCCTGACAAACTAAAGTAAGTCCTTCCAACTTACAATGCAGTGACAATTGACTTCTTGGCCTTCAAACCAGATTAAGAAAAGCAATATACAAAAATGGGCTCAAATGATCTAAAGGTAACAAGGTTGTGGTATAGGGAAGCCACTGACAATAAAAATGAGGGGAATATAGAAAATACACAGGTAACATGTAAGGGCATAGGGAACGGCTTATTTAAAGCCAGGCCAGACAACCGTTACCAAGCTTTTTGATAAGTTGAAGACCATCCATCTATTGAAAGAAGACAAGATGTGGAAAGTGCATGCTGTTGCTTCCCAACATCTGCCCATTCCAATTCCTTACATCTCCCCACCTTCCTTCCATTACAAGCTAATATTATTTCAAAAGGACTAGTCTATCTATCTGGGGTTTGTGGTAGAGAGGACCCAAAAGAAAGTTGTTTGGAGAGGATAAATGGGTCAAACACGCCCCAAATTGAGGAGAGTTCCCTGCATGAACTTTATATATAGATGGTATAACTATGGAACTTAATGTAACTACTAGCTAACTTAAAAATTGTAGATTAATCAATCTGAGTTTAACATGCCAAAAAGAATTTATACAACAGGATTACTTGGTGTGAACCATAATAAATATGCCACCTGTCCAAGATACCTTATTTTTACAGGGTACACAAAGGAAGCAGAATAAGCTCGACATGCATGAATGAATAGATAATGTCTGGACAATTGCACGCTTACCTATTCAGAGCGCTTTTTTCTTTCAGAGATGGTTGTTGCGAATATTGATCGATAATTCCACATATAGCAAAGGGATCAGATGTATCAACCTTTTTAAGTGATTCTTCTAGCAAAGCCAGCCTCTGCAAGAGTGAGCGTACTAGGAATTAGAAAACCAACAATACTTGGGTTACCTATAATCACACTTGGAAAAAGTTAAGTGTGTAGGACATATTATAATAGTTGACTTCTAAACATGAAAAGAATAAGTATGTGGTCCCACACTGAACATAAAATTCAAAAGCCACTGGCAGACCTACATCCGAAGGTACAAAATGAGTGGCCAGGCCACAAGCAAGCATTTCAGGAGCATCCAACCTTACACCAGTAAGACCAACATACTCTCCTGAGAAAGACATAACAACAAATCAGTGAAAACGATCTCCAAAGATAGTTTCCCATCAACGTATAACTTATATGGTGTAGAAGTAAAACTAATTCACCATTATATCAAAATTCAACAGATGAATCCTAGTGGACAGGCAATCAGAAATCTGGCCACATCTTTCTTTGTTTTTACCAGGTCATAATGGAGGTTTGGCCAAAATTTATTAAGATGAAGGGAGAAACAGAGTGGCCACATATATTTCCACGCCAATACATCTTAAAATCATGTAATAATATGATTACCCTAAATATAAAATAAGCACTCAAGGATGCATAACTGCACATGGGGCTTTCAGTATTCATAATCAGTTTTAGACATTGCAAAGATAATTCATATGGTCATGCGTGAAAGTTCAGTTGAATAAAGAAGATATGAGATAGGAAAAAAGAAGTTCACCATAGAACCCAGGAAGTCGAGATAGAAAATAAGAGGCCCCAATATCTGGAAAGAGACCCAATGCTGTTTCTGGCATAGCAAAAACCTGCATAAATAGTAGTTTAAGCTCTAGGCATGTGCTGGTAAGCTGTTTATCCCATGAAAAGAATCAAGCAAGCTTTTTTCTGCACACCCGCTACATCCTTTTTGAAAAGATTTAAGTAAAAATTTAAGCTTCATATAGAGTTTGTTCCGTAATATATACCGTGCTCTCTGTGACAACTCGGAACCTTCCATGTATAGAAACACCAGCACCTCCACCCATGACAATTCCAGTGAGAAGCGAAACCTAGATAAGAGTGTTGTAGCATTCAGTGGTAAGCATTAAGCAATAGTGACAACAACAATCATGTGGACAAGCAGTTTCAAAGCAATAGTGACAGCTCACCTGGGGTTTGTTATATGTTGCAATGATATAGTTTAACAGAAATTCATTTCGGAAAAAATGAGCACCATATTTCCAGCTATCTGATATAAGAAATGCATAGTAAAAGTAAGCAAATCTCAAGAACAAAATTCTCTATATATTGCATGTTAACAGTGAGTTAGCATATATCATATGGAAAGGCAGTGGAAGTCAAAGCAAAACAGCTAAAGGCCAAAAATAAATCAGCTCAAGATATTTGACATCATAGTCTCATGGATGAAGCATATGTTTTACTTACCATTATTTATAGACCGGACAACTGCAGCAACATCTCCACCAGCACAAAATGCCCTTCCTTTCCCCTGACAAAGGAAAAACACGTGATGACAAGAATGGCAAAGAGTTATAGAAATCAAGCTGAGCAGAAACTGCGGCAGTAAAGGTAAAAGCAGGAGGTAGTAAAGGTGGAATTATCACAATAAGTCAAGACTCATATATCAGCAACAGAAAATCAATTACATTTCCAAATGGCAAGAGGACAGTTAGCATGCAACAAAAGGCACGGGCAGCATTATCGTTTTACGGAACTACAACTTGGTTGTACATGATTCAAACTTCAATAAGAGGATGAAACTTTGAATTCTCGGTTTTTGGAAATTTAATCGGGTAAATTCTTGCTTGATGTTAGCTACTACCTCATTATTCATTTTTTAATCAAAGATAAACCTCAAAATACATTGTTTAAATAAGAACCACATCAGATATTTCATTATTGTAGGACTCAAACGTGATCATTACCTTCACAATCAATAGTTTAACTCCTTCATTTTCCTCATAAGCAGTGAAGCACCTCAAAAATCCCATTATCTAGAAGATGAAAACAAACAAAATTCTTATATCAGTGTTCCTTAAAGAAAACGCAGCCACTGGTACAATATATGCTCTATTAGTAATTGGCTTACTGTCATTTTTTTCTTTAGAAGTCATACCATTGCAGAGGAGAGGGCATTCAACTGCTTTGGCCTATTCAAAACCAATGTCCGTGTTACACCATTTGCTTCTACCAAAACCTGGCAAACAGAAAAAGAGTAGAAGGTATTTTCAGTTGCAGGTAGAACCAATCATCAAAACTATGACATTGTAAAGAGAACACTTGTGGTAGACAGCACATGAAGAAGATACAGATGATCATAACAGTAGTTGACAATGTGATAAATTGTTATATCGAATACCACAGTTTAGCCGTTTGGCCGTTTGGAAAAAAAACATGAAATAGGCGATTTAAATGCCTAATTACACGCACAACAGTCAAACCCAACCAAATTGGAATGGAGCTTAAACTCTCCATTCTGCTTATATATTCCTTTCCTTGAAATAGTTCTGTACTTTAGGTTTAGGCCAGTTGAGACGAACAGAGGATACAGAAACAACACGAGGCAAACACAAGACAGTGCTATTTTTTCTTTTATCTCTAGAAATTCTATGGCAAAATAGTTTGAACTTGAACCCTACGATAAAACTGACCTCCCCAGATGCAATAAGTAATTAGCATAATCTGTTTGCAGTAACCTAGTCGAATTTCTGGATTGGTTGTGAACTAGTACAAGAGTAAAAATTAGCAGCGTGAATGAAATATGACCATGTGCCTATAATCCTAATGGAGATGAAGGACTAATAGACCATTCATGGTGAAAGAAAAAGCCATTCAAGGGTGATTGTCTACTACAGCTGTACACAGCCGCATCAGCAAATTAGAGGGGAGAACCAGACCTAGCGGAATCGATCAAATTGCTGGTACAAACGCAATCGAGCATCTTAAAACAAGCTAACTGCATCAATCATCAATCAATCAAGTAAGACCGAATCGGATGATGAAACAGCAGCGGATTGTTAATTGGGCTTGGATCCCCTGGCCGATCGAGCCAACGACGCAGAGCACGTGACCAGGAATCGAACGCGGGATTCATGGACGAGGGAAGGGAAGAAGGAGGAAACGGCGGACTAACCTGGTCGGAGTCGGCGGGAGGCGGCGTGGCCATCTCGACTCGTCGGCCGCGGTCCAGGAGCGGAAGCAGCGAGGAGGTAGTCAAGCGAAGTCTGACAAGCAAAGCAAGCAAAGCGTTTGTTTGGACTGGGTTATTTATCCATCTGTTGGCTGGAAACGCATCCTACGCACAGGACTTGTCGTCTAAAAATTTACACAACATCTGAGTACAAAATCTCATCTTTAAATTTATTATATATAAGAGAAAAACAAAATTATATTTTTATTTTTTAACTATCAAAATTTTTATTCTTTTTTATCGTTAAAATATAATAAATTTGAAGTTAAAAACACCATTGAAAATTACATTTATCTTTTAAAAATTTTACTGCGTGGTTAGGACGGGATTCAGGTCAATACAAATTGAGGCATATGCCTGGCTTGGATCCCTTCTCGCCGTGACGGTGACGAGCCTTCCGCCGCCACCACGCCGGCCGGCGGCATCGGATCATCGAACGCGTACGAAACAGCCCATGAAATTTCAGCGTGCCCAATGCAACAAAGAGCATTACCAGAACAGCAACACAAACATTCATCTCCCAAGCACGACGCACCAAGGCGGATTAGACAATAAAAACAACCTAGTAGTAAAACTCGAATTGAAATCAAAGCATTCAGGAAAATTCATGATCCATACAGTAAGCCTAGGAGGTAAAGATCTCAGCAGACCAGGCAGTACTACAACACATAATAAACTCTTGCGTTAGGAGGCTTAATTATGACTGCTAGTACAGCGTTACAACAGCGCCTAAATTAATCTTACTCCAGAAAAACAACAACACATCTCTCTGAGATCATCATCACCATGGTCCTAAATCTCCTAGCTAGCTAGCTAGCTAGCAAGCAGGGGGGTGGGGTACGAACACAATCCATCGTCCATCATCAGCTCCTTCTTCAGCCCAACCTAACAAATGGGGCGCCTCGAGGCCGAGCAGAGAGTTAGTTCGACATCATCTTCATGTCAGAGTCGTGCCTGTTCTGATGATGAGCTGAGAGCGACCAGCCCCCGGATGCGTAGGCAGGGGGCATGTGCTGGTGCTGCTGCTGGTGCTGCTGCTGCTGCTGCTGCCCAGAGTGGTTGTACGGCATCCCGCTGTGGTTGATCGGGCTGCCGGAGTCATCAGATGATCCACTGGATGTGCCCTCCGATGGCGGGCTGGCCACCGGAGCTGGCACGTAGGTTGCCATCTGTGGAGGGGCGGACATCGGTTCGACCTTCCGTGTCTCGACTGGCTTTGATTTCTTACCTTCCGCGATGAAACTAGCCACGACAACCTGGTGGTAGCCATATGACATGATGGCAGAAATGCCCAGTAAGCATTAAGAATTGGAACAAAGGTGTTAGCTGGGACACTCATTATACAGAACAAAATCGAACCTGGACAGGGGTCGCGGCCATCAGCATTCCAGCTACACATCCACCGAGAACTCGGCCATCAGATCCTGCAAGTGCGACACTCAGGCCACCAGTCCTGCTGCGAGTGTCACCATCCTCTGCAAGCAGGAAAGAACCTGATAGAGAGATGATTTCAAATCGGCCCTGCAAAAAATATTACACGTTCATCAGAACATGATACAGTAGTTACTTTTGCTAAGAGGAAATAACCAAAAGTGGGCACAATTCACAGAGCTAATTCCTCCAGGTTCATGAATAACTCTGTACTGTCAAGGTAGCATTATTGATTTCCTTTTTCTCGTTCATTGGTTTAATCACGACAAATAAATTGAAGCTAGGTGAATCCATAGTGCTACAGTAGCGGTTACGAACAACAGATTTCCTGAAACTTCCGGCAGAACAAGACTGGATGTTCTAGTTAACAAAAAGGTACAATTAGTTTCCTCCAGAACCTGGTCTTTCTCTCCTATAGCCATACCACTGTTGGAAACAAAAAATAAACAACTCATGTATTCTACAGTCTATATACATCATGGAGAAGCCCCCTTTTCTATTAGGATACAGGTGCAACTATTACCCCCATAGAACCACATCCACTTGTGATCACATAAAATGAGAAGTATTAAGCCCATTCTTAAAGTGCACCAAAGATCACATTAGAACAGCATTTAACTAGCACAGACAAATACCTCATAAGTCACAAGTCCACCAGATGTAGCTGGCTGCCGAAGTGTTACATTGCTTATTGCACCATTCGCTGAAAGAATGCAAACTGTGCGAGGGCCTTGCTGTGAGAAGGCCATAATTTTTGAAGCAACATCCTGTCAGCAGAGACAGCAGACAGTTAATGAAAGAAACCTAGTTTTTACCATAACCAACATGGCAGAGTGGGTTAATCACAAGATTAAACCTGAATAAAGAGTCTAATTGCAACACAAAGGTACTATAATCACAACAGGTGGCATTGCATTCAAAAGAGATACCTGGTAAGCAAAGTATATAACTGCACCAAAACCAGAAAAAAAAGGAAGATGAAGAGATATGCAATTCTTTCGTTTTTGTGATAGAATTGAAGTACCTGTATCTAAGAATCCTGAATACCTAGAAATCACGATTGAATTATTATGCCTGACAGCTCACACAAATTCAGAGACTTTCAGAAAAAGCAAACCAATGTAAATTTGTCTGAACAAGCAGCCCATTGCATGATCAAGTGTGCTAAAATTCAGTCGGTTGCAGGTATAACAGAAAATTGAGCAGTAGCAGATAACACAACTGCTTATTAGAAGATGGCATTTTTTTCAGATGCACAGTAAACTTGGAACTCTAAGCAAACCACATCCGGAGACTACAGAAGACGAGTACTCCTAGTTTCTATCAGTACAGGCAATTGTATCGACTTTGAACAAGACAGTGCAGGTGGAGAGGTGGACAGCCACAGTCCACAGGTGTGGCTACTTGCTGTTTGGACAGCGTACTACTACTACTATCACAGCCAGCCAGAGAAGGCTTGTACTTGATGATGCTACTACCACTACGTGGTAGTCCACGACAACGTAGGTGCATCGCCCACTATCTCTGCCGCTGACCGTGGGTCCGGCCGGTCAACTGACAGCCATGCTGGGAATCTGACGGACACCGCAGCTCGTCGCAACCTTGGTTCCTTTCCTACCGGAACAAACCTAAACCAGTCATGGTCATGGTCATGGCTGGAGTGGAGTACGTACGTGCACCAAATCCACTCGCAGGAAAGCAGACATAGATCCATCACCACTTGCTGTACCAACCAAGTGAAGGGCAGCAGCAGCAGCAGACTCTGCATATGGCTGGCTGAACGGATAGATCAAGGAGGAAGGAAGGAAGAAAAGCAGATCGTTTTGAGATCTGGGTTTGGGTTTGGCTGTTAGTTTACCTCGCCGGCCTTGACGGTCAGGATGTGAGGAGTGAAGGCGATGCCCCATGACCCTGCAGATTTGAAGGCAAGCGTGTCAGTGTGGGATTAGATTCAGCCGGAATCCACGGGGAAAAACGGTGCTTTTTTTTCTCCGAGGAAAATGGTACTACCTAGGGCTTCGAACTGCTTCTTCTTGCCGGAGCCGGGTGGCCGGCCGCGGCGCTTGGCGTTGGGATCGGACGGCGGGCTGCTGATGGAGAAGCCGTGCGGCTGGTGGCCGGGCGGAGGCGGTGGCGCGGCGCCGCCGGACGCGGAGGAGATGGGGGCGAGCGCGAGGGCCATGCTCCCGTCGGGCGCGTACTTGCGCGGCCGGCCGCGCTTCTTGCGCATCAGCTCGCCCATGCCCATCACATTGCCGCCCTGTGGCGGCGCGGCGCTCGCGGGCGCCGTCGCGTACAGCATGGGGCCCGGGTGGTGGTGCTCCCCGGGCGCCTTCCCCGCCATCTGGTCGAACGACAGCCGCATGCCGCCCGGCATGGCGCCGGCGCCGCCCGGGGTTCGCGGCTGGCGGCGGCGCCGGCTGCGCGAACGGTGGCGGCGCCTGAGAGGCCGGCGCGGGCGGTGCAGCAGGTGCCGGCGCCGCGGCGGGCGCGGCCGGGACGGTGACGAGCGGCGTGACGTCCTTGGCCTCCATTTGGTCAGATCTAGCACGCGGTGCTGCTGCTCTAGGCTCTAGCAGTAGCAGGTTGCTGCGCTGCTGCTGAGCTCAGCCGAGGCGGAGCAGAAGAAAACAAAGAAACAGTCGCCTTGACTACAAACTAGTAGCTCAAAGCCCACTCCTTTCTTTCTTCCGTTCTTTCTTTCTTTCTTTCTTTCTTTCTTTCTTTCTTTCTTCCCCTCTCCTCAGGCTCAGCTCCACTCAGCAAGACCACTTGCAAGATTAGCTGCCAATTAAGCAAGAAAAACGCTCACTAATTAAACTACTCCCCTGATGGATAGCCATGGTGACTTTTTTAAACAGAAATTGGAGCATAGAAAGAGGAGAGAGAGATAGAGAAGGCAGGAGAGAAATGTGATGTGGAGAGATTATTAGGTGGGAGTTAGGAGTAGTATGTAGACTTACCTAGCTAGCTTAAGGGAGGGAGAGGGATAATGAGTGACTAGTATTACTACTCCTTCCTTACTAATAGCAGCAGATCAGCCATGCCACCATCACCATGCTCATTCCTTCACACCAAACTCCACTCGGCTCTCTTGCTTGCTTGCTTCACATGCAATGAGAGAGCACCACCAGCCAAGTTAATACTAGTTGTACTCCTATGCAAGCAAAATGCAGGGCAAAAGGTGGAGGAGAAGAAGCAAAGCAGAGAGGAGAAGAAAATAGCAGGGAAATTACTGAAAAGGAAAGGAATTATTAAAGGTAAAGCAACTGCTACGAATAGTAGCTGTGTAATGAAGAAGGGGGTGGAGAAAGGAAATTTGTTATGCGTACACACACACACACCCTGCAGGCAGCATTCGCTCTCTCTTCTCTCACGCACGGCTACTGCAGCAATAAATAAAAAGGAGGGAGAAGGAGGTGGGGGAAAAGCATTTTTGGCTCGGAGTTCGTGAAGATGCAAGTCATAAAAACCACACTTGCTTTCCTTTCCCAACTTTTTACTCCATCCCACCACCGCAAACAATAGAGAATTCAAAAGAGCTTTCAGTTCCCTCCTGTTTACTACCACTCCTTTCAAAACAGCAACCCCCCCATTCCATTCAAAATTCAAAAAAAAATTAATTCAATAACTGACCCATATAACTACTACCAGTATATCACGAACAAAATACTAAGTAGTAATAGTACAAGTAACATTAGTGGTGGTACTACAGTACGATCAGTAACAAGTAAAAAAATGCAGGAAATTCGAATAAAGTAAGTGGTCTAGAGGTACCGAGTATTGATGGCTTGGGGACTAGTACTACTAGTGTTAGCGTGATTACAATAATTTAAAAAGGGCTTGTCTTTTTGGGCGTGCTTGCAGGAGGAATCAATCAGCCAGTTCAAATTGATTTCTTTTTGCTTCTTGTTTATCCTTTGGGTCTCTCGGCTTTCTCACTTGCGCCATCGAGCCTCTTTTTCCACGACGTGTTATCTTAATCTCGCGGGAAAAAAGAAAATTACAAACAAAAAAAAGTGGCGCCTGCCTCCTGCCTACTTTGGATGGACGCGTACCAGCGGCGCTATTCGGCAGGCGGCCGGGTGTGGCCCGCATGGCAGCGACGCAGCCGGGAGCGGGTATGAAACACCGGGCGAGCAGTGTGGCTGGTCAGAGTCAGAGTCAGAGCTGCTGCTGCTGCTGGTGGTGGTGAGGCTGGCGGTGGGGCCCACCAGGATTCCAGGCCCGTCACGTGACCATCTCATCCGTCCCGAGAAAATATATATATATATATGTGGGACCCGGCGCGGCGCGCCTGCGACCTTGCTCCGATTTCCGATGGCTGCCACCTGTCTCTGCACGTGGGACCCACAGCATAGGGCGGTGGGCCAGAGAAACCCGGAGGCACGAATGGCAGGGCCGGGCCCCAGCACATCCCGGCCGGCCGGGTGGGCCGAACGGTCCACTCCATCCAGACGACCACACAAATGGTGCGGATTTTTTTTTTCAAATATGATGGTTTAGATTGGAAGAAAAAACGGGTCTGGTACCGTAGGAGCTTAGAATCATGTTTTTGAAATCGTCTGCCTATTAATTTGTACTAAAATTATAGGCTTACTTTCTTCGTCTTAAAAGAGGTTAAAATTTATCTCAAAATAAACTTACTCCTATCTTCTTACGAACCACCGATCAAAAACTGAGAAATTTTATTACTTCAAAATCCCTCCCCTGCCCATCAACCAATATATAATTAAGAAATTTCAAATTACTTTTAGTTTTTTGATCAGTAGAGGGTACAGTAGAGAACGATGCATGGAGAGGATTGGGTCAGACCATGTGTGATATATATCCGTAACCGCACAGTGCTAAGGTGCACTGAGATTCATTCGAGTGATCGGATCAGATGATGCATGCATTGACCGCGAACAAAACAAAAAGGAAAAGTCAACGCCATGCATGTGTTGGTCGCCGGCTGACGCAACCAATCCAAGAGAAAGTTTGAAAGTTTCGGACACGACCATAACCCAACAACGACGATGATGACTACCAGGGAAGGGCACAGGAGGAAGTCACGGTATGCTCATGCTCATGCTGCTGCTGCAAGTGTCGTTTCTCACTCTCTCCTCTTTTGACCTTTTCGTACCTTGTTGTTGAGGATTTTCAAGGAGAGATTGAGACGGACGTGATGAGATATTCTGTTGAGATTGGGATCAGGTGATGAACTGAACTGATGATATTCTCAAATATGAGAAATACAATAGGGATCTCCCTGCCTTGCGTGGCTTGCCGCTTCCAATGCACTAGTACATTAATCGATGATTGATACACCAAGTTGAACACGAGCTTGGAAGAGCGATATACGTAGCGGTTAATAGCAACATTTTTTGATAAATTAGATCACACCATTGTAAATATACTATATTAAAAAATATCATTATTATTTGTGAAATCGGATGAATGTCATTATAATCTTCTAAAATTAAAAACATGCCACTCCGTCCCAATTTATCATCTGACGTCGTCGTCTCCGTCACTGTCCACATCCCACAGCAGCCACTTCTCTGTCTTCGACTGCACGCCGCCGGTCAGCTCGCCACGTCGTGTCCGACGGCGGCTAGGACGCCGCAGCGTTTCCACCTACTCGAGCAAGATTAGCAGCTTAGGAGGCTCCCGTCCGCACGCGATGTCACAACGACGACGGCAGTGATGGCAGCTGCTGGAGAGGCTGCTCCTCCTCCGTCGATAACGCCGCCGATGGCTTGCCGGTGACTTGTCTTACCATGACCAACGCGTGTCCGGGATGGCAGGGTGAGGAGGCAGCGGGAGTAGAGAGGACCCGGCATGGTCAGGAGCAGGAAGCCGTTGTCGTCGCCTGCGCCAGATCGGGCACAATGGACTCGGCGGAATGTAGGCGGAGGCCACCTCCTACTCCCTCGCGTATGGATCTGGCCGGGAGGGATGCCGATGGCGTGCTGCTCCTCTGATCCAGCGTCTAGGGAATGGAGGTGTGGAGAGCGGTGGCATGTGAGCTTAGACACTCCCTAGTTGAGGCCGACTCGTTGCCGCCATGGAAGGGGTCCACGTCGACGTTGTGGGAGGGGGGTCACCGTCGTTGACGCAGAAGGGGATCACCATCGTCGCCGGTGGGAGGGGGTCACCGGCGTCGGGAGAGAGGAGGAAAGCCCCGTCTTTGTCGAGCACCTGTTGGCTGCTACTCAGTCGAGGTCGGTTTCTTCGTCGAGAAGACTCTGTGGACAGAGCACGACTTCGTCGTACCATACCCAACCTACTTCCACCCAGCGAAGGACGCCGAGATCTTCCAATGGCGATAGCGGACGCGCGGCATGAAGCGCGGGTGGCTCTTCACCTTCTCCGGCTTCCACCGTATGGAGTCAAGTCAGCGGCGGCAGACTGCGAGGAGCGAGGAGAGGGGGGCACGACTGATGGGACACGGAGGAGGTGGTGCGGCGGCAGACGTCGGGGAGCGATGAGAGGGAAGGGGAAGGTGAAGGTCGTCGGCGAGGGAGGGAGATTGGAGCCGGCAAGGAGGGAGGCGGCGGTTGAGGGATGGGGACGGGGACGGGGACGGAGATAACAGAAATCGTTATAGAACGGCAAGGTTCTAATTCTATTTCAGTGGCATTCATCCTATTTCATATTTCACGACGAAGATAACAGAAATAGTTAACAGAGTAGTAGTAATTTTTAATACGGCATTGCAATATTTGCAATGATATGGTTTCAATTAATCTTTTTTCTTTGAAGGATCGACACGCGTGGCTAGTGGTGAAAAGGGTGTATGGATGATATCCAGATCCCGTTCGAAAAATCGAATACAAAAATCGGATACGGATACGGATAGTGTCAGTCGGATAATTTTAGATTCGGAAATGAAAACATATATTTTTTTTAAATACGGATATGAATACGGTAGAAACATTATTTGGCGGATAGCGGATACGGTCGAATAATATCCGGATACCTCATCGGATAATATTCGGACCCTATGTGTGGAGCTAGGGGTGAAAACGGTACGGATAATATCCGGATTTCGTCCGAAAAATCGGATACGGATAGTGTCAATTGGATAGTTTTGGATTCGGAAACAGAAAGGATAATTTTTCTCGTATATGGATACGAATACGATAGAGGCATTATCCGGCGGATAGCGGATATGGCCGGATAATATCCGGATATCTCATCGGATAATATTTGGACCCTAGATGTGGAGCCTTTGACCCAGTCGGCCTATTATGTTCAATATGTTATAAGTTATGAACTATTTGTATTTATGAGTTTGTGACATGTGGAATTGTGGACCATATTGATGAACTATTTTATGAGAAACTACTTAATTATGGTATACATTCATGTGAGTGAATTATATTTTTTATTATGGATGTCTAAAATTACTATGTTTGATTTACAATGATATTTGATATGAAAGATGATATGATCGTGAAATTAGTAAAACAATGTTGATATGGACGTTTAAAAATTATTATATGTTTATTAGTGAAAAGTTGAAAAGTTATAAATATTGATTAGTTTGAGAGGGTTCAATATTCCGATCAATATCTGTACCGTATTTGTCTTTATTCGTATCTGTTTCGTATTTGTTTCCGTTTTTGTATTTGAGGTTTTTGATTCCGAAAAATACGATATAGTTTTCGTCCGTATCCGATCCGTTTTCATGCTTATGCATGGTACCATGTAATAAACACATGAATTAAACCCAGACTCATGTAATTGGGTGATTTATAAAATTGACGGTAACTATACGATTACTATCATAATCATGCTTATCGTCAGGGCTATGTAACGGTAACGGTAAAACTACAATAAAATCATCAAATTTAAACAAATTTTAAAAATAATTTGAATTTTTGATAAATCTTGTATGTATGGTTTCTCACAGTTTGCACGCTTACTGCTAGGGCACGTTAACTCTGATAAGGGAAATCATGCGTAATTGCTGCGAAACATCGAATTCAAAGAGTTTTTACATAGACTTTTCATTGACTTCTTTTTTATAACTACTTGAGGATTTAAATCCTAAAAGGGAACACATATGACTTGTTCCTATATATATCTCTGAAGAGATCTGGCCTCTGCTATTAGCACATCTGAGGCAACAATAAGAATTTTGGAATACTTATTATAAACGAAACAACTTAATTCATTAATTAAAAATAATTTATATATAGAACTTTTATACTCATCTTCTTCAGTGATTTTCCTTGAATTGCTAGAAAAAAACTTCCATAAAATACTCCAACTATAGAGTTAAATTCTAAAATTCAAAATTCCGCTTAAGCTGAGGGATCATTTGGAACACAGATTGTTTTAAAATGTAGGAACGGAAAAATATTGGAATAGGATGTCAAGCACAATAAAATTCATAAAAATATTGGAAACAGGATGTCAAGCACAATAAAATCCTATAGGATTTCAAAACACAAGAATATTAGAAACAATGCCTTTTGGATAGTTCGCAAGAAAAAGAACATATGAATTTGGTAGGATTTGAAGAATTTTGTAGGGTTTGAAGAAAGTGTAGAGAGACAACGATAACAAGTGCTTTGAAATTCTCAAAGGAAATGAAATCAGGAGTTTGAACCTCATGTTTGATTATTTTCCTATGAAATGAGGGCATATGAACCCGATCCATAAAATTTGGATTCTAAATTCCTTTGTTACAAAGGATCAAATATGAAATATTTCGCAAAGGAATAAAATCCTCCAGATTTTTTTCATGGAGGCTGAACGATGAGGGGTGTTACTGAATAATAACAACTGCGTGGATACATAAACAAATCCTGAGTTCATTTGCCTCCCCTGCAGATTGATACTAATTCAAAAGCTACTATATAATGCTGCTAATATACGAGTTACTCGACATATAATGTGATTAGTTGATTACTAGCGATGAATGCATATGCTGCATGAGCAGGCAGACATCTGCTGGCTATAGGCAAAGTTACACTACGCTAGTAAATGCGATCCATCCATGGAGCAGCAAGGAATCAATACGGTTCCAACGCCAGCAGCAGCATTCAGATATATAAGTAAAAAAAATACAATAAACATGCACATTTTCAGATATATAAATTAATATTAGATTTTTTTAAAACGGAGAGTGTATACTATACCTACAGGATCGCCGGCTGGCATCAGTTCATCACATGCATTCATCTGTATGTGGCGGCGTAAAATAGTCCATATACAGCAGTTTTGTGGTAGGTTAATTATCCTGAGAATTCTCAGATAAATAACCTCATGAGAATTCTCTTTCTAGTTCGTTCCATACTACGATCATGCCCGAAATTGAAATTCTACAGCAGATTCCGCAAATCACGATCTTCATCTTGGCCGGTTGAACAACACAAAACACACAGAAAAAAAAAAGATTCGGGAAAGCAGACCTTGAAAATTTTGGAAGGGAAAAACGACATCGCCGGAGCCCGAACCATCATGCACAGCCCATGTTTCTCTACATATATATACTACACTGGGCCGATCAAACGTTTCTGAGAATTGCTCACGCTCGAGAGCCCGATTGGGTGAATAAAAATTGGGCCGATCAAGCAAGCTAGTTTCTCCTTCTTCCTTACTCCTTTATTTAAATATTTTTTACTTTAAACTATTTATCCAATCACATTATTATATTCATTGTAGTTAAATATTTATTATAAGATTTTATATGATTATATTATGATAAAATAAAAATACATGTTTCAAACTGTTCATACATAGTGATACGTTTCAATATGTGTGTGCGTTCCACAAAATTTATGAAACTACATGTCATTACTCTCTCTTCTCTCTCTTCACTCTATCTATCCATCATGCATGTATTTTGAGGATTTTTAAAATAATTTTTCTTCTCAATTACTTATCTAATATGTGATCCGATACATTGTTGTATTAATTGTAATTAAATTTTTATAATAAGGTATCGTATAATTATATTTTAATGAAAGAAAATTCGTGTTTCAATCCGTTAACACCACTGTTTCTTATGTGATAGCGACATATTTCAACGTGTATCTTCACCGTGTTTCACAAAGTTTTTAAATGTTTTGGTTAATAATTTTTTGATTTTTTAATTGCATATTAACTTAAGATTTTACTTGTTGATCAAATGTAACATTTGACTGCCTGATTTTTTAAAAAAAATCGGGCTACCGATCTGTAGTTTTCTCCAAGGTTTCCACACATAGACCCGCATTGCACAGCAGCTAATCCAACCCATTACCTACAGCCCACAAATGACGCGGATCTTGTTACGAAAATGGGCTCAGTCACAGTCCCGTTCCGAATTATCTGTTTATATTTTCGAATATATATATATATATATAATTTTCTAAAAAATTATAAAAGTAAACTTTTGTTTCAAAAAATTACAGAGATATACTCTTAACGTCCTTGGGAGGGTGGATTTTCAAAATTGCCCTTTCAGATAATGGCAAAGGTCCTAAATGAAATTTTTGTATTGCATGTAGACCATTTCAAATGGTTTGAATTGGTACGAAAATTAGTAATGTTTATTTAACACTGAATAAATTTAAATGAAAATATGATAAACTAAAAGGTTGTAGATTGCATCGAGATCTATAAAATGTTTTGTATAAACACTTTATCTCCATCGAAGGTCGTTTGAAATGTAGATTTGAGATTTTATAAAATATAGTTTAGATTTTGTAACGAATATTGAGAAGCCCAAACGATATTGAAAGAGTTGTAGATCTTCTCGAGCACAATTTTAATTAAAATTTAATTTCATCCTATTTAATATGATATATTTCAAATTATAGAAATATAAGTTATACACGGAAATTTATATTTAGGATCCTTGCTGTCTTTTGGAATGGCAAGAAAACCCCTTACAAATGGCGTTAGCTGTATATTTCTGTACTTGTTTAAAACAAAATTATATTTCTGTATATAAATATAAAAATAGAAAAATCTTTAATTTTCTTTTTCGAATATATTTACAGGTAGTCTAGCCTTATACCTGGCCAGCCAAACGAGGCGTGCCCAGCCGGACCGGCCCAAGCACGACAGCACTATAGCTTAATCCGGCATGACATGACACGTCGCCCTTTGGGATGTGTCGACATGACCCGTGTGCCCGTGTCGTGTCTGGGTCGGCACGGCATGGCCATTTACTCTAGCGAAGCCCCAACGGCCAGTGCTGTGATGAATTAGAGAGTGACACGTGTCTAAACCAGTGTGTCGACCCATAGGCCATTGATGGGTCTATGCCGACAGGGCACGACATGACCTCCTCTTGGACTGTGTTTGGACCGGGGGACGACACATGGACTGGCACGATACGGCTTGCTATAAAAGCCGTGCCTAATGGGTCGAGCCGTCCATTTGACCAGGTATACCTAGCCCATTACGTGCGCCCATCGCCACGCGTACCCATTACAGAGTCGCTGGCCATAGGTGGCCAAATGGGTCGGGCCGTAGTGGGCTGGCACGAGCACATGTGTACTGTTTATGGCACGAGCACGGCACGACATGAATGCAAATGGGCTGGACCGACACGACACGGTTACTGTACCGTGTCGACCCAGGCGCGACACGGTTACTGTACCATGCCAGCCCAGGCACGGCTCGACCCACTGCAGGGCCCGACCCACGGGGAGGGGATCTAGGGTTAGGGGTGTCGGCGGGGAGGGGAGCTAGGGTTAGGGGCGTCGGTGCGCCGGGCGTGAAGGGACGACGTTCGGCACGGCTGGAGTCAACGCGAAGCTCGGAGGGTGGACGCCCGACGGCGTCGGCGCGGAGGGCGGACAACGGCGGCGGGAGTTGGCGTGAACGGCGTCGGTGCGGAGGCCGGAGGGCGGACGGGATGGCGTCGACGCACCGGCCGGACGATGCGGAGGGCGGACGATGGCAGCACGGACGGTGTCGGTGCCCGGGCAGGAGTCGGCGGCACGGTCGCGGCGCGGGCGGTTGGCGTGGGTGGCGGCCCGGCGGCGCGATAGGAGAAGGAGAGGATGACGGGAGTTAGGGTTAGGATAGAGATCAGAAATATGTGATTTTATCATAATACCCTTAATGTATGTAGCATAGTTACTAAAAGTACTCGTATAAAATGGTAATTTCGCGGTAACGAGCCAAACGAGCCGATTTCAGTCCATGGGCCGTTGTCGTGTCGTGCCGGCATGGGCACGACCCAACCACCCATGGGTCGTACTTGGGTCGGAGGCACGACACGTGGGCCGGCACGACGTGGCCTGTCACAGTAGCCATACCGTAACGGGCCGTGCCTTAGCCGTGTTTGGGCCGGGTCGTACCGTGCGGCCCGTTTGGCCACCTATATAGCTGCCTGAGAGGTGGATGCGTGGGCGTGGCGATAGAGGTGGAGGAAGAAGACGCGGGGGGGTGCTTGGGGTGGGCGGCCGCGGGAGCTCCACGCCATCGCCATCCTCCTCCCGCCCCAATCCGTTTCCTCCGCCTCCGCAATGGCGCTCGCCTCCTCCTCCCGCCTCCTCCACCGCTTCTCCTCCCCGCCGGTGTCCCTCTCCTCCTCCTCTTCTTCCTCTCTGCCGCCACCCAGCCGACGGGTAGCCACGCCACGCGGCTACAGCCGCTTCGCCGTGCGGTGGGAGCACCGGGCGGTGCTGGTGCCGAGAGCTCTCCTCGGAGGAGGATTCGAGGATGCTGACAGTGACGACGAGGAGGAGGACGTTAACCTCGACCTCCACGCGCCTCCCTCTGGGCCCGAGCGCTGGGACGTCCTCGGCCTCGGCCAGGCCATGGTACGCCCCCATCTTCTTCAATTCTACTCTAAATAAGATAAAGTTATAATTGATTCATTAATTCCTTCGTGTTCCTCATCGATGAACATTTGCAAGGAACCAGTACTGACATACAATAAATTAATTTACTGCTTCTACAGTAGAAATGTAGATTTTTTTTGAGATTACATGGCAGACGCATACGCCCGCGCTCCACTACACACGCCACTGTATCTACTCACTACTCGTGCGTGTGCAACCTGCATGAACGCTTAAAAAACGAGGGGTTCGGTTCTTTCTTCCGATATTGTGTTTATGTTGCAAACGGCCATCCCTATGATGTTCTTTCTGTTTCAATAGGTTGTTAAGCTGTTGTGATCAATGCTAATTTATGGCTGGATTTTGGCCTGCAAACAGGTTGATTTCTCAGGGATGATGGAGGACGAGTTCCTTGAGAGACTGGGCATACAAAAGGGTACCAGAAAGGTCGTCAACCACGAGGAGAGAGGACGTGTCTTGCGTGCCATGGATGGTTGCAGCTACAAGGCTGCCGCTGGAGGCTCACTGTCCAATTCGCTTGTCGCGCTATCAAGGCTTGGTAGTAGCTGCTCCACTAGCTACCCTGAGCTTAGAATTGCGATGGCTGGCAGTGTGGGCAGCGACCCACTTGGTAGTTTTTACAGGTAGTACACTAATCCGACGACATCTAAATTCTTGTCTTAATTCCTGCACTAGAGGCTTCAGAGTGTTGGCTGACATCACAGTGTTGGTTGAATCGTGTTATTAGGGCAAAATTGCGCCGTGCTAATGTGCATTTCTTGTCTAAGCCGGTCAAAGATGGGACTACTGGAACCGTGATTGTTCTAACAACTCCAGATGCACAGCGAACTATGCTTGCATATCAGGTCAGTTGATATGTTTGTACTTCAGGGTTGTTATTTCCGCCCTTCTAAGGACTTCCGTTGCGATATCAGTCTAACATCTTTCTGAAAGTACAGAAAATCATTCTTTGCCTTCCTAAGTGCATATCTGACTCCAAGCATGTTTGCTGGGCAATGTATAAATTTTAATTTTTGAAGATGAGCAGTTTAACCAAGTTCGCTTTTTGAAGACGAGTAGTATGAATGTATCAATGAGAACCACCATCAGATAGCAAGTTTACTTGACAGGTCTTAATTATTGTTAGCTGTATTTTTTGACTCATTGAACATTCGCCGTGTATAATTTATTTACCGGCCAATTATATAGAAGTGTTGCTGGCACTAATATAGGAGTATGACCTAACGGTTCCCCTTTTTTTTTTGAATTTCCAGGGAACATCTTCAACATTGAGTTATGATTCAGATTTGGCCAGTCTAGTGTCCAAGTCAAATGTACTAATTGTGGAAGGCTACCTATTTGAGCTACCTCACACGATTGAAGCAATCAAGCAAGCATGTGAAGATGCTCATAAGAATGGCTCACTTATTGCAGTTACAGCATCAGATGTGTCATGCATCAAGCGTTGCTACAATGATTTTTGGTGAGACTAGTCTCCTTGCAAACTATATCCTGTGCATCACGTTTTTTGGGGTGTTGACTATAATTTTCTCTATATTATGCTAGTATACCACTACCTCATCTCTGAACCTTATTGTACTGATGGTAAACCAAAAATATTTTTCATGATATTAGTTGTATGCTTTCTCTATATTATGTCAGTGAACCACCTCTCTCTGAACTGCACTGTACTGACTGTAAACCAACATTTTTTTTCAGGGATATTGTAGCAAATTATGCGGACATATTATTTGCCAATGCCAATGAAGCAAGGGCATTCTGCGAGCTAAGCTCAACAGATAGCCCCATGTCAGCTGCAAGATACTTAAGCCATTCTGTTCCTCTAGTATCTGTGACAGATGGTGTGCACGGTTCGTACATTGGAGTGAAAGGGGAAGCGATATACATCCCTCCACCGCCATGTGTACCTGTAGATACATGTGGGGCTGGTGATGCATACGCTTCAGGTATTCTATATGGCATTCTTCGGGGCTCTTCGGATTTGAAGGGCATTGGCCTGCTCGCTTCGCGAGTAGCTGCTATTGTCGTTGCGCAGCAAGGTACACGCCTACGGGTTCAGGACGCCGACAAATTGGCCGAATCATTCATGGTTCACCTAGATAACCTGGAGTTTTGTTCAGATGTTGAAACAGATCATGTTTCAAACTTCTGATCGTTTTAGCTGAAAGTCCTAGGACTTCACTTGTATATAGCATCTTCCTTTTAGGCCTAGCTAGCTCATTGTTCAGCACAGCTGAGCTACCCAGCTTGTCAGTCCTTGCTAGCGAGTTTGTTACAATTTCATTCCTTAAATTTGGCTCTAGATAAGGATGCTACATACTACATGGATTTCATATTGAATTGAAGATATTACTCCTAGATAAGATGGATAAGGAAGTGGCAATAGTTCACGTGTTTGCAACTTTGCATTGGTTCATTTGTACACTCAAAAGAGATATGACATGCAATCTTGGTCTGTTTAGAATGTGGTCCACTGAAATCGCACTGAAATGAAGAGAAAATGTTGTTAGTGCCAAGTTGCAGGATGGTGCATATGTGCTAGATATGAATCCTACTTTGTTGGATGGGATTCGATCCTGTTGGGTCAGGAGTCGCTCTCATCTGTGAAAGGTTGATGTGGTACTGTACTGTGATATCTGGAGCATTAGAAGTCAGAAGAACTGGCCTACCGTCCTAAAGCCGCACCTAAGATAGATTCTTTTCCTTGTACTACTAGTATACAATTAGTACTAGCATGCTTGTTCTGCATCAAATGCTAAAACTTTGTTTTTTTTTTCTAGCTCACTATTATTTTTCTCCAAAATGGATGCTGCTTACAGAATACGCATGCTTTGCCTTGTCCTGGCCCCAGAGGTAGATTAGCAAAAAAATGTCAGCATCGGGCTTGCATTTTTTGGGAGAGAGTGATAGGGAAACACTCATCCATGTACTATTCTACATCCATGTCAACGTTGGCAAGAGACGGAAGCAAGCCAGGGAAGAAGAAGAAGATCATATGAAATGAAATGGTTAAAACTCAACTACCCCTCCAGATTAAAGTAAACACAAACCATTTTGAATTCAGATTTGTAAACACAATGGAGTTGCTGTTCTGTAGTGCTATTTCATTCTGACTGCTACTGCATCTGCCAAAATCGTTGATGTGTCGGGTCCAGAATTCAGATAAGTTTGGCACTCACATATGTGTTGTTTTGTTTGGTATTAGTACTAAATTTGTTAAAAGGAAACATGCGTGTGTGTGTGTGTGTTTGTTCTCATTCAGTTTTGCAGATTCGTGTACTCTAGCTCCCGATAAATCGATTGGAAATCCTGTATCTACCCTCCCTCCCGACCTAAGCTATGTAAAAAACACGTAAATGTCACAAACTCCCAGGGGCAAAACCGACCGTACAAAAAGAAGGAGCTCGTCGTGTTTACGACTCGACCTCAAACCCAACGCGAAGCAAACAAAAAGCGACGCATCCATCGCTTCTCCTCCCCCACCTCCGTCTCCGTCTCCGTCTCCGTCTCCTCCCCAGGGAGCGGAAGCAGCGACCGCCTCGCCTTCTCCGACGACCCGCCGAGTCGCCGCCTGCGCCGCCCCTTGGCTGCACAGGATGGTGGTGGCCACGAAGGAAATGGCGGTTTACTGCTTCGACGCCCTCGTCGCCCACTACAGCGGCGACCAGCCGCCGCCGGCCGCCTTCGAGGAGGGCATCCAGTAAGCCCCCCTCGCTTCCACCGCGATCGTGCGTCTCTCGTCGTCCGCCTTCCGACGAGAGAAGTCTGGGGTTTTGCGGCGGCGATTCCGGTGCGGTTTGGGGTCAATTGGTGTGGTAGATTGGGGGGCAAAGGTGCCGCCTTTTTCCACCTGCGTGGGCCTGTTGTATGATTTTGGTTTCGCCGTATCTGGAGGGTGTTCTTCGCTTTGGTTTATCATCATCCGCGTGGATCGATTATTTGTTGGCTTAGCCGATTTTGGTATATGGTCCTATCGCCTACTGTTAGTTAGTAGTAGTATCCTTGAGAGAGAAAGCAAGGTAGCCACATTTCACAAGAGGGTGTTATATCCTTTGCCTTACACTAGATGGATTGCTTCGTTTGATTCTCTTTGAAAGCAGGGGGGGGCAGGAATTCGTTGCAGTTGTTGAGATTATCTTGAGGAACAATTATTAGCGTTAGAAATCATCGCAAATATACAACTGGTAGTTCCCCTTTTGACCATACTTAGGAGGGGTGCATAGAATGTCTTCACTTTTCTGGTGTTTTTTAGTTTAGCCTGCCTTCAGTGTGAGATGCTTTTATACCATTGTGATATGATACATGTTACGGCTGTCTGTCCAGCTTTCACATTGTGATTTCGGAACTCAATGGGACTATTTTTGTACACTTCAGCCCATTGTTTGTCACCTGGAAGAAGGCTACCAATGGTTCAGAACCACGCCTCCGAGGATGCATTGGAACCTTGGAGGCTCGTCAGATTGTCACTGGCTTCAAGGAGTATGCGCTCACAAGGTATCTACTGAATGACCACTGCTTCCCATTTCTAATTTCTTTCTGAAACACATGGCCTCAATGTCAATACCATTGGAGGATTTTTTTTTTTGTAATACACAAAACAGAACCTAGGTAATGTTGACTCCTTGTGTTATATCAAGACAGACAGAAAGTTAAATATACTCTCTTGCAGTGCATTGAGGGACCGCCGTTTTCCTCCTATACAGTCTAAAGAACTGCCATATTTGGAGTGTACAGTATCTATACTGACTGAATATGAAACTGCAATTAACCACCTTGACTGGGAGGTATGCAACTACACACTGATTTTAGTCATTCTTTCGTCATACTCTTTTAATAAAATTGATTCATGTGGTACTGCAGGTGGGTAAGCATGGCTTAATTATTGAATTCACTGATCCAGACTATAACATGAGGCGCAGTGCAACTTATTTACCTGAGGTTGCTGCCCATGAAGGTGAAAACTTACCTACATCTATATATAGCTGCTGAATGCTACACTTTCACCTACTACACATGTTCTCCCTAAGTTATTAGTTATTGCAACTACTACAAGGAAGCACTGAAAGCTCTTTAATAATTGTTCTTCTCAGTTACAAAGTCAAACTCTTGTGGGGAATAATTTTCGTTTTGTGGGCTATAGTATGTTAGATCTGTGTTACACGAAAATACCCCCTGAAGGGATTCTGCTGTTTTCCCAGTTAGACCATTCAACCTTTTCCCATCCCGAGTTATCTAGTTGTCTCACTTGATTGATTGATTGCTGCATATATTAGTAATTGATATTTCTCCTTCTTTTGCATACATTATGATGAAAATACAATTCAGAAGCATGATACAACAACAAAAAAAAAAGAGGGCGATGGTGTTCATCTAGTTTTTCTTGGATCGCCCTAGTGATAAGTCTCATTCTTCATTTCTTTGAAACTATGCATAACATAAGCCTGATACCTGGCAGGATGGACACACCTAGAGACCATTGACTCACTGATGAGGAAGGCAGGTTACAATGGTACCATAACCGACTCTTTGAGGAAGAAACTCCGTGTCACCCGCTACCAGAGTACCCTGTACACTATGCACTATGGTGAATATGCTGCATATGTCAAGAAGAACAGAGGAGCTGCACCAGAAATTAACGGGGCACCCATAATTAATGGTTTCAAACCAGGCCATTGATTCATCTGCATTGCAGCATCTAAAATGACTATTTATAATTTATCTGGGAGCACTTGGGGTGAGAATTTGTTTAGAAAGCTCCACCCTCGCAGCTCATTGATATGCCATCATTTTCATTCAAAAGAAAGGGGGAAGCTATGCCAGTAGATCCCCAAAATTTCACCTTGCTGGACAAACAATGGTCAATTGGTTATGTATCTTGCAAAACCATGGGCTTCCAGTGCCCAAAAAATGATGGCATGAATTGATTCAAGTTGCTAGTGCCTTGGTTATCCAAAATAATCACATTAAGCTCATTTTTTTCAACACATCACAATTATGCTTGGTACCATGCTCTCAGCTATTACTTGTGATCTGAACGTTGTTTACTTGATAAGCAGAATTATATCAACAGGAAAGTGAGGTGAGTACAGTCTGATCATGCACAAAATCGATATGAACCTTGTTATCTTGATAAGCAGAATTACAGCCATAAGGAAAAACTAGTGAACTTAGTACAGTTTGATCATGCATAGATCAATCGTAAAGAGAAGGATTCTGAGTAAGCTTGGTTATTTGGTTGCATGGCAGTGCCCTTCTGTTCCTTTCCACTTGAGACAACTGGAAGCAGGCACTTCACACACAGAGCAATAGCACTGCAATATGCAAGCACACAACTAGTATTATGTCTACAAATAGATGAGGTTAAAAAAATGAGTTGTAGGACGGGTAAAATCGAATTACCTTTCTGCAGCGGCTCTCATGAGAAATCTTATCGAAGGGGAATTTTGCACACAAGTGCCTTGGATGAGGGAAGTCTCTCAGTGCCACCTACATATTCGTCATTATAGAGAAGGTATTAGAGGTTGATTCATCATTCATGCCCTTGTATTTGTGTAGTAACAACATAAAAATTAGACAGTACCAGAAAATTATTCTCGCAAGATGATATTCTCATTTGAAGAAGAAACTTAGATAATTACATAGTTGTGATTTCGTAGAAACCATGCAAGAAACGGAACGCGTTTACAGAGCATCTCTCCCGATGACAACAACGTCATCGTCGTCTTCCTCATCAAATACTCTGCGTTTATCAGGGAACAGCTGGTGACTGAAGCCCTTGATCTCCGGGAGAAGATCATATGCATCTTCTTCCCCAGTGACATCATGTTCTTCAGTTTTTTCGCATTTCACCAGTATCTTGTCAGGAGTGACTTTCTCAGGGCAGCGCCGACCATCTTCGTCTACCTGGAGAACATCAGCTCTGTACTTGTCCAAGCCATTATTCAGCTTATGGAGAGTGGTTTCTTCTTCATCAATCTCGTGTGGATAATCCATGAGATTGTTGTCAGAGTCAGAGATGTCCAACAAATTTGCAAAGCCCTCCGGTTGGTTCGCTTCAACTTTGGTCTACAGATTATGACACGAGAAATGTTCCGATGGTTCATGGTTTCATATCACAAAATTTTTTGGAGAATATTTTGTATTTTGAAAATTATTCCTAAAGTGTCTGATGGATATACAGGTTTTGCATCAACAAAATAAAGGAAAGATAAAACCAAACAAAACTCCAATGGTACAATGACCATCATATTTCTGGAGAAGATGGAATAAAACAAGGCAACAAGGAATAGGAAAGAATATCTACCTGTCCTTTGGCAGCTACCAGGATGACCTCATCAGATACTTTGAGCTGAACTTTCCTGGCGAACTCGTCAGGGTCTATCTCGCAGCAATCATCATCACTCTCAACATCAATCTCTTCTTCGATCTTCACCATTCCTCCCTTCACTTGTGGAGATTTCTTGGCCACTTTTGCTTGAAGGTGATCACTATACAAAGTGGCCATTTATATAGTATTACACCAGATAGCAAGCCTGATTTAAAACAAGTTGCAGAGTCCCAAAGGGCACACCGAGCAACGAAGAGCCTTAATAAGTGGGAAAATGGATGGACGGGATGGCATAAATGCAAACATATTCAGATCTCGAGGGGTTTAAAGTAGACGAACAGACTGCAATTAAATTGCACTTATAGGTAAACTTAAAAGAACAGGAAATGATCAATCCAGATGTTAAAAGAGTATCCTTATGTTAGGCCTTCTCCAATGGTTATAGATAGCTGCTATCTCTAAGTAGTCTAAAAGACAACCTCTCCAATGGTCTAACTATTAGCACATGGCTCATAAGATAAATGACTCTACATATCATCCTCACATAGTCTTGTAGTTTGTGTAAGAGACTATCTCTTGTACAAGAGATAGCTTTTATCTCTCCTCTATTAAAAATTATATAAGTTAGCTTATAGATAGCTTATAGATAGTCATTGGAGAAGGCCTTAGTAGTACTACTATGGAACACGATATTCCAATGTTTGCAGCAAAAACAGAGGATTGAGCTATGCAGAAGCAGTGAACTGTGGACACGCAGCATTATAGATAATCTTTACCAGGTTCCCCAGACCATTTAGGCGTATTATACCGATCTCCGGCGATAAGACGGTTTTCACATAAAAACCATGGTTACCACGCCCAAAACCACGGTTACCGCAAAAACCATGCCCAAAAGGCGTTTCACACCCCTAGTATGCCTAAAAACCGCGGTTTGGGAAACCTTGCTCCCTACTACTACTAGCATGAGGAGTACGTTGTAAAGTATCATTGAACATAGCACAGGAAACACTTCTGATGCTGGAATTAGACGGCAGAATAAAATGGATACCGATAATACTCGGTAGTTATATGATACTACTACTATTACTACCCCATTGATATACATTGTACAGAGGGAGTACGATGCACCAAGTATAGGAACATGAGTACTACTAATTAACTCCATTTTCTAACGCTGTACAATTACTACTGCAGTAACCCGACTGGTGAGTGCAAAATGGCCAGCCCCAGGCCTGCGTCGGGTGGCATCAACTAATTTTCTCCATCAAGTAAGCGCTACTTGACGACTTGTGTTCGCTCTTCTCTTGACCTTCCAATTCTTGTCCTTGTCCGACGCATGGCAATGCCCTCCTTGTCCTCTCCATATGGAGCATGGGGCAGGCACGTCGCATACGTAGCAGAAGCACTGCAACAAATGGGGAACACGTTTGATGACGATTCAGAGAAGTAATAGCAGTACAACTGTAATAGGGTGTATGGATGTCCAATAAGAACCAAAGATTGACTAACATAACCATTTCGATACTTGAAAGACACACACTGCTGCTTACTTTGAGAGGCAGGATTGTATACTTGATAAAATAGCAAGTGAAGAAGCATGTCAAGGCAACTCATCTCTAGCACTAATGTACAATGCGCATATTCAATTTGCGTACTACATTTAACAAGGCAACATGGTGATTTGAGTTCATTAAACCATGTCATCTCACTGAATTCTTGTGGACAACTGTCCATGACAGGCAATGAAGATGCTTCTCACACTGCAACATGGAAGCAATCACTATATACCGAAACTGTTGCTATTACCTACTTTTGGCATGGATACATAAAGTAAGCTCCTTTAGTGCTCTGTAGTGCTTTGTCCTGTGCACATACATGATCAAGCTAGCTAACGGTTCACTAGCACACACACGTAAAGAAAATCCCAAATAAGTAGTTTTTGCAGAGCATTATAATTGCATTTTTAATAGGTAGTTTGATAGCAAAGCATGAATACATAAAGTAAGCTAATTTTAGTGAGCAGCTACTGCTAGAGAACAGCATTCTGTTGTGCAGTGGTGCTCTCCCTCTTGTACATAATCTGAGTAATAGCACATTTGAAAGGCAGATGGACCTAAATTTTTCACAACAACCAAGCAGTAACAAACGACTTTAAACGATTGTACTCCATAACTTGTTGCAAGTAGGAGCGACATCGTGGGAGTTTTTTTTTTCGTATACCCACCTTGACTATAGAAAAACTTCTATGGCTAGATGTATGGACATGAAAGTATCAGTTGCAGGTTTTTGTAATGAAAATGTATTATTTATCACATCTATAATTTGTATATGGTTGTTTGTTTGCATGTAGTATTGAACTAGTGAAGTATCCAATGGCGGCAAAGGGTACCTGCTCGCAATGCTTCTCATGGGGTGTAGTGCGGAATGGATACTTGGCGCAGGCAGATCTCGGATGGGGGTAGTCCCGGCACGCCACCTGCAAACATCGAAACCGACCACATCTCACACTCAAGTCGATCGAAATGGGCGCGGGAACGGGAGCGAGCCTACCTTGCCGCGCTCGGCGACGACGGCGACGTCATCGTTCGCGGCGGCGGCGGCGGCGGTGGCAGGGACGACGTTGGGGGCGAACGGGTCGGCGGCGAGGATGCAGCAGTCCTCGTCGAGGCGGCGCTTCTGGCGCGGGGTCCACATCTCGATCCCGTCGAGTTCGATGTCGAGCAGCGAGTGGGGAGCCCGCTTGATCCGGTTTCCGCCGCCGCCGCCCTTGGTGGTGGAGGAGTCGGGGGACGAGGTGATGTCGGTCACATTCGCTGGCGGCGCGGGCGGAGGGGAGGGGAGGCGGGGGTGGATTGGGCCCTGACCTCCTCCCTCTAGTCTTGGCCATGGCGGAGGGAGGCGGAAGCAGTAAACCCTAGGGATCGGAGGGAGGAGGGGATTTGGGGATTGAAATTGAAAAGGGAGGGAGGCAGGAGAGGGCGGTTGGGTTCCATTTTGAAAACGCACACGGTCTCTGACATGTGGGACCAACCTCCCCTCCCCTACCCTTCCTGCATTTTACGGGCCGGGCCGTGGGCCACGGCCTCCTTTGTGGAAACAGTTCACTTGAGGTCCCTCATCTTCTCGTCGACTTTTAAGATCATCTCTGACCTGAAAAACTGATATAACATGTACATAATCATACAAGACTCAGTCACATTGATAATACCAGATATAACACATACCTAATAAAAAAGACCTAATTATATTGAGTCCCAACTCCTAAGACTGTATTATTTTCGATTTTGGTTGACTTGACGATTGAGTCAGCGTGAAACTCACTTGTTAGCACCTCAATTCATTTCACCTCTATCCCACTCTCTTTCCATTTCAAATACACGCCTCCAGGGCGCGGCTGGCGATGTGTGGGGAGAAGGGTGACGGCCGACGGAAGAACAGTGTCGTAGCATCACACAACCGCTCTTGTTGTTAAGGAGCCAGAGCCGCCGCCGCACCGTTGCGACCACGCGGGCGATCACAGGGGTCCCACGCTGACTGTGTCGTGACGTCAGCCAATACTCGAAGCAAAACTTTTTTAATACCCATTTTGATCCGGTTTTGTAAGATTAAGGATGCGTTATACCTGATATTTCGATTTAGGAACGATTTTGAAAACTCGATAGCAATATGAGGGACCTCAAGTGAACTTCCTTCCTTTGTTGGATTTCTGTAGGAGCCCATGGGCCGAGTAATTTACCTGATGAAATCTACTGTCAAGTGTGAACTGGCACTGCTTTCTCCTTTTAGGAGTATTAGAAAAACAAAACAGTTAAAAGTGCATGCTCATGAACTACCTCTGCTATTCGTTAGGCCCTATTTGGATACAGGTGACTAAAACGAAATTGATTAAAATTAGTCACTTTTAGTCAGTTTAGATTCAAACAGAATGACTAATTTTAGTCAATTTGGTTTTAGTCACCCTATCCCCATCTAAAACTGACTAAAGAGATTTTTTTCGCCTCTGCTCTTAATTAATGTTGCTTGTCCTTATTAATTATATCACGTCAGGGGTACTGAGGACATTTTATATAAGCTTTTAATTGTTTTAGTTATCTCAACCAAATATCTATTGAGTCAGGTAACTTTTAGTCACTTTTAATCTGTAGTATTTAGTCTGGATCCAAACAGGGCCTTAGTCTGGATCCGAAGGCCTTAGTATATTGCCATTTATAGAAGTGTATAGTTTCTTCTTTTTTTAGAAAACAAATCATATATTGGTCCGGCCAAGCCCAAAATAACAATGTTATGATAATGTTCTTGGATCACCAGCTTATCTGTTACCTTTGTGAGGCTGCACATATATATACTGGCTGGTAGTAGAGTATACCACTGTACGGTATGGTGTATGTATTCATGGTGGGATGCAGATCGAAGCAGATGCGACTTCAACTGCAATGCGTATCCAGTGACCAGTGGTCCTTTCCTTATCACTTACCAGCTGCAGCCCACTAGCCCTGCACGCATTACAACGCCTGCTGCTAACACTAGCCTACTGTAGTAATTGCACATTACCGCTAAATTGATATCACATGCAGTTATCTGGAAACATATGTATGAATGCTATTCTGAAAAGTTTTCTGTTCGAAGCAAACTCACTGTCGACTGTGCATATGGCAGCCACAGTTGATTCACTCCCTTTTTTTCTGCATTTAAGTAATCATTAGTATAGAAACTACTATAAAAATTTTGGATTGGAAAGGATAATTTCTAACTGTTATTAATTGCTCTTTTTTACTCTTAAAAACTATGTCAAGAAACTATGGATTGGGACTGTCTTTAATGAAAATTTTATAGATTATTGTGAGCATTATATTAATATATTAATATAATACTGTATTAATGAAAAAAAATGATTAAAGTTTCATAAAAGTTAAGATACATTGTTTTTAAAATTTAAATGTGTTAAATTGAGACATAAAACTTTCACTGAAGCTGATTTTACACTAGCAACTGCATAAAGACTGTACGTGATCTTGGAGAGTTCAGATTTGAAGCTACAGTACCCGGGCTATATTAAATACGCACTGCTTTTTTTGGTTGAACAGTATATTGGATGATATATGACCGTTGGATTTAGATCGCACGGTCCTAACGTGTCTGCTTGAGTTGAAATCACACTAGGGACTGTAGGCGAACCGGATCCCACCCCGTGGTACAATAAACTAGAGGATAGGACGCACCAATGACACGACGCCTATAGATAGTTGATGTAAAGAGAGTGAGAACATGTTGCGAGTAGATTTGCAGAGACAGCTGAGAAAATTCTACTTCTTGTTGTTTCACGTTCAGCAACAGCAACATGCTACATGCAGTCATGAAGTCGTCAACAACATGAAGAACCAATTTTAATCCAAATTACACAAGTCACATGAATGCTTCCTTTTAGAACAAACAGAGAGAACTGAAATATTGGAAATTTGACATATATATATATATATATAATCTATATAACTATCTATAAAACATTTCTACCTAAAACTTTTATCCCTTGACTATTTTGCAAAAAACACTTTGAGTGTTTATAAAATTAACATGTAGTCCTAATGCTAAAAAAAGGAGAGTTTGGATGAAAAAAAGACCTGTGCCCCTCCCGCTCATCCCCATCCGCGCCGCGCCTGCGCCCCTCCCTCTCGTCCTCATCCGCGCCGCGCTTCGATTTCACCCGTTGCAACGCACGGGCACAATTGCTAGTATGTATGTATGTATGTATGTATATATGTATGTGTGTATATATACACACATTAGCAATTGTGTCCGTACGTTGCAACGGTGGCGCGGCGCGGATGGGACGGAGAAGAAGCGAGCGCTGAGCAGCGGCGACGAGAGGATAGGCGTAGGCGCGCCGTAGGGAGCGGCGTGGATGAGGACGGGCGGGAGGAGCGCAAGAGGGTTTTTTTCATTCAAGCCCTCTCCCTTTATTTTTAGTATTAGGACTGCAGGTTAATTTTATAAACACTCAAGGGGTTTTCTGCAAATTAGTCACGCGGACGAAAATTTTGGATAGAAACACTACTTGCTTTATAGGTAGTTATAAATATAGATATAAATATATCTACTTTGTATGCGTATGTACCTATACAAAGTGTATACACGTAGGTTGAATAGTAGGCATGCTAAAAAACCCGATTTGGTGTGTGAACGAATTGGGCCGGCCTGCTAAGTAATAAAGCCATAAAAAATTATAAAAAGAAAGTCGAAAACATGCGCCAAATTTGGTAACGGGCCGAATTGATCGCACGAGTTGGACCGAAAAAGAAAATTCCCAAAACAACCAATGAGCCAAAACGGAAGTGGTCGCACGCATAGTGGGCTGTGCGCTTGGTCGTACATTCGGGATTTCAGGCCTGGTTCGTGTTGGGCGCGAGATGGTCTCGGAATTAGATCAAATCCGAGGTGGATCGCTGCTTGGACCGCAGCCCTTCATTTAAAAAAACTCAAGAAGTTTTCTGTAAAATAGCCAGACAGATATACACACATCAACAATTGAAAGACAAACTGATTCTAGCAGTATGTAGCATATCTGCATTAACGCATGAACGAAGTAATAAGCCTAAGTTTCAAACTATGAATCCCACATCATAACTGCAGCAAAATCCAACAATGCTCGTAATTAAGAGAGATGACACATATTGTTTCTTTTACACCTGTCGTCCATAAGTGGTTTCGGAATCAAAATCTTGCTTCTTCTACTCCTGTCGTCAATAAGTAGTTTCGGAATCTAAAGTGTGGAAACTAAATGTACTAAAATTTGTTACATGTCAGACTTATGGGACATATTCATATCACATGAATTCCGTTCTTAATTTTGAACATGTAAGAAAAAACAGTAAATAAAAGAGTCCATAAAAAGGCAAGCAAAAGGAAGGGATTTTGCATTGCAGATGTTCGTCATATACATTGGCAGCAGAGGACCTGGAAGCAACATGAACTATTAAATGCCACAGGTATAAAATATAGCTAACCAACCTATAGTTCTCTACGGTGGAGGATTGATCACTACCATCCATGTGATCTTCAAGTATGCCGTGGAATGAAAAAAAGTGCCACGTGTACAGATATACATATCTGAAGCAGTAAGTAAACATAGGAAAAAAACTCGCCCATTAGGTAAGTGTGATAAATCAATAGATTTCTGACTTTATGATTTTATGCTCAAGCTCTAAAGCTAGCTTCTTGATGGGAGAATAGGCTGAAACAATAACCAAATTTAACGATCGCATGATGACAACTATAAGGCATGAGGTGTTATATCCATTAGTACATTTCTTAATCTGTGCAAACCTAATAATTACAAGGCGTATATCAGCTAGTTTTTTTTTTGCACCAACAGTTGCATCCAACTTGAGAGCAGATGGAGCACCAACCATGCTACCAATGTGTGTATCACCAGAAGACTTGGTGCATTCACCAAACAGTTGCATCTATATTAAGAGTGAAATTTGAGGTAGAAAGATGGTAGAATTAACTGAAGAAATTTCTAGAGCAAGTCTCAACAGAAATATAAAAAATGAAATGATAAATAATATGACAACCTTTGGTAACATTATCACCGGCAACTCTTTTGTGATTCAAATAACAGAAAAATACAATATTGACATTACCTACAAAATAACTCTTCTTATTCAGGACAACACCTCGAACAAGTGACATTATCTATAATAGACTTGACTGTAGCTTTACCACGTAACATGTTTGTTTTAGGAGAATGTAATGGGAAGGCCTTAATTATGCTACATCCACTTGTTTTAGAAAAATAAGTTTTATAAACACTGAAATAAACTAAGTTGTAATTCAATGTGAATGAAAATATATCCATTAATTAGATCACTTCAAAATTTCAGAGGAGGGTATTACCTAAATCCCCAAAACATGCTGGATCTAAAACCTAATGATCCTCCAACTACTCACTAATATATACCAAACATGCACAACAACATGCATAAGCTTGAATTTTATATAGCCAATTCATCGGACACTCACGTACCGTTGGTGTAAAGGATACCATGAACAATCAAAACATACAGGAATTTAACTTTCAGTTTGTATATACTAGCTAAAATACTAAATACTGTAATAGACTTGAACTTTTGGCTATGTTGATTATCCTCACATTTGTGTTCATGTTAGGAAGGAATGCTCATCCATGTAAAGCAACAATTTGCAAATCATGCTAAATTTAGTTAAGTGTGTGCGCAACCAACACTGTAGTTTTCCTATGCTATGGGCATATCTACTTTATTTGCTTTCAGATTTCATTGTTTTAGTTTTTACGATAGTTTCAATAGCTTAATCAATTGGAGAATCCATTATGTGCATAATGTTAGGTAATGAAGCCTAAAAAAAATGAAAGCTTAACTTGTGTGGCAGATGACAACGCTTAACTGTGTGCAATAAAACTAAACAAAAATGCTACCATGTAAGTAAGATTCAAAAAAATCCAGATGAACCAACTAATACAATGGTCACAGTATAGATACTCAAGGCGTTTAAGGTTCTCTTTTTGCTGAGCAAGTCAGAGGTGAGTGGGTTGTTTATCAATTTTTTTCTTTATCTATCCAGGAGCAGGTAATAATTAACTAGAGTTTCTTGTGAAGCATCTCTCATAAGATCTGGGCAGAACTAAAACTAAAAACAAGTAGGAGAAATAAGTCGGATGAAGGTAATAATTTAATAGAGTGCAAATTCATCAAGAGAAAACAGACTCTAGGGTATGTGTGGACCAGGGTTTTATATATCATGTAAGCATGTCATACCGCGACCCGGCGGTACCGTGGTTTTTTGCAAAACCGTGATGAGATGAACAGTATATTTAAAAAATTTGTTGTGCCGCGGTTTTCGTCGAACCGCGCGAAAACCGCGCCAAAAATCGTGAAAACCGTGCCAAAAATCACGAAAAACGCAATTTAAATTTGAACCAAATTCAAATCCGTGTTGTGTCACGGTTTTCCCTCAAACCGCGCCACATATCGCGGTTTTCGCGGCAAACCGCGCAAATTTTATTTTTATGATAAAAAATAAATATATTTTTGTGATAAAATAATTTTTTAAAATTTTTGAATTCACACAAAATTATTCAAACGAACTGTAAGGATTACGTGCCGCACCCTCGTGTCATGAACAAAACCGTGAAAACCACGACGGTTTTCACGTTTTTCGTACATGGTACCTCCGAAACTTCAGCAATAGTGCAGCAACATGCAGTTGCTATCTCTCCTTTGAAAGACTAACAAATGTTCCGTGTCAATATTTGTAAAGCACAAATTCACATAAGAATATTGTAGTCATTACAAGAAAAAGAAAATGTGCAAAAACATCAATACTTGGTATGTGCAGTCAGCAACATCATGCAAATAAATGAAGGGGCTACCTTCTTTTCAGAAGTTTAAAACAATAAAAATATCCTGGAGAGACATCACAGTAATAACTTCTCCTTAAAATCAAGTCCCATCTGTATGCATCCATAGGATAGTTGTATGAACTGAGAAATGATAAGGTTGTGGCCTATAGGGTAAATGTTTCTTGAAGGAAGCCTCTTTCCGGAGGATCATAAAAAAATCTCAAGAAAAAAATATAACATGTGATGTTCAGGTTACCTTCTCAAAGTATAAGAGAATCCGCTTGCTAGGGAATAAATTGGATTGAGCAAAGAAAGGATCGGTGACAAGGGGCGAGCTCGAGAGCTCGGCGACATATGGCTCTCCTCTTCTCGCCATAGCCACCACCTTCCTTGACGTCGACTCTGTCACCACCGCCATGTCTTCAATGCAAGCGACAACAGAGGGCGGAGCAGTGGCCATCGGTGATGGCAGCGCTCGGCGATGGCGATGGCAACGGAGGACGGTGCTGCGGCGGTGCTTGGCGATGGCGGCGCTCGACAATGGCGGAGCGAGGCGAAGGTGAAAGTGGTGATGCTCGGCGGCCCGGGACGGCGGCGGCGGAGAGGCGGGCGGCTGCGCTCGGTGATGGCGACGGCACGAGAGGGAGGCGGAAGCGGTTGGAGACGACGACACGATGGCGGTGGTGAAGGAGGTGGAGGCGGCGACACGAGAGGGAGATGACAGCGCGAGGGGGAGCAGAGGCGGCGGTGCTCGGTGATGGGGACAGCACAAGGTGAAGGTGCGGTGGCAGGAAAGGGAGAGGGAGTGGGCGCGACGCGGGGTTGAGAAGGGGACGCGGGCGGCGGCGGCTAGGGTTGAGGGGTCGGTAGGTTAGTGGGTGTCATTTTCGAAAAAGCCCCTCGACTTCCACTTTTACAGTGTGGTCCTAATTCATGATTTTTCTCTCCTCCGTATGGAATATCTGGCTTTTGAAATGGCCTATGCGTAAAATTTAGGTCGGAGGAACTGTTTGAGGGACCTATATCGAATTGTGCACAAACTGGAGGACTTTTTCATAAAATTTCCAACGTGTGCCCTGTTCTTATCCTACGTGGCTGCGCTCAGCAACCGACCAGCACGCCACCCTTAATGTTTTCTAATGTCCAAAATTTTGCTATACTACTATTACATTACATTGTAAATGGTAAGCTCGACAACAATGGCGTGCCATTTTTGCAACAAGCTCGGCAAGAATGCTATACATGGCTGGTGTTAGGTGTGTTATGTGTGTGATGTGTATTTATACAGATGGCCGGTGACAGAGCTAGAAAATTTTCACGCGTATGGCTAAGCTAATGAAAACATAATTTTTTCACAAAAATTTCATAACATTTTTTAAAATTATAATATAGATTACGGAGGTAGGCATAACATAAGGCTAGCTGCCCTATGCCTATTTCCATCCTTGATGGTCATGGGTTTTTCTTTTGAAATGATTGGAGAGGCTTTTTTAACTCATTAGGGTTTTTCTTCTATTTATTAAAATACAATTGACATTTTCTATTTGATTTAGTTTTTTTAAAAATATTGAATTTAAGTACTTTAGGAAATGACATATATCATTCATTTCTTTATGTTTATGGACGAGGGTAGCATATATTGATAAGAAAATAAAGGAATAGGGGTGTAATGATTTTTCAGTACCTTTGGAGAAGGAAAAAGGGAAAGACGATCTGGAGATGACCAAATGAAAAGTAGGCATCACCGTCGCCAAATTGGCTGCCAAAGTGTGATTTGGAGATGATCTAAATATGATCTGTGCTTGGATGTCCAAGTCACAAAGTGACAAAGTGTCCCTGCTACAAAATTCCTTCAAACACACTGCTACTGTATTATTCATTCTCTGCTGAGGCTTTTCTTTTGTTGTTACTTTGAGACCCTGCTCTTTTCTAATTAAACTTAAGATTTTATCTTGATAATTTTTATTAGCATACTTTAAAAAAATTTTATATAAAAATTATTTTAAAACATAAAATATATTCATTTGTCAAACCTATAATAATTAAAATTTTCATCATCATCAATCACAAATACCACCCGATTGAGCCAACACCCAACGGCCCCCAACCCTAAATTTCCGGCACGCTCACTGGACAACCAGATGGTCCCACCTGTTCATTATCATTAAGAACAAGTCTGATATGGCCCCACCCACCATCTCACATTTTCTTAATCCTACCCCTCCTGCAATCATTTACTTCGTTCAATACTGTTTTCTGAATAACAATGGGATATAAATAGAATTGCTACGAGGCACCTGAGCATTTGTCAAAAATACACGCAACTCGCCCAAAAGTAAACCGCTGGTTTCACACCTGTTTAGAAAAGATGATGCTATGTAGATATATATTTTTTATAAAAGTTAAAAGATGATGCTACATCGGTATATATTTTTTATAGAAGTTATTATTCCTATTGTCCTATTAAATTTTTTATATCAATAGAAATATATGGGCTATATGGGTAAGAAAAAAATGTTAGAAATACCCATACAAAAATTGAATATACTGAACACTAACAAAATCAAAATATGTTCATATGTCATATAGACTACAGTTTTGTCGACATAATATATAGGTATCCTTTTTAACATATATATATTTACGTTTTAAAAATATCTCGTGTGTCTATCATCCCTCTATCCAGATGATGTATACTATTTTTTTAAACTTTAGTCATCATGAAACCCTCAAGGCCTGAACTGAAGAAATATCAATTGTTGCACTTTTTTTTAGAAAACTTTTAATACTTGCTCCTAAAATGCTTGAAAACATGACAACATAGAAGAAGTCTATTTGCCATCTCGAGGTTGAGGCCATGTGTTGCAAGAGAAAAGATATGCCAATGTGCTGCAGGTTTATAATAAGCTCACAAATGGAGAAGCTCTTCCTGAAATATTGCAACAAGAACCATAGAGATCAGAAGGAAGAACACCTAATATTCTCCCTCATATTGTCATATTATGATGAAGAACATGTTGATATGCATTGGAATATCAAAGTAGGTAAGCATTAGAGGTCTCCAATTTTTTGCAAGTATAGTTTGCTTCCTTCTCCACTTTTTTTCTAAAAAAGGGAAGAACAGTTTTATTGTGCATAATAATGCAGTGCAATGGTTAAATCGGGGTTGGTCCACACTGCACATCGACAAGCAACAGCACTCACTCAATCCCTTGCAGGCTCCATCACTGCCAATCCAGCACGTAAATGAACAGTACAAGCAAAACGAAAGGCCCTAGCAAAAGCTCAAATTCACAAATAAGCCCACTTATGGAAAATGCAGCTAAGAGTTGCTGTACAAACTAAGGTGTGGATACCAAGTTGCTCGTCTCAGCTCGCTTTGGCTTGTTAGGATAACGATCCAGCTTAGACTTTATTTTAACGAGCTACAAACCTAACTCGGCTCGACTCGACTCGGTTGACAGCTCGAGTCAGCTTGATTAGCTCGCAAGCCAAAAAACATTTGAATCAAAAGTATGCAGACAGGAATGCAACAAGCAAACTAGCAAATACATCATCAGTCACCAATTCGAATACTAAAAGAGAGAATAGAAAATTTCCTGCTACGGAGAAAAAGAGAGCAGAAAGCTGAAGCTTTCTTCATCCTCCATGGCCATGGTATACAAAAAATGCACAGTAGGTGGCCATATGGGATGGAGGCACCTGCGCGGAGCGAAGGACTGGCAGGGGACGGAGGTAAGGAGCAGCGCGGGACGAAGGGCAGCGAGCGGCGTAGCACGGGACGGAGGCGCGCGTAGCTGCAGGGCAGCGGGCAGCGGCTTGATCTGGATTTTTTTTCTCTCTCAATCTGGAGTCTGGACAACGGCTCGATCTGAGCAGCTAGGGTTTTGGTTTTGTTTTTAGATAGTTTTATTTGGGTCTTTGCCACTGGATGGATTCGTTAAGCTCGCGAGCCAGTTTGATTGAGTTGGCTCGTTATCTCAAAAATACCAACTCACTCATTACGAAAATACAACGAGTCGAACAAGCTGACCACAAATCACATCCTTAATACAAACACATGGATTTAATCGAATTCTTTTCACATGAGAAAGTTCAATTCTGATGAATTTTATTAAAAAATGCTATACTTTAAAGATGTCTAGTCAACCTCTATTTAGCTTATCAAAATTAAATTTAAATTTAAAACATGATTTTAGGTTGATTTTTGATTTTATTTTAGTCAGGTTTGCAGCATTGGCTTTTAAATTACTATCTATAAGTATTATATTTATTACTTATATTTTACAAACGGCGGGCAAGAACAATAATAGATTATTTTTTTCTTTAAACCATAAATGGAAGGAAAAAAAAGTAGAGGCGTGGAGTGGAGGAGGGTGTGTAAAAGAAAAGAAATCACGGGAAAGAGGAAGAAATGGACGCTGCAGGAAGAAAAGAAAAGATAAAAAGAAGAGAGAGAGAGAGAGAAAGCCCAAATCCCAATTCCCCATCTCGCTCGACATCTTCTCACTCCACTAGAAGAAGAGGAAGAGGAAGAGGAGCGAGACGAGAGAGCTACAAGAAGAGAAGACTAGTGGAGTAGTTACTACTCCACAGATCGATTCGATCGCGTGGTAGCTGCGGATCGGCGATGGAGCAGCAGCCGGACGTGCCGCCGCCGCCGCCGGGGCTGGGGCTGACGGCGGCGGAGTACGCGCAGCTGCGTCCCACGGTGGAGGCGCACCACCGCTACGCCGTGGGGCCGGGCCAATGCTCCTCCCTCCTCGCGCAGCGCATCCACGCGCCGCCCGCGGCCGTCTGGGCCGTCGTCCGCCGCTTCGACTGCCCCCAGGTCTACAAGCACTTCATCCGCAGCTGCGTGCTCCGACCCGACCCCGACGCACCCGCCGACGACCTCCGCCCCGGCCGCCTCCGCGAGGTCAGCGTCATCTCCGGCCTCCCCGCCAGCACCAGCACCGAGCGCCTCGACCTCCTCGACGACGCCCGCCGGGTCTTCGGCTTCACCATCACCGGCGGCGAGCACCGCCTCCGCAACTACCGATCCGTCACCACCGTCTCCGAGCTCGACGAGATCTGCACCGTCGTCCTCGAGTCCTACATCGTCGACGTCCCCGAGGGCAACACCGAGGAGGACACCCGCCTCTTCGCCGACACCGTCATCAGGCTCAACCTCCAGAAGCTCAAGTCCGTCTCCGAGGCCAACGCCGCCGCCGCTCCCGCTCCTCCACCTCCACCTCCACCGGCCGCGGAATAGCTTTTTTGGACCTTTCTGCAATTTCACTTCTTTTGGAGGGGGTGCTTCGAATCTGCTCGCTGTCTTGAAGTTGATGGGATAGAGGAGGAGGAGGAGGAGGGGTCAGCTTCAAATACATCTCATTCCTGGGGGTGCTGCCTGTAATAATCTCTTCATCTTTTTTCTCTTCCTGGATTTCTTTTGCTTGGAATTTTTACTTACCTTTGTGTGTGTCACTTCCTGATTGGAATCCAAATTTGCATTTCGGAGGTTCATGCATTTCAAATTTGTTCTTCATTAGCTTCATTCAAATTCATATTAATTTATCTTCCATTTGTTGATTACTGATGGTTAGTACTAACTGTTGTCATAAATCCTCTTTTTCTTTAAGCCATAAAGGCAACTGATCTAGATGATTATAAATGATTGCATGTCTGAGTGGAAACATAATCTTTCTTTCTGCATTCCTTTTGTGCATGAAACAAGAGCAACATCATGAAATCCAGCCCCCATCTGTAAGAACTATCATAAAAAAAAAAGCTTTGGTAATTGCATCTTGTTTAGCTCAAACTTGAAGTAGTACTAGTATTCCACTGTATAATTAGTCCTGCTTAATAGTGGATCCGTTCGAGCGTAGCAGTACATCAGGATACCTTAAATTGTACTATAATCGATGCTTGTCTTGGGATGCTTAATTAGTGGAGTACTAGTATACTACTAGTTGGGTGTTTTTGTCCCTTCTTGTCAGATCTTCTCCTTGCGTGTACTTCGCGACGCTTCTTTGGAGCAATTTGTTTATAGTGTCGCTTGCCTGGAATAGAAAAAAGCAAGTTGCATTTTCGCAAGAATTTCTGTTGCAATCACTCCACTGTTGTGCGCACATTTGAATATATTTCGATCAAATGTCAAACTTGATTTCGAAGTGTCTGGAAATTAGGGCGTAATCATTGAGCACAACCAGTTTTAAGTTTATTTTTCGTCTTTTAAGCCTGCGTAGTCCTGACGCTCTTGTTTTTTTTTTGGGTGTGTTCCTTTGGTTGAGCACATCCGCTCAGCTGCCATGGAGGACTTGATAGCCGTTTGACCAACTGCATCAGCTCGTGATTGAGTGTAGCGTCATTTTCGGCTCCAAGAACATTCGCAGTAGTAATTTAATAATAATTATGCGTAGATTTGTTCTACCTTTCTGTGTTCCTTCCAGAAGCCATATCATGTAGCGCAATGTAATGCCATCGATCGACAGGTTAATATATGCTTAAAGATTCAGACAATGAAGGAGAAAAGGCTAGCAAGTTGATGCTTGTTTGTTGTTATACTTTTCCAAGAAAAAGAGAGAAATGTAGGGGAGAAAAACGCGCAAAAATCAGTTCGAGATACTTACTACATATGAAAAATAAAAAAAAGATACGATAGGCGAATTTCTTAGTGGAAAAGCAGAGGGTGCTTTGGAACAGCAAAGTATATTTAGGTGCTCCACTTGCCATTAGTGGGGATCCCCTTTAAACCAATCCCGTTGCTTCTTCATTAGCAAATTGGCATCCCTGAAAAGACTAATCTCTGCATCTCCATTCATCTTCTTTCCTCTCATAATCGAATCGATACATCGCCTTGCTCATCGGATTCCTTGTGCTTTCATCCACGTCAGCGCATAACATTGCGTTGCAACCGCAGCTACAGTCAAAGCCAATGGCCAACAGTACATCTCTTTCACACAGCGATTCGATTGATGCCAACTTCTTGTCTGAGATTCCAAAAAAGGATGTCCAGTTGGAATGAACAATGCAGCATGGCAGCTAAGCTAGCCGATCAGAATTCATGGCAATTTCATTAGTCAATGAGAGCATCATTAGGCTAGGTGACTTGGTAGTTACAATGGAAGTATTATCTTCTTTTTCTTTTTTCTTTTTGCAGGCATGAGAATGAGATAATCCATAATTTGTAGTACATATGAGCCTTAGTCTTTTATCGGACCAATGTGTCAGTGACTCTTACTACTACGCATGTAGCTATGGCAGAAAGAGTGGTGGTGGTGGAAGAAGAGGAGGGAGAGGGGGTATTAAAGGGGATTAGGGGGAGTAGGATTGGAGGAGGCAGTTGCACCCTCATCTCATCACATGGCACTGTCTACCGAACAACTTGTGCAACTTGCTCTAATAATAATCAAAGCCATAAAAGACTCTCCCTGCTCTCCTGGGCCTCAGTTTCAGCTCAGCCAGTGACAGCCAGATGAGCTAGTTCATCTTATCCTTTATTTTCAGATTATTTAATTATCAGATTATTGGAGCTGATAATTTTCTTTCTTAAAAAAAATAATCTTCTACTGTACTGTGACCAATTGTTATAAGCTACTTGTTAAGTTTATTTATAAAAATATTTGATTTATCCATGTAATCAAGCCGATAATCCGTAGCAAAAATTATGTTTCAAATTAAGCCTCATTTCCCAGTGGTGATTACATGTTGTCGGACCATCAACGATTTGCATCAAGGAAAGAGATTACAAGCAAAGCAATCTCTGAGTATCCGCCGCACGCACGTGCAATCTCTTCAGTACTTCAGTGCTAGGTCGGATGTTCAGATCATTGAGAGGTTAGTTCTGAAGTAGAAGTAGAAGTAGAAGTAGTAGTGGTGGTGTTAGTGGGAGAAAGGCATAGTAATGATTATTGGGGATGCAAACATTGGTAGGGGAACTATGCTTATGTACGTTTTTGATGGATGCTTGCAAAGTTGCAAGATGATGAAGTGCAAAAATGTGTAGCTCAAACTCCTTTCTAAGCCAATGACCAACAAACGAGCGCACTCGATACCAATCTCTAATACCGATTTCAGGGTTAAGAATCTACCTTAATCATTGGGCCACGTGGCAGCCTCAAAATTTAGCTAAACATCTCCAAAATTCTGCCACGTGGTGTGGCTAAACTTAGAAGATAAAAGTATAGTCTTGATTCTCAAACCGGAGCCGTTCAACATCAATCTCAAACTGTCCAATAATTTTTATCAGAAAAGGATTAAGAAGTTGCAGAAAAGGAGAGCAATAATGTAATTTGTGTCAGAAAAGGAAAAGTATTAAGAAGTTGCAGAAAAGGAAAAAAGGATTAAGAAGTTGGAGAAAAGAAGAACAATAATGTAATTTGTGTCAGAAAAGGAAAAGTATTAAGAAATTTCAGAAAAGGAAAAGGGAAAAAAATGTGGGGTGAGAGAGGCTCGAACTCTCGACCTCAGGATCACTCGCTTTAGCTATGAGACCTACGCGCTAGCCAACTGCGCCACCACCCCTTGATGTTAGCTCAATTTTTAAGTATTCTACTTTATTATGTTACAAGAGTATGCCATTTGTGTTGTAGAGCTGAATGAAAGAAGAGGCCTTGCATAAGCATAATGCATGCAAGTCTTAGCTCTGACCAAAGCAGAGCCTGCCTCTCATGAGATGTCAACTTAAATCCGTTAAGCGTCCCTTTCCCTTTCGGTTCGTGCGATGAAATCAAAGATCTACTCAACTCAACAAGAGTTGAATTAACTAGCCAAGCACGCTTTGAATTAAGCTCGATCTCCATCATCATCATCGTCTCCAAACAATTTATGGCCCCGCATGCATGAGCGGCATCCTTACCAAGTACCAAACACAAGAAAGTCTACAAAACGAGAGAGGAAGCAATTCATCAAAATCGGACGATAAATGTTGTTTCAACGTTAGCTGCATGCCATTCATCAATCGGACAGGTACTACAGTGAGTACGATATGTACGAGCTCAAGAAAATGAATTTTAAACTCTCAAAGAAACATCCTTAAATGATTATAATAAAATTTAAAAACTCAATAAAATAAATTAATATATGATAAATTACTTTACAAATATACAGGTTAAAAATTCAACTTCTATAAATTAAAAAGAACAAATTAAACTACAACATTTGTAATCAAATTTGTTTTGGGCTTCACCATCACCGGCGGCGATCACCGCCTCCGCAACTGCCGATCCGTCGCCACCGTCTCCGAGCTCGATGACGACAACTACACCTTCGTCCTCGAGTTGTAGATCATGGACGTCCCCGAGGGCAACACCGAGGACACCCACCTCTTCGCCGACACCGTCGTCAAGCTCAACCTCCACAACCTCAAGTCCGTTTCCAAGGCCAACGCCGCCGCAGCTCCTCCTCAGCCCCCACCCGCGTCGAATAGTTTCTCGGCTAAGCTACTGCCTCGTTTTTTAATAATTAATGTCCTGAACGTCTAAAAAATATATTTTCTTACAGATAAAATACTTTATGCATAAAAGTTTCTTAAAAACACTAAATAAATCTGTAAGTTTCTACTAGTTAATTTTTACTTAATCGGAATATACCCTAATCACCCAACTTGTTTCACGTGACGTTGATAAACTCAGCCAAGTAGCTCTGCCGAAAGCTGCCTAAGTTCTTATGTTAACTCATCGTTTCATAGTACTATTGGATACTTCCTGCATGTAACGGCTAGCTGGCTAGTTTAACTGTTCTAGGATTCAGTCAGTTGCTTAGCGTTTTTTCAGTTTGTAGTTGTCGGAATGCAAAATTCCTCTAGCACGAAGAGTGTACTCTCCCTATAAAGATTCGGCCAGGGGGCAGTTTGAGTTCAGGTTTCTCTCAGTGAACAATGAACGCAGAGGGTTGTATGCTATGGATGTTTATTGGAAGAATTACAATGAGATGGGAACTTAGGAGAGTGGACTGCTCAAAATTCGAACCCCCTTCTCGGTGACATCCTCCTTTTATATAAAAAAAAGTCTATAGTGTCAATAAATACATGCAGGAGTCAGACCCACTCCACTAAATATGATATGCTTAGTCTTGTCGATTCCCTCCCACCAAGTTAGCCGAATGTGACTGCTTCACCTACCGGCTGACTAGTGAAGCAAGAGGCAAGAAAGTCTTCTCCTAGCTGTCACGAGCCCACAGGTCAGCCTATGTGACGTGCTGAAGTAGGCCCGAGCAACGGATGGTGAGGGCGTGACACGCCACATACCCTTTATTCCTTCGGTCGACGTGGACATGCATGAGGCTTCATACATTGTCACACCTTCTCATCATGCGGGTGAGCTGTACCCCAGGTTGCTCTAGTCTGCAATTAACTTCTTGTGTTGATCAAAGCCAGTTCTTCGGGCCTACAAACACCCATAAATGGAACGGAGCCTTTCGTGGGGAGCACAGGGCAGAGGGCGTGCCTGGGCCCTTGCCCGGGGCCCCAAGACACCCGAGGACTTGCTTCGGGGCAGCCGTGCACCCAGGGCACCTCACGCCCCGGGGCACCCATAACCTCTCTCCTTGCCGAATGTAGATTTTTTTTGTTGATTTGGATGAGCTTCTTGAAGATATCGATGACGAAGGAGTTCTTGATGGACACAGCTCTAATAATATGTCGAAGATTGCACGCTTCTTCTTTAACACCTTGAAGATATAGATTTTATATGTCTCGACTCTTTTCATGACATCTTGAAAATATAGATCCAGAGGATGGGACCCAGTTCTCGTTCCTTCAACAGTAGCGGTCAAGCTGGAACCGGAATGTGGGATGTTTTGTCATTCAGTAGTTGCTAGCAAAATCGCTGTTTTGTCATGCATGTAACAAACTCTTTCGAGGTCTAAATAAATGGAAGAGAAAATTAACCCATGAAAAGATGTTGAAGTTTGCAGCCCAAATCTCTGTCTCTCGCACTGTTTGTCGCCCAACAAACTTTAGACTTGGGGAGAGCTAGCAAATTCAGTGATTCATCAATCAACAAAATTCATACTTAGAGAGAGCGAGCAAATTCAATGTGTATATATTGTTCATCGCAAACAACCTTCATGCTGACAATTACCATGCACTATCAGCATGAACAAAATGCACTATCAGCTTAAGCGCCCCCTTTCCCTTTCGATTCGTCCGAACAGCATCACAGGATTACCATGCTTAGCTCACCATCAACAATTCACCAACGAAGAAGTCCACGAAACGAGAGAGTTTGTGTGATCTACCTCACCTGACATTGGCGAAGAAGTAGTAATGACTATAAAAACGAATTTTTTGTGTTTACGGAATTACACTGTTCTTACATCCAGATGAGATCGATGACAGTAAGAATCAGAAGAAGAAGAAGAAAAGAAAAGGGTCAGGAAGGAGGAGGATGTGATGATTCATTCAGGCTAGTGCAGAGCGTGTGACCTCGTAGGCCAAGAAGCAGGCGGCGTTGGCGGGGACACTTCGCGCCATGGCCGGGCCGAAGCCCTTGTAGAGGCCCTTCACCCCGTCGGCGGCGAGGATCTTCCTGAAGGCGTCCACGGAGCCCGAGTACTTGGGGTTCTTGTAGTCGTCCACCTGGATCACGCTCTTCACCACGTCCGTCGGGTACACCGACCCCCAGAAGGAGGCGCCGGCGAGCCCCCCGGCCACCACCAGCGACCCCCGCCCCAGCGACGACGTGTCCTGCCCGCCGGCGAGGTACTGCTTGATCGCCTCGTACACGCCGAACATGAGCGCGTTGCCGGGCACCTCGCGCGCCAGCGTCGGGGCGAGCCCCTTGAACAGGCCGCCCACGCCGCCTTCCGACCTCAACACGTGCTTCGCCACGTCGATCGGCCCGTTGTACTTCACCGCCGCCACGGTGGCCGTGGCGGTGGCGGCTCCTCCGCCGACAGGAGCGGCGGCGGCGGCGGCGGCTGGAGCGGCGGCCGCCAACGCGCTCTGGGCTTGCAACCTGACACCACAACAAACCACTGCTCAGTATTGGATTGCTTCACCTGTAGCTACACTTAACATGTTTCTGCAAATTACGCATCGCTTTGATGCATTTTGCAGGATGGTATAATGCAGTAACATCAGATTATGGAGCTCAATCTATCAATGTGCAGTAATGTACCGATGCAAGGGTTTTGTTCAAATATCGAGTAATAATGGATTAAAAAAAATATTGAGTACTGATCACCACTAGGAACTGGAAGCATTTTAAGGGCCTATCCCTGTCACCGATGAATGGATGCAGCATTCCTGTTGCAAACAGTACATGGAGTACACTTATGGTACAAAGAAGATGCTTATTCCGCCCCTCTGCTTAAGGAGATTTTATGAAGTAAATACAATTTTTCAGAAAACAAACATTAGGCAGAGGTGGGAAACTCTGTTTTATAAAGAGATCATATTTATTTTTTGTTTGCTGGGAAAAAAACTGAATATTATTGACTGAGAAACTTTATTGTCATTTCACATAGATATACTAGCACGTAGTAATTGCATAGAAGCTAGGCTAATTCAATTTGGGATGGTGTGGCTGCTTATTAGGCAGCACGTTTGCAGACACCATTTGTCGTACAGAGATTCAGAAGGAACAAAACGAACCTGCACTTGATGAGCTCAGTGGGACAGGCCAGGAACGAGACGGCGACTCCGGCGCCGGCGCCGGCAACGACCTGCTGGTTGACGGTGAGCGGCGCGCCGGGCTCGGAGCGCAGCACGGCCTCCATCTGGCCCCTGACGGTGAAGAGGAGGGCGTTGAAGGCGGCGACGGTGGCGAGTGGCGCCCCCATCCCCTTGTACAGGCCCCTGGGCCCCTCGGCCGCCAGCGTCTGCTTGACGGCGTCCATGGCGCCGGCGAACTTGGGCGGCTGCCCCGGCGGCGGCGTCGGCTGGCTCTGCAGCTTCACCTTGATGGTGTCGAACGGGTGGCCCACGATGAGCTGCGCCGCTCCGCCCACCGTGCCGGCCGTCAGGTCCTTGGCCACGTCACCCATCTCCTGCAGTTTCCATTGCAAGTCAGTTCAAGGCTTCTCCTTCCTTCTCCACTGCAGTGCATGAATCTTTGCATCTGTTTCGTTTATCATTCAGCAAACGTCCGACAAGATAGCCATATCTTTTACAGGATCCAGCAAAAGAAATACACATGCATTCGATTAGCGAATGATTCTACGTCAGATGATAAGCTAGAATTACCACCCCATAAATCTGAAGATCTGCAGTCCAATCTGCTAGTCAAACATAGCAACGGAAGAACATGAAAGACAGATTTCTGCCAATGCATCATCGACCCAACTAAACATCAAGCTGAAATGATAAAAGGAAGAGGAAATAGAATTACTTGGGTTAATAATCAGCAGAAGAGCTTGGAGATGGAGGTAAAGGATGGGAGCGGCCGCCGCCCCAAAGCTGCAGCTCAATTCGCTCAAAACAACTAGAGCCCCAGGTCTCAGTACTAAAATACAAGAGCTGTGGCAATAGCAGCCAATAAAAAAGAAGCTAGTTGAGAGGGAATCAAAAAAATTCAGACCAAGAAGAAGAGGAGAGGTGATTCGGATGCCAAGAGGGCAAGCAACACCAGGGCCACTCACTCCCTCACCAAACGCACCCACAATCGCCATCACAGACAGCATCACTCCCCTCACCATTGGATCACCGTCTGATTGCCAATCCACTCCAGGCCAACCATTCCGACAAGACGACGAGTTTCTTTCAGCTACACTCACTCCACACACACATGTTAGGCTTATTATACAGGCAGACAAAAATGCAGAGCCAGCGATCTTGCTCGCTGTTGCATCTTCCATACTTCAATGTTTTGAATCACAATGTTGCAGATGAAATAAACTTCTCTCTCAACTGCACAGCCTGGTTGTTGTTTCAACCGTGATAAGAGATAAAAATGGCCATTGGAACCAGCAATCAATCAGCCTAGAGCCGATCTTGTAATCTCGTATGCCAGGAATGTCGCAGCATTGGCCGGGACACTACGAGCCATGGCAGGTCCAAACCCCTTGTACAAGCCCTTCACTCCATCGGCCGCAAGAATCTTCTTGAAAGCGTCAACTGATCCTGAGTACCTTGGCTTCTTGTAGTCATCCACCTGGATCACGCTCTTCACGACGTCGGTAGGGTAGACCGAGAGCCAGAACACCGCCCCAGCAAGGCCTCCGGATAGGATGAGAGAGCCCCTGCCGAGGTTTGATGTGTCCTGACCACCAGCAAGGTACTGCTTGGTGCCTTCATACACACCAAACATCACGGCATTGCCAGGAACCTCACGACCCATCGTAGGGACGAGGCCCTTGAACAAACCCTTCATGCCGGCTTCCCTGACGACGTGCTTTGCCACATCGATTGGTCCTTTGGGTAGGGCTACGCCAGAAGCAGCAGCTGCCTCGGCTAAAGCACTCTGGGCCTGCAACCTGCAAACGGGTAAAGCAAGTTGGAATATGAGTAAACTGCATGTTTTTTACTGTTAAAATTCTTCAAGTAGGAGATATCAGAAAACATAAGAACTGCACAAATGTATGATGACTTGCAACCAAAATAAGTATTACTCCCTCCGTCCCACTCACTAAGGCGCGGTCAAATTTTGCAGTGTCTTCAGAACTAATCTTTGACTTTAAATTTCTCGTATACTACAATGTTTATAACAAAAAAATCATTATCATATAAAAGTAAATTTAAATGACAATCCAATGATATTATTTTCATCAAATAAAATTTAATTTATAATAGAATATCTATTGGTCAAATATTTGAGGAGTTGGATTTTGAAATGCGAGAGCACCTTAGTGAGTGGGATGGAGGGAGGACGTTGCAACAGCTCACAATATTGATTTGATAGAGCAACCATCGATGGTATTTAACATATGTAGAAGACACAGTCTGATGTCATTTGTCTAGAGAATTGAGACTCAAAAACTCATATGTCCCTTTCAAGGACATACTCAAGATAGAATAGGAGTAAAAGGCATGTTTTTGAATGTTGAATTCTTCAATCTGTTGTCTTATATCTCCCTTCCAAGGAGATATCACAAAACATAATAACACTTAAAAACGTATAAAGCACAAGGGATCAGTCATTGAATGAGCCTACTGCACAAGAGCGTGACGACTCGCAACAAAAGTAAGTTACTGCACTGCAACAGCTCACAACGTTGATTTGATTGAGTAACCAGTTATGGCATTTAACATATGTAGATGGTTGTTCAACAGGCAGGGTCTGATGTCATTTTCTCTGGAGAACTGAGGCTCAAAACTCATATATCCCTATCAAGGAGAAATCAGAAAACACAAGAAACCTATAAAAGAACATATAAAGCACAAGAGTCTTTGAATATGCACACAGCAGAAGTGTACCACTACTGAGGGGAAAAAGGCACTGCAAGTCTGCACTGAAGAGGTCTGTTTCGGGTAAAAAGGTCAGTTGGTCTGAAATAATTTGATCTAGAACACTGAGGTCTAAATAGAAAAAAAAATGGTCCTGGGGAAAATTTTTAGCCAGTTGAGTAAAAGAAAAAGACTTACAGCCACAATGCAGTGAAAGTGAAATGAAGTGAAAAAGAGTAACGAAAATGTGAAATGCACTTGAACGAGTAGGTAACATGGCTGATGAGTGAAGACTGATTGATATGTGCAGGAAAGGGCAATTTGACAGAAGCTTATTACCAGGGCATAACACACACATAATTCCTACTGATCTATTGTACACACAATAATGCAAAGCTCAGCCACCCTCAAGAGTGAATACTGCAGTCAGCAGATGAAAGGATTTAGCAAGCATGGTGACTAAAGCTAATTACCTGCACTTGATGAGCTCAGTTGGGCAAGCGAGGAAGGAGACCGCAACACCAGCACCCGCACCGGCGACAACCTGCTGCTTGACCGTCAAAGGCTGGCCAGGCTCGGACCTCAAGAGGGCCTCCATCTGGCCCCTGACGGTGAAGAGGAGGGCGTTGAAGGCGGCGACGGTGGCGAGAGGCGCCCCCATCCCCTTGTAGAGGCCCCTGGGGCCCTCGGCGGCGATGGTCTGCTTGACGGCATCGACGGCGCCGGCGTACTTGGGGAGTTGGCCGGGGGCAGGGGTGGGTTGGCTCTGGAGCTTGACCTTGATGGTGTCGAAGGGGTGGCCGACGATGAGGTTGGCTGCTCCCCCGACGGTGCCCGCCACCAGGTCCTTGGCCACGTCCCCCATCTGATCTGATGGAAATGCAACAAAATCTTATTCGGTTCAACTCAAGGCGACAGATCGAGTGAGGGATCAGATCGCCAGCAACTCTAAAATCAGCACCTCTGGGTCTGAGGCGGTGGTGGCCGGCGGGCGGCGGCGGCGCGGGGGATCGAGGATTCGAGGGAGGAGGTTGGTGAGGGAGGCGATGTGAATCTCGTCTCGGGTTGGCGTTATATGGCAGGCGAGGCGAAGGCCCACAGAATGCAGCGCCGGCGGGACGAAACAGCCGTCAAGATCAGATCCGACGATGACCTACCTGCCTGCGACGATTATGGTACAGTATACTTACTGCAGGACACGAGCCAAGTGAAGAAATACAACTTGTCCTTTTTCTATTCGTCTCCCGGACAAACTACACGTCAGCCGTGATGTAATCCACTACTACAGTCCGTGACCATGGGATATTTGGTAGAGCCTAACTTTAATATTAATCTCAATGAGTTTTACAGGGTGTTTAGAGTTTCATATACGATGTCATATTAATAAATTTATAGTTTTTTAATAAAACAAGAAGAGAAGAAATATTTTATAAGGATGAAACTATAGAGCGTTGTTTCCAAAAACATTGGAAACCTAGTGAAACCCGTACAGAGAGCATTTCTTAGTTTTAGAGAGCATTCCTTAATTTTATTCATCGCTTGAAACCAATGGAAAAAAACTAAAATAACTTATGAAACTGTGCAATAAAACGTGCTGAGAAAAACATGTTTCATTGTCTATTTTATGGTCTTAAAAATTACAAGGTGAAATCTTGCATTGAGATCGCCCTAAGCTCCAAGCTAATGTTTGGCAGGGCTCTAGCTTTATTTTAGATCTGTTTAGATAAAACGTTTGATATAGCTTTCTCTCTACTTCACTGGAATCTAAATCCCTACCAAACCCCCTCGCTCATAGTGGTTTGATCCGCCACCCCTATATCACTCTAACTCATACTAGTTTGATCCACCACCCCTATATCAACTCATACTAGTTTGATCCGTCACGTGTACACGGGAGGGGAGGGGAGCTTGTTGGATGAACAATCTAACGACGGCAGAAATGAGAAATTTGTCATGGATTAGTTTGGTATCAATTTCCATTTTGCTGCAACAATTGTTTATAGGTCGCTACTAAACTGAATGATGGACTACGACGCTGCTTATCCGCTACTAGTATATTGGCTGAACGATGGGACTTTTGGTACTACAAAAGTGCATCATCACAATTCACAAAAGGTGTGTTAAGCCAGTGGACGACACACTAGCAAGCAAAACAGCGATCCTACGAAGCAAACAATTTTCAGATGCAGGACGATATGGCGTCCACATGGAATGAACCAACAAGCACCATGTCCAAATTCCAGGATTTCAGAATAGAGACTGCTACAGGAATTCAATGGTCTATTCAATACTCCTACTTTTGTGAAGTAATCAGAGAAAAACTTGCAACAAACAGGTTTCCAAATTTTGACCCGAAAACTTTCTCATCACATCAGGGTTAGTCTTTCGCAATGCCAAATGGGAAGGGTTTCTCCACATCACACCAAAATGTAAACTTGACACAAAAATTTATTCTATCACAAGAAAGAAACAGCAAGGCGAAAGCAGTTTGTTTGTGTGCTCCAAGTCAGAAACCCTGCTTTCTGAGAGATCATACCATTCAGCTCAGACAGATGATTGATAATCGGACCACACCAACCACGCATGTATATTATTGACAAAAGCTCAAAGTAAACTAATGCATTTGTGCATGACATAGAAAAGGAAGGACCCATTACTAGTTCTTAGACGCTAAAAAGTACAGTACCACATAAAACTTGGATCATGTTGAACATGGCCCTACTGAAACGGATGTACACCTATCTTTGTATACACCAAGCGCATCATGTCCAATTTCACAATCATTAGACAAATAGGATTTCATGCTGAGCAAGCTTCATCCCATCATGAAATTTTACAAGTAAAAGACAAGCAAAACTTTGAAATTAAGCAATAAATCCCTGTCATACAATCAGAAACCAGACCCAGCACAGTAAATTCATTTTAGCAAGCATTGCTGTAATTCAAGAAGAGAAGCTGAACCCAACTACTCTGAGAAAAATAATCTACTAGTACTATTGAAAGTTGAAACTAATAAAGTAACTTAAGGTATGCCTAACTAACCCATACACCATAAGTAAATAAATAACATGCAATGAATAGGAGCAAAAACATACAGTGCACCCTGTTGGATCAATTCATTCCAGATAAGCGAATGAAACAATCCACAGTTCCAAAATACAAGGGGCACAGGGGCATGGGTGGTGAATTCTATATGAATCAATTCACCATGTAAATAACAGACAAGTGCACGCTCGTTGCCTATGCCTTAGCTCAGTAGAACTTTTATGCTAAGTCGCTGAGCTACCCACTCATGGAAGTAAGACATGATAATAAATAACTATAAGATTTTTTCACTCTAATGTATATGTATAACTAACTATAGTTATAGATATCAAAATGGCACAAGTAAGTAAAATTTTCAGCTGGCAGAACTGAAAATTCTGGAGCATAAGAAACTACTCATGCAGAAATGTTGGAGACAAGTCTATGGCCTGCTATGCTACATGATAAATGGAAGGGCGAAGAAATCTACGGTACATGCAGGGGGAAAGCCAACATAAGTTTAATGTTTGAATAAAATCTGAGTTTTGTTCTCTTTTTTAAGACTATTAAGTCAATAGGTTTGAGAACGACACCACCTTGTGAAAGTAATAGAAAAAGGATCCGTAAACATCTTGACATATTAAAGTTTTAGGAAACCAGTACTCATCATTCATTAGTGGAGCACCATCTGTTTTGTCAATCAACTCTATATATCTAAACTTCTTATTGCACAATTTAGGCATAGTCTGAATGAAGTGCCTGATAAAACAGCAGCAGTTGATTTGCAATCACTAAAAATGCACTTATTATATCATCAATCATCATGGCTCTTGGGTATGATATTAGACTACACTTATCATTATTAGCTTTTTAATCAATTTATTGGAGTGGCACTCAACATGGCAGACGTTGCAGGTCATACCTACAACTCTCTAGTCATGACTCACCACAAATCTACAATTATATTCCATGCTTGCAAACCACATAATGGGGACTAAACATGTATAGTAAACATAAGAATCTGGCACAATCCAAACACCAAACTAGATGTTTTGGAAATCAAACATTGCATATATTTCTAAGATATGTTGCGATCAGCCACACTATGGCAAGAAAACAACATATCACAGACAATAAATAATATAGAAATATAATTTAAGCCATGCTGCAACACCAGATACATGATAAGGTGATACAACATCTATCACGAGAAACAGCAAAAGTCAAAACATTTTAGCAACACCTCCAGGCTTAACTTATAGAAGTAAAGGGGAAAACAAAACTTATATGAATTAAACAGATGTAGTTCAGACCTATGATCTGCAGTTGGCAGCAACCATCCCCACAAGGCAAAAGCACAGGACAGGTGAACATATTAACTCATCCCACCATATCAACATGTGTGTTGCCTTCCTCCCCTTCATCATCCTCATCATCACCAAGACTTAGGTCCTCAATTAGTTCCTCAATCGGCACAGTGGGAACATCATCACCAATAGTAGATGCCATCTCTGACCTATAGTCCTCATCCTTGTATAGATCAATCTGAAATCTAATATCAGAGTTGTGCTCCAAGTCCCTAAGGAACTCCTCATACTCATCAGCCCTCTTCTCTTGCTCCCCTTTGGCCCTATTTGCACCATCTTCCTCCATTGGAAGCCTCTTCAGCTTCCATCGGCGTGTGCGTGGCCTCTTCGCAAAGCTCTTCTTAACAAGAATGACTTCAGGCAGACTGTGCCGCATCATAGCCGTGTCCATGTCATCATCATTCAAGTTTGCACCATAAAGATCATAGCCAAGGGCAAGGTCTCCAGGATTCAGCAGGTGGCCAAGATGAGTCCGCACGGTGAACATGGTGTCATTTTTCCCAAAGTCGGACACCCGGGCGACCTGGGCATATGCCAACTGGTAGCGAGATCCGTCAATGGTAATCTCTGGTGACTCGTGTTCAATGTCTAGCACGATGTATTCCACCAGCTGCTTGCTAGTGAGAGCAGCCTTGAAGTTGTAGACCCTGTACTTCTTCTCCTCAAGGTGGTGCACTCGCAGAGTGAGGGGGTCAAGCAGTGCGATGGCATTAGTGACCTTGACGCAGAGGACGAGAGGTCCAAGGCCTCCAAGGTCGCGGGACACCTGAGGGCTAAGCGCGATGAGGTCCTCCCGGCAGATGGGGCAGATCTCGACGGAGAAGGTGTGCTTGTAGTTGTAGACGTTGCTCTTGGTGTCGTGCGAGACGAGCTGCTTGGCGGTCTGGGTCTGGATGGGGGCGACGGTGGCGAGGAAGTCGACGAGGCGGGCTGCGTGCGAGCGCGAGCCGAAGAAGAAGTCGAGGCCGCCGGGGGCCGCCGCGACGCGCAGCGCGAGGGAGGCCTGGCCGTGCTTGAGGAGGAGCTGCTCGAGGTAGAGGAAGGTGCGGCGGTGCGGGACGTGCTGGCGGAGCTGGACGACGGCGACCCACTGGTCGGGGTTGGACTGGGCGCGGGCGCAGGCGTCGCAGAGGCGGTCGTGGACCGTGAACTCGACGGGGTGGGTCTGCTCGAGGACGACGCCGTTGAGGACCTCGCGGCGGAGGCGGAGCTTGAGGCGGAGGCGCTTGGAGTGGGGCTCGGAGAAGACGAACTCGGCACCGGAGAGGGAGACGCGGAGGCGGGCGAGCGGGCGGTTGAGGCGGCGGAGGAGGATCTGCATGAGCTCGGGCGACTCCGGACCGGCGCGCAGCCAGCAGCGCGGGGGCTGGAGGTAGGAGGTGCAGTCGGGGCAGTAGACGACGGCGGCGTGGCGCGGGACGCCCTCGGTGATGTCGACGCGAGCGCGGATGCAGCGCGCGCACATGTTGGCCGGATTGGGCTGCATGGCGACGCCGCAGATGCAGCACAGCACCGTACCCACCGTCTGCGTCGGCACGAACATGCCGCTCCCAGCGGCCGGCGGCGCCGACCCCGGCAGCATCCCGTCTCTCTCTCTCTCTCTCTTTCTCTCTCGCCGGATTGGATCGAATCGAGTGGTTGGGATCTCTGGGGGCGGTGGCGATGGAGATTTTCCCTAGGGTTTTTGTAGGTGACAAAGAGGGGAAGAGGAGGCGAGGCGGCGGCGGCGAGATCAGGCGGTGGAGGAGAGGTGATGACGAACGCAATTACGGGAGGAGAGTTGTTTGGGCCAACTACAACCACGCATAGCAATTTGGGCTTTTGGGCCTTGTCCATTGTTGGGCCGGAAAACGCGGGAGGAAGGCCTTCGGCCTACTAGCCGGGTTGAACCGCGTAATTGGGCTGGGATCGTGTGAAGGGGTATCGAAATTTTGTGACCTTTCGATTCCTCATGTTACTCGTAGAGGTGTCATTTTTGAAATATATCGTCCAATTTCTCGGAGGAGCTTAGAATGTACTTGTGTGTTTATATAGACGAGCGCGTGTGTATACATATATTATTGTCTAAGTTTGTATTGCATCTTTTTTAAAAAATAAGTCCCCGCAAGTGAAATCGGGTAGCTTGCAGCATTTGGTGTGCAGCGACATTTTGTTGGGTCGCTAACTTTCCGCTAACCGGTCTTGGCAACTTTAGATCACCGCAATGATAATCTTTAGGTGATAACTAGAATGTTAACCGACCCCCGCCTCCGCGCTCCTCGCCACCGGCACAAACCTTCCTATCCGCGCTCCGCCGGGTGCGGTGATGCAATGCTAATCATGATGAAGAAGAAACCACACCTACAGTGCTTGAAGTGGAGGGATTAAAATTGAGAGCGTATTTTATCTCCCTGATTTTCAATAAAATCAGTAAAACTGTCAACGAATTATTTTATAACTGATTTTAAAAAAATCATTTCAACTGATTTAATAATTTTACATATGGAATGAAAATCACCGAAAATCGGGCCTCGTTTGGTAGGGATTCTCCTCTCGATTCTTAACGAGAATCGGTAGAATTCTCTGCCAAACAGTTATTTTAATGCGATTACGAGAAAAATCACTTCAAATGATTCAACAGTTTTACATAGGGAATGAGAATCACCTAAAAAGTTCTAGAATCACTTGAAACCGTTTCCCAGAATCACCCGAAAATCACCTAAAATATTGTTCTAATTATTATTTTATTATATCGATTTTGATTCTCTCAGAATCTAATCATAGAATCGAGCTCTCTACCAAACGAGTTTCGTTCTTTCAAAATCATTGAAAGTAATTTCTCTCAAAAATCACATAAAATATTATTCTAATTATTATTTTATTGCATCGATTCTGATTGTCAATTAAAAAATCATAATCTAGAATCAAACTATCATACTAACAACCCAATCAAACGAGTCTAAGCAGTAGTTTGGTGGATTATCAGCCACGTGACAAGGCGATTCCCGGCGTGACATGTGATGGACGGATGTATAGCTGCTTTGTCCATGTCGTGCCGTCGCGGCGTCGCCTTCGCCCCTTGGCGCTTGGCATTGCGTCCTACTCCTCCTCATCCGTAAACCGTAAACCTCACGGCGGCCACCATACCAAGACCACGCGCCCGCCCAACACCGAAGTCGATCTCCAACCCACCTCCCGCACCTCACCCCACCCATGCGCGAGGCAGGCGTCCAACCACCACCTCTCCCTCTCCCTCTCGCGCGCTTTCTCTTAGCTAATTAACTCCCCCGTGGCCCGCGCGCGCCCCATGCACGCACTCGCCGCCGATGGCCGCGCCCGCGCGCCGCCTCCTCCTGAACGCTCGCGCCACCCACGAACCCGCCATCCCTGCTTCCTCTTCCTCTTCTTCGAGGCAATCCTTCCCCACGCTGCTCCCCGTTTTTATTCTCTTCGTCCTCCTCCTCTGCTTCCTCTCCATCTTCCTCATCCGCGACCTCCTCCACTTCCTCTCCCTCTGGCTCCGCCGCCGCCGCCGCCTTCGACACGGGGATGGTGATGATGACGACTCTGTGCAGGGCTCATCATCACCAGCCGCGACACCACCTATTGCCGAGGCGCCGCGCAAGCCGCCGGGGTTGGACCCCGCCATCCTCGCATCCTTCCCCACGGCGCGCTTCAAGGCCTCCGCCGCGGCGGCGGTGGCGGCACCGGAGTGCGCGGTGTGCCTGTCGGACTTCGCCGGCGGCGACGCCGTCCGCCTGCTCACCGTCTGCCGCCACGCCTTCCACACGGCGTGCATCGACTCGTGGCTCCGCGCCCACACCACGTGCCCGGTCTGCCGCTCCGACCTCGACGCGCCGGGGCCTCGCAATGAGGACCCCGCCGTTGCCGTCGACGTGGAATGCGACCGGAGGGGCGGCGCCGGCTGACCGGTGAACGCCACCGTGCTGGATGACAGGATTTCCTTTTTGTTCGCGCCAAAATTGATTTTGATTTAATTTGTTTGTGGCTTCATTTCCCACGGTTCACGCACAGCGGCGAGGAGCATATTACCGTGTAAATACTGAACGACTTGTACTGTAATTGTGCATTGTGTCCGCATTTCCAAATTGTTGGGAACGATAATATACAGTATTCCAGGTAGAATTATGAGGCATCACAGCTTCAGCTGGCTGTTTAATTCAACTGCAAGTCGTTCAATGTATCAGTTCGAAGCTTTTGTAATGTTAATTTTTAACCACAAAAATGGACGGTTGGTAGCAACAAGGGCATTCTAAAGGATGCCACTAATTTTAGAGTAATCTCTCCCTGTGCACGATGATACATAAAATCACAAAGCAGGCGTTACGTCTATGCGAAAAATGCTAGCCAGAAAGAGGAAACAGAAGAGATATGTACAGGCATATAACAGTTTTGCTACTAATTGTCGCACACGCATACCACACAGGGCAATATACGGGTCTGCTTTACAGGATATATGGAAGCAAGTACATAAAAGCACCATAGCACGTCTCAGGTGCTTTGATTCAAAGACACAACGACGCTGCTTATTTAATAAACAACAGCGTGCGAGAAACTGCTTGCGCATCAGTAAGGGATGGCAAGATTATTTATAGAACATCTCCTCTACTCATGTTCTTTGCTTTTTAAAGATCTGTAGAAGCTCATGAACCTCACAGTGAATTCTGAAAGAATTACAGTGTTTATAGTTAGTAAGTTAGTAAGATCCGTTCATTCTCCTAAAAAACAAAGAAGACTATTTCAATTCAGAACTATACTGAGTTGGCAGGGGAATTTTTTCTAGTACCTTCGATCTTTATAAAGCATTGGATAGTTTCGCGTTGGTCATGGCCCTCGACAAAACCTTCTGTATTTATGTTTCTGAATTCCAAACCCGTGTCGCGGGATTTGCACTGCTCTTTTTGATGCGCGCAGTCTTTGCACTGATTACGCCGAGAAGCAAGAAAAAGAACAAAGAATAATAGTTAGTATACAGGAATTAGATCATGAATTGAAACAACTGTTACTGAAGATGCAGTAGTCATGCTAACACGATTCAACTCTGACGCTAGTTGATCAATGCTATTTTGGAACTCCTCATCTCTGTCCCTTTTCAGTTCAGCAACCAGATTCTGCATTTGTAAGGAGACAAACATCAGTGACAAATACTGAAAACAACGAACCCTGTTTGGACCCTTCAGAGCATAGAAACATTAGGCAGAGTAGAGCTTACAGAGAAAATGAAGTAAGGTGACACATTATGTTCAATCAGTTTTCTGATCTTCCCCCTAATGACATAAAGCCTGCACAAGTCGAAGTAACAACATCTGTATGTTTTCTTTCTTGAGATTAAAGAAGCTCAAATATTCTGAATTATGGAAAAGAAGACATGGAAGGGATATCCTACTGCATTGGGCTTGGTTCCTCCAAGATTTTTTTGGCTATATTGGAGATTTCCTCCTCCCATCCTGTCAAAATGGCATGGCCTTCTAGGAAGGCATAGCTGCAGTTGTGAGGGGTTATTTATCGCCTTGAGAAACCCAATTATATTGCTTCTTAACAATAGAATGAACACAGTACCAGCACCTTGATTGAGCAGTTATATGCATTTTTTGTCAAAAAAAGAACATGCCAATTGCAATTGTTTCTTTAGAAAATGAGGGAGGAACATACTATGTTGTAAAGACATTTCTCCAGTAATGAACCATCTCCTTTATCCACAGTCAAACCGTCGCAACATCCCAATATGATATTTCAAGAAGCAGGAAAGAAGAGGAGAAGCATGTTTGATGTTCCTTTATCTAAAAACAAGGGAAGGATATTCTTATGTGCTTACTTTGCTTTCCACGTAGCTTCAAAAGAACGTATTGCCTGTCGGAGATTATTGCCTGCGGTCATTGTTATTCTCCTAGCAATGTCACAAGGCAGATCTATGCTCTCTTGCACTGCAATGTACTCTAGGACCTTGATTATCTAAGAGCAAAAACATTTTTCAGCAAACTGTCAAGCATTGCAAATGCGAAGATAAAATATCCATATAAATCAACAGGTTGTATTTTAAAGTACCTCATGAGATGAAGGTGGCTTAAGTGTCACAACCTTGCAGAGATGCCTGACAGCCTCAAGGTTTGAAGCATCAGAACAGCAGAACATTATTTTGTTGCAGCCTACATACCTCCCCAGAAACCATCCGATATAATGTTGAAGATCAGATGAGAGTTTATCAGCATCATGGACAACGATCACTGCATATATATGTATTTTAAGCAATCACCTTGGTGTAATGGTCAGATATCAATAAAGCTTCCTTTATTCTAAAAGTGTGTGTGTGTGTGTATGAGAAAAAAATTTTGAAAATATATGTTTTTTTATTGAATTCGCAAGAAAATACTGGTTTGGGGCAGAATTACGGAAATATACCGTTGTCGCTGTTTCGATAAGCAAGAGCATCGCGGCTGGTGATCTCGGTTGATGGCGGCGTGAAAACGAGAGCGCTATCGCTCTTTCGTTCAGCGAGTACGTGGGTGGAATAGGATATCGTGGTGCGGGGAAGCGAGGTTGCCAACTTTCTTGCGTGGCGCACCCACGAGACCGTGGGCTCCGACACTGTACCGGTCTTGCACCGCTGCTCTGTGAGAGTGCCTACGGTCTTGCATGGTGGGGTTACAAGAGCGGCGCGGTCTCGCGTGGCACACCGCGCGAGACCGTGGGCCCTGCCACTGCTACGGTCTTGCCACTGTACCGTGAGAGCGTCGTCAGTATCGTAGCTCCAAAACGCGAGAGCACGACTGTCTTCACAAAAGCAACACCATGGGGTCCAAGCACCCTATCGCTCTCACGCGACGAAAAGGCGAGACCGCGGCCAGTCTCGCGCTCCCAAAAAGCTAGACCACGGGGTCCACAGCAGGTCGTGCCGCCCTCACGTGCCACAAATGCGAGACCGCAGGCCCATGTTGCTCTCGCGCTCCCAAATTGTGACACCCTAGTGGCCTCGCCTCGCCTCCGCCACGTGCCGCTCCCGCTCGACAGAAACGCGAGACCGCGGTCAGTATCGCGTAGCCAAACCGCGAGACGCGGGTCCACCGCCTCGTCTCACGAGATGTATGGAGCTCAAACTCCCTTGAACTTCCGTCGCACGAGATCGACGGGAATTCACGTGGCAAACACGCAGAACCGTCGCTGACGTCATGCCCTCACGGCATGGAATTGCGATACCGTGGCAGTTTCGCACCCCCACGTGCGAACCTCGGTATCTCACTGCTAAACCACGATATCAATGGTATATTTATGCAAAACAATTTTCATCCAGTATATTTCTGAGAAAGAAACAATAAACAATATTTTTCAAAAATTTTTTCTATGAGACACTAGTACATCAATGTAACACATATAAATAACAGAAAATAAATGAAGAACATGCAGCTGTGTCAAGAAAGATCACTGTTTATTTGACAAGGTAAAATAGTGTCCTCATGTACCTCTGCAGTTAGCATGACTGCAAATGGAGTTTGGTGATGGGATGGATTCATTCAACAAAGTAGCAATGACATGCTTCTCATAGCCGTGTATGTCAGCCAAATTTACCTCCACATGATGACATGAAATCTTCACTCTGATATCAATGTGTTTTGCAATTTCTCCCTGCAGTGTGAGAATAGTCAGTAGTGTTTCATTTTACAATTCCCTCTGAATTACTAGAGATTTGTAATGGCGATAATGTGCAAAAGAATAACAAGTCATTCTCATGCAACACATACCTTCAGCTCGAATCTCTTTGTCCGTTCCTCTATCTGTGAAACGGCAATATGAAGCACAATAAGCAATTGTGAGCTTAAAGGTTTAGATAATTAGCATCAAATTATCAGTAGCAAAAAAGTGAGTAACATCAACCTTGAGACTATCAGTAGCAAAAGCATCCCTTATGAGTGCCGACACCATGCTTCTCTTTCCGACTGCGGGCGGGCCTTCAAATATGATATGGTTGCATTCTTGTGCAGTAACCTGGGTAATCCCGTATCAGAATGTAACAAGTTTGTATCGCTCAATGTACTGAAATGTTTGACTGCAAATGGGTAGTATGTGTGATGACCTGCTTGTAGAGCTCAAGGGCGGCGTTCTTGTTGCAGATGAAGTCCTTGAGGAAATTGGGGCGGTACTTGTCTGCCCAGACGTACTTGTCCTCTGCCGTGGCCGTGGACTCTGCAGACGTCTGTGGCGAATCCACCTGCAACTGCGGCGATTGGAAGGTGACCGAGTTGGGCAAAACCCTGACCCAGATGCTCCCTCCTCTCCCGACGGCGACGGTGGAGGAGGCCGGCGTGGCGATGTGCTCGGAGCTCTGCATGTTGTGGTCGCCGGCGGACACCTCAGACTCAGAGTGTGTGACAGCTTCAGCTTTGGATTCAGCCGGCGTGTGGTGGTCGTGGATGTGTTTGGCGGCGGCTTCCTCTCTCTCCCTCAAAGGCCTCCTCTCGGCGACGGCGACGGCGACATTGACAACCTGGGGCGCCTCCCGGCGTGGCGATTGCTGGGGCACGGAGCTAGGGCGGGCGGTTGGGGTGCGGGGGCGCGTGAGGGCGGCGCCTCTCATGGGGATGCAAGCGGCGCCCAAGCGGTGGAGACCGAGCACGAGCTGCGACGGCGACCTCCCCGGCAGGAAGGTGCGGCGGCGTCGGCCGTCGCGGCGGCGGTCCTGGTCGAGCGCGTCGGAGAGGGTGGTGGTTGTCGAGGACGCCGGGGGTGCCATGTGGGTGAGACGCCGCGCGCGGGCGAGAGGAGTGGGAGGGGAACGACGCGCATGGTAGTGGCATAGACATGAGCGGAGATGATGAAACCGATGCGCCGCGGCGGCGTGGACAATGGTGATAAGGTAGCGGGAAGGCGTGGCGACCAACGCGCCGGCGGCCGGCCGGGTGGTGAGGTGGCGGTGGCGGTGGATGGATGGTGACCGGATGGATGGTGACCGGAGAAGCGTTTATGCCGGAATCATTCCCATCCTGCCTCCTCTCCCGGCGCCGGCAACCATCGCCCATTGCTTCGGCGGTTCGGCCGCTGATCTCGGCCCATCCTAATGGCCCAGATTGTCATTTGGGCCGCCCCTGATTGCATATGCAGAGAGGATTTAGGCCGGCCTTCTTTCGCTGCTACTTCCACTACTGTTTCTGAGAATTTTTTGCATTTTTAATTTTTTTTAAAGATTTACAAAAATAACTTGCGAGATTGAAAAATTTCAAAACTAATCTCCTCCCGCCCTCGGGAGGGCGTGAAGGAAAACGCCCTCCCGGAGGGCGAAGAATCCGACGTGGCGACGGCCCCGCACGGCCGTCGCCGCGCGGGCTTTTTGCGGGCGGCCCTTCCCGCCCTTGGGAAGGACGTTTTTCACGTGCACGGGGCCGCCAAATGCCAGGAGGCCAGCCTTTTGCGGCGGCCCCCTTCCCGCTCTTGGTAAGGCGTTTTTTGTGCACGGGCGCCGCGCAGGCAGCGCGCGCTTTTTGCGGCGGCCCCTTCCCGCCCTTACCAAGGGCGTTTTTCACGTGCCCAAACCCTAATTGCCCGATCGACATCGACCCACTCTCTCGTGTTGTTTGAGATGTAAAATGTTATGTCGTATTTTGTGCTAATATAACAAATCCATTGGATTTGTGGTATTGTTGGAAATGTAACCGTCTTCGTGATTTGTCGTATTGTTTGAAATGTAAATGTTATCGTCGTAAGGATGCAAATGTAAATATTGTTGCAAGTGTAAATGTTCGAGGTATCGTACATATGTTGTTTGCAATACCCGTGAACATATTCTTTTAACCAAGTTAACTTAGTTGCAATGGTTAAGTAGTTGTTTATCACGGTGTTACATAACCCATTAGGTACGGATGATGCAATACAACTAACTCATCCCCCACGAGTGAAGGCTCGGCTACCTACGGAACCGTTCAAGGGCGATAAGCTTGTCATCAATTTTCTCTTTCCTTCTCGGTGTTGTACTCCTTTTGAGTTTCACATTCAGTTACTTTTAAGCCGTTATATTGGGAATGACATTGTCGATCCACCTAGTGAATCCACACCTTCTTTGAATGCCCCGGTAAAGAAACACATGTAATCGGTTAGAGAGCCACTAGAGCGAAGACGTTTGCATAATTGATAAAATGAAAGACGTACAACGAAGTCGTTGTCTAAGTTGGGGCAAATGAAGTATCTCCGACCATATGTTCGTGGTTCAAATGAGGTAGCCATCTTGCAACGATCCCTACAACCGCACATAGGACGCTCCGACCATTTAGGAAACCCAACGGGTTGTTCCTCCATGCTAAGCTTGCGATTTCGACGCGACGTTCGTACTCCATCCAAGCCCGAATGAATTGTTCGGTGGACTCAGGTTGTGTTACCGTCGACCGATCGAAGCGGGTTTAACCGTATCGATCCAATCTTTGTATGGACACCGACGTACATCCTCCGGTTGCACATTTTTTATGGTCGGAGTTAAAAATGGAACAAGCGAAAAGGTTAAAGAAAGAAAAATTATACTCACGACAAAATCGTCATCCGCAATCTCGGGACACACGAAGCATCTTTGTCCTCTAGTTGCTTGTCTTATGGATCTTACCACTTGGCAACGTAGACCACGGTGGCATTACGGACGTTCCGCCATGTGGGTAGTGCCGATGATCCATAGGCCCAGTCCAAAGCTTCGCGCGAACTCGACGTTGGTACTCGGCCTTCCGTTGAAGGTAGTCGACCTTGTTTCGCTAAGTGGGTAGTAACGTGTTCCGTCGGTTCGTGGGTTCTCCGTATCTATCCACTCAACGAAGTTGCACACCCGACGATATGCCCGCATGAGGTGTTAACACGATGTACAATCAAGTTAGCGTTTTCGCGTGAAGATTTTGTAGATGAAAGCGAGTGCGGATAAGCCATACCGATCAATGTTGGCGCATTGGAAAATCGTCTCCCCCGGTTTCGGAGAGGGACGACGTAAGTATGCAGCCATCTCCACAATGGCATAACGGACGGTCACACCATGGTGAAATAAAACCGCTCAAAGGATGGAGTCGCCGGTGGAGACGCTCAAGGAATGGATGATATGAAGATCTCATTGCAGGAGTAAATGTAGAAAAGAGAAAGCGATTTGAAGAGCTCGTATTCGGATCTAGGCAATATATAGTGCGGGAGGTGACGGTTCGCATCTATGTATCGTTTATGTCGTCACGGGGCAACGCTGATCGAGACGTATCGTGTAGGATTGTCACGGGGCAAAAGTTGATAGCGACGTATCGTGCGGGACTATCACGGGGCAAAAGTTGATAGCGACGTATCGTGCGGGACTATCACGGCAAAAGCCGATAGCGATGTCTCGTGCGGGTCTAACGGGCCGAAAGTTTTTTTGTCGTTAGTAAGAGTATCATGCGCGAACGATACGGAAGGATCTCGTGACATGTGAGTGCGACGAACGGACATAGATATATACAAACATCGAACACAAAATAAATATTTACAATTTGTACAACCGATGCACACACAGCACGACGAGGCCTCTTACCCCTATCCCTCCTAGGTGTGCTCGACGTGCCCCGAGAGTACGTCGCTGTCCGGGGCACGCCACGACTAGCACGGACATCCGGCGCGGCGTCTCGTGGCGGGTCCCGGCTCGTGGTAGAGGTGCTCCACCGAGCCGAGAGGAGGCGAGTACGTCCCGATCCTGGGTCCTCCAGTCGTCGAGTCGTCGCCCGTACCGACCCCCTCGTCGCCTCCCCGGACCCGCCCGCTGCGTCGCGACGAAGTCCCCGACCGGAAAATCCCCGCCGAGTAGAATCCTCCCGTATGTAAGCAATGTGAAGCATCGGTGACTTAAACTAAAACGTGTGAACTAATCATCGGACGACGCTTGCTCACCTCCCCCGACTAAGGGGACGAGGAACGGAGGATCCGCTCGCTCCACAAAGCTCGCACTTGGGCCGAGTAGCGAAAGGCCGAGGAATCGACGATCCACTCGCGCCTGCCGTATCCCCGCTCGGTAGCGTCGGACCTAGGCGACATTCGGTTTGTTAGATCACGTTGTAGGGTTGACACAATGAAAATGAGTGGAACTAACCCGTGGAAGGACCCGGGCCGTGTGGTGACCATCCGGGCTGGACCGCGTGGACGAGGACCCGTAACACCCTGGAGGAACCGCCATACTTTGTTTGCATTGTATTATCGCCATCGATTTCGTGCGGTGCAACAAAAATAACAAGGGGCCAGACCTTTCAAGTGCCATGTCCACATAACGTCTCCACGACTCGGTGTTATCAATAGGCATAAGTTCCCAATAATATCCTTCGTTGCACGACTAACTACAACGGATAGAGACATTGTGTTCACTCTTGTATCCACTTTAAATCCACGTAGCAACCAACTATACACCGACTCAAATGTTTTCTCGCCCGGCCTATCGATGCCCTTTGATTTCATCCTAAATTCGACAAATCTACACCTTCGGACCGTATCTAACGTTGCCTTCACCGTGAACTATCTCGAAATATGATCTTACTTGCCATAGTGCCCGACAAACAAATTGAAACGAGTTTATTCCATACTACGAATATATTTCCTAGATGATTACGTGCCTAACTTAATTTCTTTAACAATATGTTCTCTCGGTCTACATCTTAAATTTTCCCAAATCGATTTGTTCGTTCCATCTACCGCCAATCGTAAATCGTTCATTTCAGTTTGCCAAATTTTATAAACTAAATTTAATTCACTCGTAGTTTATATCTAAACATATTTTGATCATCAACAAAATTATACGTACGATTTTCTATAGTGCTTACCATCTGCTCACATAATTTACACTTACATCCAAACACATTCGCCTAAGTTGATCTATCTATTCTACCTATGTTAATGTCCATTAAATATCCTTGTTGATCTATCTATTCTTCCTATGTTAATGTCGATTAGATTATCTACATTGATCTAAATTAAACCATCTTTTACAAATCTATAACAAATTATTCAATACCTATTCAAATATTACAAATTTATATTTTTTCTAATATTTCATTTACATACTAGCTAACAAACAAAATAATGCCGAGATATTGCATTTACCTCCAATGAAGTACGCAATCCGGGGCTTCGCGCGCTCCTCCTCTTCCTCACTTCTCTCTGTTCTTTTCGGATCGGAAAGGTGTAAATGAGGCGAAATGATTGAGAGTCGGCTTATATACGCCATGGGTAAAAACGCCTTGCAGAGGCGGGAAGGGCCGCCGCAAAATTGCGAGGCGGCCGTGGCAATTTTGCGGCGGCCCCTTTAAGCACGGTGAAAAACGCCCTTGGTAAGGGCGGAAGGGCCGCAGCAAAGCGCGCCGCCTTTTGCGGCGGCCCCCGTGCACAGTGAAAAACGCCCTTACAGGGCGGGAAGGGCCGCCGCAAAAGGCCGGCCTCCGGCATTTTTGCAGCAGCCGCGTGACAGTAAAAACGCCCTTCCGGGCGGGAAGGGCCGCCCGCAAAAGCCGCGCGCGGCGGCGGCCGTGCGGGCCGTCGCCACGTCGGATTCTTCGCCCTCCGGGAGGGCGTTTTTCCTTCACGCACGCCTCCCGGAGGGCGGGAGGAGATTAGTTTTGAAATTTTTCAATCTCGCAAGTTATTTTTGTAAATCTTTAAAAAAATTAAAAATACAAAAATTCCTGTTTCTGACGCCCAACCCAATATACGAAGTTGCTTAATAGACATTCTGCCTTCCCATCCACAAAAACCGGTGCAACTCAACTATTTCCATGGTTTAAGAAGTGATTTTTATTTATGTGACAGGTTGATTTTTATTTCCATGGTTGATTTTTATTTAAGATGAGGATGAAGATAAATTAGATTTCTTCCGTTTGGTAATGACCTGGAAATTTGAAATTGGGACATGATTTTACAGGGCGATTAACCGAGGGTAGTAATTCCCTCAACACAGCAGTGGGGGGCAATTAACGGTGCGGTCAACACGACCGGGCTTGGACTTGTGCCGCACGCCATGGCCGGCCGGCAGCGTTGCTTAGCTCCTCCTTTCATTTTTCATTTTGGAAATCTGACGACGTGCCTGAGCAAGCAATCAATCTGCTACAGTAGAGTAGGACCTTTTGACTTGGACTGCCTCCCTCAAACTCAAAGGAGGTCAAGGGGTAAGCTCCAAGAATTGTTCTACTCCTACTGTATGTATTGGTATATGCTTCCTCGTCTAGGAGTATTTATTTACACATACGTACGTACATTATCAGGGTACGTAAGGGATAATGGAAATCGATCTGCGATCGATGATGGTCGGCTGGCCGCTTAAGTACACCGCTAGCTAGCGTTAGCAAATACGTACCATAAGCTAGTATCTCGCAATCAAAGATGATACCATATGCTCGATCGATCATATCTCCGGCTAATATTTAACCGGACATGCACTCGATCGGCCATACCGAACAAATGATCATCTCTGCCTCTGCCTGCCTCTCTCGATTTAATTATTATGACAACATTTGGTCGGTAGGTTGGCATGGTATGTCGTACTAACTACTATAGTCAGTACAACAAAATTTCGCACTCGACCGTGCATGCTTGCTTAGAGAAGCAATTAGCAGGAACATTACATGTTAACAATATTAAGCTTCACTATCATCTAAAGAGAAGAATCAATAATATTAAGCTAGTTTGATGTCAGGTTTAATCATACGATTATCATGTCCTACAATAAAACAAATCATACGATTATCATGTCCTACAATAAAACCAAAATATATAATCGTATGGTTATCATGATAGTGGTCTTACCAAACACACCCATAGTGATGATGGTAATCTTTTTGAGTTTCTTCTCCCTCTAGAAACTTCTTCCACGCAGAGGCAGACGCAGACGCAGCTAGTGCCCTATCAACATACTGCTCCCTACATAAATGACATCCCTTGGGGAAACCTGCGCCCGCCCGCTCACGCACCACATGACGTCACCGACGGCTTGGTTGGGCCACGAGCGCGTGGGGAGTACGCCGCCCACCTGGGCCCTCCGATCCGAATCGATCGGACATCTTCTTTCGCGGGAGGATTAGTCTTCATTTATTGATGGATTTTTCTTTCTTTAAAACAATTATTATATTTATTGATTGTTGATGATTTGTGGAGTAAAAGGGTCAAGAAAAGAAGGCGGCGGCGGATCTGCCCAGTAGCCGCCACGCCAGGCAACGGTGGTCGCTCGGCCAATGGGAGCTCGACACGTGGCGCATATGTGGGCCACAGCAATGACTCCATCGACTGTGACCTGCCCTTCACGTTCCACTACCACCCGCTTCATTTTCTTATTTTTCTTGTGCCGTTTGGAGCACAAGAGCTCAGCTGGGCAACCCTACAATATAAGAGAGTTCTTCTCATAATTTCATCACAACTCGTTTGCTCCAAGCTGAGATAATCCTCCTCTCAAAGGAGAATTCCTTTCCATGATATTTTTTAATATATAACGTCATTAGATTTTTATTATAACCTTCGATAAGTCATCTTATTAAATAATTTATGTAAATCAATAAAGTTTTTAGTGATAAATCAAAGCCACAATAAAAAGATATTTATTTAAATTTTTTAAAAAAGACAAATGGTTAAATATGATGTAAAAAGTGAACAACGTCGTATATTAGAAAACAGAGGTAGCACTAGTTTTATAAATACAATCACCGAAGTTGTTAAGTAGTAGTATGTTTTTATAGATGTAGAGGCTGGGTTTTATTCCATCTTTTTTTTAAAAAAAAAGACAGTATTCCATGGCTCAGTTGTCTGAAAAGTGAGCCCCAGGATCAGCAATAACCTTCCAAATGAATTTCTATTTGAAACAATCCATGTACTGTAGCAGTCTAGCGGATACTACAAGAGGAGGTTTGGTTGCCCATCCCAGAATGCTGCCGATGCAAAGCCTTCAGAAATTCCATCTATATTCTCCAATCCACATACTCCATCCATCTATGTATGTCGACATCCACCACTTCTCCATTGGAAAGGCAGGGCCCTCTTCTACCTCCAATTGTTGCTCATCTTTTCCTCCCCCCTCAACTTTCGATGTTTTCTGCTGTATTCCCTCAGGAAAGAGAGATTCTTCATGCAAAACTGAACATTATTTCTGATTATAATGTAATGAACACTCTGTACACAGCAGAGAGACTACTCTACTGCTCCTAAACAATGCTGCATTTTCTTTAGATGCCTTTCTAATGCTACATTTTTTTAGCAGTATTAGTAGATGCCTTTCTTTGTTCTTGCATTTAGAACCGTTTCCTCTGCTTTAGTTAGGCGTAGTAGGTTAGGGTGGTTGCCTAACATACATATGCCGTCTCCTCTTTAGTGCAAACAAATCTTCTTCATCATCTTCTTCTTCTTCAGTGTCAACTTCATCAATGCTGGCATTGACCCTGCAAATCAATACTGTATATATATATCACAAGTCTTTAGTTTAATAAACTCAACCGAGAGGATTAATTAGATGAAACAAGAGAGCGGGAGCAGGATTTGCTTTGATAGGGCTAAACATCACATTCACATTGCCTCGTTATGAAAGCAAACTTTTAGCGAGTTTGGCAATAGCGTAACGGCACTTGCTTTGGAAGCATCAGAAATTCAGAGTCAAGATACATGATGCTGCAAAACTATCCTCTGCAATTGCCTCGCTGCTAAGGGTCAACACACTGAGAAAAACCACATCAAAATCCATTTTTGATCCACAAGACCACATTATAATAAAGAAAAAAGAAGTTACTAATAAGCAAAGATCATTCATGCCCTCTTCTAGCATCCATATTTACAGACGAACTGAACAAAGCACCACATCCTGGTAAGTATAGCAAACCACCAGTAAGTAGCAGCCATCACAAAACTTAAGCACCACCAGCTACTTATTATCATCACTGCTAATCCACTAGGAGTATTAGCTACAAGTCTGCTTAAACCTTCTCAAAGACATATCTAAAATTTGAAACATCTCAAAATGAAAAGACTATATAGAAGTTGAACACAAGAGAGGGGGGGGGTTCACTAATTAAAGATGTATATATATTCTGTCTGTATTTTTCATGTGTCCTAGTAATAGTAATGGAGCAATTAGCAATGGAAAAGCTAGTGCTTTTGTACCCTTCCTTTCTTCATCTTCCTCCTTTGTGCAAAGCTAATGGCATCCACCTCGAGAAGCACCACCAAAAGGCAACAATGGTAATGGTAATGGCAATGGCAAAGGCAGAGCAAGCCGCCGAAGTGGCGGCCGCTTTGCTATGCGATTCCCAAATCAATTCACTCTGCAATTCTGCACGCGCTGGGTTCCTGCAAGTGGTAGGCAATGGCTAGTACTCGACGATGAGGCTGCCGAATGGCGCACGGTGTGGAATGCCCTTTCGGCGCTTCGCCGGCAGGGTCGGCGGCGGCGGGGTGGACGGCGTGAAGCTCCTCTTGGCAGGGGAGGTGGAGCCATCGGAGTCGGAGGTGGAGACCATGGCGTGGGCGTGGCGCAGCCTCTTCCTCCTGGTGGCGGCGGCGAGGTGGTGCTTCTTGGCGGCGTCGGGGGAGCAGCCGACGACCTTGCAGCCGAGGGAGCAGAAGCGGAAGTTGTCGAGGAGGCTGCGGCTGCACACCTCGCAGATGTTGGCGACGCTGCCCTTGTTGGGCTTCTGCTGGGGCCGCTCGTTGAGGAAGACGACGCGGGCGCTGTTGATGACGTACGTCTGCACGCCGCCGATGTCCATGAACCTCTGGATGTCCGACACCCGGATCACGTCGTGGTACGACGACCGCCGGATCTGCAAAGAGAACGCCGCCGCCGCCATGGTTAGGGAGACTGCATTGGGAACAACGAAACGAACAAGCCAACGAAGAACACGTACCTGGATGGTGTGGTGGTCGCGGTGGTTGTGGGAGAGGCAGAGGGAGCAGAGCGCGGCGGCGCCGGCGTCGGCGTCGGCGGCGCAGTCGAGGCAGAACATGTTGCACTCGCCGCTCCGGTGTGAGTCCGCGTGCACCTTGCAATGCGCGAAGAAGCTCGCCGAGAGAAGCGGGCTCAGCCACCGCGGCCACTGCTCCCCGTGCGCCACCGCCACCGCCGCCGCCTCGTCCTCCTCCGGCTCAGGACCGCCTCCTCCCTGCAGTTTGAAGAAACCAACGCCTCCGTCAGTTTCCTAATAAAAAAAACGAACAACACTACAACTCGAGATTAAATTGGATGAAAAGAGGCAGTTTTGACAAAGAAAATCCTCTCCTTGGAACGATTCATGGACGCAGCTCACAGGGCGTTTCTTGCTTCTTGGAAATCACGGAGAAGCGAATTAAACACCCCAAATTTGCACGTATTTGCCGGCGAAAGAATGCGGGGATTCCAACGCACAGAGGGAAGTAGCAAAAGCAAGAAGCGAAGAAGAAGAAAGAGTAAAACCCAATCCTTTAATCAATCCGCCGCCATTGCCCATAGAAATCGGGCCACCCAATACAACAGTAACCGAAACAAGAAACAAGCGAAGCAGCCGTTCCATCTCATTCATGTACACAAGAAACAACGAGTAATCGAAAAGAAGAGAATGGAATGGCACAACATAAAAATACCATGATCCTCCTGTTCTTGAGGCGGAGCTCCTTGAACGGCGACTCGTGGTCGATGGCCATCGATTGATCAATCAATCAATCAATCAATCTCCTCTGCGAATGCAACTCGGAGCGGAGGCGGCGCTGGTGGTGGTGGATGGATGGAATGGTAGACAGAAGAAGCAGAAGGAAAGAATAAACAGAGGAGGGTGGGTGGACTCGGGCTTTTATCGACGAGACGAGAGGAGATTTACAAAGGCAAGGCGGCTCGGTCGAAGAAACAAGAAGAAGCGGATGCGTCATCGTCGTCGTCGTCGTCTTCTTTGTATTAATTCATTTTCTTCTTTCCTTTTTTTTTTCACATTAAATAAATCCCCTGTCATTGTCACCAATTAGTGACAGTAATAATATTTTTACTTATGCAACCTGTGGCTCTTTCGTCTATCTGAGTAATCAATGGGCCTGAGTTGTTGTTGATTAGTCTTAGCTGGGGTTGTTAGCATTGGTCATTAGCATGTCCATCCCTCTGAGCGAGCTGTTTAATTTGATTTTATTTGATGTGACCTAATCTTAATCTCTTGTATAGTACTACTCCAGTAATGTTTTGGAGACACACGAGGGGAAAGTGGATGCCGAACGAAATGGCCTAAAATAAAAGCGAGAGGGAGGGAGAGGCAGAGAGCGACGCCGCATTTGCGCGTGCGTGCCGACCAGACACCACAGCACCGGACTTGTCCACGCACGTGTTGCTCTCTCGCTATTTCAGATTGAAAACTCGCTCAGTAGATTTTTGCTGTGCATTATCGGTTTAATTATAATGATAAACTACACATTTTAAGAAATAAACTAAATAAATATTTGTTCAAACAAGTGGTCTAGATAGTACAGTGAAAAATTTTACTTAACATAATGCGAATAATACGTTTCAATAATTCAATGAGTAAGCTAAAAAGTACAATGCCCTAAAATCTGTTTTAATAATGGAGTAAATCCGTTTCAGGAGGAACTTCATATGAAACTTTTTTTTTAAAAAAAAAACTTCAGATGAAACCTTCATTTCTTTCTGCAGTTGTATTGCTCCTTCTTGATGCTAATTGGCCTCGTCTGATTGACTACTCATCCCACCCATTTTTCTTTTGTAAACAAATCCATTCAGCAAAATTATCAAGTGGCACACTAATCAATCAAATATGATGCACCTGTTCTCTTCATTTCCAACTGTTGTTAATTTATCTGCTTAATCAATTATGCTACTTAATACAGTAGTTCGTCGCTTTGTTTGTTTGTTACCGATGCTTGGTTTGCATTGCAATTGCAGACAGGCACACCAGCACCACCAATACAAAAATAAATCCCAAGTATCAATCCACTACACTACTATCTTCCTCTATTTGCCAAATTGCCTTGTTCGATTCTTTCAACATACTATGATCTTATATCATTCTTATCTGTGAGGTGCCTAACAGATAGATAGATAGATGGACTAGTCGTTGTACTGGTGCCAGTTCCAGTCCTACCACCAATAATGCTGCCGGTCTACAAATGCAAATGCTACAAACTACTCCAAATGCAAACATTATGCCATTCTTTTCACACCTTTTTGGTCTTGTTCCCCTTTGAAAACATGCAAAGTTTTTGTTTGCACTCTCTCCTTCTCTCTGTCAGTCTGTATCCAACTCAAGTTCTCTCTTGCACTCTTTGCTTGCCATGGAAGAAAACAAAGTAGTAGTACGAGACAGCAAAATAATGAGGAAATTTTTAAAGCAGAGAAAGAAGGTGGTCAGTGAAACGGAGATTTGAATTTCGAAAAGATTCTGTGGCTACCCACTCAATCAAAGGGGCATGCTTTGGTTTGCTTTGGCGGTGCACCGGGACCGTTGGACTCTCCATCTGCGGCCGTGCTTTCAGATGCTGCTCTTTCTTCACATGCCATTGATTCCTCCTTTCTCTATCTTGCTCTCTCACTCTGTATCTGTCTCCTGCTTCTTCAAGTGTTGATGATTAGTTAAAGCAAGCAAGCAAGCAAGCAGGCAGGCAGTGGAGTCCTTGACCTTAAAGATACTCATCATCAGATGTTATCTCTCTAATCTAATACTACAATCTAGTCTTTATAAATATGTAGATGAGTGCAATGCAGATGCAGGGGGGAGCCCAGGAATGCAGGGGAGGCACATGTGCTTGATGGATTGGATGACTGCTATCTGCAACTTGCAAGAACTTCCTCTCACTAATCTCTCTTCCTTTCTTAGGTAGTACAGTACTTGTCATCTGCAATGCAAGCCATCTAATATACTCCTAACTGCCCACTTAGCCTGCACTGCATCCCTGTCTGCTGCTGCTTGCGATGCTAGGTTAGTAGGTTTAGTTGGTTAGTTTGTGTGTCTCGCAAAACTCTATGCATGCTGCAACTTGCACACACAATGACACATGCATGTTGCTGCATTTTGATTTCACCAAAGGGAATAGAAGATTGAAAGAATGATAATGCAGCAATTTACGCCAGAGAAAGGACTCCTCCAGGTCGGCGATGAAAAGGACATGAAATGGGTAGATGCATGCGTGCACTCACAAAGCTCAAACCTTTTTTTTTTACAGAGGGAAAAGCAAAGGGCAAAGGCATGTATAATTTGTAGCAATGGTGCTGGACTGCTGGTGTCGCTGCCACTTGCAACTGGTAGCTGAAAGGAAGATACGCCATTGCCGTTTCCCATTAGCCATCGCCAACCTTGGATGTGAACTGGCCCCAATTTGCCACGAGAAAAATGGTGCCTTTCTTATCTATAGTTGGTATCTTGTGTGGACCTGAACCTGTTTCGCACTCGCCCTGGTAGTTGTCATGTTCTACTAGTCTTCAGCCTGCATTCTGAAGCCAGAAAACTGAACTAGTTCTGAATGTTCAGATATATTTCAGCTACTTCACAGAATTATTTGCACCACGCCTCTCCAATACGTGTTCTCAAAAAACTTCCTTCACCGCATTATTTGTTCTAAGCTAGTACTCCGTATTTGTTAAGTTTATTTCTCAAAATGTATAATTTAGAAAACTTGTATCCCATAATCAAGAAGATAATCCGGTGAATAATGTGTTTCAAACGGGCTCTTGGATTTTAAAACAACTGAGTTCTAGCTCATTCAGAACAGAGGAAAAAAATCGTGTCACTCACTGCTCCCTCACATGCTAGGAAATGGGTGAACTAGTCTCTTCAGGTGTAATTGCATTTCGTTGTCTGAAGACTAGACTACTGGGTCCAAGTCCAAACCGGGGAAACATATAATACTTTTCACGTGTGTGGTTTCACCTCAGACAAATCCAATCCAATCCACAGAAAATGGTGGATTACTTGTCTCTCCGTTCCCCACAATGCGATGATCGCAAGTTGGAGCACTTATTTCTTTCTCTTTTTTTTCCAAGTTTCACAAAAAAGAAAGCCTTTGGATTTTGAAGTTAATTTAATCGGTTCTAACATTGTGATGATGGTAGCCACTGGAGCCTCTCTCTGAAAGCAACAAGGAACAAAAGCTGTGCAAGAGAAATATCGACACAGGCTGAAAAGGACAACCCCAACACTGTCATGGTGTTGCCGTGTGACAATGGGCAATTAAATTGATTAATTAGGAACATTTCCTTCCCTAAATCAGTTAGTTAGTGTTCCATGGCTTTGGTTTGGATGACGAATTAGTCGTCATCATCGAAACAGGAACCGAAACAGGAGAGAAGAAGATGAAAGTTTCTGCTTTGCTGTTGACACAGACAATTCAACTGAATGTGATCACGGAAAATTCATGCTGGTAGTACAATGATGAATCATCGCCACAAGAGTTTTGTCAATTCTGAATTAACTGGAGATGCAGATATTGGTTGTATCAGTGATAGATAGATTGCTAGGACGGCACCATTACAGAAAGAAAAGTACTACTAGTAGAAAAGAAAACAACGGCCAATTCCCTGCCAATCCAATGCTTAAATATCTTGGTGACTGAACTGTCTCTTTGCAAAGATAAATGCAAACTGCTTGCTGATTCTCATTTCCTGCAATGCAAATATGCAATCCCAGCACAAGTAGCATACATTAACATTACTGGTAGATATCTGTTCACATACTGGTGATCCATACACATCAAAAACTCTCCCAGCTACATTGCCGTACGATGTTGGGAACCATGATTAAGTTGTGCGTGTTAGCCTCCTCCTTGCAGTTAGCTTAGTGTTAATTAACTAGGCAAGTAGTTTGCTGTGGTGTCTGAATAATTCCTGTGGCTTTCAAATTTCAGGCAGTAAGCCAGAGAGAGGGACAAGAATATATTTGTGTGTGTTGATGGATGGAGATTGGAGAGGAGGATAAGGAGGAGGAAGAAGGGCATATGAAAAAGCAGGGAATCATTGGTGGCCGCCCGTTGGTTGGGCTGTCCAAATGTGCTGACAGGCACGCCAATGGATGGAATGGATGCCATCCTCCTTCCTCTTTACCTAATCAAATTTAAGCATCTGTTTCAAAGAAACCCCATTAAATTTTAAGCCAGTGGAGGTAGCTCTCGGATTGGTCGATTGCAGGCAGCTAAGTAACGACACAATCAGGCAAGAAATGCTTGATGCCGTTCTGTTGCTGGGGAATCAGAATTCAGATAAATTTCAAGCTAGTAGGTCACTACTTCTTTAATTTCTTTAATTTCAGAATGAATAGCCCTTTTCGTCCGCTCTATCATCCAAGTTTGACGTACAATCCTTTAGCGCGTTCGTGAAAAAAATCTATCATCGAAGCCAAGAATCAGTTTAAAACTCAGCTTAAGCCTCTTCTCTAGCTATATCTATACGAATAATAGCCTATATGTAAGTCGGAAAGATGTGAATAATAGCTTATATATAAATCGGGGAGATGTAAATAATAGCTTATATGTAAGTCGAAAAGATTATATGATACGTTTAAGGTCATCAATGTGTATGAGAAAATTTTTGGGATGATTCAAAGTGAAAAAAAAACCGAAATAACCTACTTCAAAGTAGAACTTTGTGGTAATAAAAAGCGAATTCAATCTTAATTTTACCTGCCTGCATTTGGGATTGTAAGCCGGTTAAATTACCTTTTTGCAAGCAAGGCATCAGTGCACTGATGAGTGGTTACTGTGTCTGTGCGTGTGTTGGGACGTTGATGCGACAAGGATTAACCGCACACACTGATTCCGAGTAATCATTTCATGACAAAATATCCGCATGTTGCGGACGACCGAGGGCTGGTGAAATGGAAGACTTTGATTCTTCTCCTTTCCGAGAAGATGCAGCTAAACTTCTGCTAGTGTTCAAAGCCTGGAGACTTCTCTATTTTGTTCAGGTCGTCGTTGCTTGCCGGTCGTCGAAAGCAACCTAGTACAAACTACAGGCAGTAGGAGTACTATTCACAAGTTTGGGGCTTTTTCTAGAAGTACGAAGTAGTTTGTGCATTTGTAGCATGATGATGCTTGGCTCATCGCTATGGTTACATACACATTCATAGACCATCTTGTCTGTGTATTCTGCACCAAACGACAGAAGCCACGGATCACCACCAATCAGGCCAAACTTGTTCAGAAAATAACAAGCCATCTTGTGAAAAATTACCTTCCATATGGCTAAAATATGTACTGGGTATTACTATATGGTATGAAATGGTCATTACAACGCAACGGCACTTTTAAGTAGCATCTAAGATCCCACTAAGACGGTTTTAACAAATTTATGACAAAAACATTTCTGTTACAGGTGCAAATGCTTAAATGACTTTAGCCAATACAGCATTCACGACAGCATTTTCTCTATAGTTCCATGTCTTAAGTTTTAAGTTATAGGAACTCCTGAACAGATCTGCCAAGCAGGCATGCCGCCACCTTATTGTCACGGCGAATCCTGCAACGGCTGAAGAAATGTCATGGAGTCTCGACTGTAGATTGAAATCAGAGGATCCGGTCCTGAAGATCAGACATGATGTTTGACGCCAAAGATGTCAACTTCTTCCCAGTTTCCCCAGCTATGTTCTTGATAGAAGACAGGTCCTGAGAAGCCTACAGAGATAACCAAGCATTATCATAGATTCATAGGTCTATCAATAGGCCAGCTATATTTTTCTACTCTTAATTTTACCTGGAAAGAAAGCCGGTTGATCAAATCTGAAGCACTCAGATCCACGTTGGAACTATTGGTCGGATGACCAAATAGATCAGCACTTGAAATGGCAGAAGATCCCTACATCAAGGTAAAAGTGGTAAAGAACATAAGACTGTATAGGTCAATGCTGATATTCCAAAGGTAAAAACCAACACACCATAAGAACCGGACTAATCCCCCACCCCCCATGCTACACACCAGATAAAGACAAATTTTAACCACTGCTGATTCACTTAGGACCCAGCCTGATCTTTTATTTGCCAAAGGACAAGGTCACATCCATTGCATCCATTTTTTTTATAAGATAAGTATCAAGTTTGGTAACACCATAGCAACGGCAGTATGGCATAGTAAAAATACTTACAGAAAACTTTTGGAGGGAAACTTGAGCCTCCTTTTCAAAACTGGCCTGGTCACCGAAAAACTGAGAAGATGAAATCGACTTTGCATTTGAAAATTTCTGTCTTGCTTCACTACTTTCTTCAATCTGGAGAATACTGCAATTGATTAGTTAACAGACTTCTTGGAAGTTGGAGCTGAGCAAACAAATACCGAAACAAGGTATACTTCAGCAACAACTTGTATAGCTAAAGCTTCTTATTTCCAGTGGGAACACATCACATATTTCGTTATGCATAGTTGGGCTACAGAAACTAAAATGGCCATATCTTGCTGATACATAAAAACTAACTAGAGCGAGCCATAGTGTGATATAGCTGATATCAAACTTACAAGTAATAGCAACCAATTGTTTGTTAACAGAAAAGCTTTGTGTGGAGTGTACCATGCCTAAATCAATAAAAGTCGACAATTTTGACTTTATTTTTTAAAATATGTTAGATCAGCATAGGTGACATAACCATGGTACTATCAATACCCTGGCTACCAGCCTACCACCAAGCACCAAGTAAGCAGTATCAAAACTATTGATTATTGGGAACTAAAACTCAAGAAGGGAGTATTACTCCATTTGAAGCTAAATGTCGACCAGCTCATGTGTTTTCCTTGTTTGGAACTAAATGCCTGTGAGCTTGTCTTTGTACATGTAAACTAGTACTATAAATATACAACTTTATGTAAAGATGTAAACTAAGACAATAGACTAACAGAGGACCAATATAATATAATTGAGTTCACATGCTCACAATCATCTCTATATACGATACAGAAATTGAATTAAATAAACATTACCTGCACTTTGGATGGACCAGGGGCAGATTTTTTGTGATATCCACTCTCCATCCCAAATTCACCAAAGAAGTTTGAAGATTTTGGGGGCGCGACATGTCCAATGACCTGGTTTTCTTCTGAATTACTCCCAGCAGAAGGTATATTTTCCACATATTCAAATCGCGAAGGATGAGATTTGCTCCTTGCTGTACTGTTCTCAGTCACTTGTGGCAGTGCAGGAGCTAGCTCTTCAGGCTTCTGCTCATAGAGACTTTCATTTGGCTGGAACAAATGCCAAAAGTTGTTAGTATGGAATTTTCACTTTACTTGAGGAGAAAAGGATGGCCACTTTTTAATTGAAGTTCACTGGGTATTTGGGTATATTTCATTGTTGGCAACGCGATTCAAACCAGGGCTATGGTTTCTTAAGAAGATGAAGTTCCAACTCAATCGCATGTGCAGAGAGCATACCTTTGACGTAAGTTTCCGTGCACCAAGTCCACCAGTCTTATTTCCAGGCTTTTTTGCAACAATTGGCTTCTTGAAAGAATGGGTTGGAGTCCTTGGTGAACGAATAACCTCAGGCTCAGTCTTCTCATTTGCAACTTCTTTAGATGCCTCTGCCAGCTTAAGATCTGGAATTGCATCAGCTTGATTTGTAGATTGTGAAGGTGCAACTGGGGAGGATGGCCAACTATTGTTCCCATCTTCAGAGGAACTTTTAGCAACATCCTTAGCGAGCAACTGCCGGTATAATTCAGCAGCTCTTGAAGTATACTTTGCTTCAATTTTTCCACCATCTGTCCAACCATGCTGCTTAAAGAAAGCTTGTGCACGGTTGTTACCTCCATAAACCATCATTTTCAATTGTTCTGGGGTCCATGAATCCAAATTTGTTGACCTGCAGATTGCAACAGTCAACTCCATAAGTTTCCAGAAAAAAAAAAGGCCACAACTAAACAAGAAGTTCTTATATTGTTTAGCATATAAATTCTGTAGTCAAATGGGTAAAGAAGATATCTGACGAAGCATGGTAGTTACTTGGATCTCTAAACCAAATTAGACAGAGTTTAAATTTTAATTTATTCATAAGTAGAAATGATATGATTGTATAGTTGATAGCAAACAGAATTAGTACAACACAGACAAAATAACTTCAAGTGCACCACCCATTAAATCTTCAGCCCATTTACTACTACAAGATACTTTGCCAGTTTAATTGAGTGCCCAAAACGAAAACAGTTTTATATTGGCATCCCAAAACATATCACCCCTAGATTAAAAAAGAAAAGGAACAGCACCATGAAAAATCTAGGTTGAAGAAACTATCATGAGAATCTAGAACTTCGGAGAGAGTGTAGATTGCAGAAGTACAAGGAGAATCTGATGCAAACCGACACTGCAAGCCATATTGGAGTTTTTTTAAGACGTAAGAATATATCAGAATGGATTATCAGAGAGCAAGTAAATATGTCTGCACAATTTAATAGATATGATATAAAGATGATAAGTTTGCACACGCCCGCGAGGCATGTCAGAATGTGATAAATTGCAAAGGAAATACAAGGAAAACCTAACCGGCAGGCCCAAATTCAGACGATTTAGTAGACAAAATACATGATTAGGTGAACGCACCTCAGTAGATCATATGAATTGTCAGGTGAGTGGGGAGTAGGGAGCAGGGAGCAGGGAGCAGGGAGCAGGGGGGTATGAGGGGGGAAACCTGACGAAGGAGACGTGGACGCCGATGCTACGGTGGACAGCGGAGCAGTCGATGCAGAGGAAGACGCCGTAGGTGACGGAGGCCCAGGTAGGGTTCTTGGCGTTGCAGTCGAAGCACATCTGCAAATTATATACGTATAGTCGTAAAAGAAAAAAAAAATCACAGGAACACAGTCTGTCTCACACACACAAACCACACTCAAGAGAGGAATTGGGGGCGGGGGTGATCGCTTAATTGAAAATCGAGCAGGCAAGCGGATAGATGTAGTAATCCCTAAGACGGTTGCAGATGAACCGAAATGAATCGCTCAAGCCCCACCTTGTTGTCTGATTTGGAGCGGAGCTTGCGGAAGACGGCGTTCTTATCGGCGGCGGCGGAGTCGGTCGCCATGGCAGCCAAAAGCAGACGGTAGATCGCCGGAGTGGAATTGGAAATTCCGGGAGGGGAGGGGAGTGGCCAAGGGCAGCTCGAGACGAGAGAGATGAAAGGGAGAAGAAGAAGAGATCGATCAACGAGGAGACGCCACGACCACGACACGATCTGCTCCTTTCTTTTTTTCTTTTGGAGTCTCTGCACTTTGCGTGCTTGGGCCGCATGCTTGGGCTGCCCACGCATACGTGGGCTTCCAGTTTTATTCATTCGGCCCATGGTTACAATACCATCGAGCAGGCCCATTACATTTGTTTCTTGCCACCGATCTTCTTCTGTAGGCCCAAAGGTTCCCCTTTAAAAAGCAAAAGGAAAAGGCTAGTTGCTCCGAATGCTTCACATGCATCATGTTTGTTGTTTCCCATCCAACAACTGATCAATCAATCAAATAATCAAAGCAAAAATAGTAGTTTATTTTTTCTCGCTGGCCTAGCCTGTTGATCAATTAATACGATTAGTATCTGATAGAAATATTTATGATGGCCAGCGGCCTCTCATTGCCTAAAAGGATGGAGATCTTCTTAGGTAAAGCTAGAGGGACATGGTCATTAACAAGTGTATTTCATCACTTCATAAACCCATGTGTTAATGACCACGTCAAAAAAAAAGTTCACGTCAGATGACCGCTTTTCAGCATAAAAAGGCCGGCATTATATGCGCATGCATCTTAACAGCTGGCAACACCTGTATGCAACTATTCGCAACTATCCGTACTTCCTCCATTTTAAATATAATATTTTTTAACTATGTATCTAAAATTATGAATATTGATTACTTACATTTGATAGACTATATATATTTGAGACGGGTAAGTAATAAGTAATAGGTATGTGCATGGTTGGGCGCATCTTGGACGGGGCGAGTCATGATGTGTTTAGCGGGAGATGGCAAAATTCGGCACCGCTCACCTTTTCTCTTTTCCTATAAACGGAGCGGGACACATAACAGATCCACAAAGTTAGCTACCTAAAGCTCCTTATTAAGCTAGCTTGCACGCTTGCTTACACGGTGTACTCCGTCCATTTTTAAACATGCGACACTCTTTTTTAACATACATTTATCATTCATTTTATTTAAAAGTTTAATATAATATACAAAATATAAATCATATTTGAAATACGTTTAATAATATATAAAGCATATCATAATAAAATAGGCTATATTCGACAACGATATAGAAGATGTTGATACCAAGATATACATGAGATTATGGTAAAATAAATGAGAGGCATCAATTATACCAGTTCAAGCACCCGATATGAGTAATAGAACTAATTACAAAAGCTAGCTAATCTAGCGTACCAAATAGTATTCGTCGAGAACTAATCTGACGACTTCGAGGCGACTTGGAGGCAGTGGCTAGCTATTGGCTTCCTTCTGGCTGGTCTTTGATGTATAGTTTGTGGTTATGCCTTCTGATTTGATGTTTTCTTCTCGAGGCTATGTATTTATATGGATAGACAACTACTTGAATATGGGATATGATTAGATAATAGATTGCTTTCTTTGGGCCCGAGTCTCATATCTTCTATTCTCCTAGAAGGAGTTTTCGTTCTTATATGCTATATTTCCATATTTGAGTATATCTTTCTGTATATTATATCATGAATTTAAGTATTGAAGATATAATTAATCTGTAACCCTGACACATACTTATTTTTTTAAATAAGTCGAATGAGTACAAGAGTCACCAGCCTTATATACACTACTGGAGAAAGCCACAGTAGTCCCGGTTCGTAACCCTCACTAGTCCCGATTGTCAAACCGGGACTACGAATCCGGGACTAGAGATCGTCATCTCTAGTCACGGTTAAAATAACCGGACTAAAGATGCATCTTTAGTCCGGCCAATGGCTCCAACCGGAACTAAAGATGACGGAGCCACATGGCCGGATGCGCAATCTTTAGTCCCGGTTGGTGGCTCCAACCGAACTAAAGATAGCGGAGCTACGTGGCGACTCGCATCTTTAGTCCGGTTGGAGCCACCAACCGGAATAAAGATTTCTTTATATATTTTTAATTTGCTACTTTCTCCAGTGCTTACGCCTATATATTACACACATATATTATATATTACACATATACATATTTTACACATATATATTTATACATATATATTATATAATATATATGTATAAATATATAAGTTACACACATATAAATAAACTTAAAGAAATAAAATATATACATATAATATATTACCAAAATATGTACACATATGTACAATATTCACATATATTTCGTATATTACAAAATATTGTCTATTTTATGGATCCGGTGGTTAAGTTACTTAAATTAAAGTAGAACTCTCCCGTGGGATCCATGATCTGCTCGTTTATAAATCTCATCAATTCTTCCTGAGCAGCTTGTGTGAAAGTCTCGTGGGGGAGGTTGTCTCTTACTCGCATAAGCTGTCATTAATTCGATTAAACGAGAGATAAATATATGAAGTTAATAAGAAATCGAGACGTAATGTATGAATGTCTATTATACGTACATCTATATCGTCGATAGTTGTGACATCGATCACAAAGCGATGAATGTAGTCGCAAACGTAGTATCCGCATAAGTTGGTGCCCTGCGACTGTTTTGCACACTAAAGGAGAAACGACGACAGATTTAATATACATTTCATATTTTAGAACAAAGTAATAATTCAAAACAACTTTGGAGCATGTTACCCACTGGAAAGTTCATCCTCACGGAGAGCTTATCTTTCCAATTTCCACGAACATTAGCCCGAAGCCGTTCCCATGCCCTACGTGCAGTTGAAAGTTAGCTAGTAATTATCAGAGAACCGCATATATGCAATAGCAAGTAAGATGACATTACCTATTTAGCAGTTCAAATATCTTTGCGTACGTGGACTCTAGTTTATCCATTGAGTCAAAGACATGGATCCGCGAGTTATCCATGTCAATTACTAAGAGAACCTAGTGGAATCTGCAAATTGGTTTAGATGACACATATGAAAATTTATGTATGCACACGGGATTGAAATCGGTACGGAAGGAAGAAAAATACTTACGCAGTGTTGTAGGGTAGAAGGATAAACGACCGGAAGTGGTTTATCACCAGCGCATTGTAAATGTTGTCCATTGTTGGATCAGGAAATTTATCAACCAATACGCTGTTGATTTTGCGTGGATCCATGAATCCATGTTTGCTACAGTCGTGCTTGTTGTAGTATTGGTTCGCCATTCTACAACGGTTAAAAAGAATTTTAGTCAGCTAAATACAAGGAGATAAGAAACAAAATAACAGAACGATACTTACGGAACCCATGTGGCTAGAAGTGAGACATCGAGGGCATCAAGCTGGTACAGGTCGAATATGTCTTCGAATCGGATATAGAAGTCGTCACCTCCATCGACGAAATAGTCCTGTGAATATTTTCTCATTACCATCTATCCACCCTTGCTGGATTCTTACATGTACCACTTGTGAAAGCGGTACATCTGTGTTGGTAGCTTTTTCACTTGATCCAGCTTTACAAGAGGCTTTCCAAGTTTGAACTTGTATTTCGCGGAGCCTTCGCCAGGAGAGCACAGCCGTGTAATTGATCCATTGAAATTCCAGCAGATTTTATAAATTGTCTTAAGTCTGATATGACATTTGGAACTGTGCTGAACTGGGGTACATCATTGTCCGTTCTCTTCACCTTGCCAGCAGCCTTCCGAATAGTCCTGTCATAGTCGGACTGCGGTTGAGGGCGGTTTAGGCTGTGGTGTTAGGTACGTCTTTTTGAATAAGTCCTTGGTCTCCTGGGGGATTTCAGGAGGCTTCTCAGGAGACTTCTTTCTGAAGTGAGCCCTGACTTCAGCTTGGACGGCTTCTTCAAGCTCCTCTGGAGTCTTCTCGTATGAAAGCTTCTGTACGGGTGATGATGTATTCTCAATTCTTTGAATCTTTCTTCTTGGACGAGCGCTTGATATTGACGGCGCGTCCTTTTATGATGACCGTTTAGGAGTCGGTGCTCGTTGTGGCGACGGAGGAGGGTTGGAAGGCGGTGGAGTTGGATATGGCCGTTTAGGAGTCGATGCTCGTGGAGGCGATGCAGGAGGCAGAGGAGGCGGAGGCAGTGAAGGAGGCGGAGGAGACGGCCCACGTGGAGGCAGAGGAGATGGCCCACGTGGAGGCGGAGGAGACGGCTCACGTGGAGGCGGAGGAGGCGGAGGAGACGACCCACGTGGAGGCGGAGGAGACGGCCCACGTCCGGGGAATATTATGAAGATCTTCCTCCAGAGAAATATTCCGTGAGCTGTTTCTCCTAGCCGTCTCCTCCGGGGATATCTAGCTCGAGATCTTCATAGCCATGTTTCACCTGTTCAATTTTAACTTTTGAGTAGGCAGGTGGAACGGGCCGGGAGTGGTATGTGCCGTCTCGGTCTACTGGAATGGCCATGCCCGACGCGACCTGTTCGAGAAGATTGTTTATTAGTTAGTAATGAACATTGATTGACAAGTTATTCAAGAAAATATACGTACAACATAAAAGTACGAACATACCTTTATTGTTATGTTCTTTAGCGGAATGTGCGGCTCATATGGGGTCCATTGTGTGATGTCATCAACGGGGCATGGCGGACCGGTTCAGCTTGTGGGGCCAAATCACCTTCATTTCCAGTTGAAGCGCGCCGCCGCGCTCGCGCCGTAGTTGAGCGGCCGTTGCCGGATCCGCCTGTTGGCTAACCCAATGGCTCCGCTCCTCTGCCAACCTTAGGCCAGCCTTTCGTCCACAATCTGATCAATCTGTGAGAGCTTCATTTCCATCTCAGCGAACCTCGCATCCTACTCTCACTTTGACCTCATTCGGCTCTTGTATGTGTCGACGTCAGCTTGGAACCCGTATTTCCAGGGGACAACGCCTTTTCCTCACGTACGCCCCGGGTGCTCTAGGTTTTGGAGGGCGAGCATTAGCTCGTCCTTCTCTCTGCCGGACCTGAACGCGCTCGAGGAAGTGGCCTGCAGCGCCTCCTCTAACCTCCGTCCGGCTTCTTGAATTTCATCACCAAAGATAACTGTGCCATCGACGGGATTAAGTGAGCCGTCATGAGCATAAGACCAATGCTTTGATCGTTCCGGCCAGTTGGCTGTGCCTGGAACGATACCTCGTGCTTCAAGGTCGGCTTTCATTTTCTCCCATTTCTCCATTGCTTTCTTATAGCCGCCTGGATCAAGCCTGTGATGGTATTTCTTTTTAGCTGCATTGGCCTTGTTCTTTTCTATGATAGCTTGTGCTTCTTCCCCAGTCTTGTGTTCAACAAAAGCATCCCAATGATCTCTGAGCTTTGGAAACTTGTCAAAGTCAAGGGTCTGGCCCTTCAGGATATATTTCTTGTGTAACTCTTTCTTGTAGTTCCTGAAGAGCTCTGCCATTTTCTTTAACGTCCATTCCTTGACCCTTGCTTGTTGTGAGTCTGGGATGGTGAACGTCTGCAGCATTGTCGTCCAGAGCATCTCTTTCTCTGTGTCCGGTAGATAGCTCTGCTCATCTCCTCTTGTCCTTGATCACCTCCAGTTGGCAACGCTTACGGGCACGTGATCCCTCACCACCCATCCGCTGTGCGCCACAAACTTCATTGTGGCGTCCTCTGGGGCAATTGGGCGACCGTCAGATTCTACCTCCGTTATGACATGTCGACCCTCTATGCGTTTGCTGAGGCCGTGTTTCCTGCGTGCCCTCTTCTGTCCAGTGGAGGCGGGGGCGGAGGCGGAGCCCTCATTATCCTCATCGTTCCCCTGCTCGTCCCCCCCTCGTTCCCCTCCTCGTTGAGGTATTGATTTGTATCTTCATTCTCCTCCTCGTTGTAAAACTCTGTTCCTCGTGCGATCTCATCAAGGAGAAACTGTTACTCGTCACGATCCGCCATTTGATTGTTGTGGGTTGAGGACTTAATCAAAAATTTTGAAAAAAATTATTCGGTTAATACATGTATCAATTATTTAGGAAAATCATGTATGTCTACGTAAAAAAAGACAAAAAGAAGAAGACGGATTCAGAATCACAGATTATCTCCATCCTAGAAAAGACTTGTGAAGAATATCACGTTCTATATTTTCCTTCTTCTCTTTTGTTTCTATTTGCTAGAACACAACCGATCGACCGTTCGTTCTATCATTCACTTCCGTTCGTTCGGACCCTTAACCCTAACCCTAACCCTAAACTATCGTCCGTTCGTTCTACTATTCATTCACGTCCGTGAGTACGATCATCTGGAGGAGAGAAGAGAATGAGAGGAGAATGATGTGAGGGAGATAAGGAGGAGAGGAGTGGAAGTGGAGAGGAAAGGAGAGATAGAGGAAAGGAGGAGACGACCGAACGACCGACCGAACGAACGAACGAGTGTCCGTCCGTCCGTTCATACACGTCCGTTCGTCCGTCCGTCCGTTCGTTCGTCCGTCCGTCCGTCCGTCCGTTCGTCCGTCCGTCCGTTCGTTCGTCTGTTCGTCCGTTCATCCGTCCGTTCGTCCATTCGTCCACGTCCGTTCGTCCATGAATGAACGAACGAACGTACACTCGTTCGTTCGTTCGTTCATTCGTCCGTCCGTTCGTTCGTTTACGACCATTTGTTGATTTTATTGTTCTCGTTCATTCGAAAATAAAAAATTCACAATTCACATAAACATTCATATTTAAAATTTAAGTACATATTCAAAATTAAAAATTCACATACACTTTCAACAGTCCATTCACAGTCCATTTAATATAAGTCCATTTACATACAAAATTCATATATTCAAAATTTATATATTCAAAATACACATATATTCAAAATTCATACATTAAACATTCGCAGACTGCGGCGACGGCAGCGGCGGCGAGGATGCAGAGGGCGGCGGCGGCGGCATGGAGTGGAGGGCGACGCGCGGCCGTTTAGGGTTTAGGGGTCGGCCGGCTCAGGGGGCCGTGGGGAGGGGGCGCAAGGGGAGTGGGCGGCATGGGTTGGGGGCGGCGGCGACGGCGATGGCGGCGGCGTCGACCGCGACGATGGCGTCGACGGCGGCCAAACCCTAGCGCATAATGTGGGGAATTCTTTCGGGGGCAGCGGCGCTAACCCGCGACGGCGATGAAGACGGCGGCGCGGCGGTCCTCCTCCTCCGACGATGGTGACGAAGACGGCAGAGGCAGCGTGTTGTGGCGGCGTCCTGGGGCTCGGCGACAGCGACGAAGACGAAGACAATGCAGTTGCGAAGTGTGAAAATGGCTAAGTGTTGGATCCCCAGTGAGGCCCTTGCTATATATAGTCACGACATCTTTTGTCCCATTTGAAACCAACAATCGGGACAGAAGATACTTTAGTCCCGGTTGGTGGCTCAAAACGGGACAAAAGATATGATCTTTAGTCTTGAAGCCACCAACCGGGACTAAGATGCTCTGTCCGTTGATGGTTTAAACCGGGACAAAAGATCATATATTTAGTGCTGGTTGGAGCCACCAACCGGGAGTAAAGATTGCGGGGCAGCTACGTGGCGCAGGTAGGTGGACATCTTTAGTCCCGGTTGGAGCCACCAACCGGGACTAAAGATGTTTTTCCGCCCACTGAAATTATTACAGTGCCCTATTATATTGTATTTTATATTCATATATAATTATAATGTTCATATGTTGATATATTTTATATTCATATATAATTAACATATACAAACACATGGAGCGGATGGTGAAGCTGGCGATCGAAGAAGCTGCTTCCTGAAGTCAAGGAGAATGAAAGAAAAGAAAAACAAGAGGCAATCTCTCTCTCTCACCTTTTCTGTGCACTAGGGTAGAGAAGCAATTAAGCCTCTCGTGTAGTGATTGGTTGGCTGGTTGGTTGGTGTTTTTATCATGGTGCCGGTTGACATGACTGAACCTGAAGAGTATAAGATTGATTCCTTGGTAGTTTTGCATTGGCAGATTGTGCCCTTGGCTCTGCTTCTTCTGTTCAGGTACCACCCTCTCCTCTTCCTTACTTTGCTCTATTTTTTCTTTAATTTTTTTGAGACCTTCCGCTCATGATAAGCGGTTCATGTTCTACTGCTGGTGAGCAAACACATAGAGCGGATGGTGAAGCTGGCGATAGACGAAGCCGCTTCCGTGATGGCGGCGTGTATCTCCATCAAACTTGGAATAGCAGTACTTGTGTTCAAGTTCTCGTTGCTAATGTCTTCTGTCTTATTCTCATGAATTGTCACATAAGCATTAGCTGTTAGAGCATTATTGTCTTGACCACAAGTTAGGATCTTCTGTGAGTATGGAGCATGTCAACGGCCGCCGTCCTCCTCCTTCAAGGTTGAGTGATTACACCAACCTCTGTTTCCCATCTTTCTGAAGACTCTTAGGTGAGCAACATTGAGTGATTACACCAACCTCTGTTACATCAACATTGAGTGATTATACCAAAACTACTACTACCTATGGATCATTGGATCCAGCTGAGATGACGATCGAGCACGGATATGCAGCTGCCGTTCGCCGATTAGTAACCGAAGAAATCTCTTCTATGGTGGCCGCCGGCGGAGGCTGGTGGCGGTGATTCAATAATAGATTCAATATATTCAATATATTTACAATAGATTTAATAATTTAAAATAATTTATAATAAATTCAAATGATAGCAATAATATTCAATGATTCAATTTAATTTACATCGTCCATACATAAATTTAGCTATGTAACATTTGTCCTCACGTACTTTCTCCGCACAATTGTTCCTTTGTTATGATCGTTGCGTGAGTAAGGGGTGTCCTCATTTGATAGGAGGATACTCGGGTCAACTGCCACCGCGAACGGAGGTTGTCCGTCAAACTGATCGTAATCTTTGACAGTTCTATCCTCGACTCCCACGATTTTCCTTTTGTCTGGGAGAACCACGTGGCGCTTTTGGCTCGTTGGACCCTTTCCCCTTCTTTGATTTGCTAGCCATGTCCTTGACATAGAAAACTTGTCGTACATCATTGGCAAGGACGAAAGGTTCGTCTGAGTATCCAACCTTGCTCAGGTCGACCGTTGTCATCCCACTTGCATCAATGGTTACGCCTCCACCACTGAGCCTAACCCACTGGGACCAAAACAGAGGGACCTTCAGAGGTCCATAGTCCAACTCCCATATGTCATCGATGCTGTCGTAATATGTGTTAGTCGTACCGTCGTATCCCACGGCATCGAGGCGGACAATGCTGTTCTGATTCGTGCTCTTTAAGTCTTGGGCCCGTGTGTAAAATGTGTACCCATTGATTTTATATGCTTGGAATGTGGTGATCGAGCAAGATGGTCCCCTCGCCAAGAAGGCTAGTTGTTGGTCAATGCTCGCGTTGCCCATGAGACGTTGTCGCAGCCAAGCAGGGAATGCATCGATGTGATGGCGTGTAATCCAGGCATCCGTATTACCGATGTTTTCCGAGCGAACAATCGCCAAGTGCTCCTCGATGTAAGGAGCCGCCAAGGAAGATTGTTGCAACACGGTCCAATGTGCTTTCCTGTACAAGTCATTGTCTATGTTCATTATTGCCTTCCTTCCAAGAGTTCCCTTCCCCCGTAGTCTACCTTCATGGCTTGATTCAGGCACCCCGATGGGACGAAGGTCTTCAATAAAGTCGACGGAAAACTCAATCACCTCCTCTGTTCCATATCCATTGGCGATGCTGGCCTCCGGACGTGAACGGTTACGAACGTACTTCTTTAGAACGCCCATATACCTCTCGAAGGGGAACATGTTGTGTAGGAATACCGGACCGAGGATACGGATCTCTTTGACAAGGTGGCATAGGAGATGCGTCATGATATTGAAGAAGAAAGGAGAAAAGATCATCTCAAAGCTGACAAGACATTGGACCACATCATTTTGAAAGTCTTCTAGTCTGTCTGGATCGATGATCTTGTATGAAATTACGTTCAGAAAAGCACATAGCTTTGTTATTGTTGCCCGGACATTATCGGGAAGGATACCCCGAATTATAACGGGAAGCAGCTGTGTCATCAGCACGTGGCAGTCATGGGACTTTAGATTTGTGAACTTCATATCCTTCGTGCTTATTATTCCCTTTATATTTGAGGAGTATCCAGACGGTACCTTGATGCTCTCCAGGCATTCAAACATTATTTACTTCTCTGCCCTGCTCAGAGTGTAGCTGGCTGGACTTAGGTATTGGACTCCTTTTTCCTTTGGTTGCGAGTGAAGGCTGTCGCGTTGTGCCATATGTTTCAGATCGTTACGTGTATCAAGTGTATCTTTTGATTTTCCGTATACAGCTAGGAAGCCAAGCAGGTTTATACAAAGGTTCTTGGTGAGGTGCATCACGTTGATTGCGTGGCGGACGTCCAAGACTTCCAATAGGACAACTCCCAAAAAATTGACTTCTTCTTCCACATCGCCGCGTGACCACCTTTACTTGCTATAGATTGGTTGTCGGGTCCCTTTCCAAATACTACTTTGAGGTTTTTCACCATGACAAATACGGCCTTTCCGTTGCGATGCTTTGGTTTAGTACGATGGTCTGCCTTTTGATCAAAACGTTTGCCTCTTCTCCGGACAGGGTGGCTTGCAGCAAGAAAGTGACGATGGCCCATGTACGCTACCTTCTTACAGTGTTTCAGGTACGTACACTCAGTCTCATCCATACAGTGGGTGCAAGCGTTGTACCCCTTGTTTGACTGTCCGGATAGGTTGCCAAGTGCAGGCCAATCATTGATGGTAACAAACAACAACCCTCGTAGGTTAAACTGCTCCTGTTTATCTTCATCCCACACGGGAACACCTTCTTTCTTCCACAGTAGTTTTAGATCTTCGATCAGCGGTCTCAGGTACACATCGATGTTGTTATCAGGTTGCTTCGGACCTTGAATAATAACCGGCATCTAAATGTACTTTCGCTTCATGCATAGCCAAGGCGAGAGGTTGTAGATACACATCGTCACAGGCCAAGTGTTGTGCCCGCTGCTCATCTCTCCAAAAAGATTCATGCCGTCCGTGCTTAAGCCGAACCTTAGGTTTCTTGCATCATCGCCGAAGTCTTCAAATGTTCTGTCAATGTCTCGCCAAATGACCCATCGGCGGGATGTCTCAGCATGTCGTCTTGTAGGCGTTCTTCCGCGTGCCAACACATCATTCTTGCATGCTCCTTGTTCCTAAAGAGACGCTTCAGCCGTGGTATTATAGGAAAATACCACATCACCTTAGCAGGAACCCTTTTCTTCGAGGGTCGTCCGTCAACTTCGCCTGGATCATCTCGTCTGATCTTGTATCGAAGTGCTTTACAAACCGTACATGCTTCTAGATTCTCGTACTCCTCACCGCGGTAGAGGATACAATCGTTAGGATATGCATGTATCTTCTGTACCTCGAGTCCTAGAGGGCATACTAACTTCTTAGCCTCGTACGTTGATTCCGGTAATTCGTTTCCCTCTGGAAGAATGTTCTTCACGAGTTTTAGTAACTCGCCAAATGCCTTGTCACTGACACCATTTTTGGCCTTCCATTGCAAGAATTCCAGCGTGGTACCCAACTTTTTGTGCCCCTCTTCACAGCCTAGGTACAAGGACCTTTTGTGGTCCTCCAACATACGCTCCAATTTCTACACTTCCTTTACGCCTTCGCAGTCCCCCTGTACGTCGCGCAACATCTTACCAAGGTCATCAGCACCGTCGTTTTCTTCAGCATCCCCGCCCGCCTCGCCCGCTGTATTCTCTTCAAACCCATCATATTGACCACAGTCCGGAATGTTTTCGTCGTCTTCTTCATCTTCTTTCATTGCAATCCCCACCTCTCCGTGTGATGTCCAGCAATTGTAGTGAGGCATGAATCCCGACTGAAATAAGTGGGCATGAATAATTCTTGATGTAGAATACTCCTTCTCGTTTTTGCACATTTTACATAGACAACGTATGAAACCCTTATGCTTGTTGGCATCGGCCACACTCAAAAAATAATGCACGTCTTGAATAAACTCTCTCGACCGTCAATCCGCGTTGTACATCCATTGCCAATCCATCTATATGGAATGCACAAAAATCGTAAGAAAATTTCACGAAATTGAAATCATTTAAATATTATTAAAATAATTATATATATATATATAATCAGACAATTATTATATACTAATCCAACATACGTAATGTGTTGTTTAAAAATTAAAATTATTTTTAGAAGGTCTTTTAAAGTGATAAACATAAAATTAATTAATTATTTTGTATCTATTTTAAAATGTCCTTTGTCATCTATTTTATAATTTTTTTCCAAAAGATTCTCTCTCATCATTTTTCATAAATATTTTTTGAGATAAAATTGTACGGATTAAATTCCTATAAATGTTACGTGCTAAGCATACTTTTCTTACTCTTTATTTTTCCCAACTTTTTTCTCAACACAATATAATGTGCTTAGCAAAATAATTAGTCCAAACAAATTTTCTCTCTCCTCATGTTTAAAAAAATCTAGAGATGAAAATGTATAGAAAACAACCGTAAAATGCGAAGTGCTAAGCATAGATCATAAGAGAAAGAAGTTGCTAACCTTGTAGATAGGAAAGATTTGTGTATTATCACCAAAACAAAATCACAAAAAAATTTGACAGCACCTCCCTTCTAGCTAGAGAAAAATTTTGAAGACAAGTGTAGCTGACTCGGGCTGAAGGAGGAAGAATGAGTATAAAAAGCAAGCCATCTTTAGTCTCGGTTGGTGTTACCAACCGACACTAAAGATCATCTTTAGTCCTGATTGGTGTTATCAACCGAAACTAAAGATGTCCAACGCTCTGACACACTCTGACAACAGTTGATGTTACCAACCGGGACTAAAGTTCATAGAGAGCTGTTGAATTTTTAAACCGAGACTATAGATCATCTCTAGTCTCGGGTGTAACTCAAACCGAGACTACTGTGATTTTTATCACTTCAACCAATGATGATCTCTCCAGTAGCGATAGGGAGTACATCTGTACATGCAACTATGCATGCACATACGCATATACGTACATTACAGTAGACGTTATTGTCATCTACTCCTTGTGCTTTAAAATAAATCTAACCCGAGCGAGTAGCTATTTAGCTCTCCTTGGAGTAATGTATTAAGCACGCATTAAGCTTGTGCAATAACGTAGATTAATTTACAAGCCAGTTCAACTGTCCACCACTCTGGTCAGGCAAGGACTTCAAGTAGTACTACAGCTGAAGCGGTCAAGCAGTAAAACCAATTAAATCCTAACAATTTAGCAGTATCCCTTAATTAATTAGGCCCATTATGAATTAATGATAGAAATTTGAAGTAATTATAGTAATGTGTAGGAGAGTCGATGCAAGTCGTGGAAAAAATACTACGATTTGAAGGAGATCCTATAATTAGGTTTGTCCAATTTTTGATATTAGGCGCTGCACTAGCTAGCTAGGTCTCTCATCATATACTACTTACCTCGCTAAGTCTGAAAATGATCACTGTACATGTATTACTGTTCATTGTACGAAGCTGCGCGTTAGTAGTTATAATGAATTAGCTAGGAATTGAAGAAGAATTAAGGTGATCGATGGATGCACATCATGCTGATGTGCGCGCGTTTGGTTAGACGTTGCTTTCGGATAGACTGATGGGGACGAGATATGTGCCGGCTGCTTGCTCCAGGCAATACTACTGCTAGTTTAGGTGTATACCCCACATGGAGAAAATGAAGTACATTATAACTGATCACTGCAGCTTATTTTTTGACAAAAAAAATAATCATATAGTAATACGTAGTATTTTCTTCATCACAAAATAAGTTTATTTTTATCCACAAAATAATTTTATTTTAATTATTACAAACTTAACAAATAAATTTATGTGATATTTTAGAACTTTTATATATGAAACACACTGTGTTGTCACGAACATAACAGATTTCAATTCGTGCAGCAAAATAAACGGGACTGTGTGTAGATGCATGCATGTGTTGTTATAGTGAAAAGGAGGTCGAGGTCAGTCAGTGGAATACGGTGCTTAGATGCGCATGTTCTCACTTTCAATACTCAGCCACAACAAGAACAACAGCTGCTACTGCTTAATTAGTGCTAAATTAAAGTAAATAAAGGGCGAAAAAAGGGCAACCTGTAGGCATCGACCTGCCAGCTTTTGGTTGTTGGTTTTGGGGGGGGGGGGGTTCTCAAAATTGATCAATTAATTTAATTTAATCTGGAGAGACTTGGAACAGCCGGGGCCAACTTAATTATCTCATACTAGAGTATATATAATTAAGGACATATATTATAAGCAGGAGGCGCCCATGCAGTATAATGAGGAAAATGTGTAGGCCGGCCTGCCTCCGTACGATGACTATACAATATAATTTCAAACATTATATATTAGACGCAACCGTAGATAATATAGGAGTATATATAACGAAGAATTAAACCCATATCCTCATCATATATAGGGGTGGTTGCAGAGAAAAACTTTGGTTGTAGTATCTCCTGACTCCAGGTACGCGTATGATCTGGTCGGCTGCTGCATATCAAATATTTAACATGATTAATCTGTCACCATGCTACAACAATTAATGGGAATTAATTCTTTACTGTATTTTAGTAGTGCAAGATCGATGCATGCATCCGATCCATGTGGAAAATTCTTCATCAGTCTCGTCTTGATTCAACGAGCGTTCATAATTCAACCCAACCAACCAACCAACATGTCTCTGTCACCTCAAATTAACGTGCTCCACGCGCTCGCTTGCTAGGTCCAGTACCGAACTTCTACTACTAGTACGAACTTCTACTACTAGTACGTACATATAACCGTACTGTATCAACTTATCAACAATATTTTTCTTTCACAGCAAACTAACCGACTTATCTTATCAGCTGACTTATAGAACCAGTCGAACACGTTCATAATATACTTTAACCCCTTTTTTTTAAGTTGAGAGGTACCACTATACTTCTCCATCTCAAACATAACAGCAGAACAACTGATATAGTATTATATTGCTACTTCCTTGGTCCTATGTTATACCACTAAAGGATTATCCTCTTTATATTTATCCTAATATTTTATGATCTCAAAGAAATATACTTTAGTATTCTCCACTTACCTGATCTTTAATTATTAGTTTATTCCTCACCTATCAAATTTTCTAATTTTGTACTAATTTATTCTATTAACTACCACATTAAATATACTTTCATTTGATTGATCTTTTAATACTTTCAAGAATACATATACTATGTTGCTGCTACTGTTACGTTAACTATAAGCTGTATATATAGGACTTAGGTATAGATAGAAGGCGGTAGTCTATAGCAGAGGTAGTGAAGTGAAGTGACGACAGAAGCGGCTGCAACACGTGCGGAAATTGTTAGGTGACAAGAGATGGAAGCACCCAGCGTCCAATCATCTCGTCTCATCTGATACTGGAGTACTCCCTCCCTCCGTATATATAAAAGAATGACGTTTAGAACAATGACCTGGTCTTCAAAACATAACTTTGACTTTTTCTTATTAAAAATATGTATTATATAATAATATAAATATATTATTATGAAAGTATTTTTCAAGCAAATCTATTCATATAGTTTTTATATTTTTAAACATAACAACTTAAAAGTTAAAAGTTATTCATGATTTATATTTTCAATGTTTGATCAAAACCTTGACTCATACTACTACTCGTTATTAGATTAGGTATAATAGAATTATTCATCGAGATAATACCTTTGTCCTAAAATAATACATGAAATTGGGACTTTGGAATGAAGGTGTCGACATTTTTTTCCAGCCAACACGAGACTCACTTAAAAAATTACGGGGTTAACGGAAATCATCGTTTTATCTAAAAAACTCTAAATTAAGATGGGTTTGGAATATTAAACCGGCTAGCAAAGCCGATTTAGAGATTAAATCAGCCTCAAAGCTAATTTAGATCGATTTGGAGATAAATTATCCATCTCGTGTGCGAATCAAAAGACAAACGTACGAAGGGTATCGTGCTCTTGCAACGAAGACGAATAATTTATGGTGTAAATCGATAAAGATGAACAAAACTAAGGTAAAGTAGAAAATATGACTAAAAATTAAAGGTAAAAGAATGATTCGATAGATTGTAGGGATTGTGGTCTTGAGGTTAGAATCGAACCAGCCAAAACCCTTATAAAGGGGTGACTCCTATCTTAATAACCATATGCTTGTTGTGTCAAATCATTGGGCAATATCATTCGTTCTAGACGTATGAAAAACGGTAACATCCAACTAGTATGTCTAGATGTATACCAATTCAAGTGGCTATTGAAAAAACAATTATCAATGCATAAAAAACTCCTAGCCACTTGAGGTATGATCTATGATCAATAATGAATCATCAAAGTCATATGTCTCATACGTATGGATTTCAATAAACTACAAATGTAAATAATCGGCTCAAGCATAGATGCAAAATTATTCTAATAGGGCTAATGTTGCAAAAACAACATCTCTAGATAATAATAAAGCAAAACTAGCACATTGGCCATTCACACAAGCCTTATTACTAAGAAACAAAACTTTTGGGGTGCAATGATTATGATATCTTATATGGTGATCCATCAGAACAAACATGATTTGGCTTTTAATAAATATCAAAAACTCATGAGCCAAATCATACTTCAAATAAATTATATGCAACTTGTCAATTCTACCATTTAGAATTGGCCTTTGCAACATGTATGTGGAATATCAACTTGATAAACAAAAAAACATATGCTAGATAGCAAGCAATGTTCTAACATGACATGGACATAATTTAATGATGAACACAATAAACACATATCTTTCCTCAGCATCCAACAAACGGCGGCTCAAAGATGTGATGTTGTACCCATCGTTGTTCATCTCTCTCGATCTTCTTAGAAACATATTAATGTCTTGCCCCTCGATAAAAATTGGCTTTTTTCTAATGCTCGATTTTGAAGGCAAGATAAACACCGTATTGATATCCATAGCATCATGTGGAGGAGACTTATCTCTAATGACCGATGGCTCTTCACTCAACAAATTAGACTTATCACGGCTTTGAGAAATCACCGGTCTCTCAACTATTACCGCCTTGGGTCTCCACACTTGCTTAGGTACTGCTCGACGCTCTAAATTGTTGCACAATGAACCACTTATGTTTTTTGCCATTTTCTCCTTTTGATCTTTGGCCTGAAAACGTTGTAATCTCCTCTTTTGAGAGTGCGACAAGCCAGAAGGTAACCACTTTCGGCTTTGGTTGTGTTTTGGGAGCTAAATGATGATTCTCGATATTTTTCATCGAATTGGATGCTCCTGTGCTGCCCTCAATTTTCTTGGTCATCTCTAGCGTCCCCGGTCAGATCTACCTCTGAACCCGGTCACACCGATGCCATGCCATGTTGGTTCCGGTTGTTCTAGACATAACCGGTCTGATCGGCCTCAGGGCCCGGTCAGACCAGCTGTAAGCCATTGATTAGACCGGTCTAAAGGATCGGTCAGACCGGCCATAGGCTGGCGGTCTGACCGCCAGCAGCTGTCGATGATCATGTCATCATCTTTGTTCTTCTTTGCTTGTATCCTCCCGTCGCATCTCTAGTAGATATTTGGACATGTTGGGACCCCTCCTTAATAGCATTGACCTCAGGAGCTTTAATATATTTCCTCACCCATACCTTCTTCACCTTTGATCCACCGGACTAATTCTTTGATGAGAAACAATCTTGATTTGAATTAGATTAATGACTTGGTACTCACCTTGGAGTTTCTTTCCATCCTTGAGAAACGGCATAGGTGGTTGAGGCATCCACGACATGTAATACATAAAGGAATAACCGAACGGTGGCATTTGATATGAATACCATGGCGTCACACCTAGAAGTTTGTATGGAGTTGGAATTGTTGGTGGCTCCGATTGCTTTGACGTTTGACCAAATCTCTTCTTAGAAGGTGATCTTGGTCTTTTTTTATCATTAGGTCGATTATCAAATCGTTGACCGACCAATCCTTTCTTGTATTTAGTCATAACCATCTCAAAAGTAAGCTTCGACTTTTTAGTTTTTATGGAACTAGATAATTCATCTTTATTAATCTTATGATCTTCGGCCTTGTCATTATTGAACCTAATCACCTCGGGTCGAGGATCCCTAATAATAACATTTTTCCCTCTTATGGACTCAGCTTGACTTGGCCAAATCAATGATCTCTTGTTGTCGAAATCCATAGGAGCGATAAGGAGAGGATCACAAACAATTTTGGACTTAGCCATAGGTGTAACCGAAATAGTTTCACAAGTGACCGATGAATTATGAATCGGTCTTTGCTCTCTCAAGCTCGCATCAAAATAATCATGAAACTCATGCTCCATTTTTTTACCAAGTAGAAATTGAATGTGAAGCAAGTAAACTAAACCATATAGTCAATTGTAGTTCTATTGTCCTCACCTGTGAACTTTGTGAAGTTAGGCACCTCAAATCCCTGCGGGTACAAAACCAAATCTATATGTTTAGGATACGGCCTTTCATATGTATGCAATGTTGCTTTAGACTCTATTTCACCAGTGTCCTGCACGACATTGTCAATTTCTTTCTCAATACTCACATGACTTATCTGTCGTTTGGTCTTAGATGACGACAATATCTCACTTCCATTTGTAATACAATCTGAACCGTCATTTAGTTGTTAACAGCAAAATTTAGCAAGATACTCAGAGTCAAAGAACAGATCAAGGCGGATTTGGCGGGCCCCACAATGTCGGTCTGACCGGCCCTATGACGAAGGTCAGGTCGGTCTCATATGATAAACTGGGTCTTTTCCAAATCTGACCATGTTTTTCTATTTTCTATCTTAGGTGTTAAATTTGGGTGTTAACAGAAGACAGCAGTTATACGATGTAGTAACTCCATCCCAAAATTTTAATTCCAAGTACCGAAGTACTACCTCCGTCCCAAACTACATTGTATAACTACTACCTCTATCCCAAACTATATCCAATTGTTCAAACTCAGCCTGAGGTTATGTTCGTTTGATTAAGTTGGAAACCATCCACACTAGCTCATTAACGTATGATTAATTAAGTATTAAAATACTAAAAAATAAATTAATATAACTTTTACAACGATTTTTTAATAATTTTTTTAATGTGTACGTAGAAAACAAGAGAGCGAGACTTAGCAAAGGAAAGAAGACAGGCTCGGTATATAACGCAACGCTTGCTAAGTGACCGATCGATGCGTCCGGCAGATAGATGCATGCCGACTGCATTGTCAAGATCCTTATTTTCCCCTGAAGAATTAATACTCTTATATATCCTACCCATTCAACAAGAATTTTCTTTTCCCTGAAGGAGAAGAAGATTCAACTAAACCAACCGAGAGATTGGAACGTACTCCACGCATGCGCGCATTTTCTCAATCAGGTTTGTTAGTTTCCAAGTTGCGTGAGGGATTAGTGTTATGCAGTGTAACAATTGAGCTGCAAGTGGCGACAAAACAATGAAAGCTAACGGTGAAAGATATATACGGTCTCCATTTGAAAAAAATAATTCCTAGCTATAGATTTAAATATAGTCTATATTCATATTTGTATCAAAAATATTTCTTTTACAACAGAGAAAGTATAATGTAGATAAGCGATAGGTATCCTTGTGGTTTAGAGGGGTTACGACATCTCTGTGATAACCCGAGAAAAAGATCATTACAACTTTTTAAAATTTAACTTTTTTTAAAAAAAATATTTAGTTGGGCTACCAGGCCCTTGTTACTATTATTCTAGAGAAAGACAGTGGCCACGGTGGTGGAGGACCATACTCCAGCGGACGTAAGTGATGGCGGCGGATGAAGTGGCTGAGTCACTACTACATAATTGATTTTTTGACGAGACCTTTTTAAGTTGTAGTGGGACATAATTGTCTTGTCTATAAAATTCACTCCTCTAAAAACGGTTCAAGGACCTTATGTGAAAAATTAATTTTCGTAGACAGGTCTCATAATAGGACCATTTATGAAAATAAAATTATTTTTGTAGGCAGGCCGGTTAAGAGGCACGCTTGCCACCAGCCCACTAGGTCAAACCTATCATTAAACTCTCTCTCCTCATTCACTTCACTTACTCTCCACTCCGTTTCTCCACCTCTCCTCGACTCCTCCACCACCTCTCGTCTCCTCTCGTCATCCTCGTCAGGACGGGCGACGGGCGAGAGTGGGAGCAAGCAGCGAGTAGAAGCGGGAGCGCATGGTGGCGGATGCGGGATCCGACGTAGCTTAGCGCGACGGTTGTGGGATGCAGAGCTCGAGGGCGTCATCTTCACCTCGTTGACGACACCGTGCGGCTTGGCGTCGTGGCTGCTGGTTGCAGCGGGAATGACGACCTAAAGGACGTTGGATCCGACTGCGTTGCCCTAGGAATGGATGGATTTGTTGCCCTTGGCCCTAGGAGGGGCGACGATGACAACGGGCAGCGACGGCGGCTCGAGGACGGCGGATTCGGTGGCGTCGTCCTCGGGAAAGACAGATCCGCCCCTAGCCCCCGACACTTGTTGACTGCTACGGCGACGATGGCGGTGGTGGTGGTGGCGACGATGTTGCCTTGGGGAGCTAGGATTTCGATCAATTTGTTGTTTAGGAATTTTATTTGTTTTGTTGAAATTATTTTTGCATGTAGTCGGTATAAGTGACCACATGCGTAAATTCCGTTTTTGCACGTGGTTGTGTTGGTCGCATGGAAAATATATAATTTTTTTAGACATCTGGGTGTAGACGGCCACCTACCCGTCTGTGAAAATCAGTTTTTACCGTGTGCAGAAATAGATTTTGTAGCAGTAAGGGTTACAGCCCGGAGGAGGCCTAGGTGGAGGAGGGCAGCGATCTGGCGGATGCCGCAGGAGGCTAGGATGGATGAAGGCATTGTACCGACGAAGTTCGGTGCAGACGAGGACCGGCTGAGGTCGGGAAGGGTGCAGCAGATGTTGCTACCTGGGGTGGACGGGGGAATCGATTTGGCAGACACAAGCGACGACGCAAGCGCCGGCTGCTATGAACATTGGCGAGATTTGCGGCCATGGCAGATACTGGAGGCACTGCTCTCAGGGTGCTTCTCCATCTATGGAAGGGCCCACAACCTCGGGCAGCGCGTGCAGCCAAGAGACAAATTACTCGTCCAATATTTTTATAAACTCTGATATAATAACTAGTTAAAAATAAATTTATTTTAAGATAAACAAAATAAATTTTAAAAATAAATGGAAGAAGTGTTGTACTGCTCTTACCCCTGGATAGTATGTCAGCCATTAGTCGTAACAGGCAAAAGGGAAACCGAATATAGGTAGTAGAAGCCAGCCAGATAGAGGCTAGTAGTGTAGCTAGAACTACAGTAGCAGGCACTGAAATGAATGAATGATGCAGCAACCAATCAAATGCCTCCATCGACAAAGTAGGAGTACATGCTTGCATGTGCACCCCTCCTTCATTCATGCGCGTGGATCACATGGCCTCCATACTAGTACTGACTAGTACTCTAGTAGTACTAACCGGTTAGCTAGCTGCTTTGCATGTTTGATTTCTTAAGCTTTCATTTCTGTTCCTGCATGCAGTTTACTGCTGCGCGCCAACATCTAGTTACCGATATAATTAGAGCATCTTCAACCATCTCTTCTTCAAATGACTCTACAAGTAAAGAGTTTGAGGATGTAAAGTAGACTTATTGTAAAACTTACCTTGGTGTAACACCATCAATATATTCACTCATATCCCAATCCTATTTGGTCTTACTACTTACGCTCGTGTCCGTCAATTCAATCATCAAGTAAATTCATTTTTAAGCTCATGTTCATCGTATTTAGACAATAGAGATATCTGCACTTTTATTTTGCTTAGGAACAATGGAGATAATCAAAAGGGAGAAGGATTCGCGTGAGCTATAAATTTGAACTGCAGGACAACGCCTACTTGTAACGGTTGCCACGACTTCATTCATACTTTGATTACTTCATGAAAAGCTTACAAAGTTTACTTTACAATAGATCCGACCTCATTGCCATATCTATCCAAAATTATCCGTAATCATCAAATTAGTGCAGATAACTTTTTCTGTCAAAGGTGTAGTGCCGTCAAATTGGGCCGATGGGCCTTATATCAAGTTGAGTCCATTACAGACGCGTCTTAGGGTTGGAGAACGACCCCAACTCGTTCTCCCACCTGTATAAATACCCCGTAGCTGTTATAGAACAATTTGGGTTTTATTTATTTAAGTTTAGCTATCGCTACTTCCTTATAAACACGTGTGTCGGCTATACCATCTATTCTATTTGTTTCGGAACTCCACTTTTTGTGTGAATCAGATCTGAAATTAGTATTTGTAATTTGAGTTGTTGTTCATCTTGTTCTTGCGAGTTCTTTGATTGCTTGCAGGAATAACCCTAGTGGTTCGGTTGATCAGGCTCCGCAAGATCGCGTCAACTAGTGGAGTCGGTGTATCGGTTGCTACGACATAATTCCTCCGTGGAGTTTTATAGTCGGGCCGTGAATGTCGCTCCGCTCAAAATCGAAGTTATCGTCTCCACCGAAAAATCGGGACACCTAGTGTATATCACTTATGGAGTACTAAAGATCAAATATCTGCTATTATGAAAATTAAAAATGTTTTCGTCAAAATTTTGGTTTTATTTGTTTTTTAGTTGATTGTACATCATCCGTATCCAATTAGAAGTGAGTCAAAAATAACTAATACATCCCGTCCCAGCCTAACCCCTCTTCATCTTAGCCCAACCCAATCCAATCGATCCACACCACGTCACCTCGTCCCGTGCGTCCCTTTCTCGATTGACATCTTTTTTCTTTTTTTTCTTCTTTTATTTTCTCCCTATTATCCTGATCCCCTCTCTCTCCTTTCAATCTCTTTTTTTTTCTCCTCCTTTTCTCTTTTAGTGTTGTAATAATCTGTCGTCACAAATTGTAACATTTTAATCAGGTCTAGGACCAACCATCTAATGAGTTTGCATCCATACATTCGTATATCGCCATCACAAACATCTTTATCCCTTCGCTTCTTACTTTTCTCCTTTTTTCTTTGCTTTTTAGTCAACACTATTTTGATATATAATCAACATAAGTAATTAATAATTCATAGCCCAATATCTCATATACAATGAATATTAGCATAATTACAATATAACTATTAACATTACAATATAACTTTTAAAATTTATAGTGTATTTTTAGAATTATAATGTAATTACAACGCAGTTACATTCAAGTGTATATAATTTAAATTTGACTTTTTTTTAAATTTTTGGCACCATAAATATAGGTAGTTTTTTTCTCTTTTCTTCTCTTCTAAATTTCTCTCCTTATAAATATTTTCCTTTCAACATCATCACTGTTTAAGGTGAATATGCAGTAAATTTGTTACTTTGCAAATGCTTTTCATCTAGGTTAAATTTTTTTATTAATTGAATAATCAAAATTTCAATCTTTGATAGACGAGGTATAACAAAAATATACATACGTCAACTTATGAAAATAGCTACTCGATTGATTTGTGAGTCTATGAAAAAGATGTACATAAAAGATTCTTGATATGTTGATGCTTGAAACAAGAGCAATCCAGTTCAATGCTAGATACGATTTTTGATTTTATTTTATCATTGTTTTGTTTGTCTTTGTTTGATTGTCATGTAAATTGGCAGAACTTTTACCAATTGTAAAAATTGCAATGTAACTAATAAAATATAAAAGCAAAGCAGCATGGAGAGAAAAAAATAAAAAAATAAAGGGGAAAAAAGAGAAGGAGGGTGAGGGGTAGCGCGTGCGTGGTGGCGCTGGCACTGGGGTAACGAGATTCACATGGTCTTTGACGTTTGGTGGGTGCAAAAGGCCAATCAAAATCAATCATCAGCCAGGCGGCGCACCACGTGACGACAACGCACACTGACTGACACGGCCAGCCAGCCAGCCAGCCAGCCACCATAAAATAATACTAGTACTAGTACTCCCTCCTAGCAGTTTCAGTCCAAGCAGCGAAAGACCAAAACACCCTCATCAAGTACAACCATGATTAGCACTTTCCCCTCAAAAAAAAAATCCCTGCCAACATTAATTCGTTCCCAGCCTCCTTGCTCAGTATCCGGGCCTCCCTCCCTGGATGTTCGACGCCTCCGGCACTCGACGCCGGCGGCGGCGTCAAATACCAGCCGCATCGACACCACAAGCCGGCAAGCCTCCTCCTCTGTCGTCGTTTACTCGTGCCTCAGATTCACGCCTTGTACAACTCCGATGACACCGTCGCATGAGAGTTGCCTCCACCCGCCGCCGGCACGGTCTCTTGAATCAGAACCACAAACCGTCACGCCGCTCTCCTCCACCGCCGCCATCTCTTGCACCAAGAACAAGAAAAGGTCGAGAGGGAGGGGATGAGTCGTTGATTTCGCTTTTTTTTATTTTAAATTCAGCCGACGCGTGGTGGACAAGACAAGACAGGAAAAGAATAAGACACAGTAAGTGTCTCTTGATAAGTGGTGGGGGAATCGATTTTTTGCAGGACAAATATTTAACTTAAAAATCGATTTTTTTTTCTGGAGAGAGAGAGAGAGAGGTAGTTTGGATGGGGAATTGGGGATGATGGATACGTAGGCCAGGCGAGCAAAACGTGTTCCATTCCATCTGTCGCCAACACACCACGAACCTTCCTTCCATAGCCATATGATTCTCTCATCTCTGTAGTGAGTACTATTGTACACTAGTAAAATCAATGTAAATCTTCCAAACCACACTCAACTTGCCCCCGCTCTACACCCTTTTCTGCTCCGCCTACGCTCGCTCATTGCACACACGCATCTGCCATTTTTACCTATCACGTACACTAGATCCGTTCTGGTTTTTGTGCTCTCAGATTTTTGCTAGGGTAGTGTTCTAATCGTTTATTAAGTTAATGCCAGAACGCAACTATAAACAATAAATACATAGGTGGCACCAATTTTTAGTACCACATGGAGTACTTTTTTACTATAGTGGCGTTTGGTTTGCTAACCTACTAAAACAATTTTTAGTATCACACATTTGAGACACATTAGAAACACATATGCTCTCATTCCTATATAATTATACATACACATCTTAAACCTATAAACATAATGTCTACAACTTAAAAACAATAATTATTCATAAATATGAATATCTCTATGTTGATTCAAAAACTCAAACCAAATAGACATGTTATATTATACTCGTAATTGTGTCCGTGCGTTGCAACGGGTGAAGTCGAGGCGCGACACGGATGGGGACGACACGGAGGGGCGCGGGAGCTCCGAGCAGCGATGGAAGGGAAGAGCGCAGACGCGACGCGGGGCGTGGTGCAGATGGGGACGGGAGGGAGGGCGCACGAAGGGAGGGACGAAGGAGGTATTTTTTCATCCAAGCCCTCCCTTTCTTTTTAACATTGGGACTGCGGGTAGGGCTGACAAAATACTCGTGGCTCGCTAGCTCGTTCGACTCGTGATTGGCTCGGCTCGTTGAAAAATGCTAACAAGCTGCGCCAAGGGTTTAGCTTGTTAGCTATAACGAGTCAGCACGAGTCAGCTCATGAGCTGCTCGTGAGCTCAACGAGCCAGATGCAATGTACAAAGCATGGCCTAATGTTTTGCTTGTTTTTGCTATTTTTTTTCTTGTTTTGTTGTTGATGTGGCAATAAATCAATAATTTTTACGATTTTATGATGGTCAATATGGATCTAATGCTTTAGATTATAATAGTAATAATATCTAATCTAGTTGCATTATTATATTTGCATGGATAATTGTCGATGGACAAGTGTTATTACGTTAATTATGAACTTAATATATCACTTTTTTACTTTTTTTAATTGTATATTTGCATGTTTAATAGACAAAAAAATAGAATGTAATTTGTACATAAATTGCAATGTATTAAAGTGGCTCGCGAGCTAAACGAGCTGGCTCGAGCCGGCTCACGAGCCGAACCGAGCCGAGCCGAGCCGGCCTCCTAGCTCGGCTCTCTACCGAGCCGAGCCGAGCCGAGCCGAGCCGGTATCCACCCCTAACTACGGGTTAATTTTGGAAAAACTCAAGGAGTTTTCTGCAAAATAGCCAAGCATAACAAAATTTTGGGTAGAAACACTACTTGCTTTATAGATATATAGATAGTTATAGATTATAGATAAGAAACCACAACTTGCTTATTTGGCATGGCATATTAGTATAGCAAATCAAAATGTCTTAAATATTGATGTTTTTTCTTCTTTACCCAAACATTGATCGACTTAGGTTTATTTGGAACCTTGGATTCTCAAAACACGGCAACACTATAGAATTCCTAAACGGGAAAAAATTTAGAGGTAATGTCTTTGGATTGTTCATAGGAATTGAAACATGTAAAATTTGGGAGGAAATCCTATGTAAAAGTGAGAGAAAAGGAGTGTGCAATGGTCTAGCAAAGGAAAAATAAAGCGAGAGGTATGAGATTTAGTAATATATCGATCGAAATTTTCCAACTCTATTCCTTTGTTCCAAAGGATAACATAGAAGTCATTTCCAAGGATTCAATTCTGAAAAGAAAAATCCTTTAAATTAATGCGAGCCCTACACGGAGCCAAATTTAGGCATGTTTAAGGAGTTTATGGTAGTCACAACTTCAATGAATATATATAAGTAAGAAATATGTGAGTGGTGCCAAACAACTCTCCAACGCGCATCATTGGCTCCACCCTGGCCTCACCACGAACAAGTCCCATGTTTGCTCGTCTTGCCAGTCTCAACTCTCCTGTCTCTCTCTGTTCACACGTGGATGGAGGGGTGGTTGAAGGATAAGGACAATATTAGTGTTCAAAATCATGAGAAAAAAAAGAAATTAACACAAATATGATCGATGTATAGTCATTTCCCTATATTAACGGTGCGTTGATATCTCGGTAGGAAAAAAAGGAAAAAAGGAAAAAAGGAACGGGCTTCGCTCTCGCCGTCTCTTGTGTCGTGCTCTCCGTCCGCTCATCTATCGTTCACCGCCATTCACCACCGTCGGAACCACCAGATCCGATGGGCATGAGCTCAAGGCCACCGGATTTGACGACGACAAGCTCGTGGCCGGCAGATCCCGCATCCTAGCAGTTGAAAGAGGAGACTACGGTTGGTGAAGAATCCAAAGAATTGGCAAAAAAGGAGCGGAGCGACGGTGCTCGTCTGGGCAGATCTGGCGATGGTGGTGAGCATGTGGCCGCCAGATTTGATCGGGCGAGCGACGACGGCAATGAAGATGACGGCTGCGCGTGATTGAGACAACGACGATGGCCGTGCAATGATGGAAAGGCTGCGGCGATGGAGACCACGACGACTTGGGAGATATCGAATGAGCAAATGGGGAGAGGGAGGTGAGTTGATGCGCGACCCCCTGTCACCTCCTGCACCCACGTGTCCCTGCGTTGCATCCCCTCATCCCCGCGCTTGCACGCCCTCAGCCAAGATGACGTGCGAAGCTCGAGTCGGCCGTTTTCCTCGGGCCTAGCTAGAGAGACGATTTTGCATGCGTGGAGCCAGGCCTCAGAGGTAGGGGTGGGCAAAAATATCCGAGACCGAAAAACCGAACCGAATTGACCGAGACCAAAACTGAAAAGACCGAAACCAAAAAAATTGAATTAAATTTCAGTCTCAAGAGTGCAATGACCGAAATAACCGAATAAACTTTGGTCTTGGGCCTCGGTTACCCGAACTAACCGAAGTGACCGAAGTAAACAATCCCATCCCAATTGTCTTCACTCTTCATAGCGCAAATAGCCCACACAGCCAGGCACACAGCGGCTCAGCACAAACACCAGAGAGGAAGGGAGACCCTAGGTGACCAGCGACTAGGCAAGTATTTCTATAATCATATTTCTAAATTGTGATATAATTGCTTGATTAAGAACAATATTTGGAATTTTAGCTGATTTGGAATGTCCCTGAGTTCAATTGTATTATATTACTCAGATTGTTACTGATTAATCTTGAAATGTTAGCTGAAACAGAGTTGTTTTTCAACAAAAGTCAATTTTCAGGCTTGCAACAAGCCAGCAGTGATCCATGTGTACTTCAATTTCTACACACTTTTGCTACCTGTTTGTTGTCATTCTTGATAATTCGAGATGTTAGCATATCCTTATCCTGAAACTGATAATTTCAACGTGGAGAAATGCATGGACCTGTGTTTAGATGTTGTGACCATTTCGCATCTTTCTTTTTGGATGGAGATAGTTCTTTTTTATATCTGTCAATTAACTTTGTTTGCAAGGTGTTGAGAGGGGCAATTTGTAGGCATTAGCTGGTAGTGTGTGTTTGTAAATTTTGTTTATGTATTGCATGTAAACACTGCCTCATTGACTAGTGATTTTAAGGGGTGAAGGATAGGCAAGTTTTGTCAAGGGACTTTTGACCCAAGATTGTATTGGTGCATTTTGTAGTTGTGTTGTTGTATTCTTTTTCATGTTTCATTATTTTGGATCACACCCAAGTCAGCACCTGTAAGTATTATAACAGCAAATCTGCAATCTATTTACTTTGTCACTATTTCTTTGATGTAAATAGATATAATGGTTGTGGAGGAGCAATCAAAAGCAGAGATGATGAGAGCCTGAGAAGTGTAGGCTAATACTGGAGGCTGGAGGTGTGTGCTGGGTGCTGGATACCGCTAGGGGTGGACGGGAAGCTCGTGGCTCGTGTCAGGCTCGGCTCGTAGCCGAGCTGGCTTTTAAGCTCGCTAGAGTTAACGAGCCGACTCGAGCTAGCTCAAGAGCCTAAACGAGCCAAGGTATGTGTGGGCTGGGCTTGTCTGTCACGGTGCAGTCGCATGGGCGCATGGCCCGCATCCGGACCGCAGCACCCCTAACCGGCGCCGCATCCATTTTTTCCATGATTCCATCGGCGCACACGCACGACGCACATCGATCCCTAACCCTAGACAAGACAATCCCTCCCTCCCGACGCTCTCGTCCCGATCCGATCCCATCGGCGCCGACTCGGCGTACTCTCCTACTCCCGCACCACACCGGGCCGCACGGGCCACGGCGACGGCCGTGCCGCACCCGCACCCGCCACGCCGCCTCGTGGCGGCGGCGGGTGGCCCCCTTCCGGGCCGCCCGCGTCGGCGAGTGCCTCCCTCCTCTACGTGCGCTATCTTTCTCGAGTGCGTCGGGGGCATGATGTCGCGAGTGCCCGCCACACCGCGAGGGCCCCTACCGCCGCCCCGGCCATAGCCTCGGCGCGGCGTCGCTTGTCGCGGGCCCGCTTGCTCTGGACAACCTCTGCGCGCTGCCTCTCGCGTGCCTGTTCCGCCGAGCCACCCCCGTCGCCACTCCTCTCATCCGCGGCTCACGAGCCTAACGAGCCGGCTCAAGCTTCCAAACGAGCCGAGCCGAACTGGCATTTTAGCTCGTTAGGATAACGAGCCAAGCCGAGCTGGCTCGTTATCCTAACGAGCTAAGCCGAGCTGAGCCGAGCCGAGCCGAGCCGGCTCGCTATCCACCCCTAGATGCTGCATTGCTCAAGTGTTTGCTGTCTACTGCCAAAGTGCCACTGCCAAGACAGAAACCAAGACAAGAAAAAAAAAAGTCCATTGTTGCTGTCTGCTAATATGTGTTTTGCTTATTTATTGTTTATCAATTGTTATTTGGAACTTTTAATTGTTAGCATTTAAATTGTATGTTTGCTTAAATTTGTTTAATAGTTGCTTACAACCACTTTAATTGGAAAATGGCATTATGTTGTTTAGTGAACTAGCTAATTTTCTTAAAATGTAGTTTAGTAAACTAGCTAATTTTCTTAAAATGTAACATGTCCTGAAAATTTCGATCCTAATCGAAGACCGAACCGAACCGAACCAACCAAAGACCTGCTCGGTCTGATTTTTAAAGACTAATTCGATCCTGACTTTCTAAAATCCGCATTTTCAAAAAATCGAGAAATCAAAGCGATCGGTTTGGTCGGACAAAACATCGACCCCTACTCAGAGGCAGTGCAAGCAAGTAAACATCGGTCGACTGTAGGAGCAGATGGAGCCAGGCTCGGTGTAGGTAACCAAACACCCTAAGTACCTGAGCATTAGCACGTACAGAAGTGGTTTTGCAGGTGAGTTGTTGGGAGTGAGCGAAGCATTTTTCCTACTGAAATGAAAAAAAAACCCAACTTGCATGTGCTCCGCATAAATCAAATAAACATTAGTCGAATTATTCTTGAATTCAATAGCGGTGTTGATTGTCATTACAGTAGGGCAGGGCCTCGACAGCGACCTGTCCGGCACGCCGGCCACGCTACCCATCTCGCCATTTAATTAAGATCACGGGGATTAATTTAAAAAAGCACAAGTGCGAAGCAGACACGCTTCTGGCCTCGCTAAACACGTGAAGATGGAAGGTCCAGATTTTCCGGCAGGTTTTAAACGATAAGATCGATCCATGCCCATCCGCTACGCACTGGAGTAGTTTATTATTCCTCTCACTGCCGCGTGGGCTCCACCTTCCTTTCCTGCACGTGGCCCAAACCCATCGATCGGGTCAACGGTCAAACCTGCCGGCCGCGTCCTTGCTGCTATGCTAGCGACCACGAGCCTAGGCAACCCTAATTGCTACGAGCTGTCCTGCTGAATGCATATACAGTAGTCGTCACTTGTTTAGAGCTGGTTTTGAAGTATTAAATATAAATTATTTATAAAATATATTTATAATTAATGAATAATTTAAGAGATAATCTAATGAACATAACTACGTTATAATTTAATTTAATGATATAATGCTACAGTAAATATGTATTCATCTCACGAATTATTTTTAATTATATATTTATTTTTATAATTAATCTATATTTAGTTTTTTAAATTAATACCTAAATAGAACACGAACTGAACTTTTCTCCATCGCATCTAAGCATCCCCACAGATAGATGTGACACCTACTACACTACAGAAGATTTACATCCATTTGTTATATTTACTCTCTGCAGCCACATGTGCTAAGCTAGCGTGATTAGAACTAATACCACTCGACTTACACATGCAAACCTGTGTAGTACTCCGAAGTATTTATTATGTATAGTAGCACAACTTGTGTTTCACGGCCCTCGTGCACGCACATGTACAAATATCTTCATCATGCGCGGCCACGATAAAAAAAAGTTGCTAACTAGGAACACATGGTTTATTTTTTTGTTCTTCATTTCGTGCACAACTTTTTTTCCAACTTGCCTATCAAAAGATTCAAAACTGTATGTACTGGGCTACTGGTTGAAAGATATAATCCATATGTATGGTATGAGTTATATATGCGTCTAAATTTGTCCACATTAAAATGTGACATGGTGTAACTAATGACTTGTGACGATGAAACAAACAATATGTTACTCTTTTTATTTTAAAATAAATATAATCCTTATAATTCATATTTGAACACAGACTGTACTTATTGAAATTACTAGTACTGATGTGAAAAATGAACTTTTACCACCTCTTATCGATCTCTTAGCATTTATGCGCCGTAATTCCCTCCCATCTTATGGAAATATGGTGATCCACATTGTTGTCAGTTCTCAAGAAACAAAAAAACATTGTGGTTCGCTCAATTGCTCCTTTTTAGATGACAATAGTACAGAACTGCCCGCAAAGGAAGGGAAGAAAAGAACCTTGAAATAACATTTTTAACATCTTATCCAAATTTCATCCTCCACATTCCCATGGTCATATTCTTACTTCATATTACTTTTCACTTTAGTAGATTATTCATATTACATCGTTCATATCGGACATCCTATATTTTACTAATATTTTACAGTACCACACATTTTTATTACCTTCCTCTCACATTTCACCACTTAAAAAACTTTCTCACCTTTCTCTCTCTTCTATGTCAACTGCCGAGAGGACGGGAAGGATGAGGAGGGCCGACCGACGGGAGCGGTGGGATGGTGCAGTCGGAGAAGCAACGAGAGCGGCCGACGAAGGTGGTCACCGGCGCATCCTCTCTCCTTTTTACGTTCACCTCCATGGTTCAATCCGGATGGTGACGATGACGGTCGATGGACACGAACGAGGCAGATAACGATGCTGTACTTCCAGATCTGGTATGCCTCTTCCTCTCCACCCTCTCCTTTTGGCCGATGACAACTACGACGAAGTAGAAGTCATGGAACTTTGTACTAAGATGGGAGCTGCAGTCGTTGTGAGATGACGCGAGGAGAGAGACACACTATATTTGGCATTTCTCTCATCGTTTTCGCGCATGGTTATTTTTGAATTTCTTTATGACGTATCCGCTTGGAGGTCCGTTTTTTTCTCCCATCCGTCATATTTTGGATGGAGTAGCGGATGGCTGAGCTCCTGGGAATGCTCTAAGGCTTGAGTAAGCCTTGATAATGATAGAATGCGTGTTAACTACCATAGGACGGCATGCACTTTATGAGAGAAGCACACGTGATTTAATATTTTTTCTTCAAAGGAATACGATGTGATTCACAAAATCCTATAAAGATTTAGTAGTACTAGTATAAAACATTGTAAAAATGCGGATCGAGCGAAACATATGCTCCACCACTGCAGTAATGTAAAATCTACATCTTTGTAATCTACAAAGAGATAATAACAACTAGTAAGTGTGAAACGCTTGCCACAATAGGAAAGCAAGGGAGGGAGAGCATGGGAGCGCTGTCATGTGGGACCGAGCGAGAGCGGAGGGAGGCTAATGACCTACACAAACAAACGGAAACGGGAGATAGCAGATAGGTCATAGGAGGAGTATAGAAGGAGGAGGGAGAATACCGAAAATACCCCCGCCAACTAAATAAGCAACGCGTCCACCATCCACCCAATTGGATGGGATTGATTTGAGTGATTACCCATCTCCTCACCACCAAAAATCCATTCCAATACCCAAATCCAAATCAATCCATCCCCTTTCCTCCTCTCTTCTCTTCTCTTCTCTTCGCTTCTTCGCTTCTTCGCTTTCTTCCCAATCAAGAACAAAAGGAAGGGGGCCAAGAAGAAAAACGAGAGGGAGATTATCGATGAACCTGTGGACGGACGACAACGCCTCCATGATGGAGGCCTTCATGGCCTCCGCCGACCTCCCGGCCTTCCCGTGGGGGGCCGCCTCCACCCCGCCGCCGCCGCCGCCGCCTCCCAACCACCACCACCACCACCACCACCAGCACCAGGTGTTGCCGCCGCCTGCTCCTGCGCCGCCGCCGCCCGCTTCCACGGCGTTCAACCAGGACACGCTGCAGCAGCGCCTCCAGTCCATCATCGAGGGGTCCAGGGAGACCTGGACCTACGCCATCTTCTGGCAGTCCTCCCTCGACGTCTCCACCGGCGCCTCCCTCCTCGGCTGGGGGGACGGCTACTACAAGGGCTGCGACGAGGACAAGCGCAAGCAGCGCTCCGTCACCCCGGCTGCCGCGGCGGAGCAGGAGCACCGCAAGCGCGTCCTGCGCGAGCTCAACTCCCTCATCGCCGGCGCGGGCGCGGCTCCCGACGAGGCCGTCGAGGAGGAGGTCACGGATACCGAGTGGTTCTTCCTCGTCTCCATGACGCAGTCCTTCCCCAACGGCCTCGGCCTCCCCGGCCAGGCGCTCTTCGCCGCCCAGCCCACGTGGATCGCCACCGGCTTGTCCACCGCGCCGTGCGAGCGGGCGAGGCAGGCCTACACCTTCGGCCTCCGCACCATGGTCTGTCTCCCACTCGCCAGCGGCGTCCTCGAGCTCGGCTCCACCGACGTCATCTTCCAGACCGGGGATAGCATCCCCAGGATTCGCGCCCTCTTCAACCTCAGCGGCGGATCCACCTGGCCGCCACAGCCGCCGCAACCCGACGCGGATCCCTCCGTGCTATGGCTCGCCGACACGCCGGCCATGGACATGAAGGACTCCATCTCCGCGGCCGACATCTCCGTCTCCAAGCCGCCCCCACCGCCCCAGCAGATCCAGCACTTCGAGAACGGGAGCACCAGCACGCTCACGGAGAATCCCAGCTCGTCGGTGCACGCGCCGCCGCCGCCGCAGCAGCAGCCGGCCGCGCCGCCTCAGCGCCAGCAGCAGCAGCAGAGCAGCCAGGCTCAGCAGGGCCCCTTCCGCCGGGAGCTCAACTTCTCCGATTTCGCATCCAACGGCGCAGCGGCCCCGCCTTTGTTCAAGCCCGAGACCGGCGAGATCCTAAACTTTGGCCACGACAGCACCAGTCGGAGGAACCCGTCGCCGGCGCCACCGGCCGCCACCGCCAGCCTCACCACCGCGCCGGGGAGCCTGTTTTCGCAGCACACGCCGACGCTGACGGCCGCAGCGAACGACGCCAAGAGCAACAACCCGAAGCGGTCCATGGAGGCCACCTCCCGCGCCAGCAACACCAACAACCACCCGGCGGCGACGGCGAACGAGGGGATGCTCTCCTTCTCGTCGGCGCCGACGACGCGGCCGTCCACGGGCACGGGCGCCCCGGCCAAATCGGAGTCGGACCACTCGGACCTGGAGGCGTCGGTGCGGGAGGTGGAGAGCAGCCGCGTGGTGGCGCCGCCGCCGGAGGCGGAGAAGCGGCCGCGCAAGCGCGGGCGGAAGCCGGCGAACGGGCGGGAGGAGCCGCTGAACCACGTGGAGGCGGAGCGGCAGCGGCGAGAGAAGCTGAACCAGCGGTTCTACGCGCTGCGCGCCGTGGTGCCCAACGTGTCCAAGATGGACAAGGCGTCGCTGCTCGGCGACGCCATCTCCTACATCAACGAGCTCCGGGGCAAGCTGACGGCGCTGGAGACGGACAAGGAGACGCTGCACTCGCAGATCGAGGCGCTCAAGAAGGAGCGGGACGCGCGGCCGCCGGCGCCGTCGGCCGGGCACGGCGACGGCGGGGCGCGGTGCCACGCGGTGGAGATCGAGGCCAAGATCCTGGGGCTGGAGGCCATGATCCGCGTGCAGTGCCACAAGCGGAACCACCCGGCGGCGCGGCTGATGACGGCGCTGCGGGAGCTGGACCTGGACGTGTACCACGCCAGCGTCTCCGTCGTGAAGGACCTCATGATCCAGCAGGTCGCCGTGAAGATGGCCAGCCGCGTCTACTCGCAGGAGCAGCTCAACGCCGCGCTCTACAGCCGCATCGCCGAGCCAGGCACCGCCGGCCGGTAACTCAGTCAGATACTCAGATAGGGAGGAAACCCAACTCGATCCTATACTCTACTCTCACCATCGCCCCCAAGCCGGCGTAGCCATTGCCAGAGCTTCAGCAGTGCTTTCTGATGCGAACAAGACCACGATGATCAAATCATGTTGTTGTTGTTGTAAAATTATGTTAAAGATCTGTGTTAGGATGGATGGAGAGGATGATATCAACTCGCAGCTGAAGCTGAAGCTGAAGCTGCTGCCGATCGTCGTCTTGTTTTTGATACCGATAGCAGCGGTTGTATTTTTTTTCTTCCTTTCTTTGTTAGCAGGAAGGGAGGAAAGAAATCATCAGGCGATTGAAACGTATGTTGGTCGTTGTTAATTACTCAACCTAATATGATTAGACTTTGTATATAGGATTTGGTATTGTACCATCATCATGCCAAGGAAGGAAGGAAGGAAGGAAGGAATACATGTTGTGGTGTTTTTGATCTCGTAAAAATAAAAGAACGCAATGCATATGCTGCTTGATCAATCATCTCTATTATCTCATCATCCACCTATAATGTTCAGCAACTGCAAGCAAGGAGATGAGGAGGAATGGTGGTTGGTTGGTTGGATGGTTATTCATCCTGTTCATGTCCTGCCACTGTGATCTCTTCTTCAACGGAGAGCGAAGACGACCTGCACACACATGATGGGGACAATGGTCTTGCAGCACATGTGAGTGAGTTGGGTGGGTAGATCTCGCCATCACAAACAGGCAGTAGCACAGTACGAGTAGCAACTAGCAAGTGATGAGGGAGAAGCAAAGTAGGAGCCGCTCTTGGGCTCTCCTTGGCTTGGCAGCACAAAAACGAAACAAATCAAAACAAAGCTAGATGTGTGTGTGAATGATTGATCATCAAAGCAAGGCTTTTATTGACAAGAGATGAAATGAACATGGACATGAAGGACATGGCAGGCCAGGGACCAACCAACCAACCCGACCTCATCTATCCAAGAAAACAAAGCAAAGCAAAGCAAACACAACAGGAGAGATACTGCTGTCCTAGTACAGCAATATATCGATAATTGATTTTTAATTTGGCCCGTGGGATGGAGCAGAAAAATGCGTGGGTGGCGTGCGGCTTTTGTTATCGCGCATGTGACTCGTGAACAAACGGGCCGTCGGTGTCGACAAAAGTATCTGGTCCCTGCTCGCCCACTTATTACTATTCGCTCTAATCTCCACATGCGTTTCAACCATGTCTTGCTCCAGTAGCTCCGTTGTTTTTTTATAAAAAAAATCTATTCCTGTTGAATTCTCGTAAGCAAGCAACAAAGACTAGAAAACACCTGTTGCTTATGCTTGTTTCGGTAGCCACGTCTCCGTTAACTGGGAAGGAGTAAGTAATTCTAATTCTATCAAACAAAAAGCACCAGTGGTCTAGTGGTAGAATAGTACCCTGCCACGGTACAGACCCGGGTTCGATTCCCGGCTGGTGCAATTTTTTTTTTGCCACGATTTCAGTACAAGCTTCGCTCAATTATTGGCATGAGCATATGACCAATCAGCTAATCTTGTCTGCTTCCATCTCCAGAAAATAAAGCCGCCATCAATTTGGCACCTATTGTTGATGCCAGACTGATATCTTTGTAAAGGAAGACGATTAGTGTATTAAAATCCTATAGATTCGTTTATAATAAACTTTTTGAATTAGCATTTTAGCTTGACATTGAGTGGTAACCCCAAATGTCAACCGACAACCGGCACAATATGATTAAGCATACATCAATTCATTTATCTTCTGAAAATGAGAAGGCAAGCAGCACCCAAAATGAATCGATACACATTTTCCGCTTGCATATTCTATGGACAGGTGTGTTACAGTGTAAAAAAAAACAACAATAGGCTTTACATTCTCAAGAAACTAGAATGAACGCGACCTCTATGTAATGGAAAACTGTACAGGCTATGTACTGCAAGGCCCTGGTCCTGCCCCAAGTTGCGAGTATGGGTGAAACTATTTTGCTGTTGTAGCAAGTCCCCTTTGTGGCGCTCTGGCCTGTGTGCGAAGTTGCAAGGCCTACCAAACCAAAGAATCAAACTTGAAATGCACACCGCTAACTATCTGAGGTTAACGTGGTTCGTTTCGCACGCTATGAGTGCTGATACGAATGCCGCCCACTGGGATTAGCGGGAGCCGATGGTAGCGCTGGAGCTGTAGAAGGTAGCCGGACCAAGGCAGGCTGAAGTGGTGGTGCAGTAAGGGCGTAGGTGAGCCTTGACGATGAGCTCTCAATGAGCCCTGCAACTCCAGCAGCAGAAGACTGTGCATTGGATGGAAGGAACAAATCGTGCTTCTGGTCCTTGTACGCACTCCATACCTAAGAAAGAACACATTGTTATTTTACTCACTTCTTGTGCTCATTTTCATTTAGTGCTGTTACTTCTAATCCCAACTTCGAATATGAACTAGAGAGTTCTAGAGATTGATGAACTCATCAGTGAGTTACTTACATCAGAAGAATTCAGAATTTCACGAACTTTAGCACAGTGTGCGCCTTCCGTTGCAAAAGCATGAAGCACCTGTGTAATTTAAGAAAAAATATATAAAACAAGGGGCCAGCAGACATACAAGCGGGAGAGGCCAAATCAAACTACCAAAACACATCATTTAACCACAATGAGACAAAACAATTGCATCCTCTTTTAACCACTTATCAGAATATCATATCTATGCTCTGAAAACCCTTTTATTTTCTTTCTAATATACACAAAGCTTAACCACAAGAAATTTAATTTATGAAATTATTTCTCAAACGCTTCATGCATTTTTCAGGTTGTCAATCTTTTAGGGCTAGTGTAAACTCCTGGTAGAATGATGAGTTTGATGGGTACAAGTCAGTCCATCTAGATACTCAAAACAAGCATAAAAGGATGACTGATTCTTAATTAAGGACACTTCCTAACTTATGGCTATCATCTGCCTAAATAACATATATAATCAATTCAACTTTGTTTTGATTGCACCAAGCTGATGCGGAAGTCCCATGATTACTGAGCAAAATGGTTTAAGACGGTGCTTACCTCCACTGCTAATACACGCCCAATTGAAGCCTCTGATTCATTCCACTTCATTTGGTTACACAGTCCCTGCCTGCCACCAGCTCGCCAATCAAGAATACCAAGCAGTACTTCGACAAGGCCAACCCTGTTGTTTAATCATAGTTGATGAATACAAGTTATTTTTTTGCAAGACATAGATTCCATGTAAAAACTAGGTTGAATGAACATAAGCCTTGTTATCGTTTCTTTTGCCTCAAAGGACTGAACATATCAGATATGCTGATTTAATTAAACAAAAAGCTACTAGCTTTTCCATTCTCACTCAGCAAAATAAAAAGAGATTCAGTACAATAGAGTTTCTTTGGTCATGTTAGAAGTACAGAATTTTTTTTTTGGAGAGATCCTACATAGCGCCAAATTTTTTCATGTTAAAATCAAACAGCATTGCTTCCTTAAGTTATCCCTAAATATGTATGATTTGAACAGCTTACTTTAGCCCCTGTGCAACAAGTGCATCTCTAGCCCGATTGCCAGCACCAACAACACGCTTTAGTGTCTCTAGTGCAAGTATACTTCCACCTTGCCATCCAATTGCTTTCATAAGCAATGGAACAACCTGCAAACAGTTGAAGCAAGAAAAAATATTTAGGTGGGCCTTTATATGCCATCAATGAAATAATGTGCTATGCGTCAATTGGATAGGACTTCATTTTGGTTTCTCCTCCAATCAATTGTGAGAACAGAGAAGTAACTAGTTATTGGAAGTCAATATTCAAAAGACCTTGACTAATAAAGACATTGAAATAGAGGCAACATGACTATGCAAGGCTGTAGGTTTTGCACTAAATCAATAAAACATCCAAGAAATGGAATCTTCTCAGGCCAAAACATTTGAATACTACAGGGCCAAACGTAATAATTACATTGGTCATGAATGCATTCCAGGTTCACGCTAAACTTAAGTGTCATCTTGTCATTAAAAACTGTAATAAGTCAAACCACAAACCATACTGTTGGGTAAGCAAACGAACTAGTGTGTAAAAAAAATTAATACACAATTACCTAGAAAATTAAAACAGAAACAAAAAAGATGGTCGCAATTCAATACCTGAGGAGTTCCTACACTTGTGGCTGCCATAGCTTCTGCACAAGTAGTGCTGGAAGCCAGCTGATGCAGCACTCGCAAACAACTAAGCCGGACACGTTCTTGTGGAGTCTGCACGGTAGAGTCCGCTGAGTTCTCTTGATCGCTAGGTTCCGCTTGCAACCCACTTGTGGCTTGTCCGAATGCCATTGTGTCCCGTCTACCCTCATATGCCATAGCTGAAACCAGCTTTGGAACATAACCTAGGTAACCAACATGGTCAGCAAGGGCTGGATGAACACGCAACAATGAAACCAATGCAGCAGAAAGCAGCAACGGAAGCTCCGGATCAACAGCATTCGCCTCATAGTGTGTGGCAGCAACTGAGGAGACATACTGATCTAGCAGCCCTTCTAGGAACCTTTTAGGGTTTCTCAATGGAAACTTGGGATCCTTTAGGAAGAGTCTCACATAAATACCTCCAACCTGAAATTCGCATAGCATGAGAACATATAACCCAATTTCAGGAAATGAAAATAACAGGATGATTCTAGACCAAACACTACCTGTGGCTCATCCTTCATTACATGCTGGCCAGATGCTTGTTCAGGCACATCCCAATCAACAACACGCCCTTTCATCTGCTCTTGGTAGAGATCTGTGGCCATGGTTGACAACTGCGCAGAAAGAGAAGCTGCCATTGCGGGTGTCCATACAAGTTCAGGGGTTTCTGTGGTCTGTTCAAGACATGAAACAACAGCTTCACCAGGCCCATCTCTAATTGCAGAAACCAAACCATCAGGTAAGAATCTAGCAAGTGTGATTGCCACCCTGGGACCATGCATTGGTTGCCCAACAAGTTTGCCCAATAATGATGCAGCTGCAGCTCTTTGCTGCATAGGGATTTCCTCTACACAACATAAAAAAAAAGTAAGTAAAATGTTGTAAAGAAGTAGATCTAAAGTATCGGGAGTAAGTTAAAACATGAAATGGTGAATACAAGTGAAAAGCAGTAAAAACAAAGCAAGTTTATAGGACATATCAAAAACTTTACTGGAATTGAGTCTGGCAATGTAAACATGAGAAGTTTTTTGGATTTTTTTTAAAAAGGAATAATTAGAGGAGAAATTATGCATAAAAGCATCAGCTTGTAAAGAATGCTAGAAACATGTAAAAACATTAAGTGTTTGAAATAATGACAATAAGAGGATCATCAGCTCAGACTCATAACCTCATGAAACGTAACATGCTAAAGTAAATTTTATTACCTTCAAGTGGTAACATAAGTTCTAGAATGTACACTACACCACCATGCTTGGCAGCAGCCCAGGCCAGCTCTGGTGTGCTGGCTAAAGAATAGAGGACAGTAAGTGCTCCATCCCTGCAATGACGATTGCAGTGCAGTATCTGGAAAAGCAAAATGAGACTTGTTCTTTCTGCAACCATGGCTTCCAAACAAGGTGCGTGCTTCGTCAGGAGAGAGAGAACGCTTAGGCAAATTTGTGGGATGTTGCTTTCAGGAGGAACAGGCAGCGCAAGACATTCAAAAAGAGGTGTTAACCGTTCCTTGGAAGCAAAAACAGCAGCCAATCCTGGATTACTGGTCAGAAGATTCTGCAGTAAAAAAATAGAATGCATTTTAAAATGTGCCTCATAGGCTTTTATACACATAAAACTTAAAAACTTTTCCTGAAATAGTACCTGTAGTGATGTTAGCCCACTTCGGAGGTTCATAATCACTTCAGAATCTCCATCTGTTACTTCTCTATTGTGTTTTTCCAATGAATCTTCTTCTTTTCCTTCATTCGTTGAACCACTGATATCACCATTTTCAGTGGCTGATGTTTCAATAGCTGTACCACGTTGATGCATCATATTTTCCTCCAAACTTAATGAATTCCACTTTTGTACTAGCTCTGCTATAAATTTAAGCAGCGCGATGCAAAAACCTTCCTGGTCACTTATTTCATAATCTGGTTGGTTGTTGTAAACTCTCAAGTACACATTACCAACATTCAGTTCTTTTGATAAAGCTTGGTATGTGAAACAATGTGATTCCGTCAAATCATATGAACCATCAGGTCCTTGGCTAGCACGCTGCTGGTCTACAAATTTGAGGAGCTCGCCTCTGGTGGAAGAATTCCATATGATCTGCAATAAGGAAAGTTATTAAGCTAAAAATCACATGCACATATTCATCTAATAATATTATATTGTTGTTACATAAAAGTGGTGTTGCACAAAGAACTTATAATTGCTCATTGCCACATACAACAAAATAGTACTAGATTATTGTGAAATATTACCTCCGTTCCAAAATATAAGGAGTTTTAGGGTTGGACACGATTATTAAGAAAATTTCTGGAATTAAATGGAGGAAGGTTGTGATTGGTTGAGAAGAGAATGTAGACAGAGAAATTGAATGGTGAAAGGTTGTGCTTGGTTGAGAAAAGAATGAAGGTAGAGAAGTTATATTTTGGAACAAATTTTGTAAGCTAGAAGTTGTTATATTTTGGGACGGATGAAGTAACTACATATGAGCAGAACAAGGAAAAGAACTTATAATTGCTCCATATAAAGCAAATATTGATGAAGCAACTTATTATCAAGAACATGATAAATATTGACGAAGCAAATTGTATGGATAAATGCACTAGTCGGTCTTATGTTCATTTCAACAAGAGAAAATCTGAGAATGTGTATGCAACTATCATCGCTACAATTTTTAGCATGTCAAAAAAAAGATCCACTCTAATGATAATTCCTTAATTGAGCCTAACACGCTCTTGCATGTGTTTGTCTTCAAATAACAATCACAGATGATGCAGGTTATGGTGAGGAACAAAATGCAAAATGCAAAATTTCAAAGATATACTGCTGACAATGGTCATTGGATTGATGGAACACTCCAGGCATGTAATACAAATGAAATTTAATCTATTACCTCTGGTGACTCCAAATTTGAATTCAGATTTGACAGCAGTTCTTTAGGTGGGTGGTTTCTCAGCATATCAGCAAGCTTCGGAGTAAGAAGCGCTCTTAGTGCATCAAAAGCAGGTTGGTTAGATGGGCTTATTCCATCACCACCAAGACCACAAAGCCTTGACAGAGCCTGAGTTGCATGTACAGCATGCAGATTTTTAGCAATCTGCACCCTTGCACCAACACCATGTTCTTCACTTGTTGCATTCTCTTCTGCTGTTGAATCGTACTGAAGCAATAGAGGCAACACATACCTGCGAGTAAATCTTAATTAGATATATCATTTACATAACTTGGGATTTCAGTATGCCATTCCCTAAATCTATGTATCCAGATTAATAATAGGAATTGCAATTAGGATAGCAAGGCATTACCATAAAAATCCAGCTGCGAGCAGAGCACTTTGCAATTCCGATGACACTGATACATTAGCAGCTGTTTGCAGTGCAGCATCCACAGCCGATGGAACAAATTCAAGTTCTGTACAGTGCACAATATCCTCAACAAGACCACCAAACTTAAGAATCTCAGCCCTTCCTGACTCAAACTGGCTGAGAACCGCAAATGTGTGCATTATGTTGGTGACTATTCTCGCTGCCGGTTCATTTGCTGGGGTTGTGGGCTGAACAATGCACATGCAACGAGAAAGAAGTGTTGCCAACAACGGGATACCCCCATCCCGTATAAGCTCTTCGCCATTTAATGAAGATGATGCGCATCTAACAAAGCATGAAGTACATAATACAACTGATATTCAATCAAAGTAAGCATTATCTTAAAAAAAACATAGGTAAAGTTAGTTTGTCTTCACTTACGTCAGCCAAATTAGCTCTGAAGCAGCTATCAAAAGAGGGGCTCTCTCAGATGAAAGAAAATTGCTATCATCCTTATCTACAGTGACTGCATTTAGCAACATTGGATAACCAGCATATTTGAATGGTTCTAAGACATGTCCATATCTCTTGTACAAGATGCACTGTGCCCTGAGCAAGAGTAGCAGCCTCCAAACTTGTGGTCCCTGCAGTCCCTGCATACTTGCCTGCATGTAGATAATATATTTGGTGATTACCCAGCAGTGTAAAAACATATGTTAAAGGGTGCATCGAAAAAAAACTTAAGGGACTCTCCTTTTTCACATATGTTTCATGTCTGCACTTCACCTTACTCCAACTTGTACGATGAGTGTTTTAAGGTGGAATTCCTCTTATAAAGTGTATAAAATAATGTTTGAGTCATACTTCAATTAAAAAAGGATGAATCAAATACAGTACGTTATAAATTCTTCAGTCAAAGGCCTTTCACTAAACAACAAAGATTTAGCAATCTTCTATGAGACAAATGTTGAACTAACAGATAAACCAAGAGTTCCAATTGCATTCATTTGTAGTTAAGCTAAGCTAATCAATAAGATAATTCGACTTTAACTACAAAATTGAGTATGTGAAAGGTTGCAGGATATCATCCGAGGAAGAACTGAGTATACCTGCAAACGTTCGTAAGCCTTTTGCACAGCAACAAACTTTTCTCTTCCCTCAGGATTCTTATCTGGATGGTATTTTATTGCCAGCTTACGGTATTGGCGCTTAAGCTTCTCTTCGTCAATGTTTTCAATATTGTTTGTCAAATTGCCCGAACTTAACTCAGATGACTGCTTGCTACTGCCATTCTCACCAAGGACAAGATCATCAAGAGAGATCTCCAGTATCTTACAAGCATCTTCTTCAGATAGATCCATTGGACGACGAGTTAACTCTTCACGCCACATTGCCAACAATGACTGCAAAAACTCTACATGTTCAACAATGGGCCAGTTAGGAAACCTAATCTCGTCACATAGGTTCCGGAGGTAGTAACGGTGGCACCACATCTCATCTTTCAGATTCGGGTACGTCACAGGTGGCATAGGAGCATAATCATACAATGAATGACAATGTTGAGCCAATTTCTGAGGAAAGTCACCGAGATGCTGCAGGACCTGAGAAAGCCAGTCGTATGGACAGAACAATTTGAACATTAGATTAATAACTCATGATCTCAAAGCAAACATGTTAACAAATAACAAGGCTATAGGTAAAATACCTGACGAATTAGATGCTCCGCCCGCATCTTGTGGGTCCATATAATTTCTGGTGTGTCAGAATCAGACACCATTGCGGCAGCAAAAGCTGAAGGTCCACTACGTTCTAAGACATACAACAATGATTCTGGGAGCAGTCCACCTAATACACTGCGCTTTGCCAAAGGCAATGATGAAGATACTGCTGCCTCTTCACCACCATGAAATGCTTGATGAGTATGCGTGGCTGAAAAGAGTTGTGCGATTGATAGGAGATTTGAACCGGGATATGCCAATGCAAAGTAAAAGGCACCGGTACTATATAGTCGAATCATAGCTTTGGGGTTTCTTGTGACAATAGCCTTAAGCAATGAGGCAGCTGCTTCAACAATGCTTGGTTCCCCAGTAAGCATAGCCTATACCATTTCAAATTTATCATGTCCTGTCAGTGTTCGATAATAAAAGTAGAGAAAAAATAAAACTATTCAAAAGCAAGAAAGAAATAATATGAAAGAATAGAAAAGAACATTGAGTTAAAGCATGAAATTTATACATGTAAGAACAGCTTATCGAGAATATAACTAAGTCTCCTTGGGATTATTGGTTGTTTGGCAATGCCAAGGAGCTATAATTTATTGTTTGACTGCACATCTGTAAATTCTGTAAATTACTATATATATACATATATAATATATACACTATAGGAGACTCTCCTGCGGTAATTTTCCTAAAAAAAAGGAGCTATAATTTTCAGCGCTGTTTTACAAAGGGAGGATACTTCATCAGCATATCTTAATTGTTGCATTATGCTTAACATCCATACTTCTAATAATATAGCCTAAGCTATTACTTGTAAGTTAAGGTTGAAAGCTCTTTTTATACACATGGCCAAATAATAATATAGATAGGTCATCATACACAAACTAGTCTCCACATGATAGGGAAAGCAAATTTGGAACTAAAGAGTACCTGAGCAACATGAGGAAGGCATCTTGGACTTGACAATATACGTTTCACCCTAGGAGTTGGTGTCACTATCTCTCCTGCATCATCAAGATCAGAATGTGCAGATGCCATACTGTGTAATATAGACAATGCAGCATCCCCAATCTGTAAATAGAAATACATTTTACACAAGCGCTAATTGATGAGTAAAAATAAAATTGCCATGCACGTTTGCATGTCTGGTTTGGTACCAGGCTCTGTAGATTCAATACCTGACTAGGAGTAAGAACAGGTACTCTAACAGCAAGTGCCCAACGGAGTTCCCGGATGTCACGTAATCTTTTCCAGTCAGACATACCAGCCGCCCAACATTTAGTGGTCCAATCAATTGACTTCTTTGACCATAGCCTTCTGATAGCATCCTTTTCTAGAGGGCCAACATGTTTACCGTCTTTGTCAATATACATCCACTCTTTCAGAGGTTCCATAAATGCAGTTGCCGCGATCAGATTAGACTGCAAAGGAATAGCTGTCCGCTCAGATGCTTCATGAGCGACAGTTAGCATATCAACAGCCAAAACACATCCTCCAACCAAAACACACGCTTCAACATTTGAAAGGTCGTTCATCAAGGCCTACAAAAACATGAAGAAATTTACTCAGGCAGATTTCTCAGAAAAAAAGTACGTTAGGTCAGCAAAATCATATTAGTTTTTTATAGTAGTCTGGAGTCATGAACATGTTCCACAGCTATATCGTCACATTTATGGATTCTGGACTTAGGTGTATAACACGCAGCAAAGTCCACATGAATAGAACTTGTCAACATTTCCATATCCAGTATACGTATGCCATCTTATTGGCTGATAGAGAAAATTGGAGAAGTGAAAAGAGGTAATTCAGCTAGAGTACAACCAACCTTTAACAGTAGTAGCAAGCGATGTCTTAATGCCCTATCATCTGTTCTGTCCAAGAGAACAGTAATATGTGCTGTGCCATCAAAAGGTCCAATAACTTTGTTATGTTGATCATAAACTATAGCCATTGCCCTCGAACAAAGTTCTCTTACAGAAGAACCTCCTTCCCCACCAAAACCATCCAATCTTCCCAAGTCACACCAATCATCAGATGAACCCAGTTCATCAGGAACTGCACCATCCACAGTAAGACCAATGTCTGCATCGCACAAGAAGCGATGATACAGAGCTCTAAAAAAGGCAACAGGATCACGCAGTGGGAAATCCTGTGCTCGGTAATTGCTTCCACTTTCAAGAAGAAGCCGCAGATAGTATTGTCCCACACAGACTTCTTTGGACAAGCTAGGGTAGCTAACTGAAAACTCAACATAATTCCATGAAATTCGTGGTAAGGTGTCACTATCACTGGCATCCTCAGTGACTGAACTTCCAGGGACAATGTCATCAGTTCGTTCTTTCTCAACATCAAGGCTATGAACTTCAGCTTGTAATGCCTCCCTTAATTCTTGTCTAGTGCGTTCATTCCATATCAAGTCTGCTCTATTGTGATCAAGACTAAATGCTCTCCAAAATCCATACCAGTTGCACAGTAGCCTGCCAGATCCAACAGGCGTGTTTTCCACCACAACCTGTGCAGGGACTGAAAAATCTGAATGTGCGGAGTTAGCAAGGTCGCCATTGCCATTGGAGTCCACTAAATAAGCATGTGAATCCAGCTGTGGTGCCCCAGTTTGATGATTATTTTCATAGAAGGCCTCAGGTACAAAACTATGTGGAACTGCCTGAGAAGGATCAATACTTATGCCTGGAGAAGGGGTATGTGCAGTAGGGTACTGATTAGCATGCCTCTGATGGACATCTGCTCCATAGGGACCCACATTGGTGTGCCCAAAAAAATCCCCATCATTGGTATTTGAGGGCATCCCTTGTTCTGGTACAGCCATACTCTTGCCACCACGGGACCTCCTCTGCTGAAGTATCCGTTTCTGCCTTCTGCTTAATGGTACTTCATCATACTGATTCTGAGAATCTTCATCTGATCGTGTGTGAAGATAAGCAACAAGTCCAGGGGGAAGTATTCTTGACAGCAAATCCAGTGCAGGTTGATAAGAATCAGCCCAGAGAGCAACAAGCTGCCGACTAACATCACGTCGCTCACCAGCAGGGTAGAAGAAAGCATTCAGTAAATGCCTCAGAAGAGCACCATCCTTCAAGGCAGCATCACGCATGGACTCTGCTGCTATTGCATCTTCTTCAGCAATTGTACGCATAATAACAGAAACAGTCTCCCTCACACTTTCAGCAGGATGGGCAAATAATGCAAACAAACGACGGCGCAAACCAGCGACTTGACGTAGTAGGTCAACAAATGTAGCATGTTGAGTTGTTTCACCATGGGGTTCACAAAGCATAGCTTCAAGGACTTCCACAATGGACAATGAAAGTAATGGTGAAACTGATAGTGGCCTTAATCTGTTAACAAGGATTGGAACATAGACTGGTTGTGAGAACAGTACAGACTTTGCATGCATGTAAGTAGCATGTGATTCTCCCCTTGTATCCATTAACATGGATGTATCACCAGGACCACCACCAATTAGCATAGCCACAAGTCCAGCAGCCTCAGCTGCTACTCCCTCTGAGCCATTTCTAAGCAAACCCATTATTCTCCCCACAGCCACAGGAAATGCCATCACATGTGCTGACACACTTCTTGATGTAAGGAGCCTCCGTAAGCATGCAACAAATCCCATTATTGTCGCTGCTGCTTTTGGTGATGGAGGTGGAAGAGGAGGAGCATCAGCAGGAAGGTTCTGCGGTGTAGCTGGGAGAAGACTAATTAAAGCCATTAGGACCACTTCAGGTACTTCAATATTGACGGGCACTCCAGTATAGGGTATGCATGCATTAAACTCCCTTATTCTCCGCCACAATCTGATTTTTGCTCCAGGAACAGTGTCAGATGAAACTACAGCCTCTTTAGCAACAGTAGCTAAATGTTTTATGTGCATGTTAGCAGCTTCCATATCAACAATATGATGGGGTATGTGAACACGGGCTACTCCACAGGGTGGATCTATGCGATGACCAGGCATGGTCAACCTTGGTAGCACTGGAATGGCACACTGGCTCTGTGAGTAAGGAGATTAAAAAAGGATGTGAGGTGCCAATGTGAGCATAGTAAAGGTAGCAAACAAATGCAAGATGAGCCTGGCCTAATAGGTAAGCAAGGTGAAGTATTTTGCTATCAAGAAGTCATTATGGTCGCAGTCTTCAGAGCAGCTTTGCTCAAGTACAGTTTTGAGTCAGTATACAAACCCCTAAAAGAAACTAAGAAACAGTTATACAATTACGTTTTACATATAGGAAATAGCAGGATTAAATAAGCACTCATTACAATGGGGACATATATGGTGTTTATCCCATTACTCTGTTCAGTAAATTTCTGGTTTTGACAAATTAGATCTGTGTCATGTACAATGAAGAAATTGTACTCTTACATACATTTTCTGAGGTGTAACTGAAATTGTCAAATAGAAACTATTGACTTAAATGCTGACCAGAATATGTGCCTTCATCTTCTATTTTTAAAAAAGTGCATCACTAAACCCGTGGTAAGTACAAATAAGACAGTCATGCTCGCCACACACCATAAATTTGAGCACTAAAATACATCAAGGTGGACCTCAATCATTTTCTATCTTTGCAATTCCATGTTGAACTCAAGTGGTACAAACTAACTAAGATCGAAGTGATACCTGGTTTTGTAAAACATCAAGAACTGTTGCAAGTAAACTATCACGGGATGTACTTGCATATACCTGAGTGAGGAAACAGCCAAGAATTAGGAGGCATTCATGGTAGTGTGCACAGAGACTATGCATGCATACTTACATGAATTGGACAACCATCATTGAATTCGAATGCAAACATCTGCGGTTCTTCTGCAAATCGCACAAGGGCACTTACTGTTGAGAGAGGTCGGACAATGATAGCCTGAAAAGATAAGATTCAGAGCAAAGAAGTTAGAACCATAACATGCTAAAGATAAAGGGAGCAAGGAAGGAGAAGCGGTCTTGCAAAAGAAACTCCAGAGGAGAAAACCATGTAGAGGGTGTAACAAAAGACTTGCCCATGGGCCTCATCACTTCAAACTACAATTACTAGTAAGTTGATTTGGCAAGGGGTGTACAAAGGTGAAGCATGTTCATATGTAATAGAATTTTTACGAATAGTTTGTACGAAAACAGGTGAAAAGAAGCCATCGTCTACCTCATAATTCTCAGGTCGCCTTTCGACAAGTGAAGTGTTTGTAAGAACAAGCTGTCGAGAAACGGAATCACCATGACCTCCAAGTCCCCCCCTTGGTCCAATACACAAGGTCAAGCTCTCAATGCTAGCGGTGCCATGTGCAGCAGGACGCAATCTTGTTACTGACCATTCTCCATGCCGAGTTTCAGCAGCTCCAACTGCCTCATTTGCTGGGAAAGAAGTTACACCAGTTTAAGTTTCCGTTCCCTTTAGCGCAATAGATAAATGGATTAATGGAGCTCATACATGACATATACATGGAATTCATTGACAGTTGAAGGTGGCATTTCATACTGAGTCAGTTCATATTGATTTGTAACTATAACCCCAGTTAAGGTGTTGCCTAGCATCAAAATCATATGAATAGCAAGGTGCCACACGAAGATGATGCACGACAGTCACATAAATAGGTGCAGAAAAATGGTAGCACACAAGTGAAGATTATCGTTGCAAGAGATACAAAACCTACCTCTCTTTGCTATAAAGTCAGTAGCTGTCATTGACTGTGAATTGTCCACATGTAGTGATAGTCCAACCATCGAGTTGGCTGTTTTTGTCTGTAAGATAACCGGCATTAGGATGTTACATCAATCTGTGTGATCTGCATATCATGTAAAAAGGAATGGAACAATTGGACAACGGGATGACAGAAGGGTTTACCAAATATGATATAATCACAGTGTTTGTACTGCCTGAAGCAGCCATAAATGCTTTGGACTTCCTTCCATAAAGGGGGCATAGCACAAAACCTCCGCCTTCAGCAGTCCTCTTCCCATAGCTATCCCCCAAGAGAATGATAGCAGGAGAATCCATATCTCTAAAGTCCAAGCACCAGCGCAGATCACCAGAATGTCCTTCAAGGAGCTCAATACCCACTGAAGTGACCTTGAGTTTCTATAGAGAGTAGATCAAAACCAGGAACCAAGAATCAGATACCAACAACTGGTGATTAAACAACAGTATATTCCTTCCAACCAGCTTTGGGAGAGTACATTTCATTGAAGATATGCTGAAAGTAGCTATCTCATCTAACTATGCATCAAGTTAACAAATTGTTGGCTGCAAATTTCAAATATTTCTAGTTTTCTACCAGCTAGTTATAAAACTTAGTTTTAATTAATAGGTGTTGCAGCACCTGATTCCGAAAAAAGAAACATGGTGCCCACAGATAGATTATAACAAACCAGGAAAGGAAGATTATTGTAAAGGCACATTTCATTGTTTATAATAGTAATCCAACTGGTAGCATGTTAACCAAGTTTGGTGCTGTGCCAGTATACAGCGATTTGCAACATAAGGACATAGCATAAGCAACCAATTTGGGAAGGGCATAAGCTTAAGGCTTCAGTTCAGAGCTATAGAACCGCTCTGTTTGCAATTCCACTTTGTTTCGCCAATTAGCCAGTTCAGCTAGCTAGTCACATGAGGTAGCGCTTAATTATAATAAATATGAGGATAATGCAGTTACTAGCACTGGTGTGGATCCTAAAGCTAGAGAGGATTGGGCTCTCTGAAGCATGAATCATTGAGCACACAGAGTGATGTAGAATTATTTGCAAGGGATTGAACCTTGCATAGCAATAGTAATGCAAATACACAAGACAGCAGAGGTGAGAGTGCGAAGAAGAGCAGATTTGGGATAAAACGATGGAGGAGAGATAAGAGAGCTTACGAAGGGCGCCCACTCGTGGGTGCGGCGGCGGAGGTGGAGGACGGGGAACTCGACGACGGGGTGGACGGGGCGCAGGCGGTGGAGCTCGGTGAGGATCCCGGCACGGAGCGGCGAGGAGAAGCGAAGGGCCTTGAACTTGGCGCGGGCGTCGGTGCGGAGGCTGAGCGTGAACTCGGTGGCGTTGCCCTCGGGCGCGGCGCGGTCGAAGCCGTAGGCGGCGTCATAGGAGTTGGTGACGGCGAGGGTGGCCGGGTCGAGGGTGACGAGGCCGGAGGAGGCGATGCAGAGGATCCGCCTGTACCTGCCCCTCCACGAGTGCTTGACGACGAAGTACCTGGCGAGGTACTCGGGCTCCTCGGCGGCGGCGGACGACGAGGTAGAGGAGGAGCGGGGCGAGGAAGGGGATGCGTCGGCCGCCGCCGTCGAGGCGGAGGCGGCGTGGCGGCTGGCGAAGTCCATGGTGGAGAAGTCTATGCGGCGGCGAGCATTAGGGTTCCACCAGGGGAAGGGGAAGAAGGGGGAGGCTCCGGGCGGCTGCGCCGGGGAGTGGCGCGAGTGATTCGCCCCCAGCGCGGCCGATCTGAGCGACGAGATCCCCGCCCGATCCTGGCTGGCGATCGCCGGCGGACACCCGGTGGATCGGTGCTCCGCTCTCCGGCGGCGGAGGAGGAGGCCGGAGAGATTATCCTCTTCTCGAGTTTGATCGATCGGATTGATTGCTCTTTGATTGCGTTTTCCTCTCCTTCTTCTTCTTCTTCTTCTTCTTCTTCTTCGTGCGATCTCGTCTCAGTTAGAAATCCTTTCTTTGTTTTTTTTTTAATTTAACACATGCGCTGGCTTTGGCTAATGCCTTCTCCTTCCTGTTGGTGTCGTTGTGTCGTGTCGTGTCGTAACCACGACGTAGAAAGAGAAAATCTCCCCTCCCCTCTCGTTCGCTGTATTGCCTCGTCTCTTAGTCTAGGAGAGACAAAACCTTATTCCTTCCCTGTTTACTCAAACCAATGAACAAAAGGCTTATTTAGTTATCTGTCAAAAACTTTACACCCTATCACCTGAAAAAATAACTAATTGTACAGTTTACATGTAATTTACGAGACGAATCTTTTAAACCTAATTAGACTATGATTTGACAATAAAATGCTACAGTAAACTTATACTAATGACGAATTAATTAGACTTAATAAATTCGTCTCGTCGTTTACAGACGGATTTTTTGTTATTAGTCTATATTTAATACTTTAAATGTGTGTCCAAACATTGATGTGATATTTTTTTACAAAATTTTACACCAACTAAACAAAGCCAAAGTACTCTCCTGATGTAGATTTGGTATATACTCTACGACTATAAACTTATTACTTGTAGATTATAGATTTGATAAATTTATTCTAATATAAAATTGATGGGGTTGTTCATAATTTTATTAGTTGTGTATTAAAAAATGGTTCTTTCCTTCTTTTCATCCTTGCATTTTTTAAACGAATCGACGAGCTGTCAATTTTATTAAACTATAAATATAAATGTGCGTTGCAATGGACGTCATTTTATTTTATCATAATTATTTCAAAATTGAAATCACCTGAAGCTTATTGTTCGGCACACTTAGAATAATAAACATGCTTACGCGAGTGATTTGGATTTAATTTAATTTAATTTGAATATCAAATGCGAGTTTGTTTTTTCTATTGCAAAATACAAACTAAAGCTAGCATCAAAATATAATTACTCAAGGGGTTTTTTGTAAAATAGCCAGGCGGACTGCGGGTTAATTTTATAAACACTCAAGAGGTTTTCTGCAAAATAGCTAGGTAGACGAAAATTTTGGGTAGAAACACTATTTGCTTTATAGATAGTTATAGATTATAGATATAGATATAGATATAGCGGAAACATCCTTGTATGTTAAACCATTAGAATAGATAAAAGTTTGCTTAATTGTTCAACCAATTAAGCATTTTAAGGTTTCACCAAATTTTGCTTAAAACGTAAAATATTTATGATTAGAGGATGTCGACGGACTATACCCAAAGACGGTATGTAAAGATTACATGGGATGTTGGTAGGGTATACGCGAGATCGGAACAAGAGAACACGGGACAAGAATTTATACTGATCCAGACCCTCTAAAAAGAGTAATAGTCATAATCTCTAGTTTATATGAATATATGAGAGAAATACCACATGTATTACAATGAGGGAGTTATATGGTGAAACTAACCCATCAACTAGGATCTATCGAGAACAACCCGATGAGATCTACTTGGCAAATATGGCTTTGGCTTTCTTCGGCTTTCTTCTCGATGTGGCTTTGGTTATGACTTGAAACTCAATGTCCTCCCTTCATAAGGGGCCTTGTATTATAGCGTTGATTACATTCTTCTTCAAATAGGACTCGGAGAAATAGAACAGGATACGGGCTAAAGTGACCTTGTCTTCATTGAATATGACTCTGATAGCTTCTATCTTGAGAAGACAATTTTCTTCTAAATTCTTCATATTTCCTTAATCAAAAGATCATTTCCCATATATAATCAGGTATATCGTATTTCCATATACTACGAACCCAAGTATATGAGGTATGTCTTATCATTGACACTGACAGTAGCCCTCGACTTCAATAATATTCTCAACCAAAGATCTCAGATCAACAGTTGTCGAACTCGTTTGATCGTTCTCGGACAACCGAGTAGGTATAAAGTACGCGACTAAGTTTTTCGTCCCAGCCTTGAATTGAGAACACGACTATAAGTTGAATTTGGATTGAAGTCAACAAACTTATATTGCCAAAAACAAACCCGTAAATATTCCGTCGATGATTTATCTTTCCTTCTTGAAACTCGAACCATCGAACGCAACTTATAAATCCCACTTGTGAGATCCATTTGGGTTCCGTTTTGCCCAAAAAGTATTTGCACTTTCCTCTTGCGCACCCAATCTTCCACCTTAGTAAACGCAAAACCCTAAACCACAAACTTCGACAACCACCATTAGCAACTTTCATAGACCTCCAGGAATTCATCGTTTGAGATGAGGCGTTAGTGAAGCTGCAACAAGAGGACGCTCTACCGAGCACGCAAGCGCTAGGCCGATGGGAAGAAGGTACACATCCCCTACCCAACTTAGTGCAAATCATCAACCTTACTTGTTTTATCCAATGTGGTTTTTTGCCCCTTCCTTCCAAATTCCTTTCACTTCTTCTTGACTTTTATGATATCCATCTTCTTCATCTGAACCCCAACTCCATTGTCTTCCTTAGTATCTTCACTCATCAATGGGAGGTGTACCTTGGGGTATAACTTTTTCTAGACTTATTTAAATACTTTTATGAGCTTAGATGAATGGAGTCCTCTAGGATTTTTGGATGTTGTGGTCTTCGTCTTCAGGACAGAATGAAGATAGAGTACATTTCCTTCAACTGTCCATCTTCAAGAAAAGATTGGAGAAAAATCTGGTTCTGTTTCCGTGTCACCGATACCGTCCCTTGTATTGATGTCTCTAAAGAAAACCCCCACACTCCAAATCATGGACCTCAAAACCTTCTCTAACCCCAACCCTAAAAAGTTTTGTTGAGAAAATCCGCAATCTCCGAGTACATGGCTTGACTGGATATGAAGTCGTTCAAGATTTCGTTCGTCGTCGAACCAGCCTCTTCAGGCCCGTGCTCATCCCACGTATGAGTACACATGGGATCAAGATGTGACACAGCTATTGCATTGGGGTATATAACTCGAAGTCCTCCGATTTACTCGAAAAGCCTGACTTGTTCCGGACATTGATCTTGTATTGTTATCCTTGTTGCAGTTCTCTCTAATGTGAGCGTGCAAGGGCGCGTGGCACAGGTGGTAGTTGACGCACCATCCACTGCAGCCAACATCCCTACACCGATATACGGCCTCCCGCAAAATGACCAGGATGCCATCGTAAATGTAAGTGTTTAGGTTACTCTCCTCATCAATTAGATGTTTGCCTGTAGGAATAGTAATCCCAACTCTAGTAGGTGTGGCCTCTAACGGATGTCATTAGCCCTTTAATCGACCACCAGGCCTCTACTTCACTAAAGAAGTAGGCCATGGCCAAACAGGGAGCAGTTGCCTCCGCACTTGAGGGAAACGATTCCAAGAGGAAGTGCTGGGCTACATTGGCGAAAGCCACCGGAACAGGGACATTGATGAAGACTAGTACTTTCGAGGTAAGACTTATGCCCATGCTGATCTGACATTCATGATATAGTCGTTGATCTTACCTCCTCTCTATCTGTAGGCCACTTCCAATGCAAAACCTATCTCTTATGGAAGGGGTAAGCTGCTGAAACGGAACAAAGTTAGGTGAGTTCTCTTCTCGGCCTTCATCTTTGTCATCCTCGTAGTTACTCATTTGTCTTATAATTCCCTAGATGATTTTCAATTGCAGCCCATCCCTCTCTGCGTCAAGACAGAGCACTGGGGCTCGCGAGGAGGTGAGTATCAGTGAGCGATCAGTCTCTCAAGATTACCCTTCTTATATAGTCATGGAGGCGGCCGGCTAGGTATGGTAAGGTAGCTCTTATAATCTGCGTACCTACCATCTATTTGCATGTGATAAGATTAATTGTTTTATCTCCAATCTCTTTCTTCAAATACAAGCAAGCCGCATGGGCCTAGAGCATTCGGCCTACACTATGTCGTACGGCCCAAAAGCCATGCCGTGGGTACCCAGGTACTGTGTACCCCACAGGACTCAACCGAGAAAGTAATGAATCGACTGATACATATGTAAACGTCGATATGATCTAAAATTAACCAATATATATGATAGCCATTGCTTGTGTCGACTGGAATAGAGTATCAGACCCAACTGAAAAGTGCTAGCCCCGTTGATACAAGCGAAGTTGAAGGAACTTACTTCCTTGTCGGAGATTGAAACCGGTGCAACCCAACTTGAAACTAAGAACTCGTCGAGAGTAAAAGGGTGGTGATGCGCTGAAAGTTGTATATTTATCGAGAGATAGATTACAAAGACCTCGGATGTACATATTTATACCCTTAGGTTGATACTAGTCCTGATCGGACACGATACAGTTTCATGAGGATAAAAAATATATAAGTCTTGATTGGGAACTAGACAAAACTTTATAAAGATAAAGAAAAATTACTAAATCTTGCCTAATTAATGGATAGAATTAAACTATCATGCCATGTTCTTTTTGAACTTGAATTAAACTGTCATGACATGTTCTTTTTGAACTTGATCTTTTCTAGATAGGCTTCCATCGGCTCGATTTTTTTCCTTAACCAAATTTGCTAAGAAACCGAATTCACTAATCTTATTTTTGATTAACCCATGGTTCAGTTTACATGTGCTAGGAGGGTGGTCGACCGATGGCTGACCCACAGAACACTTACTTCTGAAGAAGGCAAACTACCCCAGCGTCATGAGCAAATTTGCCAGGTTTTCAGATAAATGGATTTTGCTAGGTATAGAATGTCTAAATCTACTAAATGCATGTAAATATTTTTTTTTTCTTATAGGACGTGCTAGAATTACCATCCTTTTTCATGACATAGTATATGAGATATGAGGTTATAGGAGGCAAAAACAATAAGGACAACGAGTTATCCGGTGTCAATGACATCAAGTAAAATAAACAGGCAAGGTAAATTGTTTTTATTGTCCTCAGTACATGCAAGCTTCTTTTTCAACGTTCGACTACTGCAATAGAAAATGTTCAACCAAAAATCAATTATTGCATCCTTGGCTACAAATGGCTTTTATCATGGATTCGGATTTTTAATTCCCTCTTGCTTAATTATATTGTTACTAAAAAACTTTAACTCAATTAACTCATTCGATGGATGTATTTTTCTTTAATTTACTTCAATCAATATATGTCGACGTGGCTTGCACATGCGTGACCACTATAGTGTAGTAATACATAAGATTTGAATCCCAGTCTCAGCCACACCACCCACTTTAATGTTAGTTTGTTCTGATATAATCAGAGTGGAACTTTAGTTTTTCCTTTCATTGTAGGAGCTCACCTTGATGAAAGTTGGCTTAAGCTTGTTAGGGGAGATGGGTTTGTGGGTTAGGTAGGGAGGGATAGAGAAGTATTACTCAAACCATAACAAATAGATGGGACCTGCCATAGCCGTAGCCTTGATCTCCTCTCTTCGAATGGATGGTGGATGTGGATGAGGCATGCTTAATTTGCTTGTCTTAGATTGTGGGCTTACTTATGTCCCTTTTGCCATACAGTAAGCATGTAAGCGCTGGTGAATTTTTTTTTGTCTCTAGCTGCATTATACATTTCGATCTTTCCAAATCTATAGATTGTGATTTTATCAAAAGGTGCTTGTGCTCCAGTGAAACCACTAGCCATTTTGCTGGTATAGTGATATTAGGGCCATACATGAATTAGAGTTTTGTTTTTTGTATAAACTTTGGTGATGAATTTCAGATCTCTTCCTGTTACTGTATTGAAGCTGCAATCGTTTCAAAATTTTCGGATCTCGATTCTTCTTCTGACGGTAGCAATTTGGACTGTATACATGTCATTTTGCTGGTTTCTTTTGCTTTCAGGGAATCAGGGCAGGAGGATCACTATGACCATGTCCCCATGTACGCATCAAACTCGGAAGTGAGAATCTGAACGCCTCTGATCAGATGCTAGGTAGCATATGCCCTAGATTTCCTAGATTTTTTATGTTTTCAGTACGAGAATTGAGGTTCTTGTAGTTATGCGCAATACATCGGCTTTATGATGTGATGCCATGACACTGTGAGTTCTGATTTTTTTTTTTCCTTTTCAGCTTCTCCGAAAGCTTCAGGAGAAATGGAGCTCCATCAAGATTCAAGCAGCAGCGATACTCAGCGATGTACTCCAGCGTCGTCGGCGGAATCAACCTTGACCATTAATGATGGTCATCCCCCATTGACGATCACATAGTCCACAGAGACCATGGTGTCTTCGACACCATCATCATTTCCGACTGTTTAAGCTTTGTCTCCACATTTTTTTATCTCCGCATTTGCTTCTGATGGTTTATACTTTAGGGTTCAGTACTGAATGTTCATACTCTAGATGAATTGGTCATATATTTGAAATTTTGCTCATTTGGTACTGAATCTGCACTCGAAGTGGGCTTCTTGATTTGGTTAGGTACACTGTATACGCTAGATTCGCATTTTGTACAATTGATTGAAGAATATTGTTTGTATATCTGCGTAGCTTCAAATGAATGACGTTTAACGCTGTTCTGTTTGTAAATTTACAGAGCAATATATTTGATATAATTTATTTTAGCCTTTTCATGCGTTGCACGTGCATGGTGATATTTGTTTTTTACAGGCTCAACAGCAAGCCTGCCATAATAACAGCCCGGTGATATGCCAATGTTTTGTCTGAAAGATTTTAGCAGCATGTTTCCTAGACAGACATGATTCAGGCAGTGCTTTATGGAGGAACTTATACATGTAGTGCACTCTGGATGTTTGCTAGGTAAACATGATTTGTTTTCATAAGAGGTTATGAACGTTCTTCCTAATGTTTGTTGTCCATATTTTTGCGGTTGCCATCCAGTCCTACGTTGCCACTTGCCCGAGCCACCATCAACCTCAGCCGCTTGGAGATTCAATTCCTGCCTCTGATCTGCATCACTGCATGTTCTATTGAGGAAAGAGACTGCAGGGTCTCTCGGCTCTCCATCGCTCGCCACAGGTGATGACAAATGAAACAGAAACGCTTGGCTTGGTGTAGACATGAGGATAATTTCTCTAGAGAGGTCCTCACTTCTTGGATTACATTTAGCTTGGGATGTAATGTCAAGAGGATATGTATAAGTAATGTTATAAAAAAATACTATAACATCATATTATTAGCATGATCATATTATTACTACAGAGTCTATATGTCACTTGTTCAAGAAAACCAGTCAAAACAATAAAAAATAAAAACAAAATGGTGAAATCCTTCTTCGATCACCTCCTGTTTGGAACTTGAGGGTTGAAATTTTGGATGCAGCATTTCACGTCCAGACGAAGACGGCCCAGCGTTTCAGAATTCAGAGGGTTTTTTCCAGCATATTTAATTTTATCTCAGATATCCAATTGATGAAATTACTGCTCCTACTTGCTAGGATGAAACAACATCAATCATACATGTCAACACCTCCTAAAAACAAAAACAATAACAATAATGTATTCACACTCAACAGTTATTCCTCCATCTTATTTATTTTACAGTATGAAAAACACATCCATCTCGTGGCTCGTCGCCGGCCTCAGCTGACACTAATTAATTATTGGAAAATCCTTCTCCGGAAAAGAAACGGAACTGTTCCAAATCGAATCAAAAGGCAGCACCTTGGTGGCTGCACATTTTTCGAGGCCGGCAACAGAACGACGGCCAATTTTATTAAGATGAGGAAGAGTTTGTACAAAGATTATTTTTTTCTCTGGTGGTTTCATAATTTTTGATATGGATAAGTTTGAGATCAAACTTTTATATCTTTTAACTGGCTATAATTTTTAAAAAATTTAGTTTAAAAACACAGAACAACACATATGGATTTGTCTTACAAACTACTATAATAAATTTTAAAAAATATTTATTTATTATATATGTTATAATATAAATATATAGTTAGAGATATAATCCAAAACAAAGAAAGAATTATGAAATTGGAAGGAGTTGTAATCAAAGAGGTATTGGTGAGCTTGGAGGTGGCGCAAGTGATTGTTGGGAGTAATTATGGCTGCGATATAAGGAGAGGTGTAACGGGTTTGGGGGAACGAAATTAATCCGGGGGATTTGTCCAAGATTCACGAGATGATCAAGTAGAAAAAAGAAGGAGCTCTCATGCACTATGCCACCAGCCTCGTGGACTGTTACGTATCAGCAGTAGCAGAAGCCCAACCAGGCCAAGGTCAATAAGGTAGCTTGGCGTGTTCCCCGCACAGCCCAGATCGTGTTCCGTCGCGGAATCCTTCTCCGGCACGCTCAGCAACGCGCGCGCTCCCGCCAGGTGTGCTTCAATCTCCAAAGTCCAAACACGGATCGCTCCCAGTTTTTTCACATGCCGACTTGGTCGACTCCCTTTGCCTGTGTGCGTGCATCTGCATCTAGTGTCTAAGCTCGCATCCACATCCAACTCGACTAGCATCGATCACTTACAGTATCGGGTTAGGAGTTCACGATTCTCCTGCCGTTGTCCGTCGCGAGGAACCAACGAAAACCATCTATCTAACTTTAGAATAAACTCGAGGGACACAAAAATAGATGAAGCACGAGCGTGGATGAGAACAGAGCAGAGCAGCCGTGGCGCCATGGCGCAGCCGCCGTCGGAAAACCAAGATGAGTATGCCCTATAACATCTCCCACATCCTCTCTCTTTCTCTCTAATAACCACAAAAATGAAAACCATATGTGTGGGAACACGTGATGTTCTCTCGTTTCCATCTGATTATCTATTGGAATCGTCACTTCCATGCCAAATGTAGTCACAGCTCTCAAATCTGGAGTCGTCGTTCCCACCAACACCATAGGCCCCTCTGAAAACCAACAATGACATTGAGTTCGCAATTCTCAGGAACATGTTTTACTCATGATGTTCTTATTAATTGGTTACCATAGCTTAAATGCTCAATATCTATCTTCTCTATCCCCTGTTTTGTGCTCATGTCTCACGGGAAGAAGAGAAATACTACTGTTTCGTACTGTATGGTCGTGGTTCGTCCAACCACATGGGCCATGGCTAAGTCAGAACATCTTCAATGTCTTTCTACCCTATAATATAGTTTTAAGGATGCATGTAAAAAATATATCCTTCAACCTACTCTCTCATCTAATAAAACCTCCAAAAAATTTTCCAATAAATTTAAATTCGTAGAGTGGACCATCTGAAAATATTTTAGACCCTATTTTTGGGCTCAAATACGATTTTAATCTTATACTTTAGGCCCATATACCTAAAAATACTGATTTTAATCAAGTATAACAATTTAGAATAAAGTTTAGATGCAGTTAGTCTATTCGTTTCAAAACATAATAATTTAGAATAAAGTTTAGATTTGTAGTATCTAACTTTACATTTTAGGAAAAAAACACTTTCATTTTATTAATATAAAATTTTTTTAAGTATATGTATATATTTTCTTAAAAAATAAACGATCATTCTCGCCGCCAATCCCACGCGGGAGAGTGGATAGAGGATGGGATCTCATTTCTCATAAGTGGGGAATGAGAAGGGAAGAATAGGGGATGAAAATTTTCAGGAAATGTGATAGGACATCCATTCGGAGCTGAACTTTAGTCTAAAACTCCTAAAATTTGAATAAAATAGGAGATAGGGAAGCCATTGGAGATGCTCTCAGGTCCAGCCAAAATGATCATAAGGTTTAATCGGTTAGGTAAAGTTTAGCCTTTTGTTATCTCACTTCTAAGCCGATCCATTTTTGGCCTTCGCTTGTTCTTAGCAACAGATTAACAGCCTATCCTGCTTTATCTATGCCGTAGATCATAGATGCTTGATGCCTTTTGAACCTATTTTTCTCTATTCTGATTTTCATTTTGGCTTTTTTATCTCTTATTTGTATGACTTTCTTGTAGGCTTATTTGCCATTATTATATGTGCACAGTGAATTATAATCAAGATCCACAAGAACTAACGAATGGACTTATGCCACAAAATTGACGGATGGACTCAATTTGTAAAGTTCTATGTGGAAAATACTATGGTGACTTCAAAAATTTTATCCTTAAAGTTTGACATACTCGTTTTAATTTTGTTCATATTGTCGAAATGCTCTCCTTTCTTCTCTCTTGATATTGACGTCTCTCTACTCTTGAATGACCACCATTGCTCTCATTGTACGTTCACTGACTCACATAATTGCTTATCAGCCACACTTCATCTTTTTCCTCATTTTTTTGTTTTTTTATTGTAACGTAGAGGCATTTTGCTAGTTTGTAAATTTTTTTAAATAAAACGTATGACTGGACGTTTATTAAAAAAACAACGATATCGTATATTAAATTAAAAAGTAGTAACTGGGATGAGAAAAAAAAAAAGAAAAAGAACCTTTGCGTGTATGCGCAGCTATTAATTGATCGATCTGGGTTGGGTCCTAACTCACTCATACATGCCGCATGCGTGGATATTGCTGATTAATGATCCGGGAACGGTACATCAGGGGAGAACACCGTTGCGGTGGCGGTGGCGGTGGCGGGCGACGACGACATCACCGGCGCGAACGGGCCGGCGTACGCGCAGAGGGGCAGGTCGGAGGCGGGTGCAGGCGCGAAGAGTGGAATCTCCGGCGGCATGAAGTGCGTTGTTGGCAGAGGCGGTGGTGGTATCTGCTGGTGCGGATCGACGACGTAGGAGGAGGGTGGCGTGCCGACGACGTGTGGCTGCAGGTGGCAGGTGTTGGTGCAGCTGTCGGTGCTCGAGGACGACGAGTCGTCCTGCTGCGAGTGCGAGTGCGAGCGGGAGTGCGAGTGAGAGGCGGCACGGGCGCTGTCGAGTCCAGTGAGCTTCTGCACGATGGACATGAAGTCGCGTGGGTTGGTGCGGATCACCTTCGGGGAGTGCGTGTATATTATCACCGGTTGCTGCTGTTTGTGTTGTTGGCGCGGCGGCGGGCGGTGAGCAGCGGCGGCGGAGGCGTTGTTCTTGTTCGTCGTCGTCGTCAGCCCGGAGGCAGAGGAGTTGGAGGAGGAGGAGGAGGAGGACGACGACGACGACGAGGACGCGGGCGGCTGCTTGTGGATGAGGTGGGAGCCCCTGTGGACTTTAAACGGTGGCGCCGTGTTGGTGGTGGCGGTGGCGGGCAGCCGTGGCGAGGTGGGGCTCATTGCTGACGATAATCAATGGATGGAGGCGCGGAAGCAGAGGAGAGGAGAGGAGGGATGGGGGGCTATAAACTACCTCTAGTGGTGAGTGATTTGCGGGATATTTCGTTGTTTGGATCAAAGTGCGGTGCGGAGCCATTAGCGGCATGCATGTAGCTCGGACCTGTCACCTCGGAGAGTCGACGGACAGTTTGCTTCTCTCTCTTGTCTTCTCCCCCACGCAGCCCCAAAATGCTAATCGTTTTTGTCCGAGGGGTTTTTGTCCAAACTTTCCATTTTGTACGTATGTCCTATAATAAGCTTTATGTATGCATAAATGAATTAGTGTCCTCAGCCTTAGACAAGGGATGGAGCAAAACACAGGCGACCAGCAATTATACGTGATATACTTTTTCTTTCCTTGCCCATAGAAATCTCTAGCGCCCAATCTGATTTGCGTATTAATTTCGTTCTCCTCCCCCTACCAGCTGAGCTGAGCAGACCAGACCATCCATAATTTCAGAAATCTCCATTTTTCCTAGTTCATTGATTTACCTATGTAATTTCATCAATCAGGTTAGAATTATTAACACTAGTCGTCAATCCAATCCAATCCAATCCATATGTTACACTCGTTGGACTGCGATGGCAAAGCATCAGCGACGAAGATGCAGAAGGGCAGCGCCACCAATTTTGGCCGATGGAGTCATATGCCCCGTAGTCGGTACTCTTCGATCTGTAATCAAATTTGTTCCGATCCTACCCCTATCAAATCACCTAATACCTCGTCCTTGAGCTGTACGTATAAAGTTATGTTCGTGCTAACGTTATGGTGTCGTTTAATAAACTATTAAAACTTTATTCATATAATTGAAAATAAAGGGGTCTCACCCCGCATGAGCTTAGCATGAGGCTTACCTAAACATCGTTAATTTTAAGCGAAGTAGGATAGCAAGGTTGTTGCAGATTGTTGCAGATTGCTAATTGCAGAATGATGGGATGAAACTGATACATATTATATATATATATATATATATATATATTATAATATACACTACTCCACTCGATGCTTACGTTAATACAAGACCCATAATTTAGTACTACCTCTTTACACAGAGTTACCTTCTCTTATGGATCGTTAGATTCTAAGTAATCTACGGCTATCATGCATCTCAAGCGATTAATTCATCCATTTTGACCAAGAAGATGTAGAAGAAGATTCATCATCACCTTAGCTTCCGTCGTGCAATTCCAATACAGTTTTAAACCCTACTCCAGTAAGCTAAAAAATTAGTTCATGAACGCTAGGCATGTCAGTAACTTCAGACAAGTAACTGATTTTTTTTAAGCCTGCGAAATATTGCAAATACAAGTTCACTGATTCAGAGAAAAGTTGTTTAGATTACTGCTCCTATCTGATTTTCGTTGACCACAAAAGAAGCAGTCAGTCAAACATGTAAAGTTTCATATAAATAAAGCAATCAAGATATTACACTTTGACACTACAATTTGGTCCCTTCATCACCACTCCTTGCCTCCTTGGTGTTCAGTTTCCTTCATACTGTATATAAGAAGCTGAAAATGTCTATGAATAGTCATGCATGCAGCCAATCTGGAGATGCAAGAGGGACAGTGATCCAGATGCAACATTTTCTTTTTCGGAATACGCAAAAGGCTTGTGTATCTTTGTATTAAGGTAGGAGAAAATTTCAGATACAACGCACAGCGGCAAGCAGCCGGCTAACTCCGACATACAACATTTGAGGCGGACCGGACCGGGAGGCAAGAAAGGAGCGTTCCTGCAGCGGATTAATTGGAGCAAGCTTCAGCTGGACAAGTGTGAGAAGGACATGGAGCTGAGGACCAAGACATACATATATGTTCGTGGCGTCCCTGCTTAATGTCGACGACGAGCGGAGCCCATCACCACCGGATGCAGCAGCAGCAGCGAACCCTAGAGAACGGCAAGGCAATGCAACGCCACTACTCCCCAACATGAGCACAGCATACTAGTTAGTCTCACTCACCATGATCTGACTTCATCTGGAGCAGTGTAGGGTAAAAGAAACACTATCCTGATGAGGTTTCCTTCAGTTCAGAACTGTGGGAGTAACAACAATTTTCGGCTCAGAACTTCTCGGGGACACTTACCGTAGTGTAGTGTAGTGTAAAGACACATCACATTCTTCTAACTATAGGATGAGTCAAATAGTTCCACACTGGAGTAGTATATAAGCCTTTCATTACATTGCTGTTGTGAACTCTGAAGAGATGTTCTTTTATGTTCAGAAATGCTCGGAACACTTTACTGTACAGATACATTCCATACATCTTTGGTCAATGTAGTATGGGCCAATAGTTTCTTACTGGTACATGGACATTTCATTCCATCACAGTTCTGAAGATTTTTCTTTTATGTTCAGAACTACCTGAGAGCATTTGATGTACTGAATATATATATATATATATAAAATAACTATCTACAAGTAGTGTTTTCACTTAAATTTTGTTCTGTCTGGCTATTTTACAGAAAACTCCTTGAGTTTTTCCGAAATTAACCCGTAGTCCGTTTGGCTATTTAAAAAAACCAGTTAAATAAAAAAAAGAGGTTATTTTGCAGAAAACCCCTTGAGTGTTTATAAAATTAACCCGCATTCCCAATGTTAAAAAGAAAGGGAGGGCTTGGATGAAAAAAACTCTTGCGTCTCTCTCTTCCGTCCCCATCCGCGATGTGCCCAGCGTCGCGTCTGCGCCTCTCCCTCCCGTCGCCGCTCGGAGCTCCCGCGCCGCCGCCTGGACCTTCGCCCTCCGCCTGCTTCCCTCCCTGCGTCGTCGTCCCGTTGTAACGCACGAACATTTTGCTAGTGTATATATATACACGATTATATGGTAGATGCACACGCACATACACCATTACACACGTAACACCATACTCACCTCCACATATGGGCCCCCTATTCTTTTATGTACCGAATTATACAGATACAGTCCCTCTTTCGGAATATAGTAGTATGACATGTTCGAAAAAAGAAAAAAGAATATAGTACGACTTTATGAGTAAAGAGTTTTATACATTACTCCAAATCCCATATTGTGATCCTCACTCATATAGTATTGTGTTATCCATGTCAATATTGTGACTTAGACATGCTTAGTCGTTCGCCTTTGTCATTCTGTCCAATGTCTGTCACTTGACAAGACGAAATGTAACATTTCAGACAGCCAGAACTCTGAACTTTCTGTTGGGCAAAACAAAAAAAAAACTCTGAACTTGACCACTTCATCATGTCATAACAAACCATTACAAATCAATTAGTAGTACTCAGAACAAGAGAGAGAGAGGGAGAGAGAGTATGAACCAGCAGGAGGTAGACACCTCATATGTTCTGGGCAGGCTGTACGCTGACACTAGAGAGCCAATGCGTGGCACAGAGAAATGGGGATGCATGCCATTGCCATTGCCATTGGCATGGCGAGGGCAGAGGAGCTGATGCAGCATCATGGTCCATGCATGTCACCTGTCTCTCGCACCTACAGATCCTCCTCCATTCACTCAACAGCTACTATGTCAGCCCTTAGGGCACAGGAGGCAGATGCTCATCTTATTAACTTCCCCATTAGTGTAGTGGCATCTCAAATGCTGCTTGCTTGTTAGGACTAAACAGATGCTTGTAAATGCCATCAGTCGATGATTGAGTTGAGTTGCTGTCTCCCTCAACAGCACACAAAAAACATTAGCAAATGCTGCATGGTCCATTCATCATCAGAGGATGCATGGTCCATGCCATTAAGCTTGCATCCATGGGGCTATACTACACTAATCCCTTTCTGTTGTCACTGTCAGAAACCCCCTAAGAACCCAGCTAGAAAGACATAGGGATTCCTGATCCAGCTTAGGCAAGCATAAATGGCACACACAAACACACATGCATGCCGATCACATAGAGGAACAACACTAGCAATATGGTACACTAACTAGGACAAATCTAGTTATCTACTCGTAGGTAGGAGAGTAGAAGAAAGACAGTGGTAATAAGTAGTTCATAGATACTCCACTAGACAGGGAGATCCAGCCATGCCATGGTTGTCCACTATGCAAGCAAATTAGCAAGCAAGGGAGGAAGAAGAGGCTGGGCTGGGCAGCCGGTCCCTCCCTCCCTTGGTATTTATGAGAGGCATCTCCTCACCTACCAAACAGACACAGCATCTCCGTGTATAGTACAGGGGAATAAATAAGCAGCAGCAGATGCTTGCATTGCCATTGCCATAGAGGCATAGAGCATTGCATTGCAGCTCAAAAATTGGTCCAGGATCCACAGTGGTAACTTGTCAGAATATTTCAAGCAACGCAAAGGAAGGAAGGAAGGAAGGAAGGAAGGAAGGAGGATTGTAGTGTAGGAGGGATCCAATGCAATGGGCAATGGGCAATGGCAAGGGCAATGAAATGCAATGCAGCAGCAGAAAGGCAGGGCATTCATGGCTGGGCACATATTAGGTTGGCACAAAAAACACAAGCCACCATGGACACATTTACTCCCCTTCAACCACCCCACAGCATACATAGCAGAAGAACAGAGCAAGTCAATGCTTTCAGCAGCGGCAATAGCAGCATAGTAGCAAAAGGACAGGTACAAAAGAAAAAAAATACTAGTAGTAATAACATAGTAATAATAAGATAGGGCAAAGGTTACAGACAAAGAGTGCAGAGAGGTAACAAGTCAATTCCCGAACCAAGACCCTCCTCTAGTGTGAAGAAGGGTCACAAGTGGTTCGCTCTTGACTCCTCCTCTCATCCTTTCTCTTCTCTCATCTCCTAATAACAATCTGCTTAATGTCTTCTTCTTCAACCTTACACAAAGTCTAGCTCAATCTTACCACAAATCACACACTCAAGCTACTAAGCCTTCTTCTTCCATCTTATTATTACAAAAATTCAAAACAAGGAGCTAACCTTCTTCACATGCAGTTCTCACTTTTGATGAGGTAAGGGAGGGAGAAGTTAAGAGGGATGGATGGAGTAGCAAGAACCGATGCACGACCAAAATGCCTGCAGAGCTGATGTCAGCAATTCATGAATCAGCTGGTTGGTGCAAGTGAGAGCTTGACAAGACCCTTTCTTTCTTTCTTTCTTTATTTCTCAGCAGAAGTAGCTTCCCAAAATGATCAAAATGCCCCCATGGCTTTGCTTGTTGGCTGGTTGGGGGTATTTTCGTCATCTTGAGAGGCAGAAATATGGCGGGAAGAGAGGAGATTTGACTACTAGTTGTTAGTGTCGCTGGCTTCTTGTCAAACCCTCCCTTGCACCTGACTGAGAGCTAACAGAAAAACAAACCGCGATGTTAGCGAAATAAAATTGGGAGGCATTTTGGTCTCTGCATCCATCTTCCCATGTGCTCCGATCCCTTCCTCCCTCCCGGTCAGGTCTCCTTTGCTACTGGTCGGACGCCGGCTCACCACCAGCAGCTGAGCCTGCGCCTTTGAGTGCAGCTGTGATCTGGTGAATGGCGTTGCAGACATGGCTGTTGATCGCAGTCACACTCGACAGGTTGAGCTTGGCCGAAGGTACGGCGCTGGCCAGCACCTGCATGCCCACGGTGAGGAGGCAGCCATTGGGAGGCAGCAGCTCATCTGCATTGTTGTTTCTTGGAGGAGTGCTACTAGTTTCGCCATTGCCATTGCCATTGCCGGTGGTGGTGGTGGTGGTGCTTGAGCTGATGGTGGGTGCAGCAGGTGATGGGCTCGTGGCAGGGAAGATGGCGAAGCCCAGGGGGAGGAGAGGGATGTAGGAAGGATCCTCGCCGCTCATCGTCACCTGAATGGCGTCCACGTCCACCGTCGCGAACACCACCAGGCTCCCACCATCAGGGTGGGTGCTGCTCTCCTGCAGCAGGAGCTCCACATTCTGTGACGAGTTGCTTGCGGCCTGAAGAGTTCTTATCATTTGGAAAATGGTCAGCTCTTTTTATATATTTAGTTTCAATCAGTAGGAAAATAAAAAAGGTACAGTACGCAACCATGCATCCTGATGTCTCATTATGAAATGAGACAGATCTTTGCATGGTCCATTAAAATTGTACAAGAATTACAAGTTGTACGTGTAGTATATGAAAAAAAAGGCTAATATATAGTATATAAGAAAATAAAAAGAAATATTCAGACATAAACTGTCCATGTATTGACAGCAAATTGCTGCGATGCATGTGCACACAGCCCCAGCATACACCACTAAAATCTCATTTAATATGGCATATTGAGTCATGTACAGTTCAAGTAGCCGGTGTTAATTTCTTGTCCTTGGCATTGGTCGTAAACAGTGAGTGCTTGAAACTATTGAATTGAACAACAGTTCTCCACCAGAGAGTTGCCTTTACAGCAGTAACTCAGTAGCTACCGTTGAGCTATTACAATTTATACTACAATAATTAATTTCCCTCTTTTTAATTTTTTTACTGTATAGACATAAACACACAATGTGTGCATACTGACTCATGTTTTCATGTCCCTTCAGGACTCTACAGGACGGGGGAAGATATTCACATGCTCACCATTAATAATCCATAATTCTACAACTATGGAGGACTCTAGACAAACATAGACAACAAGTAGTACATAATATCCTGAACAGAACCATTTAAGAGCTAGCTAAGCCGTCGTGATTGTGCTCTTTAATCAAAGCTACTATATATTATGCACCATTAAGCACTTCAATTATTGTGATTATGCTCTTGAATCAAGAAATTAACTACTACATGACTGCGATTTTTTTTGGGTGGTGGGAGGGGGTGGGGACGGTAAACTACAAGAACGGCTAAAAAACATGGCATCCTTCAGAGATGATAATTGGGTACTCACGTTAATGCGAAGAAGAGAGATACAATTCCTTGGATGTGATCCATTTGCAATATGTGCCACCTCATGAAGTGAGCCGCCGTTTGACAAAATCTCAAGCTGCAAAGACAAATTAACAAACATTACCACAACGAATAAGCTGAACAACAATTCAGTGTGGACTGTGGACTGGTATATAATATGGCTCTTCATTGTACCTGGCAGCGCTGTTGTTCATCTGCAAGAAGCTCGAACACCTGCTGATGGCTAAAAGGGAGCCAGCTTGTGGACACTGCGGTTAGGATGACACCGCTGGGCTGCCCAGGCTCAGTGTTCTTCCGAGTTGTAACCCTGATAGTGTCCTCGGTTGAATCCGAGAGCGCTGTCCAAGATTGGCTTCCAGAAGCACTGATGTTAGCACAGAAAGTGGTGATCATCCGCTGGGACAGCTTCATCATATTTGTTCTTGCCTCAGGGGTGCGGATCACTGTGAATCAGAAACAAAGAAAAAATAAATTAAATTGTGGTCAGGATGGATTTGGTTGATTAATGTGAGAATTCAGAATCCACAAGTCGTGTGATCAGGATCTTGTGGTCAGGATGAATTCGGTCGGTGATCGGTCTATCAACAACAAATTGTTTTCGAAACCATGTGATGATAGATCAAACAGTATATGTGTGATCACAATTTGTTAGCTGCGCGGAATTAATATCGGTTGAGAGAAATAAATATCTAGAGCGCACCTCCGAGGTCGGCGATGTTACGAGCGAGCTCGCTGGCGAGGCGCTCGCACTGGCGCTGGAGGATGGAGAGCCAGCGGGTGGCCCCGAATGCGGCACCGCCGGCGACGTAGTCCCTGAACACCGGCTGCAGCGGCTTCTCCTCCCCGACCATCTCCATGTGCTCCACCCACACCACCTGCATATATACATGTATAAAAGCAAAATTAAATTAACAAGCAAGCAAGCTAGTGATCGAGCGCATAGTACGTACCCTGGAGTATCCATTGGGCATGTCCTGGATGATGCAGCCGGATGGGCGCCGCCGGCACCTGACCACCGAGGCTTCCTGAAACCCTTCCGCCGGGAAATCCACGATCGCCCAGCTGCCCTCGTCGGCGTTGTGCACGCAGTACCGGAAGAACACCACCTCCCGCGCCGGCACCAGCGGGGACAAGAACTGCACCTCTGCTTGCATCTGCCAGCGCGCATCCATCGTACATTTTCAGTCAATCCAAACCAATCCCCATCCAGCTGATCGCCAAAGAATTTAGTCGATACCATCGGTAATCAATCACTTACCAATAGGAGAGTTCCACTGCCGAGGTGACCAGACGCTGCTCCATGGTTTATGATCTGGATTGTTCTTGCCTTGCAAACAATCGACGGGAACAGTTCCATCCATTTGTTCTGCAACCACGCACGCACACGTACGTACACCGTTAATTGATACTCCGTATGAATGTCTAGTATGGAAATGGTGAAGCCTATCACTGACCGCATCGAGGAAGGCGTCCACCAAGTTGATGCTGTTCATGATGACGACTGCGTTATCACGCGTCCCCTCCGCCCTCGCCACGGCGCCGTCTCCATGCTTCGCGCCGTCCACCGGCCAGCTGAACATCCGTGCGTGCTCCTCCACGGCCATCACCTCCGTCGACGCCGCGCCACGGTGGCGCACCCAGAGCGGCTCGCCGGCGTGGCACATCCTGGCGAGCTGGTCCGCCGCCGTGGAGGCGAGGTCCAGCACCAGCTGCTTGTCCTGCTCCTGCACGGGCGCCATGATGGCGCCCATGTACGCCGCCGCGCCGTCCGTGGCCATCTGCTGCGGCACGACGGGCGGCGGGATGAGGTCGCCGCAGCCCATGACCGGCGCCTGCTCGGCGAAGTGACGCGAGTAGACGTTCATGTCGAGGTCGAGCGGCGGCATGAGGACCGGCGGCGGCGCCGAGATGCAGCTCAGCGCCGACGTAGACAGCACCGGCTGGCGCCCGCCGCCGCCGTACCGGGTGGCGATGCAAGCCAAGCGGTCGAGCTGCAAGAAGCACAAGCAGATTATTGAATGCGATCGGCCGGTGTGGGTGTTGGTAGGTAGGGTTTTAGGGGGGGAGGGAATCCCGTACCTCGTCTTTGAGCATGGCGTTCTCGATGCGGAGCTGCTGCTCCTCGTAGGACATGTCGCCGAGGACGGCGGCGTGGCCGCAGTTGGGGCAGACGACGTTGCGGATGGCGGCCTGGAGGCGGAAGTTGTCGCTCTTGAGGTTCTCGTTCTCTGCGCGGAGGATCACGTTGTCCGCCCTGTCCTGCTGCGCCTGAACGAACACCCCATCCATCCATTCCAGCCAAGAAGATGATGAATGCCGTTGCATTTGCATATATGGAAGCAAGCAAATGAAAGCCAAAAACGGCATGCAGGTAGGCAGCCGCTGTACAATACCTTCATCTGGGTGCGGCGATTCTGGAACCAGAACTTGACCTGGCGAGGTTTGAGGCCCAGCTCCTGGCTCAGCTTCAGCCGCTGCTTGTCGTCCGGGTGCGGGCACTCCTTGAACAGCCTGCATGTTTGCATGCACGCCACATGTCAATCACAATATCAGCAAGGTTTAATGGAGACGGAAGTGAAACGGCTGGCATTCAAGAAGAAGAAGAAGATGATGACGACGACGACGAATGTAGAACGTACGCCTCCATCTGCTGGATCTGGTGCGCCGTGTGGCGGTGGTACCGCTTCTTCTTGCCGTTGGTGGCTGGCGCGGCGGCCTGCCCGCCGTCGGCCGCCTGGTCATGGCCGCTGTGCTGCGGCTTCTGGTCCCGGCCGTCGTCGTCGACGTCGGCGAAGCTGAGGAGGCCGTCGAGGTGGGCGCTGCCGGAGCCGCCGCTGAGCTCCATGTCCATCTCGAGGTCCATCTCCTCGTCCTTGGCCACATGGAGGCCGGCCATCAAGCCCTCCTCCTTCTGCACGCACGTATCACATATTCTCATGTCATGACTGATGATGCATCAAAGGAAGTGAAAGAAAAGAAAGGAGAAGAGATTATTACATACAGGTATCAAGTTGGCGGCGGCGTTGGAGAAGTGGTGGAATGGCATGGCGGCGGAGGAGGACATGAAGCCGGCGAGCGCGGGGTTGGGGATGAGCGGCGAGGCGAAGAGCGCGTCGGCGGAGGAGGAGGCCCCGGCCATGGCCGCCACGGACGACAGGACCTGACAGTCCCCGAACATCCTGCGCATATATACAATAGCTCGGTAGTAGTGGTTCTCCGGCGAGCGGCCTGCCGTGCCTAGCACTAGTAAGAAATCAAAGAGGAAGGAGCATGGCACTAGTAGTAGATGCGGTCACTCCTCATCTGAGAAGAGAAGCTCCAGAAGAGAAGAGGAGAGGTGGTGGTGAAAGGAGACAAGCGGAGTAAATACCCTGTCGGTTGTTCCGTGGCTCTCCCCTCCTCTTCCTCCTTGATCACTTCTTCTTATTGATCTCCCTGCCTTGCACCTCTCCTCTGGAGAAGACGACGATCTCTCTCTCTTTATCGCTCGCCTCGCCTCCTCCTCCTCCTTCGCCCCTGCCCTTTATGTGGATGGATGGAGATGGAGATGGAGATGGAGATGGAGGCAAGGCAAGAGCGAGCGAGTAACCGATGTCCTCTACTCGTGTCTACTACTGTGACGCTCTTTGACCTCCTCCTCAGTCCTCCCCCTTATTCCGCCCTTGCGCTGACGCCTCGGCCCCACCGTTGAATCCGCACCCGCGGGGCCCACGAGGCAGCGACCCTCTCTCGACGAGGACCCGGTGGCGACGCCTTTCTCACTGGGAGAGGGTCAAGCGCTGGCGTTGTGCTGGGAAGGGAGTTAATGCGGTAATTAGGACAGAGGATTACGGTGAGACTGACAGAGTAAATGCGCGCGCGGCAACAGTGGGTAAGTCGTAACGCTGCGAATCCGCGCCACTTTTTCTCTCTTTTTTTTACTCGCTACGGAGATAGTACTTCTTTTTCCCCACCCCCACCCACACCCACACCCACACCCACCGCCACCGCCACCGGCTGAAATACAGATAGAGACTAGGGCCCCGCTCGTAAGTGTGAAGTTGGATTACGGAAGATGGGCTGCCGTGGGTTGCGGCGCGAGGATCCTGTAGGCTGTGAATGAGCACTGTATCGTCACTGCTGGCTTGCTAACGGCGTGAAGGACCGTTGGTGCGATTCGAAGTGACGGCGTGTACGCGGACGAACGGCCACCTACCACCTTCGTCTTCCTGAGGAGTGTGCACTGCAGCAGCGAGATTCGTGGCGTGCTATGGTTCCTCACCTTAGTTTAGCCCGCTACGGATGCTGCGCCACATCGCCCAGCGGTCCAAAGCTGCTGCCACATCAATGCATCGTTGAAGCTGCTGCTTCTTTACCCGGCGGGTATAGGGCTTCACCGGCGGGATTCAACCGGTCAAAAGCTGCAGGGATTGCGAGGCGTGCGACGGTTCATCGCTAGCCGCAGATTCCCGGCATCGAGCGGGGCGATGCGACGGATCAAAGTGAGCCGTGCGCACGAGAAGGCGTTGAGGCGAGCTGCGCATCGGGCAAAGGGAAAGCTTGCGCAGTCCCCCATTGATCTCGCAGCGGACATGCATGGGGATGGAGCAGGCGGCGTGAGGTTTGCGAATCAGCGTGCAAAACAGTAAGCACTCGAGCTCTCCATTTCTAGCCCCCCCCGCGGCTATTTGAAGCGCTCCTCCTCGCAATATGGCTCCACAAGGATGCAAGCGCAAGTTCACGAGCACTAATCCTATTCCCATTCATTCCCTACCGATACGCCCGCATCGAAGATCGGAAATTTCTCTTACGGCAAGTATCGAAGTTCACTCCGACGCCGCATCGTCCGATTCATTGGTGACGGACGGTGCTTCCGGCTACACCGACATCGACGACGTCGAGGCCGTTGCCAACGTGATACGAGTGTGCGCCATCAAATCTCCTGAGGCAGTGCTTCAGCTTGTGCGAAGGCTCACCCCTCGCACGGTTGCAAGATCACTCGATTGGGACCTTCTCGGTCGGACCAACTCACGAAGGTAGCTTTCTACTCTCACTTCGCATTTTATCATGTGTGAAATGGATTCTTCTTGATTTGTGCGATTAGATGGTGGGGTCATGGGCATTGGACCAACGAGGAGCTACGGGTATTCTTGGATAGTGTATGGAGGAGATAGGAGCGAGGAACATTACCTCTTCGTGTCCAAAGACCCGGGATATGTTAACTTGCGCGAAAAATGTTGGAGAGGGCGAGGCAAGCGGGTCACCCGGCAGTTGAAGAACTTCGGGATCTTGCCGCGCCGCTTGCACATGGATATGGCTCGAGGCTCGAGCAACCGGTCTCGGTCGTGATCCGATCACGCAAACAATTGCTTGCCGCACCCAGTTGGTGGGATCAAATGGAAAATGTAAGTTCATCAACCTTTTATCTCTAAGCTCACCGTCGATTTTGTTGCGTCATGTTATTATTTCAATACCCCATACGAAGATGTTACTATTTTCCGATAGAGGCAATTTTATTTGGTTGAATATATCACTCTTGATGATTTTATGGACATACAAAACATATATCGAACACACCACAAATTGGTTGATATGGTCAATTTATAGTTCTTATTCAGTTTATCCTGGAAGTGACAGAGACTTTAGGTTGTTTAATAGGTTGTACATTTCATACGTACATTACATTTTCATGTCGATTCCATGTGTATCCACATGCAAGTACGTATTATGCAAGTACACAGACATACCAGTTATAATGACAGTGCTAAGAACCAAACGAAACATTCTGTTGAAGTGCTAATTCCATGTTTGTTTGCTAACATGTCTTTTCAGTGTGGAATAAGGTTCTCACATTGTTTGCGACCCATTGTTCATCCATGAATATGTATAGTCGCATGCTCGTCTCGCCTTTCTTTTTCATGCGGATGAGGAAAGGTGCTAAGGTCTTCGGGACAGCACCACTACAATTCATAAGAGAACATCATCTTGTGTTTCGTGGTCGCACCGTTGTAGGCAATCACTCGCGGTGGCGGGAGCTGAAGCATCTAACGAGGTTGTTAATTTGCGGGCGTTGCCACTTGACATAGACGATTTTTTGGGACGACACCGCCATGCCGCTGCCACGGAGGGATCGAACCTACGTGGCAAACGAGCGAGGGAAAAATGTTTCCACCCCAGCGGCGCTAAATCTAGTGGTTCAAAGCGCTCCAGGAGTGATTCTGCATCGAAGCTCTCAATAGACTTGCGACCCGAGGGTCAAATCTCGGAGAGCAAAGCTCAACGCATGCGTGAAAGAGAAACTCGGAGTGGCGCGCTTGCTCGGAAATGCTTAAGGCCGATGGCCACACTTTTGATTCGGAGGTTTTCCACATGGGGGTCATTCGTTTGCCGACCCTTACTCGCCACATTTTCATAGATAATGCATGCACACCGTCTCGGCGTGAGTTTTTGTTCGCACCCACTACGCTCTCAAGATGGCGGGATCTACACCTCCACCTCATGCTCGGTGGTCCATCGGGTTTGGTGGTGGTTCGGGCCGGGAGGTGGTGGTGCTTGGATTTGGTGGAGGGTACGGTCCGGGTGGTGGAGGATTTGGTGGAGGTTTTGGGTTTGGCGGGTGCGTTGGTCTGCAGGGGTCATCGGTGCGGATGGCGCTCCATTATGCTAAACGTGCTGTTAAACCATTCGACATCTCCAGCTTTGTTCGCTGTGTTTATTTCTGTTCGAACTCTGTGTCGGCCTGTTTAATTACATGTTGAGTGTTAAGTGTTAACGTTGTCCGAGAACATTATTCTCTATTATACGTATCGGCAAAGCATTATGTTTGGTTCCAATCATTTGTGATTTGAATTGCCTCATATTATGCAATATGTTTCTAGTTGATTGATAATTATCTTCACGAAGTGTGTGTTTATGCATTGATCCTTAGGAAAATGAGCAGTTCAACCTATCGCGCGACGGCTCGATGATGACTACACAACGAAGAGGACGACATTATATTGCAGCTTGCGGCAAGTTTGGAGGAAAACGTCAACGTACGAGCACCTAGACGGTCATCCCAGCAACTGGATTGGCATGGATGATGGAGACCATGGGAAATGACTCCCAATGCCGAATATGTTTCGTCGAGGGCTTCCCAAATTCACTCTCTTCACGGCTTTTGACTACAAGATACGGGTTAGTGGGTACGGTGGAGATATGTACCATGGAGGCAATTGGGATTTTTCTATTTACAATGGCCGGGGGTAACGGTCACCGTGCAACCAACAACAGAATGGTTCGTTCTGGTAGTACTGTCAGTATTTATTTTCACAGGGTTCTTGATGCTATGGCTAGACTAGCGAGCGATATCCTACGTAGGTTGATCCCAATAACTTCCCGCAGCACTATCGTGTGCTACAAGATGAATCCTTCCTTCCATTTCGGCATGTTGGTGCGTAGATGGTACACACATCCCAGTTATTGTACCACGGAGAATGTCTATTGAGCACCGCAATCGGCACAATGAGACCTCCCGCAATGTTCTTGTGGTTATTTCTTGGGACGATCGGATCATTTTTGCTGATGCGGGATGGTCGGGTTCAGTGCATGATCAAAGGGTTCTTTTTAACGCAGTTAGAAGTTATCCATGGAATTTTCCAAGGTTGTCATGGGGTGAGTTACCTTACAAAGATATTTTTTTCTTTTGCTATTTGGTCACTCGACTGTACATTGCATTGTGAAATACCTCACCAGATAAACACTTATGTTTACGCAGGGAAATATCTACTGGTCGATTCAGGTTATCCTTGTAGGTACGGGTTTATGCCTCCGTACCCTCATTGCAGGTACCACATGGATGATTTTGTTGGAGCCTACGCAGATCCTCCCCTTGGAAGAGAAAAAAATTCAACTACATGCATTCCGCAATGCGGAACTCAGTTGAAAGGAATTTTGGGATCATTAAAAATCAGTGGCATATTCTAAGACAAATCCCATCGTATCCTGACCCAGTTGCCCAAACAAAGATTATACAAGCAGCACTCGCGCTCCACAACTTCCGTATCGACAGTGTCGATGTTCATTTTGCCACGCAGAACCCGTTGTACAACGGGTTTCCAATAGTAGCGTTGGCTCCTCCACTCTGTGGTTGGTACGACGCACCCAACAGTGAGGCCACAATGTCAGCGTACCGTGAGACCGTGGCTGATGAGGTTCATATGGGCTAGACATTAATTAGTTGATATGGTTGTTTTTTATTTACTTAAGTTGTGCCCTCTACTTTCAATTGTTTCCATGAAAACCTCCTTGCGATTCATTTGCTGTTGAATATTAACTGATGATGTTATAATTATTTTTCCACGTATTGTTATAATTTCGTAATTACATTATGGTGTCCCCGATTGATGCGCACTCGGAGTGGACGCTGCTACAACCGAAAGCAACGGAGAGCGTGTGCACACATCATTTTTCCCCTAGACATGTGCCTCTGCGCATTCATCGCGCCTGAGGAAGCAGCGTGTGCGAAAGCTGGAGGAAAACGTCCGTCTCCTGCGGTGAAACATTATCTTCATGCGCCGTTACCTAACCGTCATCTTCAGAAGTTCACTCCGTCACAACTGCCACCCTAACTAGCATTTAGTACTCTTCAGTGTGAACGCCGGCCGGATTTCCTCGCACGCGGCCGGATTTCCTGAGCTGCTCATTTATTGCAAAATATGCGCTAACGAACGCGGCCTAGGTCAACTGCATGCATATGCGATGCGATCGATCTCGTCCGTCCGATCCCGCCACGGGGGAGAGAGGAAGAGAGATCTGGGCCGTCCGTAGCGAAGCCGCGTTACGGCGCGAGGGTCCCTGGAGCAGCATGTGTGTGAGTGGCCATATCATATCGTGCAGCAGTTAATTTGTAAGATTTGTTGCATGTACAGCCCAGCCCAACCCCCGGAGTATAGCTGCAGCTACGACTACGAGTAAACAGTAACTGCTCCATATCATCCTGCATGCTCAGGAGATCATCGCCCGAATCAGAATCTCTCTCTGCTTAATTTCACTTCTCATATAGGGCGCCCCATCCCCATCCCCATCTGTGATTCTGTTGTGCGTTCATATTCATATATGCAAAGCTATCCACACTGCATGCCTTTGCTGCCAAAGAGAGATCACCACGTTGATCCTTTTTATATCCATTTTTGGCTAGCTAGTTTTTATTTGTTTTAATTTCTTTCATTCTACAATATACTAATTATACATATCCTCGAAAAATAAGAATATATACTTATTGTGAGGGTAAATTTTGAACTTTAAAGTTGCTACTCCCTTTTTCCTCTAAAAAGATAGCTTTGAGGATGAATTTGGACAAATATCTATCTAAGTTCATTCCTAGGAGTTGTGGAGTTGTGGTTCATCTATAGGAGTTGGTTTTTTTTAGGATTGATGGTGTATGTTTTTAGGATGGGGGAGTATTATACGTACATGCATGTTAGGATATAATTTGATCATAACTTCGATTGATGAATAACATGGCACCGTTCGTTTGTGTGTGAAATATATGTACAGTATATTACATTATATTGTACGTAGCTAGCAAAATACAAGACATACAAGTGCGGAATCACTGAAAACAAAAGAGCACGTTAAGTGTTAATTATAGTGGGTACAAGACCTGGCCGAGATTCTTAATACATATTTAAGAGAAAACTAATTAAAGCGGGCCGTGGTCCTCCATGCATTTTTGCTACTCCTAAGCTAATACTACTCCGCTATTAGTTTCTTTCTAATTTACTACTTAAATGTGTCGAGTAGCTAGCTACTTAGCTCTAGATCATCCATGGAAGAATGTTCTCCAAGGTTGTTGTACTTGTGTTTTGATAGCATGCATGGCCCCATCCTCCGTTTTTGATTCATGCTTCCTGGATCCCCTGCATGCTGGATGCATGAGTATGAAGAGCTACTAGAACAGTTTAATTTAATTAATTTGAGTTTGGACCCCGCGCGCGCGCGCATCGAGTTTGTCTAAACTAGTTTGAAGGGAGCATGCATATCGGACGGGTGTTTGGAAAATGAAAAATAGTATGGCAAGCTAGCTAGCTGTTTTTTCTTTTATTTTGTGTGAAATCCTAGCATATATGGAGGTCAATAATCAGATCATGTTTTTCTTTGTTTTCCTATTTTTCCTTGGATTTTTTTCGTGGAATATGCACATTATAGTATCTAAAAAATGTCCAATATATATGTAAACCCTGGTTTCGCTCCGCTTGAAAAAACATATTTTAAATAAAAAATAGAAATTCATAATTTGGATCTTAATTTGGATTTTATTTGTTTGTGCCATAATGATCTTAGTGCATTCCCTCCCAAATTTGCCCATCATCCATTTCAAATTGAATTTAAATTCTATCTCCAAACCTCTAAATTTAAACTCTGAAATTTCTAGAAAAAATGTAAAAATTAATTGTTTATTTGGGCCATCCTAGCCGGCCCATTTTCACTCCCTCTTTCTTTCTTCAGCCCATTCTCGCCAGTCTGTTTTCTCTCCATTCTTCCTCCTCGGATCGGCCGCACGCGCACACCACGTGTTCGACACAATGCCGAGCCAACATCACGCCCACAAGACCAAAAAACGTATCAGTCCTCGCTCTGCCTCGCCGCTTCGTCCGATCCCATCGACCACCACCGTCCATGCCTCACGCCATGCCAGTGATGCCAGCCGTGGAACTTACTACACCTCTCAAAGTCCACGTTGTACGTCGCCAGTACCGTCATCCTTGCCGCTGTAATTCCCGACCGTCGTTGCCGCTATTCCACATCACCGCATTCCGGGCCGCACGTAAACCCCTCAAAGACCGCCTGACCGTACCCGCCGCGGCCGCCTTCGGATCGCCCGCCCATACCTTCTCACACGGCCTTGACACCCTCCCTGTCGACCCCACGGTCTGACGCCATCCCCGCCTCACTCCCGCTGTGCTTATAAAAGCTGAGGGGTCTCCGCCCCTCTCCATCATTTGACCACCTCCACCTTCTCCGGCCGCGCCCCTCATCATCATTGCCTCTCCCTTTTCCCTCTGTTTGTCCGAGGCCCACTTGCCAAGAACCGCCTCGTCGCTGGGGAGCACCATCCCTAGCATCCCCGTGCTGAAGCAAGCCGCCGCCATCGCCTCGACCACCCTGAGCGGTCGGCGTCACCTTGTCGCCATCCTCTTCCTCCACCGGTCGGCCGTGGGCCGTTCACCTCGAGCCATCGTGCCATCCAGGGTTTGCACTCCTGCCCTTCCCACCCCGAGGCGAAGCCATCGCTGCCCTTACCGCCCTGAAGCCCACCAGAATAGCCCCCCCTCTCTGCGCTGAGCACTGCTCGGAGCGAGAAAGAAGAAGAGAGGAGGAAAGGAAGAAGAAAAGAAAGAAAAGGGAGACCGACAGGTGGGCCTCACTTGACCCTACCTCCTAATTAATCTACCCACACAATAATGACCATCCTAATCCCCTTCCTCTCTCTTACAAGTGGGTCCAACTATAGATTATGTCTAATTAAAACATCATTTAGTCCATATTTCACTAACATGCGGGCCCCACTAGCCAAGTACTCCCTCTTACAGTCGGTCCATTTGTTTTTGGGCCGCTCTAGTCAGCCCATGCGTCGTTAACGAGCCTAAGGAACCTGAGAGGAATATTCCCTCAGAATATTCTCCTCGATTTTTAATAAATCTTTTCTCCATTAGCAGTAGAACTTAACTTCAAAAATTCATCTCATAAACCATAACTCCGTTTGACTCTGTTCATCCAGATTTTTTTCTAAAAATGAGATCTACCCAATGGCACTATTATTTATCCTATGTTTTGTTCATTTTATTTGCCTTTGTATTGATTTACTCTTTTACACATGTAGTTCTGAGTCTGAGGAAGATCCAGACACCGCGTACGAGGGAGAAGAACAACCCCAGGAACAAGGGAAGCCATCTTTGACCATGTTTCTTCCTGTATGTGCAAAATTATGTTGTTTGTGAACCTGTATGTTTAGGTTACACTTTAACCATGTTGCCGCCATCCTCTTCCTCTCCACTCCAGGCTGGCGGCGCGCCCTTCTCCAGGCCGCCGACGTGTCGCACCCTCATCTAGGCCACGTCGCCCCCTCCAGGCCCATCTCCATGGCGCATTGGCGCCCTCCAATCCCGTGGAGGCGCCCTCCAATCCTGCGTGGCGTCGCCCTCCAAGCCAGCGTCGCCCCCTTTAGGGCCCAAGCCACCACCGTCCAGGCCGCGCCGCCGTCCTCCAGTCCAGCGCCGCCGCCTCCTCCAAGGCCTAGGCCGCCGCCTCCAGTCCAGCGCCGTGCCACCTTCCTCTAACCCGACGCCCTCCTCCTGTTCTCCGGGCAAGTTAAGTTAGGCATCATTTGTGTTTTGAGTTTCAACAATTTGAGTACTTGTATCTTAGTCATTATATGTGTTTTGACAGTGTCGTGAACTTGTTTTGTAGCATATCTACTCCATCCTCTGCTGGTGCTGATGGTGGTTCTAGAAACTACACTCGATCCTCAGGTGGTGCTTCTCACTCAAGAGCACATTCATCATCATCAAGTGCAGCCCCAGAAACACAGACACAAGATACTGGTGTTGATGTGGAAGATTTAGAAGATAATGCCTATGAGAAGTTGAGAACCCGATGGATACCCATGGGTTTGGGTTTGGGTTTGTATTTACGCCCGTGGTTTTTTCATGGGTGGGTTTTGCTCGAGTTAATGGGTTTAACCGTGGGTGGGTTTTCTTTGTACCCACACTCGAGCCCGGTGGGTGCCATCCCTAAGTGTGCGCGCTCTGGAAATTTTTTGAAAGAGTCCTTCGGTTTGCATGTAATTCGATCTAGGTCCCTCACGAACAATTCCTCTGAGATGATATTTTACAAATAGGCCCTTCAAAGATCAAGATATTCCATGCGATGGAAAGAAAAACCACGAATTAAGGCCGCGCTGTAAAAGGTCGAAGCCTAGGGGCTTTTTCACAAAATGACGCCACTAAAACCCGGTCACCCAACAGGCAGCCTTACCCAGCACGGCACGAGCATGTCGGCAAGACGACTCCCGTAGCGGCCGTGCCGTGCCGGCCCACGTACCTCTCCGGGGCCCAAGCATGGCCCAAGGGGAGGTCGTTCCATGTCGTGGCGACATGGGCCCGTCAATGGCCCATGGGTTGAGGTCGCCCGTTTTTTAAAAAATTCTCGTCAATATTTTTTCAAGCATCATTAGCGAACGAGCGAGCGGCGGGCCGGCCTCAAGCCCTCCCTCCCGACCAATCCCCTCCCCATTCCTCCTCCCCGCCGCGGCGCCTCACCCCGCGCCAGACCGCGCCCTCACCCCGCGCCAGCACCGGCGTGAGACTTCCGCTGTCCGCCCTCCTCCCGTCGACGTCGTCATCCTCTGCCCTCCCACCGCCGCTGCCTCTCGCCAACAGTGAGGCCCTCCTCGCCCGTTCCTCCCATGTCGTCGTCTGCCCCCACCCACCGCACCATGGAGCTCGGCGGGGCGGCGTGGAGGAGCTCTACGGCGTGGTCCAGCTCACGGAGATAGATGGCGACAACCATAGTGGGGAGCAAGGCGGAACCCGGGGGACGTGGAGCTCGGCACTCGGCAAGGCGGTGTGAAGGCGCTCGATCTTCCCTGTCCGCGCCAACTGCTTCACCTTCATTGGCCTCTCCCCTCTCCCCATCGGTGCCTCTTCACTCCCGGACTCCGCTCGAGCCCAACCTGCACGGGGACACAGCGCCTGTCGAGGAGGCCAAGGCAGCGGCGAAGCCACCGAGGTGATCGACGATGACAAGGCCGACGGAGCCGAGCCGAGTAGGGGGACGACGACGAGCTTCGCGACATGCGACCGGTGCCCCTCCTCTCCTCAGAGGGTGACGACCTCGATGACGGCGGAGTGGATCCAGAGTGGCGCAGGAGCTCGGCTGCCACCATCATCGCCTCTCCCCTCTCAGGCGTCGAGGATGAGCGGATCCAGCCTGGAGCTCGACGGCGCCATTGGAGATGGAGCTCGGTGGCAGATCGGGTGGCGGATTAACCTCTCTTCTCCTCCCTTGCCGGCTCACGTCCTCCTTGTCGTCACGCCTTCATCATCCTCTGGGTGCAGCAACGCCGCCCCCTCGAGCTCGCGCTCCAGTCCCGCCCACGCGTGCCCGGTCGCCCCGCACTCGCCTCCTTCATGCCATGTCGTGCCGTGCCATGCCGGCCCGCTACAGTAAACGGGTCGTATCGTGTCGGCCCACAGGCTGAGGCGCTGGCCTAGGCACGGCACGACCCACAGACTGGTGTGTCGTGGCGTGCCAGGGCGTGCTACAGTGCCCCAAAGCTCGGGCCAGCTCGGCTAGGCATGGCCCATGTGGCCAGCACTACCAAACCCTACCCGCTGCCACCCACGTCCCCTTCTCCCTCCCGTCGCCGACCCTTGCCAGCACTTCCTTCATTAGCCACTAGACCACCCGATCCGTCGTCTTCCTCCACCACCGTCATTAGTGCCGGCCGTTAGGCCGGGCCTTCCGTGCCGCCCGGCACGCGAGCACCGTAGCTCGGCCCAACCCAGCATGACACGGGAAGGTCTGGGCCGTGCTGGCATGGCCCAGTGGGGCGTGTCGTGCCTGGGCCGGCACGACACGACACGGTTCCTGTAATGTGTTGACCCGGGCATGGCACGGCCTACGGGCTGGCACGACACGGGCGGGGAAGGGGGGACAGCCAATCCGGGGTTGACGCGTGGCGGAGGAAGAGCGAATGACCATCCTCGTCGTCAAACGGCTAGCGCCCAAGCCAATCAAATGCCGACACGTGGCTAACGGCTAGTTATTTCAAATTAGCCAAAAAAATTTAAAACAATCCGAAAAATTCCAGAAAAGTGAAATTTCATCTTATAAATAATGCACCCACCCCAGACATTCCTTTTCACCCCAAACATCTCATATTGTGCTCTCAAGTGCTCTCTTGTGTTCTTTAGTAGTTTGATTTTTTGATTTAGGCAAAAGTTGCTCAAATTTTGTCAAAAATCAAAAATAGTTTCGGAGTTGAAAATAGTGCAAAGTAGTGGTGTGAAGACGAGGTGGTAAGAAAGTATGTAAGTGATATATTCATATGTATATATTATTTTTATTTTTATGTGAAGTGAATAAATAATTTGAAATTTGTTTATGATGTCTCAACATTTCAGAATGGATCCGAACTATCCATATCAGTCGTTGTCGTTCACGTTGAGTGATTTTGACTCTAATTACATGTCGGGGTCATTCTCAAGCGGTGATTACGATGCCACCGGATCGACTCCAACACCATCAATTGTGGAGGAGGTGGTACTTCGCGGCGGCGGCTGGAAGGACCCGACACCGTGAGCGGGAGTGCTTCGACGAACACCGCTCGAAGAGATCGAGAACTTTCGGTGTTTGGCAACATTTCGATGAGGTGGTCGTGACCGGCCTCGATGAAAAAAAGGTAACAGTAGCGCGTTGCCAAATCATCTGGTGGAACAGGACACTTGAAACGACATGCTAAGGCTTGTGCAAGGAAGCGAGGAATCCAACTACGACAACAACAACTTCTTTAAAATCCTGATGGTACGGTATGTAGTTGGGAGTATGATCTCATGGTAGCTCGTGAATCTCTTGTCCGGTTAATCGCTAGACAATATTTACCTTTGAACTTTGGTAAGAGTCCTGCTTTTGAAAATTACATTTAAACTTTGCATAATCCTATGTTTAAAGCTGTCAGTAGACAAACCACAATCCATGATTTAAAAAATGTCTATGACAAGGGTTATGAATCACTTAAGGAATTATTTACTTCATGCACCTTTTCTGTTAGTGTCACCTAGGACATCTGGAGTAGTCGAGCTAAGGAGGATTATATTAGTATAGTTGTTCATTTTATTGATGATGATTGATAGATGCAAAAAAAAGTTCTAGACCTTAGGTTAATTGATGTTTCGCACACTGGTGAAAATATAGTAGAGAGAATTATGGAGGTTATTAATGAGTTTAACCTTGCTAGTAAAATTTTTGCTGTCACCTCAGATAATGCATCTGCCAATTCTAGGGTCATGGAAATTTTGTAGCTAGTATTTTGTGTTTATGTTGAGTCTTTTCTTCTGCATCAGCATTATACATGCCATATAATTAATTTAATTGTTAAGTTTGGATTACAAAGAGTGAATGCTTACATCGACGCCGTTCGTTAAACAATCACGTGGTTAACTCCTTTAAACCCACGGAGGCTGTATGAAAGAAACACGTAAATTTTTAACCGATACGAAACATCGATGGAATGCAACTTATTTGATGTTGAAGGTTGTTTACCTTATTAGGAATTACTAACTGTTTCCCCCAGTCACGTAATGGCCCAAGAAACAGTGATAGTAGGACAATACTGACTGAGCAAACCCGACACATTATTGAAAGGTTTTACTAATTTCTTGAAACCTTTTATGACTACACTCTTCTTTTATCTCAAGTTTATTATCCAACTACTAATTTAATTTTGCATAATATTTTTGAAAATATGAAAATGATGATTTTTTAATGCAAACGGTCTTTAACATGAAACAAAAATATATAAAATATTGAAAAAGTATTCCTATGTTGTATGCTTTTGCATTTATATTTGATCCTAGAGAAAAATTACAGGGATTCTCCAATATTATATCACTCATTGAAGATAATATAGGGGTTGATTATAGTCTCAATTATGATGAGGTTAGATCTAAATTATATGAGGTATTTACAAAGTATGAACTAAAGTTTGAGGGAGTTTGCCAGCACAGACCCCCACCTGCTCCTGTAGCAGGTAAGAAGAAGCTATAGTGGAGCAGAATTTGGGGTGACTCATCTTCTAGCCATGGTGGTAGCAGTTCATCGGCGACAAGTGGAGACGTTGGATCTTATGGTCTAGCCGAAGACTTGTCCAACTATTTGGACATCGACGTCATCAGCATGAATCACAAGACTTCAATGTCCTCAGATGATGAAATGATCACAAGATGACATATTTTGCGCTTTCATTATATAATATCAATAAAGGACATTACTATTTTTAATATATTGTTTTGAAATATTTTACTAAGTGTAAATGTTTTTTAATAATATATTGTTTTAAAATATTTTACTAAGTGTGAATGTTTTTTTAATTCACACAATTCATATTTTCAATGAGGATTAGTTCATTTTTGAATTTGCGGATGAGGAATATTTTTTTAATTTTTGACGAGAAACAGTTTATTTTCAATTTTTTTGATGATGAATAGTACTTCAACTTTTTTATGATGTATAGCATAAAACAGGTCAGCATTGGCCCGTGGTCATAACGACACATCATGGGCCTGTAGCTTATCGTGTCGACACGACACAACCTGACCATCCCGTAGGCCGTGTTTGGACCAAAAAATTGGCACATAGACCGACACGACACGGCTCACGGCAACCACAATGTTTATGGTGTATTAGTGGGTCCATGAATAGTTGGTTATTGTTAAAGTCTCTTCCACAATGGTATGACTAAAATTTAGCAACAAGATGTGCCCACTAGTTCATCACACAAAGAAGAGAGAAACATATTTGTTTTATTGCTTATGGTTGATTTCAAACCTAAGGTGCATACTAAGCTAAAGCTATTTTCCACAATATATATAACTCACTTTACATATGTAATCATTGTCTTAAGGCTAACTTTTTGATATCCTAAGGAGCCATGTCTAAGGGACCGTGTCACGGGTGCGCTGGGCTGTGCCGTGTCGGGCGGCCCGTTTGACAACACTGACCGTTGTCAAAGAAAGGGCCGAAGGACAAACCCCGTCTGCGGCCACTGTCTCCTCCGCTTCGCTTCCGCTTCGCGCCGTCGTCGCCTCCGCCGTTGCCGAGCGCCTCCCCTTCACGGCACGCCGTCGCCGTCGCTGAGCGCGCCACCTCAGCCTCCACCTCACATCGCCGTTGCCGTCGTCGCTGCCTACCGCCGCCTCCGGCCACTGGCGTCCGGATCCGGCCTCCATGTGGTCAGGGAACGCCGATCTGACCGCTCCCGTCCGCCGGGCGGCGCCGCAGCTTTCGTCCCCGACCGACGACGGTTGGATTCGATCTCCACGAGGTCGGGGGGCAGTCGATCTGACCGCTGGTCTCGCGGCCGATCTCTCCTCCGCCACCATCAACAAGAAGCAGCTCAAGAAGGATGCGAGGAAGACTGAGAAGGCCGACAAGGCGGTGCAGCGCCAGCAGTAGCAGCAGTCGCAGGCCGACACCGACGACCCCTTCGCGGCCAACTACGGCGACGTCCCCATCGAGGAGATCCAGTCCAAGACCATCTCCTGCCGCGTGTGGACCGACGTCGGCTGCCTCGACGAGGCCGCCGCGGGCCGCTCCGTCCTCATCCGCGGCGCTGCGCAGGCGATCCGGCCCGTCAGCAAGAAGATGACCTTCGTTGTGCTGCGCGAGAGCATGAGCACCGTCCAGTGCATGCTCGTCGCCAGTGCCGATGCAGGGGTCAGCACCCAGATGGTGCGCTTCGCCACCTCCCTCGGCAAGGAATCAATCGTCAACGTCGAGGGCGTCGTCTCCCTTCCCAAGGAGCCCCTCAAGGCCACCACGCAGCAGGTCTGCTCTCTCCACCATTATGTTGGCTCAATATGATTATCAATTGCATTTGCATCAACCCTTGGCCGCAATTGATTGGAATATGTGTTCGGATAGTCCTCTTGTGATAGCTCTAACATGCCAACCAGCTCAAGGCGGCAGCGGGTGGGCGGCTGGAGTGAGGGGAATGAGGGAGGTGGACGACATCGAAAAGTGGCCGAGGTAACTTTTTTTCTAATGATTTAGGGCAACCATCTCCCATTTGTTGTTATAAGTTTTGCTTTATTTCAGTCATTGTTGATGACAACTGAAAATAAATCTCAAATGTGTAACTTCATGTTTTTCCTGGTGGGCAATCTGTTTGTGGTTGGATCTGGAGTTTTGCTAGAGTTTTAGCAATACAGTCTGTGGCTCATTGATGGCTACAAAACTGAAATAGGACACCAGCTAGGGTTCAACTTAGGGTATGTGATTAAAGGAGGCCTGGCAGAAGCCTAGCAATTTTAGCAGCTCAAATGATGGAAACCCAAAATATTTGTTTAAGTACATGTCTATGTCTATATTCTTCCATCATCAAATTGTTCAATCAAAGTTCTTCTACTAATTTTCTTCACCATTGCTGCTGCAGAGCATCAGAAGAATGAAACAATGATGTATACAGAAGCTAGAACTTTCAACGGTAGTAGCATTACAAAGAATATTGTGCTTGCTCATGAATATTTAGGTATGTCAAATTACCTAAATATTACATACTGCTATTTCAGGTATTCAGATTGATGTGATTTGGGTATTAATCACTTCAAGAGATTTAGAGTATTTCCATTCTAGCAAAAATAAAGGCAGGCATCATCTACAACTCTTTTTAGTAAAAGATTATATACTTATGTTGGGTTCCTCGTCATCATTCACACAACATCTGCATGTTTACCAATGGTAAACAATACATGCTTCCCATGAGTTATTGGTTTAAGCGCCTATAGATGCAATGATATATAGCTACTGCCATAGGAAGGCACCTGTTTCCCCACTGTCTTGGTGGCATTTGTATTTTTAGAAGTTGTGTTCCTTCACCTTTTTATTTGTTTCTGACAGATATCAAATTTGGTGGCAACGTTGTATTAAATTTGTGGTCGTTTATATATATGGAGATTATAGTAGATGCTGATAATTATAACTATTTTTAATACTCCACTCATGAGAACATGTTGTTTTGGACAATTCTGAAAGAAAACTTGCACAAAATCACGCTTTGATATATTTTTTGATACTTACATTGGATGAAAATCATGTGTGCAAATTTTCCTTGAGTAGTGCTTTCATAGCATTATAATTTTATCATGTTTTATAGATACGTTTCAATAGAAATTTGTGGTTAATATGTTCAAAACAAGAAATTTTTATGGCCAGATGGAGTAGCAGGCTACTGAAAAACTATGAACTTACTATATAGTTCTGAGCATTAAACACATACAGTCCATTTGTCCATTGAATGTGCTCAAGGGCCATCAATGTTAGAACAAACAAAAGTCATAGTACTTTGAACACTTTTCACTCAAATAGGTCATTTCATTCCTATGGTACAAATTTCACAATTGTTCATATGGACCCAATGTCGTATTTAATCAAGGATCAGGTTTATTTTTTCTCGCATCTCTCAACATCAACGTTTTAGACTTCTATTTCTTCTATGTTTATGTAGTTTCAAAAAGGAAAGCTTTGTATTTTGTCAGTGTCATGTCTTATTTATCTTGTCTCACATTTTACAACATGAGGTACTTTTTATTATCCAAGATACAAATTAGTTGTGCAGAATATTTTTTGGCTACAGTTGATTTACAACATGTTTCCTTCTATTACAAATTATTACGCATTTTATAGCATGTTTCTTTCTATTACATTTGATTTTCATAGGTAATGAATGCCTCATATTTATCTCTATTTACTTTATTCCGTCAAGCATAGTAGTAATGAACGCATGCATGTCAAACATTGTGCCAAATTCAAAACTACAATAGCTCTGTATTTAGATAGATCACAATTTGATTCATGTATCAGGCATTGCTTGCATATTCCTTAATATGTGAACTACTGTAATTAACCAATATATAGAGATACACATCTTAATATGAGTTTTTTTCTTGATTGCCACGCAAGGTGCTCTTGCTCAGGTGCATGCCAACATTAGCTCTCTAATTGTCACCCCACTAAGGTAAGCATGATTTCTCTGAGCGCTAAGGAAGCGATCGTTGTGATGGGAAGAAATAAAATGGCATGTCATATTTAATCTAAAATGCTAAAAGAACACTTCAATGCGTATGTAGTTTGCAGTAGGGAGTTGAACCAAGTTTGTCTTACTGTATGGTATCTTCAGATTTCATTCTTTGCTGCACAAAATAGTGCAGCAAGGTTCTTGGCTGTTTCCATGAAATTACCCCAAAGCTATATTTCGTTTCTGTATGTCTGCAACTAGACTGTCTTTTTCACTGAATTTGTTTTATGAAATGAAACATTCTGCGTCGTTTCTATGTTCTTCGTTTTTGTTCTTGATTTGTGGATGTCGATTTTATTCTTGTATATTGATTCCGTGATTGTGTTCTTCAGCGGGGCTGCTATAATTTGTGTGTGGATGTTTATCCAGCTTATTAGGTCGATGAGGGCTGACGAAGTATTGAACCGATACATCGAGCTGTTTTTTTTTCATTCCTGAAACCTTAAAGATGTCAGTTCTTAAACCGACACATACGATAACACCACGTCGTCGCTAATGAAGTGTCGGTTAGAAATCTGGCACATCTATATGAGCTTTTCAACCTATGTTCATTGGATGTTCTGTCCTACCGTAGCCTACTATACTGTGTATATATGTGTGTTGAGTTCATCTGGGGGTGCCATGAATTTAATATGGTGGACATATAGATGCAGCTTTGCTTGCACGGTATATATATAGAGAGAGTGAGAGAGTGTGTGATATGTGAAGCTAAGCTACTGCCACACAGTACATATATTGTACATGTACGTGTATTATACACACACACACACACCCCATGATATGAAATACATAAATCTATTCAATTTTTTTAAAAAAATTAAATTATGAGTTATATACCTAAATATTTGATTTATACATATAACCAGCAACAAAATAACTCAAATTTAACTCTATTTCATGATTCATTATTACATAACTAACTAATTATATATTTGAATGCTATATACTTTAAATCAAAATCTAACAGAAAATGTTAAAATTCAGTTTAAACTTATTTAAACTAGTTAGTAAAATAGTAAAGAATTTAATGTTTATACCTAAACATTTTAAAAATTGTACTCATTTAAATTAGATGTATCCTCAATTTGAATCTTGGTGTTCGAACAGATGCTCCAATTAATTTTACACTATATATATATATAGACCTATTGCCCTATAGATATAATGCAAGGCCATCGATCAAAAAACGATTCGTCGATCGATCCATGCAATCTTGTGCAAGTGGCCAGCTGGCTGGAGTGGTGAGTGTGGCTATCTATCGAGCTGAGGTGAGGTTGCAGTGGTGTGTACGTAGTACGTACTGGTGCTGCTGCGCGCGGATCGATCTATTTATATTCATCCAACACGTACACGTACACGTACGGTAACAGTGCACCATGCCACATTGCCATCGCGACTATTCCCAAACACGTATTTACTCCGCCCCATCTGATCTTTGGGCCCGTACGACCCGACGCGTCCCCTGTTAACCCCAGCCCTAACTAGAAATGCTATTTAACGCACGCGTGCAAGAAACACGAGTAGCGCACAATCTATCCATTTATCAGTTGGTTTCCCGTTTTTTTTACCGCATCGTATCATATCGTCTCCTTCCATGCCGCACGACTCTCTGTGCCACCACGCCTCCTTTCCGGCTCCTCTCAGCCTGACTCTCTCGTACCACCTCATCCAGGTCGAGCTCTGACGCCGCTCCTCCCTCTATCTTCCTCCTCTCGATGAAACACCGATAAGTTTTTCATATCCGACGCTCCTCCTCTCAGCAAAACGCGGCGAGCTCCCTATATCCATTTAGGACTCTCTTTCTTCTTCCTCTTGAGCCGTGTTGCTTCTCATGCCCGTCTTCATCCTCCTCATTGCGGCGTCGATGAGCTTAGGGTTCCTTTTCTTCCTTAGATCTAGAAATTGCATGGATTTGAGTAGAAAGGTCAAAATCATTAGTAGAAAGTCTTGAATTTTTGTTGTTTTTTTGAATTTGGAATTTTCATTTGAAAGTTTAGGGATTTTGGTATATAAGTTTATAGACTTTTAGTTGAATTTTTTTATTTTGAGTTGATAGTTTTCTAATTTTAGTTGAAAGTTTTCGAGGTCTCGAGTAGAATGTATTTGAGGTTTCAAGCTGAAATTTTTCATACTTTTTGAATCAATGGTTTTACCAAGTTTAAAGTTAATATTTAGTGGGATTTTGAAAACGGGGGGATTGGATATACGCACAGTGCTACCCAAATCGGACTCCTTGCTTAATCGAATAGTGGAATGAAGCTGCACGTAACAAGAACTCTAGACGAAGACATCTGCATGGTCATAGGTTGTGTGGGCCTGCGTGTGCGCAACCTTGTCTGATGGTGTATGTGCGTGCGATAAGCAACCCCCAACCCCAACAACTCCGACCTACGCTCCACTTTCGCCCTGGAAAGGAAAAAGGCAAAAGTCCACTTTTACTCCCTTAAATATAGGTCGGATCTAATTCATATCACTTAAACGTAAAACTGGATATATGACCCCTCTAACTATTAAAACCATTCAAAATAACTCACTAGGCTGCTTTGTGGGTGGTTTTGGCTGACATGGTATCCACGTGACATCTCAATCAACAGAGAAATTAAAAAAATGGGGCCCATACATCAATGACTCCCTCTCTTCTCTCCTCTCTCTCCAATCCCCATTCTTCTCGGCGTACGCCATGGTCTCCTAGAGGTGGATGGATTGACAGCACGGTTGGATCCGGCTCAGCTCCACAGTTTGATGTAGACTTCGAGCTATGAATGCTAAGACAACAACGGCGGGTGACGCCCGCATCCGAGTACTGGCGCATCCGAAACAGTACTCAACCCATGTATGCAGCCGCTCTAATCTAGGGGCTCATGATCTAGGAGGATATTTAATTTTTTTGTCACTCTTGTAAGATTCTCAGGATCCCCCTCGCAGCTACAGTGAGGGGGAGTAGCAAAAATTTTACCATCCACCTATATAAAAATTGACAAAAAATTAGAATGCTGTGATCTAGGGTGGCAACCCAATGAGCACCGGCAAGGGGTCATGCATCCATCTGGGGCAAGAAGTTCGTTGACGAGTTTAGGGAGTCGCTCAAGCACGACACCCACGGGTTCATGGCAAGATCAGTGTCACCAATTCACCATCCACGTGCACCCTCCAGTCAACTAATATAATTTTTGATTTGCGACCAGTTGCTTCTGCATAAAATCTAAGCTATGGGTGTGTTCTCCTATACAAATCTTGTTCTAAGAACACTAGATACTGATTCTGGACTCAGCCTCTGGCATGTCCAAAGTGGCCGTCAAAAGGCCACCGTTGAGGTTGTCGGAGGATTTCAAGAGCGACAGCAAGGTTGGTGAGAAATCATGACGGGCCCGATGGCATGGTCGATGTGCAGACTTGCCACCGCCAGCTCGGTCTGTGGCATACAACAACCTCCCGTGGCGGCAGCGCCAGCTGGGTCTCCTCCATCCTAGGTCTGCACGCGCCAGCGCTAGCCTAGCCCCCGTGATTTCTCCACCCCCGCACACAACGCTCGCATCGTTGCAGGTATTGTTGCGAAGCTCTCCACCGCGACGCGCTTCCCTTTGTCATCCTGGGCCATTGCCCCAGCTTTAAAATGACTAGTAGATAAGAGTCATTTACACATAGGTCCCACATATATATTTTAATTTCTTCGATGACTGAGTTGTCACGTAGATTTCACATCAACGAATAGTCCTAGAACAGTTAAGGAAGTCATTTTACATGGTTTTGATAGTTAAAGGGGTCAATATACCCCAAGTTTATGGTTGAGGGATACACACAAGATTCGACCTATATTTGAAAGGACTTAAATTGTATTTTTTTTAAAAGGAAAATGAAGGAAACAGAAAAGGTCGTGACCGCCTTACCTAAATTTGCTGGGTCTCGATCGATCGACTAGGCCGAATTCCAATAGGTAAATAAATAGCCCATCAACAAACGGCCCAAAATAATATAATATCCTGAGTACTTGCCATCCTGTAAGTAAGTGTAGCCACACACACACGTGTATGCTATGCGCGCCTCCTTCTATTGTCCACGGCCACACCCACACCGTCCCAACAGTAAAGAGTAATTGGAAAGTTGCAATATGGCTCCGCCGCTGTTCGCCGCCGCCTCCCACGCGTCCTTCCTCCTCCCCTCCCCCACCATCCACACCCCGGATCTCGCCGCCCCTTCCGCCTCCGCCTCCCCTCCGCCCGCTCGTCGCAGCAGCAGCTGCCTCAGGCGTCCCCGACGAGTGGGGCGACCGCTCGCCCTCCGCTCCCGAGCCGCCCTCCCAGCCAGACCCCCCCATCGACGACGACGAGTGGGGCCGCGACGACCCCTCCGCCTCCGGGAACTCTCGCCCCGCCCCCGTCAGTGACGAGTGGGGCGAGCCGGGTGTGCCCGAGCCCCAAGCCACCTCCGCCGCGGACCCTCCTACCAACGACGACGAGTGGGGTGGGGATCTGCCGCCACCGCCTGCGCCAGCGCCAGCGCCAGCGCCAGAGGAGGAGGAGGAAGAGAGGCGGGAGGAGCTCAAGCGCTGCTTGGTGGACACCGTGTATGGCTCCGACCTGGGCTTCCGGGCGTCCTCCGAGGTCAGGGGGGAGGTGCTGGAGCTCGTCACCCAGCTAGAGGCCACCAATCCCACGCCCAACCCCGTCCAGGCCACCCACCTCCTCGGCGGCAACTGGATCCTCATGTCAGTACTTGTACACACGCTCTCCTCTCCTCTACTTCCTTTCTTCCTTCTACTACGAACTACGAACTGCATTGTCTTCACTGGACTACTACTACTCAACTACTACGGTGAAATATCACGTACTAAGCTAACTTGGGTCCTCCTCATTTATCAGATTTTCTTTTTCAATGAGAAGGTTTGCTGTTCCTGAAATATGTCTTGTGTTGATGCCATCAGCTTCTTTTTACTAGATAAAGAGACCATCTCAATTGTGTATGGTCGTTTACTTGCAGATATACAGCGTATTCTGAGCTGCTACCTATCCTAGCGGTCGGAGCAGCACCACTGTTCAAAGTTGACAAGATATCCCAAGAAATTGACACAAAAGGCATGACCATAGTCAATGCCTCAACTATCTCAAGTCCATTCGCTTCGTTTTCATTCAGTGCGACTGCTTCTTTTGATGTACAGAGTTCATCAAGAATAGAGGTACACAATTCCTTACTATAAAATGAATGAATGTTGTGCTTCTTTGGATTCAGTACAACATCTTGTTTGAAATAGAGCGGTTTATTCAGCAATCCATATAGCCAACCTAAAACAATTTATTGATTGTTTGTTTGTTGGGAAACTGTTAAGTGCCATGCTACCTTGTTTGATTTCTTCCAATAACCTTTATTAACTTTACTTTCCTAGATATCTCTACCTACTAATTCTATAGAAGTGGAATTCAGTTAGCAATATCAAATGTTAAAGTAAGTTTTATGACTTCTGTTTCCTGCCATAAAAGGGTACATTATGCATGCCCTGAATTGACACACCGCTAATTTTGTCTTTGATGTTCGTACATCAACTCAACGTCAGAGGTTTCCATTCCTTTTAATCAAAAAGGTTTTCTAGTTCATGAACCAAGTTACTATTAGATGCTACTTCTAGGCTTGAACAATATGGAATATGCAGTTTTTAGGTGCTATTTCTAGGCTTGAACAATATGGAATAGCTGGGGGCGGGGGAATTTTCCTGGTTAGGCACAGATATGATTCTCCAAATTGCACTATGGTTCACATCTACACAACATGCTAGCTCAAATCTTGTAGGATCCAAAATGCGTACCCGTAGATCTGAAGACACATACCATGGAGGATTACAAACTTGTATAAATATTTCTGTTTGTTGAACCTGTATTTATCAAGGATTTGTACACAAAAATCTCGGTGCACCAGAAGCTTGAGATGTGCATAGAAATTATCGAGATTTCTGATCATAGCTATCATCAACTTTCTTGTGTTAATATGTACATTGATCAAACTGACATGTTGATGGTCATTCCAATGAAGGTCCAATTCAAAGAGGGAAGTTTTCAGCCACCGAAGATATCATCATCGGTAGACCTACCTGCACAGGTTGATATATTTGGGCAGAAGATCAGCTTGGGCCCAGTCCAGCAGGTGCTGAACCCTGTGCAGCAGGCCTTTGCAAGCATTGCAGGGTCCATTTCTGGGCAGCCACCCCTCAAGTTACCGATCCCTGGCAACAACGGGGCCCGGTCTTGGCTGTTGACGACCTACCTAGACAAGGACCTCAGGATCTCCAGAGGTGATGGTGGTCTCTTCATTCTTGTCAAAGAGGGTAACCCTCTACTAGATCAACTGTAGATATAATATCATGTAACAGATTACTACGATAAAGCTACACATCATTTACCCCCCTGAAAAATGCACTCGAAATGATGCCATAGCAGCTGCTTAGTACAGTACTCGAATTCTCAGCAACAAATGGAATCGACTAGTTCTTTTCTAATCAAATAGAAAACAGAAGGGCATTTCTTCGATCGACTGTATATGAACTTTTGCCAAATGTTCACATCTTAACAAATGACTGGTGCTTGAGCTTGACACACTTCGTATCTAGGCAGGTGTACAGTCGAATGACCTTTACCTTCTTCCTTCAATCATGTAATTACGTAAAACATTCTATCAAAAGAACCCCCGGTCTGTATCCTCTAAAAGAACAGGTCCAAATCTTTAAAGACTAGCGAATGTGTCTTATCCAATACTATGTTCTTAGATTCTGGATGGAGGAAGTAGTATTCTACTTCAACTGATACTATAATACTGCGAAAACTCTAGGGAAACCAAACATGAAAATATATACAGACGGCAGACAACATAGCAACATTGCATCGAAGGCAAGGCCGCAAGCTTCTGCCAAAATCAACCAACCCCGTTGGAGGAATGTTTTTCTGTAGCTCTGGATTATCTTTCATCATGAATCCTGTAATTTTTTTTAAATAAAAAGGATAGGCCAATTAGACCATCAAGTAAAGACGAATAATGCATGATATTAAAATGTCTAGTGACATGATAGAAAATTACTATTCATCATGTATTCATGTTAAAGATAGGATGTTTCTTGAAAATATGTTAACTGTACACACAATATCTGTTAGTAACCTTTTTTTTTGCACATTAATTAATTATTAAAAAGGAAGAAGTGCATAGTGTTGCCATGTTCATGTTTGCGAAAACTTAATCATATCATTCCAAAAGGGAAACAATTTGGAATGGGCTATGGAATCAGCGATTCAGCGGTAGTAGTTCCCAAATAGAGATTAAATGAAATCATAAAAACAACAGTACATGACTCAGATTTACAGCAAGCATTAGCTTTTACCACTAGACCCTTGTTGACGTAGGTATTTATTTTTTTCTCATTTGCTAAACATTAATTTGCATGGCATATTACCCTTTGACAGTGCCGAGATAACATTTTATCACACTGACCTCAGCATGACACAAGTCCCTCAGGAAGGTGCCAAGGTAACAACAGGGAATCAGGGAGGCGTATTCAACAGACCTGAAATACACAGTGGTACTGTAAAATAAAGAAATGAACCAAATATGAAAAACCTTTAACCATAACATGCCTGAGCTTTGTGGTTTACCACATTTCATGTTAAGACTGTATCCTGCATACTTTTGAACACCTCACGTACAGATGAAGGATCTACATCACATCTAACACCCTCACCTCCATACAGCACAAAGAGATACTCTCTTGATGACATTGGAGGGGGCAAAAGGTCAGACAGCTCCACTAGATCTTGTTTAGGTGGTAAAGGAATATCCCTTTGGTTCAATGAATAATACACATCGGCCAGAAGAAGCCAGACAAGGTCAGAATCAATAGAGGCAAGTCCCGTCAATGCCCTTATAGCAGCTTCTCGCAGGCCGATCAAACCACTATAGGCAATTCCCACCACAAGTCCACAAACCTTCTTTAGTACACTTCCCAGAGCAATAGCACTTCGTTTGTCGGAAGATATTTCAGCGAGCATGTCCAGCACTGCAATCTGAATCTTTTGGCTGGATATCTCAGCCATAGGCTCCTCGGATGTAAGCGAGGTATTCCTATATGGTAAAATAATAGCTTTCTCATCCATCAGTGCCATTCTCTTTCGTTGGAAGGGAGATAAGGCTAGCAACCTCCAAACAACAGATCCATCCTTATGAAACCGGCGTACAAAAAAATCACCTCCAGATATCTGAATGACTTTACTTAACACCTCTGTACATTTTCTGACAACAGACTGCAAATACCATAATAATGTAAGATAGAAGGATAGCATACAGAAGGGATCAACAAGGCAAAAATAGATCAAAAGCATGCACACAAAGTAAACAACAAGAAAATGAAAAGTCCCTATTTTAGCATATTCCTCGTATATGTTTTCCAAAAAAATGTATAGGGCCCACTTCATGCACACTGTTTCTAGAGTAGTCAGTCCAAAAGCATTTTATTTTATGACACAAGAAACAAACCAATTAAACCCTCAACAATGGGAACAGTGTACAAGTGATAATAAGAATCAGTACATGACGAAGTTACAAGGTTGCAACTTCAGGTGGTATTTGGGGCGTATTGTATACCTAAATACTCCGCAACATGTATTGCATCCATCTGATTATCGATCATCTTTATGATCAATAACATGGAAAAAGGTCTGGCAGCACTATGTTCTGTTCTGGAAATGCTGAATATAGTTGTAATTGTTTACTTCGGAATTTCTCATGCAAACTTGTATCTCACAGAGATGCAAATATATTGAGGCATTAGATTATGGATCAGCTCCCCATGGCAAGTCATCAAACAACATCTAAAAATGCTTAGGTGTCATTTCAGAGGTGAAGTTACTGAATGAGGACAGGCCCCAAAATAATAATAATTTCTTCTGTTTCACGTTATAAGATGTTCTGGGTTTTGAATAAATTCATGCATGGGTTCATGCATGTGCTTCATGTATGTGTCCAAATTTATATAAATGTTAGTGAATCTAGACGAGGGATAGAGAGGCCAAAACGTCTTATAATATGGAACGGAGGGACTAGTAACATACTAACATGTCACGGGATAATGGAAGTAAGTATTGGTAAATATTTGTGATCACATAAAAGTACATGGGTTCACAAGCAACTATAGGACCCTTCTAATCCAACAAAGTAAACAGTGAAAACAAAATTACGAACTCAAAAGAAATTATGGCACAGTCAACTCCAACTCCCAAAGTCCAATGTCTGATTATGGTCAAAAATATTGAATTGTCATGGTTTCCTTTTGTTAAAAGGAAAAGGCAGGAGTTTTGATGTTCTCTATATTGATCGTGTCATGGTTTCAGATGCTCTTACAGATCAAGAGTCCTCAATATTCATTTCGTGCAAGTGAGACATGAAACACCAATATTAATGAATGATGCAGTGGAGAATTAAACAATAAATGTTGTATGTAAGCATCTGTTTAAATAAAACAAAGGGGAAAGAAAGCTAACAATCTTTTTGTTGCAAACCAATGATTAACAACATGCAAGAAAGTGTACCACTGAGATTCTGTTCCCAAGACAGATAACCAAGTATGGCCATAGCTTGTTCACAGCTGGTAGTAGTCTATTCTCATCAACATCTTCTGTAGCATCCATATCATCATGAAGTTCATCCACTGATAATAATTGAATTGTCTCCTCAATAACTGCTTTGCATCGACTTTCACACTTATAGGCTTCCTCAACCTTGGCTATAGATATAATAGCATTCTGGACAAAGGAAAAAAATATTTTAATGTGACTTCGTCTGTCATAGGCTCAAAGCGAACTTCATGCCAGGATAAATGAAAAGCACTCAAGCAATTATTCCTTATAATTAGCATTAAAGTGTTAGCACAAATGCAGTATACCTTTTCCTTTTATTTACTACTAAATGACAACAGAAATGGAGATATAAGGGTTATGGGCATGATTGTTTTGATGCCAAATTTAACCCTACCAAATTTTGGCAATGCTCTGTGGCATTGCCAACTTTTGCTAAGTGAGGTGTGTGAAGGTATGTTCGGTTTGATGCCTTACCAATTTTTGGTGTGCTGTTAGGTGAGTAACTTTCTTGAATCACCAAATTTTGGTATGGAAGGTCATTTTGGACATGTTTGGATTGTCACCTTGCCAAAATTTGGTAAGGATGACGGCAGTAGCAAATAGAAAAATTGTTCCCTATTTCACCAGCATTAGAAGAAATTTTCTTCCTAGTTGAAATACTTTAGAGCTTGTCATTTCTTGTGAGATAAATAATGGAAGATAGATCAAGTTATCATATCATTTTTTAAAAAAAATAATTATTTGGAACGCCATATGAAAAGATGACCAAAAACTATTGTTAGACGAAGCTGTAGGAGTAACAACACATGGTCCAACAGTAGGAGAATTATATTGACATTGCAAGTAAATATCTTATGAAATGGAACCAAAACCTTGTCTATATTAGCAAGGGAACAATACCTCTACAATGTCAAGAGCCACAAGACAAGCTGCTTCTTTTGTTGAAGATAGAAGTGGAGTGGAAGCTACCACACAAGAACCAACAAGAGATCCTACTATTCTCCTGTATCTTCTCATCTCGTTTAGCTTGCAAAGTAAATCCTCCCAATATTCTAATCCCAGAAAATCAGGCTGAGCATCAACATCCACTCTTTCTGATGCAATCGCAAAGAGAGGTTATGAGATAGGGACTACATGAATAAAATATTGCATAGAGAAGTCAGAACAGGAGATGCATGCAATATTACTTCCATAATTATCACACTGCTACCTAATGTAGAAGATATTGTAAAGAATATTAAACTTATCAAGCTATTTACCAGGCATTGCACAGGTATCCCTTCTCTTCTCTATCAAACTTTGGATTGCTTCACCTTCCAATCTAACCTTCATAAAGAATGATTCCACCTCATCTGGCAAACTAACAGATTCATGTCGAGATGCCTTAGCAACCTCAGAAACAGCCTAGAGAAACCCAAAAAAGAAAGGGGAAAACTGGCTCTGTTAGACGTATAATTTAAGTGAAGTGCAAACAAAATATGACCCCAAAAAAGTTATCCTTGGTATGAAAGATCAAACTTAGCAATCTAAGAAATTTGAGTTAAAATGATCAGACCAGCGAGAAATTTAAATCCCCTTAAAGTAGAACAATAAACAGATACCACATGTTATCAAAACTTTATTTTATAGTACCTTCAGAAATGGAACAGTTAAATGCGGGTGATCATGCCTACCAAGAATCTCCAGCTCTGAAGAAATAGCACGCATCTGCAAGAATAAAAATGTATTGAAACGGAAACTACAAAAATGGCACTTGCTTCAAGTGCATAAGGACATCAAAATTTGTTCTGATCAAAGGATAACAATTTGCCCCTTTCTACCCCATACTAATTACATCCTCTTAGCCATTTATATGAAAGTGCTCTGAAAAAATAGAAGTGTTTCCACTTTCCAGAGCAAATAAGGGGCACCCAATTTGACCGGTTTCGGCAATTAGAAACAACAGACGTTGGGCGCTTCTCTTACAAGAAGACTGCTTTTTTAAAAAAAAAGGTAAAGAATTGATTAAATGGATATTTCTGATTCTGAGATTCATAGCCACCCTAATCATCATACCGGTTCTTCCAGGAATGGTAAAATGTCACGAGAAGCACCAATATAACACAGCATAGAAGCAAGAATATCAGGGACATGGGGATTGAGATCCAAATGACGCAACTGTCTGCAAAGAGAGTCAACAATGTAGTCTGCATTTGCCACAACAAATTGACCAACCTGTACAGGGAGGAAGGAAAAAACATAAATGCAGCGTCCAGAAGATAAGGAAAAAAACTTGCAAGAAATAAGGCCATCTATTACCGAATAATAACCTCCAGCAGCAGCAAGTGCTCTTAAGACAGCATCTGAAGCAACTCTTATCTGTACACTTGAGCTGATAAGTTTCCGGAGCAGAAGATAAAGTGAAGAGTGCATAAATCCACTACTTGCAAAATCTTGGCCAAGCACAACGCCAAATACTCCAATTCCTTCAATCATTACCTAATAGAAAAGACCAAAAAATAACCTTGAGCAAACTAGACAGTCCAGAACAGAACAAGCAAAAGGAGAACTTTTGAAATACCAACTGGCAAATTGTAAGTGCATAATTACTTGGTGCAATGCAGCAGTATCACGGAAGAAATACAAGGGAATATTCAATTCTGTTAGGGATAGCTCAGAGTCCGGTTCTGTTGGAAGATCCCAAACTTCTGGTGCCACATATTCATGCAGAATACTTCCAATGCAATGAATGATGTGGTCTTTTGTGCCCATTTGCTCACTGATGTTCCAAACATTTCTGTTAGTGCCTCCACACTGCTGGCCAAAAGCAGTTAACTGATCATTTTGACCAGGTGCTCCTAACATCTGTGCTGAGCTCTTGTTGAATATTTGTAAACATATACTGAGGGAACGATCAGATAGACCATATATGAGCTCATTGAGCATGCAAACAGCAGAGCTTGCCTGGCGTAGTGTTTGCCCAGCATCACTTTTCATGTACCACCTCTGCCCAGCACTCCGCAGCTCAGTGTTCAACCTCCTGAACTGATCAAGTAGGATATCAACAAAGACAGACAATGATGCACTGGTTTCTTCGCCTAGTATCATCAAAAGCAACCAAAACATAAGATTCAAGTACCATACATTGCACCACTGGATACAAAATGCAAGACGGGGATTAACCCTAAATGATAATGTTGGCAGGCATACAACACAGTCGAGAAAGTACCTGAAACTGCCGATAAACCAACAAGCCTAACAATTCCAGCAAGAGCAAAGTAAAGCTTCTGACTATTCACGTGAACAAACCATGGAGGTACATGAGGCAACTCATAGTCAACTGAACTGTGTGTTGTATTTGGTAAACCATTATCATGGATAACAGATATTTTGGTGGCTGTTGATGCAGGCATGGCATGCTGAAAACCATAGTTTTCATCTTTAGGATATGCACCACTTTTTAACTCAGCAACTGAAAACAGATATCCAACAGACAGTGGCTTTGAAACAATTAGCTTGTCCATGGAACCAGAAAATTGTGAACTTTGACTGATACATAAACCCAAAGAGTCAAATAAACGAGCTGCAACAACCTGACAGTGGAACAGAATAAAGTTAAAAGCAAAAGAAGCATTGATCGAACAAAAGGAATGTAGATACTTACAGGAGAACGGTGAAGATGATTTGCCAAAAACTGAGGGCCTGCATAATAAGTTAGAGCTAGCAGTCTTCTAGCATGCGAAATAGCAGTGGTCTCCTCACTACCAAGTACCATTTGTGGTAACTTTTCAACAAACCTGTTTTACATGTCAAATGGTTGAGAACTTTACCCCAACTATCACTTGCATTGTTAACAGAGAGTAAAATACAAACCTAGTAAAAATATCAGAAACATCATCTTCTGTCAGAACTCCCTGACCCTCCATGAAAAGATAATCAAGAGAGTCTTGAGCAGCCTCAGACACAGATGCAGCATCATCACATGCCAGAATGCATAAGCATTCCTGCAATCATCTTTGAGAAGTTAAAAATAAACATATAACATAATTCTAGACACAACAACTCAACAAGTGATAAAATATCATATGTGTACTTACCACAAGCAACATCTTGCTTTTCCTTAGTGTATAGCTGCAGCTAGACAAAAGGACTCTTATACTATTAACCACCGACCTCCTTACTTTCTCAGATGAATGAATAGAAAGCTACAAAAAAATTACTGTAATATTCAATTTTGATTGTCCAAATTAACCACTGAAACACTAATTAAAACTAACAGAGAAGAAAAATACTGACATACATGTGGAAATGTCGCAGACAGTAATTTATCAACATTATTAGTTGTTTCCTCGAGCCATTTGGTTGTCCGTTTAACATGCAGTTCTCTTCTATCAGCACAGGTTTTACTGCCATCGGCGGTCAAATCTTTTGTAGCTTCACCACTGCCTATCTGCTTAGATAAAGTTTTGGCCGGTAATTGGCGAAGCATCTGCAATACATGTTCACTAGAACTATTGCCACCCGAACAACGAACTGCGTTATCATTGCTGGAAATATCAAGTCCACTCAAATTTTCCTTGTCATTTAGGACTACGATCAAGGCCTCAGTCAATCCAAGAACAGCTTGCTCAATGCTCAAAGCACTCCCAGCAGCACCAGTTATCATATTCTTAGATGTGTAAAGAACCTTTCCAAGACGACTGACAAGTCCAGGAAGGAAAAAGGCAAGTGCATCTGCAGAACCTACCTAAACAAGAAGAGTAAGTTTACTGAATTGTCTGTCCAATGGAAAAACAAAATAATAGCCTCGGAAGGAGTCATGCCCCACAGAAAATTAAAACCTCTGTGACATGCTTTTATGCAGAGGTATCATGCCCTCAAGAAAGATAAAGGGTATACTAAGCAAAACAGTGAGGCTGATTCTTACTACGAATCAGAGGAAACTGGGTATTTATCATCTCTGAATGTTCAATGTTGGTGTATCTAACATCAGTTCAATATATTTTATTCTTTTTTAAAAAAAAAGTAAAACAACTAGCCTTGTCATCTTCTCAAAAAGGAAAAAGCTTGGTCATTATGCCAATGCAACAGCTAAACAGATTATATTGGTTTTTGAACCTTCAGCTTTTCATGACTTTACACATCTCTGGGAGAAATAATAGCAAAGAAAAATGCTAATCGACGTTATGATTAAGCATTTCCTGAACATCACAAGTGTCTCTGGTTCATGACCCACCAACGGGTTCTCACCTTGGCAATAAGAACACGCAGTGTAATCAGTGATTCCTTTCTAACATCTGCACTGCCACGGTGACCCCTCGATGCCTCAAGTTCTGATGACTGAAAGTGATAGGTGTCATATCAACCAAAAAAAGGAAAGGAAAAATCCAATCAGAAGAGTAGTGGTGGTACCTGGAGAAGTAGCGAAAGCCAGTGCCCCACAGCAGCTGAAGCATTTTGGGACTGCAGGAACGCAAGCAAGCACTCGCATTGTTGTGCCGAGTATTTCGGGTTAACTATAGGGCCAACTTCCAAACTTGTAAAAGATAGGGCTGTAGACAATGCAGTTGCTTGCTTGCAAGAACAAGAGCGGTCCAAGCATGGATGTAGCTGCAGAATCATGGCTCTGAAGCATCTTATGATGCCTTGGCGGAATTCCTCTGAAGCCTCCAAAGGTGAAAGCATTGCCCCGAAAGTTAACTTCTTTAGCATTGCCACCATCTAGTAAAGCAAACAAAAGAAACTCATGTCAAAAATGTGAATGACGCTGAGGATTCAGCCACAGAAAGATTAGAATCCAGAATTACAGATGGTCTGTTTGTCATGAGCTACAGCACACAGGAAATCTCGGTTTCATACTGTCCTCGGTTGTTCAAAGATCAATTGTCAGATGAAATAAATAAAAAAATTGATAGACAAGTTATTACTAATGCAGCTAATTTGTAGGTTCTAGTTGGAGATCATGGAATAGTAAACTAGAGAATCATCCGGCATACGGTAGAGGAGCAAAATGAAGCACCTGATTGACCGAGGTGAGGCGGCAATTGGCAAGGAGCAACTCGAGGCACGCAAGACCACCTTCGGCAATGGCATCAGAGATGTCGAGCTCCGATGATGCACTGGCTTCCTTCCTGCAATGCACCGCAGCATCCAGGAGCAGGAGCAATGGGAACACGGTGTAACTAGACAACCACATAGCACCAAACAAGTCCTACATTAGCACGACCGACCAACGAAAACCACAAACAAACACTTGGGCGGAGGGGGGAGGAGAGGAGTGGGTACTCGAAGCAGAGCTGCAAGGCCGGGGCGGGGGCGGAGCGGAGGCAGGAGGCCATGGCGCCGAGGGAGGAAGCCGCGGCGGACTTGGAGGCCGGGGTGCGGCTGCGGATGAGGTCGAGGAGGGTGACGGTGTGGGGCTTGAGCTGGGCAAAGATGGCGGCTAGGGTTTCGTCGGAGGCCGCAGCAGCAGCTGCAGCCTCCATATCCACCTCGGCGGTGGCGACGGCGAGGAAGCTTCGCTGCGGGAGGTAGCGGAAGGACGGGGCTCGAGTTGGAGAGGAGAGGAGAAGAGAGTTGCTGCGTTGGTAGCGGGTGCGAGACGAGAGACCTCGTGAGGTTTCGTTTCTCTGGACTCCGGAGAAGACGAGACGACAGGCCAAAGGCCAGGAAGCGTACTTCGGCTTTACGTGTACATGGATGGGCCTCGTTGGCATTTAGCCCTCGTTAGCATGGGCCTTTACCCCGGGCCCATCTACGTGTATGGACAGAATAAGGAATAAGTTCACTCTATATCCCTCATCTTAGACGCCGACTTCGAATTACATCTCCAAACATAAAACCAGATGTAACACGTCTCTCAATATTGGTGTATTCCTGTTGAAGATTGAATCTAAATGATAATGAGAATGAAAGCAAATGGAGAACTTGTGTTTTTTTTTCATTGATCAACATATTTATACAAATGGAGGTGTTAACTGTCACCCCTACAAAATGGGATGTGATGCTTCAAATGGGGTGTGAAGGAATGGATAAGGTGGTCTATTAACTGCTTGATTGAGGGAGATAAAATATGTTGTAACACTCCCCCTTTGATCGAATCCTCCTTGAGATCAATGAACAATAATATTAATCCTCCAAAGTATCCTGTAGGACAAAGCGAGGAATAATACTTGATAGATATGTTGTGAAAACTCCTTCAAAACCCAGTGGAAAAAATAAGGAGAAAATGATACAACATATAATGTTTATCGCCTCATTGTAAACTCATATGAGAAAACCTTATAGGAGAAAACTCATATAGTTTAGAGGACAATATATGTCATTGATATATCTTTAAAAACCCCGATGGGGAAAAATTGAGATATGACATATGCTTATGTTAATATTGTCTCATTAAAAACTTAAAACTCATATAAAGAAAAGAGTGCAATATGATGGTTTAGATATGGCAACATCTATTAAATTTCTCCCCCTGAACCTTGCAAATCTCGAAGTTTTCGCATACCAATTCCTTGAACACATTTCTGGAACAAGGAAGGTGGTAAGGATTTTGTGAATAAATCAGCTAGATTATCACAAGATTTGGTTTGCAAGATATCTATTTCACCCATTTGTTTTAACTCATGGGGATAAAATAATTTGGGAGAGATATGTTTGGTTACGTTATTTTTGATGTAGCCTGTATCCATCTGTGTAACACAAGCTGCGTTATCTTCATAGATAACTGTTGGTGAATCAATTCCACCAATACCACTTGATTGTTGTATGTGGTTGATCACTCTGCGAAGCCAAACACATTCTCGTGATGCCTCATATAGTGTAATTATTTCAGAGTGATTGATGGAGGTAGACACAAGGGTCTGTTTTGATGACTTCCATGAGATGGTTGTCCCTCCATGTAAAAATACAAAGCATGTCTGGGATCGGCCATTATGGGGATCAGATAAATAGCCGACATCAGTGTATCCAATCATATTGGAGTCTGGGGTCCTTTGGAAATATAATCCGAGATCTCTCGTGCCATTCACATATCTGAGGATATGTTTTGACTCCTGTCCTATGACGTTTGGTTGGAGCAGCGCTATGTCTAGCTAGCAAGTTCACTGCAAATGCAATATCAGGCCTGGTGCAATTTGCAAGGTACATAAGCGCTCCAATGGCACTAAGATACGGGTACTGAGGTCCCAGAATTTCTTCTCCTTCATCCTTTGGTCTGAATTGATCAGTCTTGAGCTCTAAAGACCGAACGACCATCGGAGTTTTGGAGGGATATGATTTATCCATATTGAATTTCTCCAATACCTTCTGGACATAGGCAGATTGATGCACTAAAATTCCAGTGGGAAAATGCTCAAGTTGTAAACCTAAGCAAAATTTGGTTTGACCCAAATCTTTCATTTCAAACTCCGTCTTTAGATGATTGTGTGCCTCATCAATATCTTGTGGGTTGCCAATGATATTTAAATCATCAACATACGATATGATGCAAAATCCCGTTTGAGATCTTTTGATGAAAACACATGGACAATCATCATTGTTAGTGTATCCCTTCTGCAGAAGGAATTCACTAAGTCGGTTATACCACATTCTTCCCGACTGCTTCAGGACATAAAGTGACTTCTGAAGTTTTACACAATACATGTTGCGGTTTGCATTCTGATCCGGGATAGAGATTCCATCGGGAACCTTCATATAAATGTCCGAATCAAGTGACCCATAAAGATATGTAGTCACTACGTCCATCAACCGCATAGATAGACGATTTTGTACAGCCAGAGATATAAGGTATCGGAATATTATTCCACTCATAACTCGGAGAATATGTTTCATTGAAATCAATGCCGGCCTCGCGTGAACCCTTGTGCTACAAGCCTTGCTTTATGTCTCACAACCTCGTTGTTTTCATTCCGTTTCCGGACGAAAACCCATTTGAATCCCACAGAAAGATTCCACGAGGTGTAGGTATTGCATGAGTGAATACCTTTCTTTTGGAGAGTGAGGCTAATTCCGCTTGAATTGCATCTTTCCATTGATTCCATCCGAGCGCGTTTTGCACTCGCCATGGTCTTTGGATCCGGATCATTTTGGATAATTTCGCAATTGAATCGCGAAATGTATGTCGACAACCGTAGACTTTCTATCATAAGATTCTCCAGATTCAATGTAGTTAATGGAAATTTCACGCACCCATTGTGATGCATCATTATTTCCCAATATGACAAAGATCGGGCGTTCCGATGTTCCAACATCGGTAATTGAGTGCACCGTTGATGTGGGATGTGAAGGTTGAACCTCCACCGGGTGTTCCTCAACATGTGGTTGAGTTGCATTTGTGTGTTGGGAGATATGTTCTTCCCTTTCCTTTGCTTGCTAGAAGTTGCATCCGTGGAAATAGCCGTACTTCTCCCCCTCTTACTAGGGAGTTGAGTAGTTTTATTTGGTACCTCTACTCTTTTCGGCACATTTCTCGCGGATTGTAGGATTTTGTAACACCCTTATAATTAGCAAATGCATCGGCATATTATTTGCAATATGTTGCAAATTTATGATTTTCTGAACTTGAAGTTCAGTTTCAGATGTACGTGGATCTTGATTGGAAATGTCTGTGGCATTCCAATTAATTTCCGGCATTGTATGTGGTTTTCGTTTCCCCTAATGTCGGGAAATAATCTTCATTGAAGATACAATCGCGTACGGACAAGAATACATCCCCGTAAGGGGTTCCAAGTATTTAATGATCGACGGAGATTGATATCCCACGTAGATCCCCATATTGATTTACGCTGCGGTGGTGAGATCGGTACGTATACGGCGCAACCGAACTTCCGCAGATGGAAAATATTTGGTGTATTTCCACGTGCAAGTTGAAACGGGAGGTTTCATGATATGCAGTTGGACGCAATTGAATCAAGTCAGCAGCGTGTAAGACTGCGTGACCCCAACAAGTTGTTGGTAGATTGCAATTCTGTAGTAACGGTCTTGCAATAAGTTTAACTCTCTTGATGAGAGATTCTGCCAACCCATTTTGAGTATGGACATATGGGACCGAGTGCTGAACTTCAATTCCTAACGCCATGCAATAATCATTGAATGCATGTGAGGAAAATTCAGCAGCATTATCCATTCGGATAGTGCGGATTTGATGTTCAAGATATTGTGCTTTAAGTTTGATAACTTGTGCAACAATTTTAGCAAATGCATGGTTCCTCGTAGAGAGGAGACTCACATGAGACCATCTAGTAGATGCGTCTATGAGAACCATGAAATACCTGAACGGCCCTGACAATGGTTGAATTGAACCACATATGTCTCCTTGAATGCGTTCAAGGAACTTTAGAGGTTCGGCATGAATTTTGAGGTAAGAGGGTCTCAAAATTAGTTTCCCTGTGGCACATGCGGTGCACACAAAATCTGAGGATTGGGGAAATTTTGAATTACTTATTGTATGACCCACAGAATTGTTGATAATTTTCCGCATCATCCCTATACCAGGATGACCAAGGCGATCATGCCAAGTTTGAAATGCGTTAACATTCTGGAAAATTATTTTGTAAGCAACATATGGTACGTGTTTTATGTATGTGCAGTACAATCCTGACAGAAGTGAGGGAATTTTTTCAAATGTCTCTTTGCCATATCCGTGATCTTTTGTAATGAGAAGAAATTCCACATTATTGTTCACATGAGTTTCCACATGGAACCCATTCTTACGGATATCTCTATAACTCAATAGGGTACGCGTTGAATCGGGATACAATAATGCATCCTCAATTGTTAGCGTTGTACCCATAGGGAGCATGATAGTGGCCCGACCAGTGCCAACTATTACCGCATCGCGTCCAGCGATTGTTAAAATATTTCCTTTATTCTTTGTGAGAGTTTGGAAATATTTTATCTCCCTAAATATAGAGTTAGTGGTACCGCTGTCCACTAGGCACATTTCCTCATCCATCGGATCGACGCCCGTACAATCTATGTAAAATAGAGCAAATTGAACATGTAATTATCAACTAATATATGTAAAATACTTACAATATATATAGGTATTTAATTGTGCTTAATACAAATACAATACCCTAATAATGTCATCAAGTGCTGATAATATCTAGCCCATTACAACAATCACAATTAAACATCGTCCACATAATAACAATGTATCCCAAATATGATAATGCTAGTTAAAATCTCCAAATATGTCACCAGAGGCAAACTCTATAAGCATGTTGTCCTCAATAGTGGGGTTCCCATCAGTAGGTGGTTGTGCCTTGATATTGCTTGTGTCCGCTGGAGCGGTGTAAGAACATCCAGGAACATCTTGTTGAGGGATGTCAAGTGGGGAATCTTGGTTCATGTTGACATCCGGTTGAGAGTTGAAGTGTGCTTCAAATTTCCCACCTTGATTGGAACGTCCTTGGTTGGAGCATCCGTGTCCCACGGAATTCAAATATAAATCCACTAAGTGCTTAGGGGTGCGACATTTCTGAGTCGGGTGGTTGTAACAACCACACTTGGCACAAGTGCTGGACTTGTTTTGCTTCTTGTTATCCGACTGTGAAATATTTTTTTCCCTTTGGAGCACCATGAGACTTACGCTGCCTCTGTCGTTTGCGCTTGTTCTTGCCTTTGAAGTTTCTAGGATTACTAGTATGGTTAGTATTCCTTGGTTGTTTATTCTGAGTGTTAGTATGCACTTCTGGCAAAGGCTTAGTTCCTACAGGCCGTAGGTTGGAGTTCCAAAGGAGGAGCTCATTGTGCCTTTCTGCCTGAAGTAAAGTTTTGATTAACTCAGAATAAACGGTGAAACCTCTTTGACGGTATTGTTGCTGAAGGATCATCTGAGCAGGAAGCATAGTAGACAAAGTCTTTTCAATTTTATCTGCATCAGATGGTTCCTTTTCGCAAAACCTCAGTTTGGCACTGAATTTATGAACAGCATGATTGTATTCTCCAACAGATTTAAAATCTTGGATGCGGAGATGATTCCACTCATTTGTGGCCTCTGGCAGGATAACTGCCTTTTGCTGTTCGTACCGTGTTTGTAGCGCATTCCACAGAGTGCGTGGGTCTTCCTCCATCAGATACTCAGCCTTGAGATCTGGATGGATGTGGTTCCTTATAATATATAAGGCATTGTATTTGAGATGCGGTGCCAATTCATCAACTCCCTGTTGGGGAGGAGCAATGGCCGCATACATCCGCGCCACAACAGACTAACTTTGAGATCTATTGCCCATGTGGGGAAGTTTTGGCCGTCAAGAGTGAGTGCCTCAAACTGTTTGCTAGCCATTGTGCCTACATATGTAGGGCCATAGATGTGTTAAAATCTATGACAATGTTGAATAAGCCATGCGAAATGCAATTAATCAAGGTATACTTGAAAAAATAGGGATATTCTCTATTTATGAAATAACATAGTTAAGCACCAACGGTGTTAACTTTGTTTTTAATTTATTTTTCAACATCGGGTACACACGTTGAGGATAAAAATCCCGCAGTAGTATATAATACTACTTTGTGTGTGATCAAATGTGAAAAATAAATTGTATGGTAATCACTTGGGTATAGACTTGAATTATTTATAATCAAATTGGATACGCACGTTGAGGATAAAAATCCCGCAGCAGTACTGAAGTACTACCTTGTGTATGACCAATTTGAAGATAAACAAAATTAGTCACCCAAAGTGTAGACCAAAATTTCAAAACTTCAAAATATTGGGTACGCACGTTGAGGATAAAAATCCCGCAGTAGTACAAAGGTACTACCTTGTGTATGGCCAATATCAAAGTTAAGAAATTAATTGTTATTCCAAAAATGAGAAAATCAACCCAAATCATTCGCAAGTAATTTTAATTGCTTGTATGAAAAGCTGAAAACTGAATATATATAAAATGCATCAAGTAAATTGCATAAAGGATTGATAAATATGTACATAGATAGCCTATGGACTGAGTTGCAATTTACATAAAACTGAGCACTAATATGTAATATGTTTGCTAGGATTTAAACACCATTTACAGAGAAGTTAAGGACTAAACTACAAATTCGTAATTCTAAATCAGAAAAAATAAAAACCTAATTAAATGGTCTGTTGGGCCTAATGGACTGAGGCCCATTAAGCCAAATCGGCCCACCTAGCCCAATAATAAATAGGGCGTTAGGGTTGAAACCCTAACCACCCCAATCCTTCCCACCACCGTCGCCTGTTCGGGTGAGGAGAAGGGCGCCGTCACGCCGACTCCACGCGGGAAAAGCGCCGCGTGCTGCCACCGGACGACGCCGACCGTGTAGGGGCCCACCAGCCGTGGCGCAAGGGGCCAGCCACCAGCCTGTGGGGCCCGCCACCAGCTGAGCATGGGGGCCGTTACCGCCGGCACAAGGGCACCACGCCGCTGCGCGTGCGCCATGGAGGACGCGTCAGCCACAGCGCCGCTCGGGGGAAACAGCGCGTCGCCGCGCCTGAGGGCGCGCCGCGCGCGTGCCGCCGTCCACCACCCCCGAGCCGGCCCCCACTCCCCCGCGTTTACTCCGGCGACGAGGCACGGTCCTCAACTCCATTGGAGGAGGAGGACCCCGCGCCACCGTTGCCGTTCGGGAGAGCACGAGCCGAGGCTCCATGGGGGACACGAAGCCACGTCGGACGGAGACCCGGGCGACGGTTGGCGGCTTCCCCGGCGTGAACACGCTGCGTGAGAAGCGGAGATGGCGGCGGTGGGGCAGCCGGTGCCTTGACCTCGCCGAGTGCAAGCCGAGGAAGACGAGTCGGGGCGGAGATTCGTGCCGCGATCGTAGGTGGAGAACGGCTTCTGCCTCGCCAAGACAGAGACGGGAAGGAGAGAGCGCAAGGAACCCGCCGGCCAACCTCCATCGCCACCTGTTGTCCAAGACGAAGGACCCGCGGCATTTGGTGAAGGTGGTGCCGGTGGTTGTGCAGCGTCGCGGGGAACGCCGCGGTGACCACGATGACCACCATGGCGCCTCCTCAAATCCCTCCTCCCGTGGTGTTCACCACCATGGCGGTGGCGCTCACCGAGGATGTAGCGAAACATAGCGAGGAGTTCGGCGCGAGCATTGAATTGGTCGCCGCGGTGAAAAATCAAGTAAACAAGATCCACAAAGAAGATCGCCGGAGGTAAATAGCGAGACATTGTATTTTACCTTCTTCTTCCTCCTGTTCTTCCTCCCGTTCTTGTTCTTCTTTTGGGATGAGAGAACTCTCTGATTTGTGTGAATGGGAATAGACTAGGTGTTGATAACGTGTTGAAGATTGAATCTAAATGACAATGAGAATGAAAGAAAATGGAGAACTTGTGTTCTTTGTTCATTGATCAACATATTTATACAAATGGAGGTGTTAACTGACACCCCTATAAAATGGGATGTGATGTTTCAAATGGGATGTGAAGGGGTGGATAAGATGGTCTATTAACTGCTTGATTGAGGGAGACCAACCAAATATGTTGTAACATATCCGAGGTCCTGGTGTAGTATTGTGCCCGTTTTTCGGCTGACGTGACAAGCTAAGCCGATTTATGGGACCCACGTGATTCACACGTGTCAATGAAATAATTTTCTCCGTTCTCTCTCCCTCTCTCCGCTCGCTTGTCTCTCTCTCCAGAAGCTTCCAGGACGCGCTGTCAACGGGGAGAAGGGAGGCGGGTGGCGAGCGACGAAGAGAAAAGCTGGACGGTGGCAGCGGGAGCTATGAGAAGGCGGTAGCAGTAACTGAATCGAAGGAGCAGAGGCCGAATCAAAGCGGTGGCAGCGGTGGACGCCGAACCGTCGCTCAGCCCTCCCCGTGCACTGCCTTGCCAAGGTCGTTGCCGTCCTTGGTGACCAGCCGTCGCACGGTGAGGAGGAGGAGGAGGAGGGGCACGCACAAGGGACAGCAGTGGTGGACGCAAACGGTGAAATATTCTTTAAACATGTTGGATAAGTGAATCAATCCACCTTCGCTAACATTAATCATTAGCAACTAATTAGCGTTGACTATGGACAGTTAGTATATTTTTTGGTAATTAGTATTGATTATAAAAATACTAGTGGTAATTAACATATTTTGTTATTAATTAAAACATTACTATTCGCGTCTCATTCTCTCTCATCCATCGGACTAAATAAAAGAAAATGACTCATCCCAATTAGATGTTTTTTTTCTAAAAAGAACAACTAATTTGATCTGGCCAACGGTTTTAATGATCGAGGCATAATGTTTGAAGGATTTTTATAGTAAATTTGTACAATGGCAAAAGTGTATTGTAGAGATAGATCTTGTCGACCCCTAAACAATAAGTTAAAAAACAGACAGATGTCAGATGACAATTAACAACAAGGTACTACTACAATTGTACTACGTCAAGCAGTACATACATTATGCATCAACTCTACTCCACCAAAAGAGCACAAACATGGTAAAAATAATATGAGCCTAGAGAGCTCATATATCAACCATCAATTCTTTGACTATTTTTTTAAAAAATTTAGTATGTGCCTAAAAAAATTTGCATGCAATTAATAAATATGTATAACAATTTAAAAAATTATCAACAAATGTATATAATGTATATAGTAGAACCGTTAAGAGATATTAATAATATGTTAATGATAATTTGTTTATTAAAATTTTGTTGGAACACACGAGCAATATGATAATAATAATAATAAAACCAAGAATTTAAACTTGGCGCGTACAAAACGGGGAAAGCCATGCTGGCAAATTCATTCCTTCCTGGCATACGCCACTTGATAGTTGATACACCACAGCCAAAAGGAGTTAAATGTAAATCTTACCCCTTACAAATTGGTCCCCTGCAGCAAATGCAATTGCAAAAGGCCAGCAGTCCAGGACTCCAGGCAGGCACACCTATCCCCTTCGCCCTTCCACATCCTAGGCGCACACAAAAGCCACCAAGGGCAGGCAGCCGCCGCCACGCAATGCAGCGCCTCTCCGTGGGATCGCCAGGCGGCAAGCCCCGCCTCCTCGAGGGCGGCGCCGGCGCGGCGGCGGGGGAGGAGGAGGCGGACGAGAAGGCTGGGAAGGCGGCACGGGCGGCGCCGGACAGGTCCATCCACATCATCCCAGTGCTCACGCTCCTCTGCTTCCTCGTCCTCTTCCTCCTCTCCCACGACCCGGCTTCCTCCTCCCTCGCCATCGCTGCCACCGGTCGGTAACAACAACAACTTGTCATCTTAATTAGCTTTCCCCCTCGCCGCCGCCGCCGCAACCAAGTAACCAACCTCCAATCCTCCTCTGCTTCCGTACAGATTCGCCCGTGCTGGCCGCCGCTCGCACCCTCGAGGCCACAGGTGATTACTGACTCATTACTCGCATGGATCGATTCAGTTGCGCCTGCCTCTGCTTCCCTGCTCCTTGCCTCTCCTCTCATCAAATGGTGGTCTGTTACTGCAGCGGAAACGACGTCGTCCATCGGCGGCGTCTACCGGCGGTTAAAGCAGGAGCCGAGGCTAGCCCGCGGCCGGAGGATGGGGATGGCGCTGCGGCGGCGGCGGCGGTGGTGACGGTGACGGTGACGGCCGGAGGCTGGATGTGACGTCACCGCAGCTAGCCGTTGGGAAGTGCCAAAAGTTAAGCCGAGGAGGGAGGAGCGTCTCCTCATCTTTCTCTTTTCCTCCAACAATGGCAGCACAAGATCAAGATTTACTACATTGGCAGTTCAAGAGTGGGTAGTAGTACTAGTGAATGTATATCTTTGTCATCTTCTTCTTGGCCATGAGAATGGGATTAGCCACCCAAATGTTCATACTTCGATTGGATTCCCCTGCTGCTATTGCCTATTGCTAATGTATTTCTTGTGACCTGTCATTGAGTGACACTGCTGTGCTGACTGATCAGAGCCAGATGGACAGCTCCAGTTTGATGGAGTAATTAGGCAGGCAGAGTCTCCATTATCCATTGTACTCCCCTCCCTCCAGGCTCCACTACCTTTGGTTGGAATTTGGAAGGAGGGAGAAGGTTGCGTTGCATTGACATCATGCCATTGCCACCATCCCTTTAATCGATGAATTGGAGAATGGTGCTATTGGCTGTTGCAGACTTGCAGAACCGAGAAAGAAAGACACAGGTGGGTTTGGCTGGTGCTATAAGCTGGTTGATAAGACAAGCCAGATGATTTTCTGTGAGAGAAAAAAACTGTTCGAACGGCTGATAAGCCGATTTATAGTACCAGCCGAACGAGGCTACAAAGAGAACGTGTCCAGTGCTGTGTGGAGAATGGCGCCTGATACAACACACTAGACAAGTGAAGGACTCATCACTCTCTGTTGGTTGGTTTCCAGCTGCTACCTGGGTGGCCGCAGCTTGCTTGCTGCTCAATGCTCATCACAAGAAATTTTATGGCCCCGGTGCTGCCTGTCAAGTGTCAACACTGTACTAACAGCGGTCACAAGACTCAAGCTACAAGCTGATCCCCCCTCTCTCTTCTTCACGTGTACAAATAATTACCATCACAGATATGTGTAATCAACGAAATCCAAGCTTCCTGGTTTGCCATTTGCAGGACTTAAACATCACTATACATCTTTTTCCACGATTAAACATCGATCCAAGCTACTGAAGTAGTATGGTTTTACCATCACAGAAGAAGAGAAGACAGCAGGCCGGGGTCCATGGATCATGCAGCCGCCTGCTCCACTCCACACGTGGCATAACTACAATTTCCTCTTTAAAATGAAATAAGAAATCTAGCAGTAAATGGCATCGTCGGTGTCGGCGAGCACGGGCACCATGGTGCTGTATAACTGTAGGGCAATCATCCGTGCTATCCACCGACAAGGAACTTAGACACACGCACACACAGCTGGAGCATAACTCCACTAAACAAAAACTTGCAGTCCAGGAATTGGTTCATGCAATACAAGATCCATTCGCCTCATGCACCTCACTGTATTAAACACATAACCTTGGCTTTGATTCGAGGGTCCGATAAAGGTTTGTACACATTTACACACAAAAAACCACATAGAAAACCAAAATGGGAGGAAAAAAGAAGGGGGGGGGTAAAACAGTAAAGAGAAACCCTTTCCAGATTACACAGCATAGCTAACCAGTTACATGATGTAAATTTCATAAACGTGACACCTATCACTCCAGGCTTCATATACAACTAACAACAAAAGAATCACCTCCATGCCACTTCCATGGTACCTCAAAGGCAACCAAAAGAATCACCAGGGTTTTATTTATCAATTACTTTCACTGAATATACAATATGAAGTAGTGCAGCAGACAGCTTACTTGATATTCTTGGTCACTATTATACATGATAAAACACAGAAGAAAAAATTGTGACCTGGTATCAAATTATCAACCAATTCTGTAGTTATTGTCCACTATGGCAACCAAATTCACACAAAGTCAATTTTAGGCTCAAGTTGAAGCATCATGCTTTCAGAGGATATGGTCAGGCACTGAACATTATCTCTGGAAACAAAAAGGAATGGTGCAAAATCAACTTCTTTTGCAGGCACTAGCATACAAACTCTTTCTCTGAAGTTCCAATCATTGCCCGTGGAAGGATATTATAGTGTAGGATGTACCACCTTGCACACCTACAATCTACCATTATCCAATTAATCACATCTTTCCCCTAGTGTTCTAAGTTATGGACCATGATAATATGATATAGCTACAGATACGATTATCTACATAATTTGCCCAAGACATTTTCCTGCTCTAACCTGAATAACAATGTGGGCTTAATATGGCACAAAAACAGTATACAAGTGTGGGGGGTTCTCCAGAACAAGGACACTAGTAGTTCAAAAATAAGAGGAACAAAAGCAAAATATTAAAACCTCAATAAGTTAAGGGCAACTTTAACTGTGAAATGCACTGCTTTGAGGTGGAAAATGAAAGTACACCTACATTCTTCATTTAGATAAACAGTTTAATAATTGTATGATACTGAGCTTTAAGTCTAGCTGAACATGTTGGTGAAGTGTTTTGACAATGACATTTTTGGTCTACTACATTGAACTATGGCACGAATGGATTACCAAATTTGAGTGCTGGGACACAACCAAAATGTATTGACACCAGGTCACAGTCCCTTGACTCCCTTCAAACAGATGCCTGATGGAATTCTGGACTTGTAAACTGCGGTGCAGAGGCTTCCCTGGAAGACACCTAGATCCTAGAAATTCCTCGTCTTCTTGGATGCTTGACCGAGGTCAGCCAATTTCTCCTGCTGCTTGCGTAGGTAACCACCTGAGAAGCATTGTGCCAAGCAGGGAGCAAACAAAAATTCTTAAGATCCTGAATGAACCACTAATTCGTATAGGGAGACAGCTCCAAGTACAATTCAACAAGGGCAAAGTAAGCTGGCGGTCAACTACTAGACATTAAGCAATATTGTGTTCATAAATCACAACTAAACTAAGCGAGCAAGCAGAGAGCTGTAGTTCGTCGTTGTTACCAGACATGGAGACGAGGTTGATGCGGGAGCGGGGCGCCGCGAACATCCAGCTGTCATCATCGAGCGACCTCACCTCCTTTTGCAGCGCCTCCATCACCTCCGACTTGAGCTCTGCGGGGAAGCGACCATAGCCGATTCAGTATTTCTTTTTTTAAAAAAAAAAAGAGAGGAGAAGAATGGAAAACTAGGGCTTGCGTGAGCCCGAGGGGGTTTGCCTGCCATAGCCTCATCCTTGCGGTAGAGCGCGTCGATGGAGTCGGCGACGTCGTCGGAGGCCGAGATCGCGCCCGCGCTGGCCGCCGACACGGTCGACCTCGCCGGAGAACTCATCGGTATCACGGGCTGTTTTTTTTTCCCTTTTGGTGCAAACGAATTGGAGTCGTGTGTCCTGTGAACACGAGGAGCATATGGAGGAATTATTAATGGGCCTCATTTAGTGGACCGGGCTGAGACGGCCCATTTAGTGTCCACTAGTTGCATCGCAGTCGCAGCAGCGGAGATCGAGCAGACCAGAAATCCCCAACCCACGTCGGAGGAGGAAGAGAAGCTTCGAAGGGCGAGGAGGGCGGCGGCGGCGGCGACCGGAGATGGTGCGGAAGGCGAAGGTCGAGTTCGACGAGAGCCCGCCGGATGACTTCGACCCGAAGAACCCGTACGGGGACCCGGTGGCGATGCTGGAGTACAGGGAGCACCTGGTGAGGGAGAAGTGGATCCAGATCGAGACCGCCAAGATCATCCGCGACCGCCTCCGCTGGTGCTACCGCATCGAGGGCGTCAATCACCACCACAAGTGCCGCCATCTCGTCGACCAGTACCTGGAGGCCACCCGCGGCGTCGGATGGGGCAAGGACGCCCGCCCGCCGGAGCTGCACGGTCAGATGACATGATCCCCCAACTCTACCATTTCGCTTCCTCTAGTTTCGTTTCCTCTACTTGATTCATGATACCATACCATTGCCTTGCCTTGTTGGTGCTGTGCAGATCCCAAGAAGGTGGTCGAGGCCGACGAGTAGCTTTGTTGCTGCTGCTTCTGCTGTTTCTGTTCCTGGGCTGGAGAGGTGAGGCTATTTCTCGTCTGATGAAGCACTCCATGTTATCTATTCTGTGCCAATTATGCATCTTAAAATGACTTCTTGTTAATCTAAACCTTTACTATTCCATGATACTTATCCTAACATTTAGCGGATGTTTGTAATTCAGCACACTTACGAGTATTTTTTTTAGAACTGCAATACCCTGTTCTATATTTTCACAAGGCATTCCCTGTTCTATATGATTGAGGATTTTGTGTGAATATAGGAAGCATTTTCATTTAGGAAGGTTTGAGTCTTGAAGCTACCTACCGTTTCCAATCTATGTAGTTGTAGGGATTTCTTCTAATGAACAAATTCAGCATGCCATAACAAAGACCATTTATGCTCTCAGGGCATATCGCGTAACAAAAATGGGTAAAGGAAAAAAGGCCACTTGTGAAGGTGGCATCAATCTTTTTTACTTTGAAAAATTTGCATATTTTGCATTAGTGCTGTCAGCTACTTAGCTTGTTAAAATTTATGCCCAAGGATTCTCTGAATGGCTTATAGCACTCCAAAGTACATTGGAACAGTTGAAAAATCTTGTAAGCATCCTCTATTACGAAATTTTGTGCCCTCTCAATCTCTTGACCTTATCTTTGTGATTCGTAAGATCGAATAAAAGAATGCATGTGGAAATATTTTCTGCAAACATAATCTCCAGCCTCTTAATCTGATGTAATATTCCCATGACAAGAGGGGCAGTTGATATATTATAGTTAATGATGACAAAGTCATTTTTGTGATGACTCTAGAATCTCTTTTGTTTGAATATATATAATATATCTAGTGCCAGAGTGTGATTCTTCACTGATATAGCACAGTTAAGTTAGCTATTTACATAACATCACAGATCCTGCCTTCTTGTCCACCATGCTTATGCTACTATTTGTATTGATAATGACTTGCTTGCAATCTTCTGTTAACACCATATAACTAGCATTTGTTTTCTCATCTGTTGAAGAAAATGGAATGGAAAAGTAGAACTAGGTTTATATTGTACGCCCTCCGTCCCAAAATGGAATGGAGTATAGTTATAGATCATGACTTTTAATCACTTTATCTTTTGTGCAGGTTATCTTTCCGTTGGATTTAAAAGGAGTAACAATGAACTGATGCAGTTCTTATTTGACCTCTCTAGTTGCTCATGGAGTTACAATAAATGATGATGTCGAAGTAACATTGTTGCGTGTTGCCTGTATTTTCCCTGCCCGTTAAGAACCGAGCAGATATATACATGCTTGAACTTATACTCATCGATATGAATGATATTTAGTTTTTGTTTCCTTGCGCCATAGTCTCCCGGGATTCCCAAAGACCGCTAATGCGGTGCAAATTTGTTTTGGATTAATGCTCTGTAGAGCAGCAGCTGATTACTGCTTGACACCATGTAATGTATGGTGTGTTGCGAACCGAACAAATCCACAACTTATCTTGGTTGTTCCTATCTATTAGGCACATATAAACGTGTGACTTGAAAGGGATAGATTATTGTTGCTGTTTGTTTTGTGTTAGGTAACATGTCCACGTTGTAACATTGCCAATGATCACCACGGTCCATCGAGAGAGCGCCCGTGCTCTCCGAGTCCATCCATCCGTTAGATCGATGATGTTAGTTCTACACAACCCAACCCAAAATGCAACCATGAACTCTCCACCACTGCAATTCTCTCTTTGACAAAAATTCTGGATTGCTACATCTTTTGTGATTTCGCATCTCGCATAACACACAAAGAGAAGGGCAAACACACAAAAACGGTGATGAGACGGTTGTATTTTCCAGAATCTTTTTATAACCATTTGTATGGCATTTGAACTTTTTTTAAGAAAGGGTAGTGCTCAGAGAGATCTTTCGTGGAAAATGTGGAGTAGGAGATACACGGGGATCTGAGAAAAACAAAGCAAAAGGCATCTGATACGAGAGAACAAGACAAACAAAGGATGAATATATATGTAGCAAAAATAAGAAGAATCATGCAGCAAAAAAGCTAGCAAGTTGCATCCATGACCTGGATAAACAGAAAAAGAACCCCAGCTTTTTTCCACGGGAGATGCTCGCTTTGGATAATCACATTTCATATTCCCTGGAGCTGGTGATGGTACACATCCATCCACAGTCCATGGATTAATAAACAGATATACACATCCCCAACAGCAAAGGCAAGCAAACGGAAAAAAAAGAGAGAAATACTGATCTACAGCCATATATACATTCCAACACGGATTTAGCATGAAAGAGTGGGTTATATATACACATAAAACATAACACAGCACCCACCATGAAACATTAGGATTATTGTTTAAACTTCTAACATCAATGCAAACTTGAAACATTAGGATTATTGTTTAAACTTCTAACACCAATGCCAACTGTATACCTTTGGGTTAAATTACTCTACCAGAGAAAGTGGGAGGTGTTAAAACAAAACATCAGCTGGGGAGCAATGAAGAATCCTAGTGCGCACAAGAAATACTCACAGCATTGTTCTGTAAAAATTCGACTTAACCGGTATCGATTTTGATGCAAAGAGATCTATAAGCATTCTCCTTACCAAAAGCAGGCCTTACAATCTAAGATGGAAACTGGAAAGAAGGCCTGAGGTAATAATATGAGAAACTGCAAAGCTGTTAAGGCCAGTGTGTTTACAGAAAGGTATTAATATTTCCATATCTATTTGCCCTAACTACTATCAACAGCTTGCTGTTTTTCACAAATTTTAACTCCAAAATTATACCATAAGAATTACTCTCTTTCCTCACAAAAAGAAATCAAAATTACACCCTCTGAAGCAATTGTGTGCAGAAACCTTGCAAGTATTGGGATGAACAAGATAGATAAACTAAACAGTAGACAAGAAACACATCAGGCTACAAAGTTGAGATGAAAATAAAGGATGCACCAGAAGGAAAGAGTCTTTTTTTTAAAAAAATTATCATTATCAACAGCAGTCCACCAGACGAACTAAGGATTCACATATCATAGTCACAACAACATCAAGAAGTTCAAATAACAATATCAATCAGGTTTATAGGTCTTATCTGGAAAAGAAAAATGTCGGGATCCTTATATTATAATTGCCACCAACACACTCAGAAAAAAAATGTACTCTTGGAAATGTGGGTATTCAATTTTTCACCTTTTAAACTGAAGAGGATAAAGGATCGTTGAGACATATTATTATTAATGCAGGATATAACTGCTCAATCTTATCCTACAATTTCCCATTCAAGAAAATGGATAGATTGTGCACTGCAACTTACGCTACAAACAAAACAAGATACATATAGCTTGCCCTGGACATAAAAGGGAACTATGCCTAGGCCAATCAGGTGATCAACGGATGCTGAATATTACTAGTACAGAACACAGATAGAACAAATTTGAGATGTGCCAAGCTTAAAATATCTCACAGTATGAAGGAATAAGAAAGGGGTAGCTTGTCATTATGCAACTTTGACATGGCACAGCTTGTCGCTACGCCAGTTTTGGCGCCACAGCAATTCACTGCCCAGCACTTGCTGGGTAGGTTCCAACCAATGGAAGCACTTTAAATTCAGCCAATTAGTGCAGAGACATGCTCAAAAGAAATAAGACGGAAATGACCAGGCTCAAACCAATTTAATAAACAAAGAATCAATCAGGTAGACATAGCAATATAGCATCCTTTCCAAAGCATATTCAACCTCGCTCACTGATTTAACAATGACAATGATAATAGAACTGGTGACATAAACAGAATAAGAATCCGTTCTGCATGCAAATGACCAAAGGATAGATGGTATGCATCACCCAAGGGTTTCACATATATCAATTTTTTTAATTGAGAAACGTTGATCATTGCAGTACTGTTAAGGATATCCAGAGAAAAGAAAGGACCCAGCGATTGATCAGGGGATGAGATTAAACCATTTATCGCTATGTTATTACTTGCACTAAGAGAGACTTTTCTAAAATTTCCTAAACTAGATCATCTAATTCATGCTACTAACAGTTACCAGCATTCTGGTAGGTACATAAGAGGAAAAAATGAGCAAATTTTGTGACTCAAGAACAAAAATTCATCCAGTAGTCAGGAACAAAAGTTTTTGTGCACCCAGCAAATTTTCTTTGAGAACTTCGTTCTTCATTTTCTCTCTTGGCTGCTCTAACTAAACTAGATGAAGCAAATTACGAAGAACAGAAGGATACCTAAAACAACCAGTATGAAAGGAGTTAGGAGAAAGGATTTACACTGCAGGGTCTCAGCATGCCACCGGTGAAACCCAACATGGTCAGGAATCCGTTAATCCCGATCTCCCCATCCTAATTGCTTGCTCGTTATTCCCCTCATCAAATTTTCTGCAACCAGCAGGCATTGCAAGTTTGTGACCATGGCAGTCGAAATTCTTCTGGCTCATTTGACGACGGCATGATTGCTGCTCCCCTTCTCCTCCTCCTCCTCCTCCTCCTGCTTCTTGGGCGTGTCGTCCTCCTTGTGAACCATCTCCCAGAAGAAATCGGTGAGCACAGTCTCGTATCCGGGCATCTTTGCATACCCAGGGAAGTAGTTGATGTCAATGACGAGGTAGCGATCCCCTGCGCGGACGTCCCGGATCATGTCGAAGTTGAAGAGCTGGAGGCCGAGCGCGCGGCGCAGGGCAGCGGCGATGTCGTTGATGAAGGCGGTGGGTGGCATGATGGCGTCCTCCAGGCGCATGTCCTCGTAGTACTCCTGGGCGGTGCGCTCGTTGGGGAGGTTGGAGACCTGGGAGAAGGAGACGGAGCCCTCGGCGGAGGCGTCCTGGAGGATGTCGTTGGAGACGTCGGGGAGGCTGCGGCGCTTGACGCAGGTGACGTGGCCGCCGACGACGTAGACCTTGAAGATGACGCCGCCGTGGTTGACGAACTCCTGGAGGACGAGCGGGGGGCGGAGCTTGCGGAGGCCCTCGCGGTGGTAGACGAGGGACATCTTGTGGGACTTGGCGGTGCCGTCGGCGACGAGAGGCTTGGCGATGAGGGGGAAACGGAGGGCGGCGAGGAGGCCCGAGTCGGAGAGGGCGGAGGCGTCGTAGACGACCACCTGGGAGGGGATGCCGAAGGTGTGGTGGGCGTGGAGCGGGACGTCGAGCTCGGAGACGACCTGGAGCATGGAGATGCGGTTGTGGAGGCGGTCGATGGCGTGGGGCGGGTCGACGACGGGGACGGTGGGGTGGAGCGCGGAGAAGGCGTCGAGCTGGGCGCGCCAGTCGTCGCCGTAGAGCTTGTGGATGAGGAGGTGGAAGGGGCCCTGCTCGGGGAGGGGCCGCGAGGGGTCGACGGGGACGAGGTCGATGCCGCGGGCGCCGGCGCGCGACAGGAGCGAGGGCTGGATGAAGCTCTGCTGCTTCTTGGGCGCGAGGGCGTAGCCGATGAGATAGCGGCGGTGGCCGTCGCCGGTGGGGGGCTCGTCGGCGGCCATCGATTCGGTTGGGTTTGGTTTGGGTTGGGTTGCCTTGGCTTGGCTTCCCTCGAATCGAATCAAGCGGCTCTCCTCTCCTCCTCGCCCTCGCCGCGATTTGTTTTTTCTCTTCCTTTTCCTTTTCCTTTTCTTTTTCTTTTTCCTTTTCTTTTTTTTCTCCTGGAAAGAAAAGAAAGATAGATAAAGAAGGTGGGAGAGGGATGTGAAAGGCTTGTCTTTTATAGGGCTCTTAATCGCTTTTAGCATCCGTGAACCAAGGTTCCTCGTGCACTACACTGCACTCTTGTCACGTCAATCTGCAAATACTCACTACTCTACCCATCAAGCAAAAACATGGTTACACCTTTGTTCGGTTAATCTCTTTTACCATAGAACTGATAGAAATTTAAAGATAATTTATTTATTGATATATGAAATTATTCTTTTTAATTTTCTTTGATCTTTATCTCTTGGGTTTTAAACGAACCATTGGAAAATATTTTTAACCACACATAAAATAAATAAAATAAAAAAGCTCGTTAACACGTGATTAATTAAATATTAATTATTATAAACTTTAAAAATTAGATTTATTTGATTTTAAAAAAACTTTTGTATAGCATTTTTTATAAAATATATCATTTAATGGAAGGCGTTCTGACAAAAAATAAGAAAATTGCTTCAATGGAGTTGAACCTTGTCGTATTTGGTATCAAGTGCGGTTGTGAATGAAGGAGGGAACTGCCTACACAACATGTAGGATATAGTTGAGGTCTTGATTTGGTATATTTTGAACCATCGGATTACAATCCAACGACTCAGCACGCGTTTGAGATAGCGGCATATAAAGATGAAGTGCGGACATGAAAAAACCTATCATTAATACAGTATCAACTCAGTTTTAATTATTTTAAACTTAAAAATATATTTAATTGATATTTTAAAATAACTTTTATATAAAAAAATTTGTATAACATGTAGCGTTTAGTCGATTAAAAATATGGTAATGAAAAATAAGGTATAATATATATCTTAATTTTTGAAAGAAAAAACGGTGCCTCATGTTGCATCCACAAACTCCAATGTAGGGCTGTGGCCGGTGGCTACGCCTCCTCGTCTCCATCCTTGTCCGTCAGGCTTTCGCTACCCCAACCCCTCTCTTCCTCCATCCCTCATCCTGCCCCTTCCATCGACACGAAAACCTGTAAAATTAGGAGAGATCGTCGCCTTGTCATCTCTGTCAGAGATTGTTGGAGTTGAACAAGGAAGAAGCAGCCTAAAGCACGCCCATGATTCAAATTAGACGGTCGAGAATCTTAATTGATTTTTCCCGAAAAAGTAATGCTTTTTCCTAGCATAACAAAAAGGTGGTTTTTGCAATGGTTAGGGACCTTGTCGTAATTTATCTTACTTATGGGGATCACTTATAAAGGAGCATAGCGTTTCAATTCATTTAAGGGGCGCTTCCTAATTTGGTAAATTTTGTTGATCAGCTTCGGTACACATGCAGCAACACATGGATGTGAGGTCAAAGAGAGAAAGAGAATGATTAAGGGTAATCTCAATCTAGAAATAGTTTTTATATCTATCATGTCATACATACAGACACTGTATATATACAAACTATACTCAAAATGCCCGTGCGTTGCAACAGGACGACGACGCAGGGAGAAAACAGACGGAGGGCGAAGGTCCAGGCGACGGCACAGGAGCTCCGAGCGGCGACAGGAAGAAGGGGCGCAGGCGCGGCGCGGATGGGGATGAAAGATAGGGATGTAGGAGGTATTTTTTTTCATCCAAGCCCTCCCTTTCTTTTCAGCGTTGGGACTGCGGATTAATTTTATAAATACTCAAGGGGTTTTCTATAAAATAACCTTTTTTAAAAAAAATAGTCAGACGAACTGCAGGTTAATTTCGAAAAAACTCAAGGGGTTTTCAGCAAAATATCCAGACAAAACAAAATGTAGATGAAAACACTACTTGCTTTATAGATAGTTATATGTTATAGATATAGATTATACATATCGTGGTTTCTTCAATTTCACATCCAACTATTTTTCTTCTTGATTTTTTCCTCCACCTATTCCTTCGTTTTTATTTTTTTCTTGCATAGAACTAGTTCTTTTACATAAGAAAGTGTTTTTTCATTTTATTTCCTTTCTTTTCTCATCAATTTTAGTTTTTTTATCTATACGATAGTATATTTAAAGCTATAGCAATTAGTTGAGATAGAGGATTAGAACTGCTCTAAAAATAACATTTTGACGTAGGTTGAAAATTTCGTCGTATTTGGAAATTAAGCGATTAGTTAATAACAAGGTTTGTTGATTAATGAGAAGGGTGCAGCCGATGACACGATAGGGAGATGATTAATATAAGATTGACAGAAACTGCTACTTCTATTAGGTAAGAGATGTTTGGTAATAGGGCAAACTATTACATGACTATAAACTCATATTAAAATTAGCATGTATAATAGCTGCTTTATCTTTTTCTTCGTCTTTCTTCCCTCTTCAGCTACTGCTCTCTTTATTTTTTTATCACTCTCTTTTATATAAGTTTATAGTGTATTATTATTTTTCTCTAAGGTAAAAGGCGGTGATTAGTCAACCATAGTCAGTGATGGAGTGGTACCTGAACTGAAGGTGTTGTGCGTGCGTGGACATGGTCCATGAAATATCCATGGGAGAAAAAAAATGGTTGCGCTTGGTGGTCGTTGAAACGCCTGTGATGACGTGGCGTGGACCGGCGCGTCGTCAGCGGCACCCAGATGGCAATGGAAGGAGAGGACAGGTGACACGTGTGTGACCACGGGAGGACCCACACATCATGGATCGAACAAGAGGAGTAGGTGCTTATATGGGCGGGACTGGGCTGGAACTGGAAGGAAGCTGCTGTTGATCGAAAGGGACGCGGAAAAAGCATACTTCGAGGAAGGACATATACGAAAATGGGACATATCCGATAAAAACAATAAGTTAAATAGTGTCATATTACTTTGACTTTCTCAACTAAAAGTAATCTAATTTATATTTCTTAACGGTAAAACCAAATACATTAACTTTTTTAATTATTAAAACTATGCAAACTGATTTTTTTATGGTTTGGGCAACGATTTTACCTGTTCCACGTGACGTGAACACGATGCTTGTGTGCCATTAAAAAAATATGAGACCCATGTGTCACTAAAAAAAAATCCATGAAGAGAAAGCCTATATATACATGCACGACAAAAAGTGAGAGTTTGTTTATGTGTCAGATATTACGTTTTTTCTTACAGTGCTTAATTAAGTAAGAGGCAGTAATTAATAGGCCATCAGGAACGTATGTTGAGGGAGATCCATAAGATCGGGAGCTTGAGGAGGGAGAGCTCGCTGTGGAGGCGGGGTGACGACGGCCTGTTCTCGTGTTTGTCGTCGAGGTTCAGGGATGAGAAGGAGGAGGACGAGGAGGCGCTGCGGCGGGTGACACTGGAGCGACTGCCAACCGCGGGACCGCGTGCGGCGGCGAGGCATCCTACAGGTGGCGGAGGGGCCGAGAAGGCGGTGGACGTGCGCTCATCGGCAGCTCATTCATGCGGCTGATGAGGACCACGCCCCTCTTCATGCTCGAGCTCAAGGAGTGCATGGACAGGTACGCATCCATCTCGCTGGCGGGGGCCTTCTTCGACGAGTTCCGCCTCCATGCGCGCCGTCGACGCCGTTTCAGTGCAGCGTCCTCCTCAAGTTTGTCCTCTCCGTCGTGCTTGACCGCATCGCCTTGTTCCTTCCCTATCCCCATGCACCCAAGCTACAGCTCACCCGCCGATCCCCTCTGTTGTCTAGGAAATCAACTTCACCACCCAAAATCAAAATCAAGAACTAAGAAAGAAAAAATCCCGCTTACCTTAGCGACGAGGTACTCAAGCACGGCGACGAGATAGACGGGGGCACCGGCGCCGCCCCTCTCAGCGTACTTACCGCGCGAGGAGGTCCAGTGCGATGTCCATGCCGCTGTCGCCACAGCCAACCAGCACCACCACCCGAAGGGGACAGTCGAAGAGAGAAAATAAGGGGGAGAGAGATGATGACAGGTGAGGCCACAGATCCTTAATATTTTTTCATATATGAATCTTACATATTTTATTTTAATGTCATGTAAATGTTACGTTAATGTTATATTATTGAGACAAACGCATAAAAAAACCGTTTTCTAAACCAAACCTTTGAGATAAGATATAAGATAAGATATAGTTTGCTTTAAATAGTTGACGAAGTCAATATATCCGATTTTATAATAGATAATATATCCGATTTTATAATCGAATGATATAAATTAGATTGGACCTACAGTCTTAAGAGTCAAAGTGTTTTTTTTCAAGAGGATGCACTGAACGGCCCATATATTAATTGTCAACATGAACCGAGTGGCCTGCCTACACGTAGCCCAACTTAAATTATCTCTATGAATCTGCGGCCATAATGGATGATCTCAGTCACGGATGTATAGATGATTGAGACTCAGAGGGAGAGACCGCAGCAGCAGCAGCTGCTGCTAATCCTTTATTTTTACAGCAGCAATACAGACACGGAGTAACGATGTATTTATTACCAGGAAGGACTAAAACTACTACTACGAGTCTGTAATAACTCCCAAAGCTAGCAGCACGGCATGGAACGGATGGATCGAACGATTCATCGACATGGAATGGAATAGAAACAAAAGTTGCTAGCCAGTAGGAGTAGAATACAATTAATTAAGAAGAGATTGAAAGCACGGAAGAGGCGATGAAAGAAGCGGAATGTAATTAGCAGAGTGAATAATCTATTACTATTAGATGTCACTTAAAAGAAGCAGAGGCGGAGAACAAGTTAGCTATCCATCAGATCTCATCTCCTTCAAATTGCGATACGTCCGTCTCCGTCCGCACTTGAACCGAGCGTGCACCGAGCTGCTCTGCTCGGCGCCCTGGCTGACTTGATTGATCTTTTATTTGGTGTTCGTCGATCAGTGCATCACGATGCATTACCGCAGCCTTGACAAATTAATTAAAGCTCTCATACTGATACTCTCGTATCATACATTCACATGGTGGTGTAGTATGTACACTTGTACAGCACACACAATTAAGCAGCAAAGCCAACGCCGGACGGCAGCGGCGGCGGCGAGGACGCTTGCTCCTGTGCCTCCTCTTCCGCGTCCCACAGGAAGCTCGCGTACGATCCAAGCACGTAGCTGCACGCATCAAATTCATCTCATTCCATGGAACCTACTATGCCGTGGGCCGTTGCGTCGTAGTTTGATTAATTAAATTTCTACGAAGAGTAAAGTAGTGGTACCAGTCATCGGGCGCGGCCTGGACGGCGCGCTCCAGGTAGGCGGCGGCGCGCTCCTTGTCCTGCCTCGCCTCCCACAGCACCTGACCGTACAGGCTCAGCAGGTCGCCGTCGTCGGGGGAGGCCAGCAGCGCCCTCGCGTAGCACTCCTCTGCTCCGCCCAGGTCGCCCTCCACCTCCTGCAGGTACCTCCCGTAGTTGCGCAGCAGCAGCGGGTTCTCCGGCTCCACCCTCAGCACCCGCCGGTAGTAATCCCCCATGTGCTGCTGCCCGCCGCCGCCGCCCCCGCGGCCGGACCCGGACGTGTTGTCGTTGCCCCCCTTGCCGCGCCCGCCGCCGTCCACGAGGTCGCGGAGGAGTGGAAGCGGCGGCGATGTCGTTGCGGGCGCGGCCCTGCCGATGTCGGCGTCGGAGGTGGCGCGGCGGAGGCTAGAGGAGGTCTGCTGCTGATGCATGCTTCGCGGGGAGACGCACAAGGCAGTGCAGGCGCGGCGGAAGCGTGGGGAGAGGGAGGCGGAGCGCGTCAGCCGTGTCCCGGTGGCTTCCATGGATGGATTGCTGCTGGTTGCTTCTCGATCGCGGTGTAGCTAGCCTTGCCTTGCCTTGCCGTTGCCGGTGGAGGTGGAGGAGGAGGAATCCGCCCCGGTGAATGGAGTTTATAGAGAGAGCACGAGACGCAGGGGACATGTGACGGCGAGTTGACGGCGTCACGCAGTCGGCACTCGGCACAGCGCGTCAGGCGGAGGAGCACGTGAAGCGGCCGTCCGTTGCCCTCGGTTTTGTTTTGTTCGCCTCCGCTGCTGGTTTTTCTCTCAATATCAATACTACTAGTCTCCCATCTCTCCAACTCTCCATCCAGTTGTTGCACTTGCTGCTGCTCGGAATCACTGCATCTTGCCAATTGTATTTCTTGCCTTGTATTTTCTGCATGTTTCTTTCCTAATAATAATAATAATAATAATAATAATAATAATAATAATAATAATAATAATAATAATAGACTTACGTGGGTGACGAAAAAAACTTTGACAGTTTTTTATTTTCTTTTTGGTTAAAAATAGAAAGACAGATACTATATAGTTATACATTTTAATGGATATATCTTAGACATTATCATCACATTAAAACATGTATGGTACTCCCTCCCCCGTTCTTCATTTTGATCGTACGTAGCATGCATAACAAAGTTTATATATGATCGATTTGCCCTTAGCAATTGTTGTAGGGAATGAAATTCAACTTTGCCCTTAACAAAGTTCATATATGTTTTAAAGTGGGGGTGCATGAAAGGGATGAACCAAAATATAACTATGGGGCAAAATTGGAATTTTAATAATTAAAGCATGTTCATGATAACTATTTTGAAACAATGGTTTGGTTAAAATTGTCAATTACTATTCAATAACGATGGAGTTATAAATAGGATATATGGATTGCGTACAGATATATATTTGCTCCCCCTTCGTATTTTTTTCTCACAAACATACTGCGCATGCGGTGCAACCATATTTTAATTTAAAAGAACTATAATCAAACTATTATTATTATTATTTTCTTATATATATATATATATATATATATTTGTTATTGATATGTAGGCCTTTGATCTCGTACTGTCTTTTTCTTGCTTACAAAAGATAGAAAGTCGATAATGAAGGTAATTGACATGTTGATATTTTTATTTTATATGTCAATTTTATTAGGTAAAGAGTTGATGATAAGAGTGACGACAGACTCTGTCACACAATGGTTTGCAAAATTGTATGGGAAACATGCAACTTTTACACATCTTCACAGTATATATAGTACTACTGCTAGTCTAATCCTTCCACATTTTTTTATTTACATGGCGTTACAGCGGTATAGCACTTTGTATTGCAAATTTTCTTTCATAAAACACAACACATATATAGTTAGCTCGAGCAGGCGACAAGTAATTAAGTTAATTATGGATGTAAATGTGTATGCATGGGCGGACCAGGGCGCTTGTAATTGCGGCGCACATGCAAAGCACCATCGATCGAAATGTCCAAACTTATCAGCATCCCCGTGATGATCATGATCGAAGATCCCATTTCGATCTCGCGTGGTCTCCTTGCTAATCATACCTTTTGTCCTCTTTAAAAGTTACTATAATATATTTTATATTTGAGATGATGATGTTACTATTTAATTTAGAAAAAAATACATTGACGATAAACAAATCATATGGTACAGTTTAGTACCTAACCTTATAAAACACTCATTTTAGTTTAGTATATTAGGTTTGTCTGATACCTTCGAACAAAGGTGAAGAGAATATGATATGACAATTTTTATCAAATTAGACATTGGTTAGGACATAATGTGCACATGTGATATATGGGCATGCGATTGAGACATACTATATTTGTAAATTTGATTTGTGCTTTATTATTTTTGTTCTTGATATTTTAATATTTTCTCCGTTACATTTTTAACTAAATCGCGTGACATTCTTATCGTTTCCGTATTTACGTAACATCTTAATCAATGCTTACATTAACAATATTAGTTTTGTTAATATTCTTTGGCCAAAATGTGTATTTTACAAAATCATATATTCATTCTTGATAAGTTCGTGTAGGACGAGTGTAATTTATTCTTTAATTTACAGGAATGGATGATATCAAGAAAGGAGGAATTTTGTGGTAAAATATATACTGGTAGTAGCTAGTAGGAACAGGCGAGTAGCTAGCAAGCTCAGCTCAGAGTGCTTATGACGCAGCACGATGCTTGACCGAAGATGACAAACCAGCTGCTGCTCTGTTATTGTTATCTCTTCATTATTTAATTACGAACGGTACTCTGTCCTTGTTTGTTTCCAGGAAAAAAGATAATGATTGAAATGAAATGAAAGTGGATAAACATTGGACTATATTAGAGTCGAGGGTGTGCTGGTGTGCAGCGAAGCCATGAGTGTGCCGTACAGCCGAGCAGCAGATAGATCTGTGGATATGTTTTAATAAGTGAGAGCGTGTGCCGGGAAAGCTGCATGTACGACACGTATATTACCAACGTGTTGCACACCTGCTGGCTGCTGCTGATTGCCCCGGCCTAAATAAGTGCATTTCTAATCCTTCCTTAATCTGGTCATCCGCATACTACTAGCACTACCTCTGTGGATTAAGTAAATTTCTAGCACTGATAAACTGAAATTATTTGGATGTCTCAACTAAAATGATGAAAATTTACTTAAAATGATGGAGTTGAGAACATCCAAATAATTTTAGTTTATCAGTTTAGAGTCTTACAAAACAGAGCCCTTAAAATGATGAAAAGCCCACGAAGGAGGTGTAGTCGAGGGTGCGTGGAAAGAAATTAATTTGAATATGAATTAGTTGATATAGTCACACATCCGTCCTAAAATGGTATAGAAGTTTTACGGTGGTTGAAAAAAATATGGACCATTCATTGTTTTAGATCTAACGATAAAGAATTAGAAGGAACTCAAACAAAAAAACTAGAAGGAACCGAGAGGAACTAAAAAGAAAAAGTGGGCAGTATAGTAAAATAACATATTCATCCGATCGGATGAGACGGTGGAAGTGTTCACGTTATTGCGTTTGCGGACGTGCGGGCGGCGGCGGCGTTCGCGACCGTGAGGGCGGACACGGCGGCGGCTGTTTCCCATCCCGGAGTCGGCGGCGGCGGCGTTTGCGGCCGTGCGGGCGGCGGCGTTCGCGGCCGTGCGGGCGGCGGATTCGGCGGGTCGTCCTCATCCCAGTGGTGGCGGCGGCGACGACTGCTTTCGGTGGTCGTCTTCATGCTGGGGGCGGACACAGCTGCGGTCGCGGCTCCTCCATCCATCGCCGCGCGCGCCAATCCCCTCCTCGCTCAAGCAGGTTCGGCCCCGACCGAACTAACCCTATTGTCTTGATCTGGCCACTTTGGAGGAACATTGATATTTGATTCTTGTGCAGCTTGCGGTCGACGCCGCGCCTCCGAGCCTGTCTCCAGTTCTGCGCCGCCCACCTCCAGGTTAGATTCTCAATTTGCTATACAGTAAAGACGATAATATTTGACATTTTCTTTTGGAAGATGGGAGTAACATTATTCGCTGTTGATCTGTGTAAAATATTGATGTGTTATTGCTTATCAATCTGTTGCTGCTTCATTTTTTAGGGATTGGACTATTGAACCTAACAGAAAGGATCGTATTGTGACTCAATTGTGATGTAAATATGTTGATTCACAGATTCCATTACAGCAATTACTTAGTATTTTCGAGTATTGATGTGTTTGCAGAGATTTTTTATAGCTTTTGAGTTATGAATCAGTCCGGTGACGTTGTTTAGAATAATGCAGGAGAAGAGACTTGATGAGCGAGCAGCTAGTTTCTTAGGATCATCCCAGTTTTTAGGAGAAGAGACTTGATTTTGCAAATATGTTGTACACTAACAGTTTGCCATTTTACCTGCATGATCTTTTTCTAGAAAAAATGCACGGGAAATTAAAAATAATAACTAATAAAAAAGCCTGTTTGTAGCAGAAGAGAGCAAAATATGCAAGTGATTCTCATATGAAATAATGTATGTTAGTAATATCGTATGAAATATTGCATACAACATCCATGTCTTTTTCTTGTGGCCATGTTTATCTGATAGATGTGAACTCACTTGAGGTTCGTATAGAAACTCATCTCTGCTCTGGATCTCAACCACTGCATCCTACTCGTACGTTTAATTACATTTTCTCATTTAGTCATTTCGATGACACATATAGTCACCACACTTGAAAAATCTGGTCCACTGGCTGCATAATAGCATGGGTTGGTTATTGCAGAAAATTTTGACAAGTGCAATTATACATGTTGCTTTCAACAAAAGGGTTCTTTTGGTCTGCAGAGCTGAAAAATTTAGACAACTGACAAGCTGGTGAATGGTTGAATTTGAGAATGCTGCAGTGAACAATAAATTATAGTTTACTCATAGTACATTGAAGTGTATAAGTGCACTTCACTGTATGTTTGTTCCTTTAACTAGAATTATTCACTTCAACAAGAACACCACTGCCTACGAGAACTACAAGAGGATCTTCGTGCCCGAGGGCCAGCAGCTGGAGAGCGAGCCGAATGAGCCGCTGCGTGTCAATGTGCTCTTCAAGCACGTGGTGAGGTGGTGATTGCCGAGACTGGTGACTCCTGCTTCAACTGCCAGAAGCTGAAGTTCCCTGAGGGCTGCGGGTGAGCATTCTGTAACTTGGTACAACCCTGTTGTGAATGGTTTACAATGTTCTTGGTGAATATACTGAGTGGTTTATTGCACACTGCAGATATGAATTCCAAATGCAGTATTGTTCCATTGGATGGTTAGTGGGCGCATTGCTCGGATATGCTCAAGGTGCTAAGGACAAGCGTGTGATTGCCTGTATTGTTGATGGGAGTTTCCAGGTGAAGCGCTGTGGTAACATGGATCTTTTGATCAGATATATTGCTAATATGACGGCATGTTTCTGATGTGTGATCGTGGTAATTTTCTGCAGGTGACGGCACAGGATGTGTCAACAATGCTTCGCTGTGCACAGAACAGCATAATCTTCCTGATCAACAACGGCGGGTACACCAATGAGGTGGAGATCCATGACGGTCCATACAACGTCATCAAGAACTGGAACTACACTGGCCATCCATAATGGGGAGGGAAAATGCTGGACTTCTAAGGTATGTAACTCATCGATCGCTTGTCGTTCACCACACGTTCACCACACGAGGCTTAGATGGCAGATCCTCCTACAGCTGAGGAATTGTTGCCGATGGCGGCATGATGTACATTGCGCAGTGAAGTGCGAGGAGGAACCGACAGAGGCGATCGGGATGGCGCCGGGGAGAAGAAGGACTGCCCGTGCTTCATTGAGGTGATCGCGCACAAGGACGACACCAGCAAAGAGCTGCTGGAATGGGGATCGAGGGATTCTGCTGCCAACTCCAGGCCACCGAATCGTCAGTACAAGTTTTTTGTATTAGTAGTAACAAGCTGGGCTCAATCATAATAATGTGAACACTTTGCCCTTCAGTTATGTTCCTTTTGTCCATTCCCCCAAGGTTTCTATTATTCCAGTTTCTGTAGCTCTGTATGTACTTGTGCACATATGTTTGTCCAATCAAATGCTACGAGGGTTGCGAGGTTTTCAGCTTGCATCCATCTGTTTGATTTTGTGTTGCCATGTGCTCTCCGGCATTGGTAAACGATTGATGAGCACGGACGTCCAGTGAATCCTGTGCCATGCCGCGCTTCTTGCTGATTACTGGAGCTATGTGCTTGTCTGTTTTTGTTGATTTTGCGGCTAACGTGGTCACGATATAGAGCCTCACTCTACCTAAAGCATATTCGTTCTGCTTAACTTTAACCAGTCTTGATTGGATTAAGATTGTGATTGGCTTAAGAAGTGACATACATTGTTGCTTTCGACGTCATGGTTCTTTGATTTTATTTTGGCTGAATGCATTGAAGGCCTAGTATTGTGTACCATTTAGGACCAGAAGACACGTATATAGAGTCACATGCTTTGATGGCTCGCCACCTCGCTTTTCAGTACCATTTTGGACCAGAAGACACGTATATAGAGACACGTATATAGAGTCACATTTATCTGTACCATAGGACAAGTATTTAGCTAGTTTGAACAAAAGACACCAGCTGTATAACTATTAAACCTGGTGTTCACTCATGAAAACCTATAACCAAAGGTATATTGTCACAGAACAACAGTTATAAAGTTAAGAGCAATATATAGCGAAGGCTAACAGAAACATACTAAATTGTATCATATGTCAATAGCAACCTCATTGGACGCCACTTTACATCCTTGTGACCTTCCATCAATATTATGCCCAACATCACAATTAGCTGTCAAATTCCTTAGCACGGCATGGGCATGTGATAAACATTCTGCAGAGGTAGGTAGTGAACAAGCACTATTTCGCCAGTAATACTGTTCCCGTATAATTACAAGCTGACAACACTGAAACAAATAACCAGCCCGTCCATGTTTCGCTAACATTAGCAAGAAAATTACAAATATGTACAGCTCTGAGCAAACTCGCATGAGAAAGGCAAGTTTCCTTCACTCCTACAATCCTACGCGATCCTGTGCACTAAAATTCTCTCAGGCTTCGAAAAACTGTACATACGAATCATTCGTAGATTCAGCACAATGCAAACCTTCTGGGAACCACCAAATCACCACCGGCAAATTCCTGGTTTCTCAGTACGGCAGAGGGCGAGCGTCTCTTCGTACTTGGAAGGATAGACGAACAGAGCCTCCTTTTCATTAGGTCTTGGCAAAGGACTACGCTGAGAGTTTGCAATCGGAAAATATACGGTGTTCACTAAATTGGCTGATGGACTAGGATTGGAGTTTAGACCTTAAGGGTGTAGGGGAGAAGTTAGGAGCAACTTCCTGGATTGATAGTGGAGTCAATCGAAAAGTTGACGATTCGGAAGGCCTACCATTGGTTGGCTCACTGGCAAAAAAACAATATGTCAACTATGTTATGATCTACGAAGACGAAAAATCGAATAAAATAACATTTTAAGGTAAGACCACTAAATAAAAGGAAACTACTCACCCTACAGTATTTTTTCCTTTCAAGCAGGAATCACTCTTCGAGGCTGCTTTGTCTCTTGAACCATTTCCATTATCCTGTCATATAAAGTGACATCATATACTCATGTGGGTGGCAAAGAACTTATCTGGGAGACATAGACTTACACTGGATTTAATCCCCGCAAATGAATGTATGGAACCATGTTTGTTGTAATGACTTGAATTCCGGATAAAGGGATGCTCCAACAGCTCACTTGCAGTTGGCCTCTCTGCTGGATTCCTCTTGAAACAGCATTGCAGAAAATCTTTGCCCCCATGAGATAAATTGTCAGGAATTGGTGGGTCTTTATGCAGAACTCTAAACATTGCAGCAGGCTGTAGAACAAAAATGATTTATTATGACTAGTGTTTCAGAATAATACTTTTTTATGTTTAGTTGTGCATACCCAAACTACCAAGCCATTCACTGGCTACACTTATCACATTAACATGTCACATAGGTATTACAATGGTTATGTGTGTGAGACACTTGCATTGAAACACAATAATTGAAAACAAAAATGTTGGTTGGGTGAAGTGGTTCATATATAGGGATTACAATAGGCAGACTAGAGTCATGACATGCATGTTACTGAGCTTCATGTAAAGATAAACACTCATCAACGAATGTATCCAGATAACACACCATGTATTGAAAATTCTTGTGCCAGTAAAGAGTAAAAGTAATGGCAGTATTGAACTTAGAAATATATATATATGGCTCTATTTTGCTGATGGGAATAAAAACATATACTACAGCACCTCATGGATTAAAATTTTATAGAGGTAGAAATAAAAACCTTTTAACTATTGTTTCAATTCAACGCATAGAGCTGTTCGCATTCAGACCTTACACTACCGTATTACTAACAAATCCACTCGAAAGCATGCCCTAATACCAACAAATTTGTCCAATCTACTACAACTCACACTTGCAGCACCTAATTTAACAGAAACATGAACCGAATCAAGGCGAGCAGCAAGGAAAAAGTATGCACCAACCGGGCCGAGGCGTCGTGGAGGGAGGGGAGGCGAGGCCGCTGCCAGGCCGGGGCGGCGACGAGGAGGGCCGGCGCGGAGAGAGGGAGGCCGGCCCGCCGCGGCCGGGCGGCGGGAGGACGGGGACGGGGCGGCGGAGGGAGGAGATGCGAGGAGGGAGGGGCCGGCGCCGAGGCGGGGAGGAGGAGGGGGCGGCGCCGAGGCGGGAGGAGGGACGGGGCCGGCGCCGATGCGGGGAGGAGGGAGGGCCGGCGCCGAGGCGGGGAGGAGGGAGGGGCCGGCGCCGATGCGGGGAGGAGGAGGGCCGGCGCCGATGCGGGGAGGAGGGAGGGGGCCGGCGCGAGGAGGAGGGAAGGAGGGAGGGGCCGGCGCCGATGCGGGGAGGAGGAGGGGCCGACGCCGAGGCGAGGAGGAAGGAGGGGGCCGGCGCTGAGGGAGGCGGCCGACGCGGCGCGGAGCGAGGGGAAAAGGTATCGAATCCGCGCTCAGAGGAAGAAGAAGGACGCCGCTCTGTGACTCCGTCTTGTCTTCGAAAAAACAGATGACTAAAATACCCTTAAACACCTTATTTTAATTTAAATTAATTACATAATTTTCAACGGTCAGAATAAATCCGTGGAAGAAGGAACTAGAAGGAACCAAAAGGAACCAGACAACCACTGTAAAACACCTCAAAATGGTATCATAGCTGCTTCGCTGATTTTAAGTTGAATATGATATAATTTAGTATAACGAATTTAAATATAATATATGTTTAAATTTATAATATTAAGATATATTTTATTTAACTCGTATTTTGGCATGGAGAAAGTATTTAGTACTAGAGCATGAAATACCATGTAATTAATATTATGAATCTAGACAAATTTAATTTTATTGATCTATATATTAATGAATGATGGTGGTGTTTTATAAAATAATATTTGAGCGATGTGTGTATTTTATATAGAACAGGTTTGTTTGTTTTGTAAGAGCAAGAGCGAGGGAGTATACGTACGTGAATGGATGCTTGCATATACTGCGGTGACAGGAGGCAGCGACGGGCGGGCGAGTCGATGTGCGTCGATCCATCGTGTTGTGTGGAAGAAAACTTCACCTGAAAATTAAAGGCAGTATAGCAATTGCCAATTGGGCGAAGTTGTCAGATAGCTGCTAGCTAGTATACGTAGTAGCGGAGGATCCGATCCATCGTGTATCTATCACTATCGATGAGGCGTCGGAAGAAAACCAGCAAAAAACCATCGTGTATATATCACTTTTCACTCTGTCAATTCGATCCATCACCCACTTTCACTGTCTCCATCATCTATAAATATAAATATATATGTATTCATCGATCCATCTATTCCAACAACCACTTCCTTGGCAGCTAGCCAACTTTCCTTTCTTCTTTTGGAATGTACGTCTTGCTGCTTGCCCCCGCTCCTTCACTGTATATATATACTATATACTCAATCAAAGAGACGATCGAGATGCATGCATATGCACCTGCCTCAGCCAATCGTCGTATGTACATGTATATTTCTTTCGTCCTAAAACCAATTAACCTAAATTACGATATGAAATAACCTAGCACCATAAATTTAAATAGGAATTATCTATATTTATGGTATGTTATGTCACATTTTTATTTATCTTGATTTGTTTTAAAATAAAGTGAGTTGTGTGTATATATGTATGTATGTAACACGATATCGAATCTCTCTATATATATTGCACCTCCGTGCATGTAACCTCTCATTAGTCATTAATTACTAAATCAACCTAATTTTTCGCCGATCGACGCTAAAGAAGTGTCCCGACCAACAATTATTAAGATTGTCAGAAAGTATAAACGAATTTAAACAAACACAATTATTGAAATTACACCACGCCCGGTGGACAAACATGACTTTAGGACATGTTCAACCCACAGATAGCCTCTCGTTTATAAACTATTATATAGACAGATAAAAGACAATACATACAACCCATAGACAAAATACCCGTTTGTAAGCTATATTTTTTATTTATATGTGGGCTCCACCATCCCTTTCTGTCGGCACGTCACCGCGCGGCATAAAAACAAAGGCATAGAGGGCATTCCGGCCGACCTCGCCACCGCCACCTCCTCGCCGGCGTGCCACCGCCGCCGCCTCCGAGCTCCATGGCCCGCCTCGCCACCGTCACCGACACCTCCTCCCCACTGGCGTGCCACCGCCGCCGCAAAGAGAGCGGAGAGAAAAAGCAGAGCACGGAGAGGGCAGGGAGAGAGGAGAGCAAGGATCCGGCGCCGGCGGACTCGGGAGGGGCGGATCCGGTGCCAGCGGAGTCGCGGGCTCTAGGAAGGGCCGGATCCGGGCGGTTCCGGCGCCGATGGACTCGATCCGCCGCTGGTGGGCCACGGGCGACGGTGGAGCTCGGGCGGCAACGGCGATGCCCAGGCGGCGACTGTGAGTTCCGGGCGGCGACGGCGACTGCGAGGCCCGGGCGACGGATGAGCGCAAAGACGAGGCCCGGGCGGAATCGACGAGTCCTACAACGGGACGACGTCGCGTCGATAGAGTCTTGGGCCACAAGCCGCACCTGTTGTTTCGTGAGACGATGGGGAGCCCGTCTCTAACGCATCCAGGGATTTTTTTTTTGCAAAAATATCGCCTTATAGACGAGGTAAAAAGACCCATTGTACATACCCTTACACCACCCAGATCAAAAGCATGCATACATGCGCAAGGGACAACATCAGCTAGTTTCACAGCTCGTCCAGTACCCACTGGTATAGGATCCTCTATAGGTAGCAGTTGAAAATCAATCATAAGTATTGGTTTTTAGTCGGTATCAATTTAACGACACCAGTACTTAATTATATAGATACTTTATTTTTATTACTATATCACTACTACAGAAAAATTTAAAGGTGCTGGTTGAAAAACCTCCTTAGATGACGGTTTTCTCAACCGACACCTATTGATCGCCACCTATAGCAAAATCAATAGGTGTCGGTCTAAGAACCGACACTTTTAACATTCAAGAATTCAAAAAAAATCCCCAGTTCATCGGCTTGCATCGGTTTGAGCCGAGCTTCACAGATCCAATCCACATCCATATCCACAGATCCATTCACAAGAACACAAATTCATCCACATATCAATCAATCCACATCCACAAATAAAAAAAAGTAATCCAAGATCCATAGATCAGGTAAAAAAAGAGTGAGGGAGAGCGAGACAGAGGGAGACCGAGAGAGAGGGGGACCGATGTCGGCCACCGCGTCCCCGTCCCCATGCGCTGCCCCTCCCGCTTTTTGCCACTGTCCGTCGCTGCAGATCTGAGGGAGATAGGGGCGAGAGAGGGAGACCGACGCCGGCCGCCGTGTCCCCGTCCCCATGCGTCACCCTTCCCGCCTTCCACCGCCATCCGTCGCCACAAATCTGAGGGAGAGAGGGAGATACCGACGCCGACCGCCGCGTCCCCATCCCCATGCGCCGTCCCTCCGCCCCTCCGGCCCCATCCTAGAGTCCTCCTGCTGTCGCCCCTCCCACAGTCGTCCCTCCCGCCACCGCCCCTCCCACCGCCACCGCCTGCTACCTGAGAGGAGAAAGAGAGGAGTGGTGGAGAGGAGTGGTGGATGCGCCCGAGAAGAGATAAGGATTGGTTTATAAAATGCGGCCGGCTCAGCTCACGTTTTTAGGTGACAAATTTTTTTAAAACCGGCACCTATAATATAATATATTATAGGTGCTTGGTTTTTTAAAAAATAGGCATATACTATTGGTATCGGGTTTTTAACCGACACCTATAATATATTATAGATGTTGGTTTTTTAAAAAAACAATACCAATAGTATAGGTATCGTTTTTTCTCTAGACAATAGGTATCGGTTTTTGTTGAATCGATACCTATTAAACTGACAACTATGCATGTTTTTTAATAATATATGCCTTTTAAGACGGTCACTCGTCATGTGCATCATTCTTCCATGGACACCTTAAGCAGCCTGACCTCTCTTAGTATAGGAGTATCATTCATACATGATTGGGCTACAAAATAGTTTGCTTGTAAATCCGAGATTTTCGGAAATATTTGAAAAGTTCAGCTTCCGTATTTTTCAAAAGTTTACAACGTCTATTCACCCTCCTTTAGACGACATCAACGTTTTTTCATAAGGCTTCAATTTCTAACTTCAAAATTAGGTTTGAAGTGAAGTTGTGTAGCTGACTAAATCCAGACCCACCTCTCTACATTATTTTGTAAGATAACTACAGCTAGCTACATTTTTATTTTTAGCGGAGCTAAAACTATTTGGTCAGGCTCTAATTTTAAAAGGTGAAGATAGAACTGAAGCTGTATCAAATATACCCATGATTTTCGGTTGAGGCTCTCTATGGATCCAATACGAAAAATCATTTTCTTTTATTGCGAAAAATTAATTGCGCCGCTGTAGGCGTTTGCTAGCAAATCAACACTGTTATGTAATCATCACCGTTCTGTAATTAAAGAAATTAGTTCTCTAACATGTCTGATGCCATCTTTCGAAAATAAAAATGCAACTTTGCTAACTCGTTTTTTCTATTATCTCCGAGTCATTCAGAGAGATGGACTTGTATAGTCTGATTTCGCCCAAGTCGAATGCGACACATTGTTAAAAAAACACAAAGATAAAATGTGCTACTACCTCCTCTGTCCTAAATTAATTATATTTCTAAAAAATAAGAACGGATTAGAAACATACACATCAGTAGAAATATATTTTGTTAACAAAGATTGATGGGTAAAAATACAATTAATCTAAAACGGAGGTAGTATTTGATACTCACAATTTATTAAATACATGCAAAGACTTAATTACCATATATCACTAAAGAATTTTTATAATTATTTTTTAAAGTTTTACAAAAATATATTTCTCTCGCTCTATCATAAAATGAAACAAATAAATCGTCTTTCACAATCTATATGATTTGACACCTTACGAGAAGGATTCTCGCAATACATCGTGGCAGTTTTGTAGAGGGATATATCGTGGCAGTTTTGTACGTTGTCCTTTCCTAATGCCATTTATTGATGTGCCCCATGCATCACAAAAATATTGCTAATGTCACAGAACTAAATCGTCTACGGGGAAGACAAAAAAAGTGTCCCCTGTAAAATGGCACAGCATCTCACTCTCATCTTACGCCACGTCCTATAACCTATTTTATCATAGGACAATTTATATGCCCCGTACTAGGCTAAGATAGGAGGAATATATATTTGCAAAAATTTAAGAGATAATTTGTTTTTAAAATCTTTCAAAAAATATAAAAATAAAAAAATCGTTAATAGATGGTCAGCTTAAGAGACAAACCTTTGTACTAGTGTTGTCTTTTTTCTGACGTGGAGTATTTAAGAGGTTACATCAGATTTTATCTTTGAACATGACCTAACTGATTCAGACTTAAACCGAGGATGGATGCAACCGGTAGGAAGTGAGAGTAAATATAGTCACCGAAAGAGTAGAGAAGTCAACGAAACCGATCAAGCGATCGATCGACCGACTTGCGCGCTGGCTGCACTTTTACATGCGTGAGCCATACTACGAAATTCAGCGTTCAATCAATCATCAAGATAGATGCAACAACGCATTTGACGACGCTACTACTGCCCACGTGTCACTTGTTCCTTGTCCTACGCACCCAAGTTCCCAACCACAGCGAATTCAAGACCCGACTAGCAGCGCATTCACATGCTACCTAGCTTGTACTGCCTACGTTGACCTCATAATTCATAGAGTAATTTACAGGTGTTTGGTTGGAGAGAATAAAATCAGTCTCCTCACATTAAATATTTACACATCAACTTAAAAAATTAAAAATGAACAAATTACAAAATTAAAAAATAACTAGTAAAACGAATGTATTAAACATAATTAATTCATGATTAACAAATTTACTACGACATCACATCGTGTTTGTCTCATGAATTATCAATAAATTTTATAAATCGTCTATATTTAATACTTTCAAATAATATTATATTATTATTTGATAACATATCCGGTCTGGGTCCAAATTATCTAGTATTGTTTTCCAAATGGACCGTCCATCGATCGGTCGGTCCATGGGCACGATGCATGGAGTAATCCGGACGTCGTGCACATGAAATTAAACTACGTGTCGTCTTCACCGTATTCAACTCGTTAATTGCTGCTACCATACCATCATGTTTAAGACCCACCGGTCAACACGTACCGAAGGTTACCTCAAATGAAAAGAAAAAAAAAGTAACACTCTGACGGTGCAATATTATACTGGCTGCATACATCTCAAGTCCAAGTAAAGCCGTCAATATCAAAACTCTCATCTTAATCCATACTAGTAGGTATGGACCTTTCCATACTCATGACTGTATGTTTTACAACAGAAATCGAAAATGTATTCATTTTTCGACGCTGGTGAGACTCGGGGTTATTTTAACTAGTTTAAAAGTTAGGTTTATCGATCACAAAACTAATTTATTTTTTATTCAATTATGGTTAGAAATGGATAGATGAGATTTATCTCTTTCTTTACTAACCGATATTTAGTCGATAAACAATAAATATCTTAGGATTCACAAGGATTGGAGAAAGTCATGTTTTTTTATGGTTTGGACCAGAGTTTCCCATTTCACGCATACCTGTCGTATCGTTCCCTGTGGCAGCACGGTTTTCACGTGAAAACCGTAAAAATGTAAAATCCATGGTGGAGTGAACAGTACACGATTTTGAATTTAAATCGATTTTAAAACGTTTTGATGTCGTGGTTTCCGTTTGAACCACATGAAAACTACGCCAAAAACCAAAAAACTACGTCAAAAATCAAAAAAACTTTGGATAGACACAAAAACTTGTCATGCAGTTTTACTAGCTTGCTTAGTCGTAGTGTTTTGCAGGAGACAAATACTATGCCAAGCCAACAAGATGGAGAGCAAGAGCTACAGGAGACGGTGGATGCACCACCGCGTAGTGTGTTCGTACCGGACTTACCATCACAATTCACAGGACAGTTGTTGAACAGAGCTCTGGAAGCAACAAATCCAACCACATTATAAGTCCAACATGAAGACCTGAAACACAGGTGAAAACAATCAATTGGCCAGTGAAAGCCATACAAGTGAATATTGCCAGTCCAAACTAAAAGCTCAAGGTATACTAACTAGCACTAAGATTTAAAGAGGATTAATCGTGTTATGATTGTCACGCTGGTTCACTCGACTTAAAGCAAGGAAGGATCCCAACTTCACTGATAATATGGAGTACTAATAGAGCTGCATGCAGCGAAATAGTATTGTTCCTTATAATTAGTGAGAAATAACTGATTTCGTGAGGTACACCAAGTGTAACACTTTTGAAGAATTTGGAATTACTCGAGAGCCAAGCTAAATACGGAAGTTGTTAATGGGAATTTGGCATGATAATCTGATGATCGCAGCACAAATCCGATCGATGTGGCCCTCCTTTGTAGAGTTGTAGGAGGAGAAAGGCTCGGGGCTATCCTCCTTTGTGGGCGCGAGGCATGAGGCGTACTTCCTCCTCTCCTGCATCTCCCTGAGCTGAGAGCCTCGCCTTCAGCTCATCGCTCTGTGGGCGCGAGGTCGGCGGCGCCGGAGGAGAGGAAGATGGGTGGCGCCGACGACGAGGCCATGGCCGCCACCGATCGGATCGGAGCAACTCTTCTTTTCTTACCTTGGTTGAGGTTTCAGTAATTGGGCTAATTAAGGCCTGTAAAGAGCTGAGGTTTGTGGGCCTAAAATTCTTCATGGGCCTAAATAGAAAGAGACAAGAACAAGAAGCAAAGCTTGCAATTTCCTTCCTTATATCTTCTGCTTAGAGCCTCCTAGAATGCAATTCAGTCTTTCTAGTGGCTAATAAATGACAACCTGTTTGCAAAGTACGTATATGCGTGTACATCGCTATTTTGGAATTTCTGGTAAAAATGGTGTGCATAGTTGTACATGGACAGACACAGGAAATGAGCTAGGTCATGTTACTGCTGCTGCCAGCTGCCCTAGTGTCTAATGAAGGCGAGGAAACAACACTTGGCTATGTATGACACTTTCGCTTCTTATAATATTTTAGCTGCTAGGTGCATCTACGGTGGTTGAAGCAAGTGACCGAGCACAATGGTGGATCCTTTGCAAAACATGTATGTGCAAAAATTTGGATTACAAAAATGCGTCAAACATTTGCAAAAAGTTCAAATTACATTTCAAAAAGTTGGTCAAAATGGGGAGGCATGGAGCGATGGCGCCGGAGACGGAGACGGAGACGGGAGGAGGGCACGCGCTGTGTCTCCGGATCCGGATGAGTGGAAGGAAAGGCCATCTTTTTTTTTAAAAGAAGCTTCTTGAAAAAGATGTTTTGTAACCACCGAACGAAGAATCGGACGGACGGTCCTGATGACGTGGCTCATTGTGGTGGTGGTGGTGAAAAAGTTCAGTTCAGTTTTGTTTTTTCGCTACTACTTTAGATAGAATTACCAAGTATGCTGGGCCTCACCATACCACATCCAACCTAACTAAAATTGATCACACCGATTTGCTTCGTAATAATTATCCATAACTTGAACGCTTGAGAGATTGATTAGTTAACGTACTGTGCTAACTACATTCACACCTTCTGACTGAAATGCAACATCGCAGTGACACGTGCTCTGCCAGCGTGCAAACTGAATGTGTGTGTGTGTGGAAGCAGTCCAATGAGTTTGTATGAGTTGTATAGTGCTCGTCCGTCCATTCAGTCCCTAAGCCACTAGTTAAAACTTCATTAGATTTTGATCAACTTTATATAAAAATTTAATAACATTTGCATCATCAACATCAATCAAATTAGTTTAATTACAGATATGTTTATTTTGTGTTAGGAACAACACTATTATATTTTTTTATACATTTAATCTTTTGACTACAAAATTTCAAAACAACTTGTATATAAATAAACGGAGAGAATAGCTGGTACAGTTAAGAAGGAGCACGTACGTACGCGGAACGGAATCATGGTTTACAAGACAGACCGATCGATCGATGGATGGAGAGTTTCTTTTCGGTCATTTATTTTGGTAGCTACCACCAAGCAAGCCAAGCCACACCAGCTGCGCTGCTCCTACTGAAGCAGACCCAAACTCTCTCAGCCATCACCACTTGTCTACTGGACAGCCACTAACATCATTCAGTCAATATACCCCTTCATGTGAGAGAAATCGACATTTTGCCATCCTCAAAACTATGCTTCGCTGGTCGGAACACCGTCGTACAAATGAGTTTTATTCAAATACCATTCTCAAAACACGCTACAACTAATGTCATTTTCACATCTTTTATGATTTTTAATAAGGATGTACCAAAATGGCCTTGGGCTCTATTGAATTGGATGGTGGGGGAACTGGTCGGAGCACGTTGACCTGCCGTGCTGCCATGCTGTTTACGAGCAGAGCTCGAACCGAGACTAATGAGCTCGGTTAGGCTCACGAGCTCGAAATGAAGATAGTAATATATTTTGAAATGAAGATAGTAACAGCTAAGGCAAATATACCTATCTTACAAAAGCCCACATATTTTTTATTTCAAACATATTTTTTCTTACTACTTTAGTAAAATGAAAGGGTAGAGGAGCACGTGCGTAGTGGCTGGACCTATATTTTACACGAGCTAGCCGTGTCGTCCCCTCGCGGTAGCGTGATTTCCACGCGAAAATCACAGAGGGATGAACAGTAATTTTCGTGACGTGTTGTCGTGCCGTGGTTTTCATGAAAACCATGCGAAAACCGCGCAAACCACGATGAAAAACACGAAAACCGTGAAAACCACAATTTAAATTTGAACCAAATTCAAATCCGTATCGTGCCGTGGTTTTCGTTCAAACCGCATGAAAACCACACCACATACCACGGTTTTCACGGCAATCCACGCGAAATTTATTTTTTTATAATATATATATATATTTGGAATAAAATGATTTTTTTTAATTTTTTGAATTTACATGAAATTATTTAAATGAAACTACGGCATACCGTGTCGCGTATGAAAAAACGACGGTGGTTTTTGCGGTAAAGTGAACCATGAGCCGGACTGCTTGGGAACAGAAGGTGTGCGTGCGTGTGGGAGGTGGATGTGGCTGATGGACATGGTAGGCATTCCCCTCCCCCTGTATTTCCTTTTCTTCCTTCTCTTTACTTCGTGACTTGATAGGCTATGATGTTTTCCTCGTCTTAATAATACAAATACATCTCGCTGGGGCTTTAAAAAACATTTGGTTATGGATTTCCAGCGATCAAATAAAAACCATTTTATATAACTTGCTCTTTTAATTTCATGTGCAGTATACTAGTAGTACGACTGAATATACTATACAGATCGGAGTGAGTACTTATTTCATTTTATAACGGAGGAAGAAATTAAAGGGAGAATTGGTAGTCCAGCGGCCAGCGAGCAACTGCATCTCCGGTGCTGCACGCACACGCACGATCAAGAGACTGTTTAATTAATTAATGCACCTCGCTACCTAAATGTGTAGAGTGTAGTATCTTGAACGATTGCCTGCCTGTTTTAATTTGCTCCATCGATCATCAATCACTGAATGGCCTGCACACCAACGGGTAGCTAGCCGGGAATGTTGACTTTATCAGATCACACACGATATTGCAGGGTTTTTTTTAGTGTAAGCTAGCACACGTTTTTTTCTTTTTTAAGATTTAAGAAAAATGAAGAAGAGCATTAATTACAGGGAAAATTTCATACAATTGGTCAGTAGCACGTACGTAGTAGGTCTCAGTAGAGAAGAGGATATTTACATACAATTGCATGGCGATGGTATGGTGGATGTGCAGATGCGTCGTCCATCCATGCATATCTAGGTAATTAAGAATACGTGGCCACCTTAATTACATGGTTTGCTACCTACTGATCAGCCTAAATAATGCGCGAGGTGGCCCGGCTGGCTGATGCTGATGGACACTCGTTACGATCCGGTTGAAAAGTAATTAAGGGTAAGAAATAATTAACCGTTGAGAGAGAGAGAGAGAGAAAGAATTAATGAAGCAGTTAAGCAGATGGATGGATGGACCGGATGCTTATCCGATATTGGTTGAGAGTTGAGAGCGGTCGAGAGTTGAGAACGGGTTGGTTGATAGAAATAATCGGAGCAAATGAAAGGAAAGGCAAGGCAGGAAGATGAATCGGCCAACTAACTGGTATCTGCCCGTCCTCCTCCCAACTAACAACGGTCGCAGGTATGCTGATCGATGATAGCTAATAGTCAGAGTCGAGAGTTTTAGTATCTATGGACGGGTTGGTTTGGCGGCCACACCACCAACACAACACAATCTTTGGATGAAGCAACAAGCTAGGACACTGTAATTCCGATACCGACTCCAACCCCATCCATCGATTCCGACTCGGCCCAATTCCGTGCTCTCTTTGTTTCTAGATGAACTAGTCCTCTCTCTCTCTCTCTCTCTCTCTCACGCACTGACGCACAGCAAGGCAGGCAGGCTGGAGTACATGTATATATATTGTTGAGTTGGGTTGGGTTTTGGGTGAGTCAGGTCGTCCATCGCTCAAGCTACAGCTCGCGCCTAGCGAGAGCGAGAGAGAAGATGAAGAAGAAGAGTGTGTGCGTGATGGACGCGTCCGGCCCCGTCGGCCACGCCCTCGTCGCCCGCCTCCTCCGCCGAGGCTACACCGTCCACGCCGCCACCTACCACCACCACCACCACCACCAGCCTCCCCAACAGGTGGAGGAGTACGAGCAGCACCCGCGCCTCAAGCTGTTCCGCGCCGACCCCTTGGACTACCACGCCATCGCCGACGCCGTCCATGGCTGCTCCGGCCTCTTTGCCATCTTCAACACCCCCTCCTCGCGATCGCAATCGCAATCGCATGGCCCGCTCTCCTGCTTTCGAGTACGTATTTTCTTCTCTTCCTTTCTCTGTTAGTAATAAGTATTAGTACTAGTCATCCTGATTCAATTCCCTCCTCAAAATCATCAGCTAGCAAGCTGCTTATTTCTTCCTTTGCATGATCGTATATACAAGATACTGCTACCAGTAGTGAATAATCGATCCTTAATTGATTGATTGATTGGTGATGGATACTCCAGACGATGATACTGGAAGTAACCAGAGTAGCTTGGCAGGCAGTAGAGTAGGGAAAGGGCCCAGTGGTGTGGTGAGCTGGGTCTCCTCTTCTGCCTGCTTCTTTCAATTAATGGCACAGCTCAGGTCGCCGTCATTTCCTTCCTCCTTCCAGTTCCTCACTGAGCTAGGGTAGAGCAGCTGTGGCTGGGTGCAACAGTGCAGTCCAGCCTCCAGCTGTGGATGAGTCTGACTATTAACTGCGCCTGCTCCCGGCGCCCATGGCCTGCGTACCAACCTTCCCGCGTCGGTCAATTAATGCCCAGCACACAAACTCTTGCTGCTCCGGCGAACTTGATTTGATTCTTACCACGTAGGATTACGTGCTAATACAGTACGTAGTAACTAGCTAGTAACTCCAACCATACGCAGGATGGGGAGGAGGAGGAGGAGGGTATGGTGGAGGCGGAGGTGCGAGCGGCGCACAACATCCTGGAGGCGTGCGCGCAGACGGACACCATGGAGAGGGTCGTCTTCAACTCCTCCGTCACCGCCGTCGTCTGGAGGCCCGATGAACCACCGGAGGCCTTGCCCTTGGACGAGACCACCTGGAGCGACCTCGCCTTCTGCAGAAGATTCAAGGCACGTGCTCCCTATCCTATTCCTATTTCTTTCTTTCTTTCTTTTCATCGCTTTCAATACTACTATTACTACTAGTATCATTTCTCCCTCTCTTTTTTTGATCTTATTTTTTTTTATCCACTGCAAAATGACTTGATTCGCATCGGCACGTCCATCCTTTTATTAGATACATTACTTACTAATAAGTATATGCGTGTCGTCACTGATAGAGAGCAGCAGTACACTGCAATGCTCATTGATCAGGCCACACAGACAGCCCCATTGTCAGCATATTGGCATGGCACTACCGCTGGTAGTGGTAGCTGAACAAACTAGAGCTATTATTGCTACACTCAATACTCCCTCATTTCCATAATTCTACTATGATTTTCTTTTGTTATAAATAAAAATAGCTAGAAATGTATTTATTATGGGACAGAAAATATTTACTTTTGTTGTAGGACCCTCTGGTATCAATTTATATTTATATATATATGCTATTTTAGTGTCTTCAAATTAAATATTTTTAGAGTTATTGACGGTTAATGTTCTAAAAGTTTCATGGTAACTTGAAATACTAATGTGCACTTTATTCATTCTAAAATACAATAACAAATGAGACAATTAATTAATTTTTATAATAGATTGTTATATTTTACAACGAAGATAGTAGCTAGTAGCGTAGGGTCTTTATATGGTTCACATTCTTTATCATTATGATAGTGCCATTACAGACACTGATATATGGGCCCTAATAGAGTGGTATCCTACCGCCCAATTCTACTCTACTGTACTCAACCATACCATATGGCTGGCCGGCTGGCCGGTACCTTTCGCCATCTCCGGAGTCAGTGGTACATGAGTGAGTACACCTTAATTAATCACTACCCTTTTTTCGCCACCACTCCTAGTACTACTAGTACAAAGTGTTCAAGCAATTCACTCAAACAAAGCTCACCATCATTTTAAACATGTTTTTTAAAATAAAGATGAAGATTAAACATTTCATAAAAAACAAGGTATCATTTTAATTATTACAAACTTAAAAAAATAGATTAATCTGATATTTTAGAGAAAATTTCATATAAAAATTTTCGCACGAAACATATCCGTTTAACAATTTAAAAACCGCACGAAAAAGTTTTTCCCTCTCACCAACCTCCCTCCCTCTTTTGAATTGCAACAAGAATACTAAAGCCTATCTAGAAGCAAGCAAGCATGAAAGCAGGTTCAACAACAAACCAAACCTTGAGAAAGCAAAGCAGCAATAAGCTAGTGGCTTGTGAACATGTCAACTCTTGCTTGGCCTGGTAAGTACATCGATCGGAAAGTAAGCATAAGGGAGAACGTACATATTCAGGTGTCCAAGATAAGAAGTAGCAAGCAAGCCTTGACCGCAACAAAAGGTCTCCCAAACCTGAGGCCTGAGGAGAGGATGATCACGCATACGCACGCACGTCGAATGGATGAGTGCGACTCCTGAGCTGTTTTGGATTAGGACACCTACAGAAAACGATCACACAGAAGAGTATCCCTTTTCTGCTTTTCTTCATTGTTTAATTATACTCACGCCCTCCTTTCTTTATTAGATACCAGATATTCCTATTTTAAAGAAAAAGGTAGATACTAGTATCAGATATTTAGATGCCTCTCCCCTTTTAATTTGCTTGTTTATTGGATCATAATTTGCTTGTTTATTGTGAAATTGACAGCCATCCAACTAGCAACTTTAGCTTATTGATGAATTGTGTTAGGAAGATGACCCGCGTGCGTGTGTGTTACTGCAGCTGTGGCACGCTCTGGCCAAGACGCTATCGGAGAAGACGGCATGGGCACTGGCCATGGACAGAGGAGTGGACATGGTGGCCATCAACGCCGGCCTGCTCACCGGCCCCGGCCTCACCGCCGCCCACCCTTACCTCAAGGGTGCACCGGACATGTACGACCACGGCGTCCTCGTCACCGTCGACGTCGACTTCCTCGCCGACGCCCACATCGCCGCCTACGAGTGCCCCACCGCCTACGGCCGCTACCTCTGCTTCAACAACGCCATTTGCCGCCCGGAGGACGCAGCCAAGCTCGCCCAGATGCTCATCTCCTCCTCCGCGCCGCCAAGGTTTCGTCTTCTTCTTCATCATCGTCAGATGATTGGTTGCATCAATTAATTAGTATGGAGTAGCATCAATTGATTAACATGTATCTTTTTGGTTGTTTGAAAATCCAGTGATGAGCTCAAGGTGATCCCACAGAGGATCCACACGAAGAAGCTCAACAAACTCATGCTGGACTTCGCCAGCGGCATATACGGGGACATCAATTAAATTAGGGGATATTATCAATATCGCCTTCCTTTATTTTTATATATCACACGAGCAACTAGACATGTACTCTTTTGTCTTGTATTTCTTTTATTCTTTCTCCTGTAAAGGGAGGGAATCTGGTTTGGTCAAATGTGTACATGTTGTACATGCCCAAGTTGCCACATGTATTCCATTCTTACCGAGGGTAAGATCATTTCAATGATAACTTATATACCAACAATATCCCTATGTGAAACATTAGGAAAATATCGATGAGGCTCTTCTGACTTAAGTAAGAAGTCATAGGAAAATATCGATGAAGTTCCTCTAACTTAAGTCAGAAATCGACGAGGCTCCTCTAACTTTAAGTAGAGGAAAGTATGTCTCTGATGTGTGGACCCATAAGAATGGTCCCCTTTCCTTATCAGGGATCCATATCCCTCCTACTTTAAACCAGAGGAGCTGTGTAACTCTATATGCAAAGCCATTTTGAATGTTACTAGCTTGAAGGGACGAGAAAGATAATTGTTTCACATCAGTTTTAATGCATCCGTCACATCTAACCAGAACTTTGACAAACTCCCTACACCCTCTATGGTAGTAGATGGAAAATGATTTTGTAGGTGTTGGTAATTTCGATATATATCCAAAGTGGTCAAGATCACAAACAACTACAAAAACCATGGAATGGCAAAAACATTCATGTTTGACATCTGACGGAGACCCTAGTCAGTCAGGTGCAGATACAATTGTAAACGCCCCTCTTTATCTTTCTGCCCTCTCTTGAGTCGCAACACAACATCACTCCTTGACAATATGTATTACATACAGTTCACGATTTTCTTGATGCATATCAATGCATAGACTAAAAACACATGGACAACAAGGAAATGTTCCAGGTCCATCTTGTGCATCAATGAGGTGGGTCCGGAAAAGAAAAAAAATGACCACTCACATCTTTAGCCCATAGATGAGGAAAGAACAAAAGAAACTAGACCGACAATCCCCCTACTAGTACCAGCAATACTGTACAGGGATGGGGATTCTACTTCCAGTGACAAATATGAGCAACTAAATATCAACGTTTAAGAGGCATACTCAAATCATTCATTTTTTTTTAATTTCATGCTAACTGACACCTTAAAGTAAGTACATGTTTGTGTACAGAAACAACAAGACAAACTTTAACTGGGGAGCACATACGGAAGCCTAGAAAGGTACTCCATATACTAATGCAGGAGGGAAATACCCCGTGGATAACATTTCAACTTAGGCACTCAGTGTCACAGATGCAACACTTGACAGCTTGAACTTCTTAACTTTTTTCGAGTGCAATGGCTGAAAAAGAATCTCTGTGTATTGCTTCACGGATATCTCTTTCCATTCAGAAGATGAAGTTCCTTCAGCACGATAATCTCGCGGTGAATACAATATTTGCACTCTTGACCGACCTGCAATGCAAGAAAAAAATGACTAGGTAAGGTAAATGTAATAAGTCAATCAAGCTAATTATACATTTCTGAGAACAGAATCGGCTACTTCTTCTGAATTATATAATTTACCTTTTATTTTACAAATATGAATTAGCGCAGGACATTTATAAGCAATTTCTGTGCATATCATTTGATCTATTATCATTTCTTATTTCGTTTTGTACTAGCATAGCTTCCAGAAATTCCAGGGAACAAATGCATTTTTCTGACAACCTTATAGTATTATTTGACTCATGTACTTCACAGGAGTGCTTCGCAAACAGAATAACAAGAAGGTACAGTGCAGAGAACTTACCAAAACCTCCAAAAAGAGTTGATTTTTGTACTATGAATCGGCAAACTTTTGATCTCTTCAGACATTTCAAGGCCTGAATATCATCGTGCCTGCCTTTGAATTCCATGAATTCACCAAGAATATTTCTGTCCCCTTTGAGCTCCAACCTATACAAGGAAACATCAACTATAAAAGTTTGACCTAAGCCTCTACATCTTTATGCAGAACTAACAAGAAACAACTGTTCTGCGGTAGACTGCAATTCGATTATTGGAATAAATTTTATGTTGCTTCTTGGCTGTTCGATTTAAGTGTTCATGGCTGTGTTCTATACCTGTCCCACATAGGCGACGTGCTGAGAATGGAATGTAGATTTTGGAGTAACGAATCTTGCATGTCACCTTTGCTTCCACTGAATGCACCTTTAATCCATGTTGAAAGTCCACCCTTGGAGTCTGCCTTAACGTCTTTCCATTGATCATACAAGATAACCTCTGGTTGAAGAGTGATGGCATATGAAGGCC